>CM075649.1:125917289-126542289 GCA_037953625.1 Crotalaria pallida
ATTCCTTTGCCGAAAATCAAGACCTCTTAAACATTACTAAATAAAATCTTTAAAACCAATCGTCAAGTCAAAATCACTTTTCAAAGACATACAACCATTATCATCCACACATTTATACAAATAAAACAACACTTTATTTAAACAAATAACATCAAATCATACTTTCACAGAATCACTTTTATAATTTCTTTTATACTCTATACACTTATATTAAAGGTCTTATAAAAATCTTCATACTAATTCATTCCAAAACAATTTTTATAGTTGATGCAACAAATCTAGAATTTTGGACAGCAGACCCTACAAGTCTTGAAAAATCACTTTTCTCACCACTGGTTTATCGGAAAGACATGCCACTTTTTCCTAAAATTTCTTTACAAGTTCTAGTATAAAAATATGGTTAAATATAAGTTGAATAAAATAATTTTGCTTGCTGGACAGCCACCAAAATCTAGTTGCATCAATTCTAAAAATTAGAATAAACATGTTCTATCATTCATATACTACCATATACACATCCTAAGGTCTATAAATATAATACAAAATTTAGGACTTTAACCAATTAAATCAAAAGAGACTATTCGTACTTTCATTAACTCATAAATCAATTCCAAATGCTTATATAACAACTACTGTAACATCCCTAATTTCATTCCAAGCAATAATTAATGAATTAATAGAATTAAAGGGGAAAGAATGGGTAGATTAATTGCTTAAAGAATTTTGGGAGCAAGGTGAGTAGTAATTATAAGTATTAGGGGTTGTGTAGGAGACATTGGTAGCAAGGGGCAAAATTATCTAAGCGAAATCGGGAGTTAAATCAGTGTTTTAAATGTTGGAAATCAGCCGAAAAGAGAAAATTAGGAATTTATTATAGGATGTTAAGAAATTAAATTCCACCGTTGGATATGAAGTTTAAGGGGTTAAGAAGCTTGTCTAAAAATTTGGGCCCCGATCCGACGGTTAACGAAGAAGTTATGGCGAATCAAAGTCTGGGATCACTGGTGCACGCCCAGGCGCACCGGTGCACGCCCAGGCGCACCAGGGTGCATCAGATGCACCAACTCAGGTGCTTGGGCGCTCAGGCGCACCTAACTGGCGCTCAGGCGCACCTAACTGGCGCTCAGGCGCACGCAGAATGCCAAGCCACGCACCAGATGCGCTGAACACGCGCGCATGGCGCGCCTCACCCCGCGCCCAGGCGCGCGGGCGCGACAGATCCGCACCAGGTCCATAAATGGACGCGCCAGCCACCCTCCTCCTCACTCCATCCGCCCCAACTTCTCCCTCCTCACCCCAAAACCACCCCCAACACCACCAAACACCATAAATCTCACCCCCAACCCCTCCTCCATGGAAACCCCCATCTCCCTTGGTCTCTTTCCCTCTCTTCCTCCTTTGGAGCTCTCTCTTTCTCTCTCCTAGGGTCCTCTCTCTTTCCTCCTCCCTTCCTCCGGCCACCAAGCCGCCACCACCAACCACCACCATACCCACCACCACGAACCACCATGAGCCACCACCGCCACCCTAGTCTCTTCCTCCCTTCCATAGATCCCTTCCTATATTGGCCCTTTCTCTCTCATCCCTCTTGGTTCTCTCTCTCCACCATCTACCTTTCCCCTCTTCGGCCGCCACCGCCTTGAACCGTGGCCACCATCACGGTGAGCACCCTCACCTCTTTCTCCTTCCTCTTTAGGCCGAGCTTCCTCCCTCTCCTCGCGGATCTCACCGGCGCCGTTACCGACCCGTGGTCGTGCCGGGCTCGTGTCGGGTGCGCCAAAGCTTGGAGCTCTTGCCTAGGTTCAGCTGTGATTGTTCTCACCACCGGCGTCGATCCCCGTCGGCCCGTTCATCGTCCGGATCGCTAAAGCTTCACGGATCGCCGCTCCCTCTTCGGAGTTGAGGTTCTCTCTTTACTTTCGTCAACCGAGGTAAGAAGGGTTCGTATTACCTCTATTTAAAAAGTAAATTCTAGGAGTTTATAGTGGTGACTAAGAATAGGGTAGTTAAGGAATAAGTTAATGAACCGTAGGGTAGTTCCTGCAAAAATAATGATTTAATTGAAATTGATGATGGACTAAAGTGGATGTACATAGAATGAATTCCGGAGTGAATGAATACAATAAAATATTAAAAGAGAGAATATGGAATGAAAGTGTAGAACAAGCACAAAATAAAACCAAGGGAAATTAATTGAGGGAAGTCAGTGAAGCGTAAGGGTAAAAGAGTATAGAGTATTGGTAAAAGGCGAAGGGTGTAGAATGAGTTAAAAGTAAAGGTGAGGAAAAAGAGGAGTTAGAGTACGAGAGCAATAAGAAATCACAGAGTAAACTTAGTTAAGAGTGGTCGGGTAATAATGAAATCGAAACGAAAAATGATAAACTAAATTCCAAATCCAAGAGGGTAATTGGTAAAAGAATTGAGTGAAAAGATGATAAGACAGATAGAGAGATTGTGATTATGGTAGTGTAGTAGAATGAAGTTAGAGGTAAATTATAGTAATTAATAAGAAGTATAATGAAAAGAAAAAGGAAGAAAAGAAGAAAAAAGAAAAGAAAGGGAAAATGGAAATAATGAAGAACTAGTAATGAGAATTGAAATATAATGTATATGGCCTAATTAAGCAAAGCTAGAGGAGAATGAGAATCAATAGTGAACAGAAAATATTTAAAACAGACGAGAATAAAGAAAAAGGGAAGAGATAAAACGGCAGGAGGTCGTGAGACCCTGTCACCATGAGATAAAATGGCAGGAGGTCGTGAGACCCTGTCACCATGAGATAAAACGGCAGGAGGTCGTGAGACCCTGTCACCATTATATAAAACGGCGGGAGGTCGTGAGACCCTGTCACCATAATATAAAACGGCGGGAGGTCGATAGACCCTGTCACAATAATAAAGGGTATAATGGCGAGAGGTCGGTAGACCCTGTTGTAACATCCCAAATTTAATTCCAAGCAATAATTAATTAATTAATATAGTTAAAGTGGAAGGAATGGGTAGATTAATGACTTAACGAATTTTAGTGGATAGGTGAGTGGTAATTATAAGTCCTACGGGCTGTATAGAAGGCAATTGTGGCTTCGGGCCAAGTCATATAAGCGAAATCGGGAGTTAAATCGGCGTTTTTGATGTTAGAAGTCAACCGAAAAGATAAAATTAGAAATTTATTATAGGATGCTAATGAAATAAATTCCACCGTTGGATGTGAAGTTTAGGGGTTTAAGAAGCTTGCCTAAAAATTTGGGCCCGATCCGACGGTTGACGAACAAGTTACGGCAAATCGAAGTTTCAAGTTCCTGGTGCACGCCCAGGCGCACCAGGGTGCAATTGGTGCACCAACTCAGGGAGCTAGACGCTCAGGCGCGCCAATCATGTGCCTAGGCACGCCCCGTGCGCACCAGTCGCACCAGCCAAGGGAAAATGGTGCACCAGCACGCGCGCCAGCTCGCATCAGCAGCACCAACTGGTGCGTGACCGCGCTCAGGCGCGCGCGACACCAGATCAGATCTGGTGCGTTGGATTCAGCTTGGGCACCAAGTTGGCCCATCTCAGCCGTCCGATTCACCTTGTCTTGGCATAAAACAAATTACAACAACAACACCACATTTCCTCCATCATCAACATCATCTCTTCCTCCTCCTCCTCTTCCATCATCCTCCTCATTCTTCCATTCTCTCCACCCTTCTCTCCTCCTTGGTCCAAGAAGCACTCCATCACTCTTCATCATCAAAAACTTGATTTTGGGCACCTCAAACCCAAAACCACCAAGCTCCATCAAGCCTTTCACCATGGAAGTGGGTTGAAGCTTATTCCTTCTTCCTCCTTGACTCTCACGAATTGTTCCTCTCTCCATTCTCCTTGGATTTTTAATTTTTCCACCATTGATTTGGGTAAGTAAACTTCATGCCATGAGTTATTCTTCCTTTACATTTCAACTTTCCTTGACTCATAGAAATTGAGCTCTAAAACCCTAGGATTCTTGCACTTTTTGCTATCTAGGTATTTTGTTTCAAGTCTTCCAACTCAAACCAAGACAAGGAAGGCTCTATTCAACCATACAAAAATCATCCTAGGGCACTCTACAACCATTGGGCATTAGCTATCCTTGGGTGGTACACTAAGCTAAGGAGGTTCAGGAGGTTCTAAGTTTCCGTTTGCTTACTCACCACACCAAGGTAAGGGAGTGGATATAGTGAGCTTTGCCTTGTTCTAGGGAGTAGGTTCTAGTTGGTATATAATACTTGTTAGGGTTATGTGTTAGGGGAGGAAATTACATTAAAAATCCCTAGGATATTGAATATGAAATTCTAAATAATTAAATATTCATGATGAATTGATGTTAAGACTAGGAAAAAGGAAACCCAATAATGTGAGAACGAATGATTTGATAAATGTAACTTTGTTAATGATGATAAGGAAGTACAATAAGATTTTGGTAATAAGGTAGGGAAGATGATATAAATGATAATTGATTGATGTTGCAAATGTATGTATGTGTTATGGAGTAATTTGACATAGGAAGAAAATGGAACGGAAACGACTATGTGTGATGTACGTGTGTAGTTGTATTTAAATGCTAAATGAGAATAAATGTTAAGTAATAACAATTGCTAACAAGGTCGTAGCTTATGTATTGAAGTGTGAATATAGGAGAAGAAGTAAACGTATTATGCATAAACAAAAGTAAGAGGTGATTTAAAAGAAATAAAGTGTCGACCTCTGACCTGAGGGACACATAAATAAAATAAAGTGTCGACCTCTGACCTGAGGGACACATAAATAAAATAAAGTGTCGACCTCTGACCTGAGGGACACATAAATAAAATAAAGTGTCGACCTCTGACCTGAGCGACACATAAATAAAATAAAGTGTCGACCTCTGACCTGAGGGACACATAAATAAAAGAAAGTGTCGACCTCTGACCTGAGGGACACATAAATAAAACAAAGTGTCGACCTCTGACCTGAGGGACACATAAATAAAACAAAGTGTCGTCCTCTGACCTGAGGGACACATAAATAAAAGAAAGTGTCGACCTCTGACCTGAGGGACACACGCTGAATTAAAGAGACTGAAGTGTTGACCTCTGACCTGAGGGGCACATAATTTAAATAAAGGAAATGAATGATGAAGTGAATAATAAAAATGAACATTGAAATGAATAATAAAAATGGAAATTTGGAATGAATAATGAATATGTAAATATTTGTTTAATTGTTATTTGTGCTTGACCTATCGAGTCGTTATATCTAGTTAGAAACTGCCTTCTATTTCATGTGCAATGCTCACTCCCTTACAGTTTCAGGTACGGAGACTGAGTTGGCACAGCCCCCGGCCGAGCAGGAGTACTTTCCCTTACAGGGAAAGTAGGGTTGTCATGGGTTTTGGAGGATATTATGATCTTAAGCCTCTTACACTATTTGATGTAAAATTTGTTATCCATATTTCAAGTGAGGCTTAGGATGTTCTATTTTAACAAAGTTATATGTATTCGTTATGACACTTAAACTTGGAATTTTCCGCTATTACTCTGATATATTTGGAGCCCATGGGGCCTTGATATAATGTAGAAATATAATCTGAAGCCCTGCTGGCTATTAGTTGTCCATTTGAAAATTGTTTATCACAGGTTAAATTTTGGGAAAGTCCTAAAAACAAACGAAACTCCGTCCGTTTGACGGGAGATTTTCTTATTAAAAATAACTAAGAGTTTTTACTAATCAATTTATAAGTTAAAAATGAAATTTTCAAGTTGCTATTTTAATGAAGGGTATAAAAGGGTAAATAAACTTAGGTGTTACATTTATGGTATCAGAGCAGTTTTTCCTCGGCCCTTGGAGTTAATCACTACTCCAGTGGTTATTCATCAAGCGAGTAACCGATGTAAAGTTAGATGTCCAAGTGTTAGAGTCGAGGTAGAAATCCTATTAGGATTATGATTGAATGTATAGGTGTGTGAAGCTATGCATGCATATGTATGTTATTCTCTGATATGTATGAATTAGTGGTATTAGTTGTCGGTGAATTCTCAAGTAGGATAGAATTATAATGAACTAGGATAAAGTTTGAGAGAAAGACTTGGTAGGACAACACTAGGATAAGTAAAATAGGACACATAGGTAGACAGTAACTAGTGTGTGAATATGAATGGATAGCGTTCATTTTGATATTTGTGTGTGTGTTGATGTGAAATGCTGCAATGTATGCTTGAATGATGTGTGTGTTTGATTAGAGTTTTTAGGAATGGTTAAGAAATTGTAGAACTCTGGGTAGAATAGAACCAAACCCATGGTGGTATTGTTGTTTAATGGGGTGTAAGAGTAGGATTGGTCGTCCTGGCTCTTACAACTGTTAAGTGACGTTATCATCAGTAAACCCGACAGTGATATTACCATTGATGAATGTGAGAATGGGATTGACCACCTCGATCTTTGCATTTATTAATGGCCGATGTCATTGAAAGTTTTTAAGTAGAACAGAAACTAACCCGACATTGAAGGAAGGAAATCGACCTGAATAGTACCCTTTTCAAAACCTTGTGTCAAAATTGCTGACGGAATCCAGTTGACCCTAGAAACTATCTCCAATTCCTTTGGAGAGATAAGCCTGATTTTAGAAATCCAAAGACTTATTCGGAGTCTTACTAGCAAGACTCTTGAAAATGATTAACCGTGAGAAAAACCAACCTTAAAAACCTCGTAGAGTCCCTGCACTGAGACTAACCGATTTGAACTAAAGACCGAGCTCTTCATAGAGTGCAAGAAATTTGGTGGCGTACTAATGCAAATGGTATGCCGATTCCAAGTGGGGGAGTAGACCAAAGGGAAGTAAGTATTGTAGTCGAAGGACCTTGCATTGGGATGGTTCTCCATTAAAGGAATTAAACGGAATTTCGGGGACGAAATTCCAATAAGTGGGGGAGAATTGTAACATCCCAAATTTAATTCCAAGCAATAATTAATTAATTAATTAATATAGTTAAAGTGGAAGGAATGGGTAGATTAATGACTTAACGAATTTTAGTGGATAGGTGAGCGGTAATTATAAGTCCTAGGGGCTGTATAGAAGGCAATTGTGGCTTCGGGCCAAGTCATATAAGCGAAATCGGGAGTTAAATCGGCGTTTTCGATGTTAGAAATCAACCGAAAAGAGAAAATTAGAAATTTATTATAGGATGCTAAGGAAATAAATTCCACCGTTGGATGTGAAGTTTAGGGGGTTAAGATGCTTGCCTAAAAATTTGGGCCCGATCCAACGGTTGACGAAAAAGTTACGGCAAATCGAAGTTTCAAGTTCCTGGTGCACGCCCAGGCGCACCGGTGCACGCCCAGGCGCACCAGGGTGCAATTGGTGCACCAACTCAGGGAGCTAGACGCTCAGGCGCGCCAATCATGTGCCCAGGCGCGCCCCGTGCGCACCAGTCGCACCAGCCAAGGGGAAATGGCGCACCAGCACGCCCCACCAGCACCAGCACACGCGCCAGCTCGCATCAGCAGCACCAACTGGTGCGTGACCGCGCTCAGGCACGTCTGAACCGCGCTCAGGCGCGCGCGACACCAGATCAGATCTGGTGCGTTGGATTCAGCTTGGGCACCAAGTTGGCCCATCTCAGTCGTCCGATTCACCTTGTCTTGTCATAAAACAAATTACAACAACAACACCACATTTCCTCCATCATCAACATCATCTCTTCCTCCTCCTCCTCTTCCATCATCCTCCTCATTCTTCCATTCTCTCCACCCTTCTCTTCTCCTTGGTCCAAGAAGCACTCCATCACTCTTCATCATCAAACACTTGATTTTGGGCACCTCAAACCCAAAACCACCAAGCTCCATCAAGCCTTTCACCATGGAAGTGGGTTGAAGCTTATTCCTTCTTCCTCCTTGACTCTCACGAATTGCTCCTCTCTCCATTCTCCTTGGATTTTTAATTTTTCCACCATTGATTTGGGTAAGTAAACTTCATGCCATGAGTTATTTTTCCTTTCCATTTCAACTTTCCTTGACTCATAGAAATTGAGCTCTAAAACCCTAGGATTCTTGCACTTTTTGCTATCTAGGGATTTTGTTTCAAGTCTTCCAACTCAAACCAAGACAAGGAAGGCTCTATTCAACCATACAACAATCATCCTAGGGCACTCTACAACCATTGGGCATTAGCTATCCTTGGGTGGTACACTAAGCTAAGGAGGTTCAGGAGGTTCTAAGTTTCCGTTTGCTTACTCACCACACCAAGGTAAGGGAGTGGATATAGTGAGCTTTGCCTTGTTCTAGGGAGTAGGTTCTAGTTGGTATATAATACTTGTTAGGGTTATGTGTTAGGGGAGGAAATTAGATTAAAAATCCCTAGGATATTGAATATGAAATTCTAAATAATTAAATATTCATGATGAATTGATGTTAAGACTAGGAAAAAGGAAACCCAATAATGTGAGAATGAATGATTTGATAAATGTAACTTTGTTAATGATGATAAGGAAGTACAATAAGATTTTGGTAATAAGGTAGGGAAGATGATATAAATGATAATTGATTGATGTTGCAAATGTATGTATGTATTATGGAGTAATTTGACATAGGAAGAAAATGGAACGGAAACGACTATGTGTGATGTACGTGTGTAGTTGTATTTAAATGCTAAATGAGAATAAATGTTAAGTAATAACAATTGCTAACAAGGTCGTAGCTTATGTATTGAAGTGTGAATATAGGAGAAGGAAGTAAACGTATTATGCATAAACAAAAGTAAGAGGTGATTTAAAAGAAATAAATTGTCGACCTCTGACCTGAGGGACACATAAATAAAATAAAGTGTCGACCTCTGACCTGAGGGACACATAAATAAAATAAAGTGTCGACCTCTGACCTGAGGGACACATAAATAAAATAAAGTGTCGACCTCTGACCTGAGGGACACATAAATAAAACAAAGTGTCGACCTCTGACCTGAGGGACACATAAATAAAATAAAGTGTCGACCTCTGACCTGAGGGACACATAAATAAAAGAAAGTGTCAACCTCTGACCTGAGGGACACACGCTGAATTAAAGAGACTGAAGTGTTGACCTCTGACCTGAGGGGCACATAATTTAAATAAAGGAAATGAATGATGAAGTGAATAATAAAAATGAACATTGAAATGAATAATAAAAATGGAAATTTGGAATGAATAATGAATATGTAAATATTTGTTTAATTGTTATTTGTGCTTGACCTATCGAGTCGTTATATCTAGTTAGAAACTGCCTTCTATTTCATGTGCAATGCTCACTCCCTTACAGTTTCAGGTACGGAGACTGAGTTGGCACAGCCCCCGGCCGAGCAGTAGTACTTTCCCTTATAGGGAAAGTAGGGTTGTCATGGGTTTTGGAGGATATTAAGATCTTAAGCCTCTTACACTATTTGATGTAAAATTTGTTATCCATATTTCAAGTGAGGCTTAGGATGTTCTATTTTAACAAAGTTATATGTATTGGTTATGACACATAAACTTGGAATTTTCCGCTATTACTCTGATATATTTGGAGCCCATGGGGCCTTGATATAATGTATAAATATAATCTGAAGCCCTGCTGGCTATTAGTTGTCCATTTGAAAATTGTTTATCACAGGTTAAATTTTGGGAAAGTCCTAAAAACAAACGAAACTCCGTCTGTTTGACGGGAGATTTTCTTATGAATTAAAAATAACTAAGAGTTTTTACTAATCAATTTATAAGTTAAAAATGAAATTTTCAAGTTGCTATTTTAATGAAGGGTATAAAAGGGTAAATAAGCTTAGGTGTTACACCTGTCACAGTGCTAAGGGAAATTTGTGTAGATCTCTGATTGAGGTTACACATAATGGAAAATGAATAAAGGAAGTAAAAATAGATAATAAATTGGATATTGGGAAATGAAATAATAAAGTGGACAATGGAAATGATATTGGAATTAGAGGAAATAACTAAGGAGAATAATTTTGGAAATTCTAAGTACAAGCGGCTAATGGGAAATGGATAAAGAATGGAAATGAGAGAAGGATAAGAGAACCATGTATTAAACGAATATGAGAATACGTAAAGGACTAAAAGAGATTAATTATATGAATAATGTATGCTAAGAATTGGGTAGGCTTAGTTTATTACTATGCCTCTTTTAGGATTTATCTTTTTAAGTTCTGTGTAATGCTACCCTTCTTGCTATATTTTTACAGGTACTGAAGTGGAGCATACATGGGACATGGCCGAGCAGGACGTTCATTCCACTACGTGGAGTGAATATATATATATATATATATATATATATATATATATATATATATATTATTTTGAGTGGACAACTATTTTGTAATTTAAAATATGTAATAGTTGTACGCCCTGAACTTGTACCACCTGGGCACTAGGATATGATCTGAATATTTTATTTATTGTGCGTTATGTTTTAAATATTTCTGGACTGACAGGTTATTAGAAGAGAATTTTTGGGAAGTCCGGAAAACAGAGAAAACTCTGCCGGATTTTCGTAAAAACTTTTAAGGAAATTAAGTTTTAAAAAGGAATTTTTGAACACCTATTTTAATAAAATCTAAAATTAACTGATAAAAGTGAGAGTGTTACAACTACCATTCAAAGATTAACATAAGCCACTGAAACAAATAACTTAAACTTGGTGCAATCTTTTATAATTATTTGGACAGCCAAGAAACACATTCTTAAAAATCAATTTTAACATTTACACAAACACCTAACACATCAATAATCATTCTAGAATATAAACTTATTCATTTATCAAGTCAAAACAAGTTCTAGGATTGATATAATTCAAACTAAGATTCTGGACAGCATTATAATACAAACTCAAAAATCAATTTTCTTATAGTTAGTTCATTCAAAACTCATGCTACTTTTTCCTGTAACATAATTACAAGTTCTATTATCTAATTAACATTTAAATGTCATGTAACTATATAAAAATGTTTTCTGGACAGCAACACAAAATAAAGTTGCATTACTCCAAAAATTTAAACTAACAGACTCTAACATTCCTATACATACTTTAATTACATATAAACAAGTTAAGCATGATAAACACATATAAAAATCATTATTTGGGGCCTTATACCTTATGAAAATAATAATTTTCAGAATTGAGAAAATTTCCAGATCAGAATACATAACACACACTAATAACCATTCATTCATAACAAACAATCATCAAATCAATTAAGAAAATTATCAAACATTGTTTTTCTTCTCTTCAATAAATTTCGGCCTTAATTATATATATAAGAAAATACTCTTTAAATTTTCAAATACATTTAGTTATATAATTTCATATACTTAAAATAATTACTTTGACTATTAATAACATAAAAATAATCACTTTTTAAGGAAAATTACTTTTTGTACAACAACTAATTTACAATGCTACTAACTACATAGTCATATATTTACACAAACACAAAATAAAAATTACTCACTTACTCCTAAAATTACCAAACAAAATAATATAAACCATTTGTAACTTTCACTCAAAAATCAATTATACCTCACTATTAACACCAAAAAAATCCAGAATTCTATTTGTTTTCATAAACTATTTTCATTTCACTTTTACAACATCAGAGATCAAACAATCATCCATTTATTCAAACTCTTTTTAAGAAATAAGTCACATAACATTTATACACATAATAACAACAACTATTACCTAATATATATATCACGGCCAAAAACAAAACAAGGCAAAAGACTAAAATTTTTCTTTTCTTTTTAATACTACATTAAATTTTATAGTTTCAGTAACACAAAATTTTCAGAATTTTATTTAGTTCCCATTCCTTATACATCCATCTTGAATCCAAACAAAAGAAATAAAATACTTCAAACAGATACAAAATTTCTATAAAATATAAATTCCTATATTGTAAAAAAAAAAATTCAGAATATTATTTATTATTTCTTCTTCAAAACTCAGTCATCAAGGCCAAGAAAAAGGGGAGATTATTTTTCTCTTTAAACAATTTTTGCTTTGTCCCATTTTCTTAAACCTCATTCATTTGACTTCCAACAAAGTTATATCAATAATCACAATGAAATTTTGAATTCAATACCAAAGAAGAGATCTAAGAATTTTAGTCTATGATTTTATAATCACAGAAGAGATTAAGAGATTTATTTATTTATTTTTATACAATAATTTCGGTCATCACAATAAAACAAAAGGGGAAATCTTAATTTCTTTAAACCTCATTTTGAGTCCCTTTCATTCCTTGTTCATATGACCAATAAATACCATTCCTATACACAATTTAAAATTCTATATCAAAAGAGTGTTTAGAGATTTAAACTTGTGAATTACATAACAAAAAAGAAGATCATAACAATAACAAATATTTACAATACCTATTACATAAAAAGAATAAATTACCATCAAATTAAATTTAAATACTACTTCCTTCCTTCTCTAAAATATTCGGCCATCCTAGGATAAAAAGGGGAGATTACTTCTCTTTAAACAATTTTTTTTGTCCCTTTTTATTCCTTTTTCATTTGACCAACAAAACAAAAACTTATACACATATATCATAATTCATTTTTTTATTGTAGAATAATATATCAAATAAGAGATTTGGAGATTTAACCTTTAAGAGATTCATAGCCATAGAAGAGTATTATTATTTTAGTTATAACAAAGTAATAGCTTAAAAATAAGAAATTAAAATAAGAGTATAGAGTTACCTTTCTTCCTTAGCAAGATGACCTTCAAAATGAGTATGAAAATTTCCCTTCCTCTCCCAAAGAATGCCACGCCCTTCTCCTCAATTTCTCAAGACTTTTCTTAATTTTTTCTCTCAAAAATGAATTGTTTGTCATGTGTGAAAATAGGAGGGGTCTTGGGTTCTATTTATAGGTGAAGTGAGAATACATTTCCCCCAAAACTCTGATGTAAATTCGTCCCCCCTTCCCAAGTTGAGTCAACCATTTTCAATTTTTACTTTGGAACATGAATGTGTATTTATGGGGATTTTTCTAACTCCTAAAGCCTTAATTCCAAGAGATGCTTCCACTAATTTTCAGAAGATATTTTCCTCTCTTTCTCCTTCATTTGGACGGCACTCCTTGGTCCTAGTGAGGAGAAAATTTTCCATTGACTCACTTTGAATTCACCTCCTTAAAAACCAATTTAAAATAAAGCATATAAAATCATACAGTTACTGCAGCAGAGAAATATTTTCGAAGGATACCTCAAAAAATTACAATTCTTATATTTTTAGAAACTACATTTCAATACGATCATTTTCATATAAAGTTTATAATTTTTGGACTTACGGTTTGAAAGTTATGAATTTTTGAAGTTCTAAGTTCATTTCCTCCAAAAATGCACTTCATAAGCTAAATTAATTTATAATTTAAAAAAATACGAAATTATATTTTATTTGGACGGTGCAGCCAATCAGGTATTTTAAAATACATTTTCTATTCACATAAAAATATTTTTTTTGGGTCAAAGAGCCATTAAATGCATTAAAACCACATTTTCACACTTAAAGCTCACAAATTCGTTCAGTACTGTAGCAGTGATAAAACTTTGAAAACTCAAAAATAAAAATCAAAACTTTAAATTTTCATAATCTTCACTTCGATACGATCGTTTTGACATATCATTTGTAATTTTTCGACATACGGTTTAAAAGATATGGATTTCTGAAGATAGAACACCTTAATCCTTCAAAAAGCATTTCATTTTCTAAGATCATTTAAATCAAATACTATACCTTAAAATATTTCATTCTAAGAATATAATTAAAATATATTAGAGAAAATGTTGGTAGGCATATGTATATAATATATATGTCACGTGTACATATATCTATCTATATATATATAGAATTCATACGATTTTAATTAAATTCAGGTATCACAACTTATCAAAAATCAAATATAATATTTTAAATTCAAATATAAATTCTCAAATAAATTGGGTAAAATTGTGGGTCTCACAAGGAGTACCCGCTGAATATGGTGAAGGATGCTTTGTTCCTGGAAGACAAGGATTGGAACTTGTCTATGGCTGGAACAGTCAAGCATGTTTACCAGAAGAACTTGAGGGGAGCGGCTAGATTTTGGGTCACATTCATAGTGCATAATTTGGACCCACAATATCATGACACTGAGGTATAGCCAGGGGTTTATAGACTGATATATGCCCTTCGTCGTGGTATTATAGTAGACGCTGCATCTATTATCTCTGATAGGATGCATCGTTTTGCTAAGAAGGAGGCAGGGTATGTAGGCTTTCCTTGGATTATCACCCTACTGTGCACTGCAGTCGGTGTTGATTTTCGTGGGGATGTGATGGATCTTAGCTGGACCCCGAAGATGACCAGGGCTACATGGGACATGTTTATCGACAGATCTATAGAGGTAGCTAGAACCGGTCCACCACAGCCAGAGAGCCATATCCCAGTTCAGCAGCTTCAGGATGAGGCAGGTTCTTCCGGTCAGCCAGCACAGCATAGGGGAGGTGATAATGGGATGATCATTGGGATGTTACAGCGTTTGCTCTGGAGACAGAGCAGAGCAGCTGAGTTCCAGCGCAGAGAGATGCATAGGAACCAGGCTAGAGATTCATTTCTGAGCAGTATCGGAGCAGCGCAGGGTATGCCTTATGATGTGCCACCATACACGGATGACGATCAGAGCTTACTGGATGCATCTCCTGAGGAGTAGTAGTTTAGGGGATTCTAATTTTTATTGTTATATTTTGTATCCATTCCCCTATTCAGACCTGTACTGTTGCCATAACAAAAACATGTATTTGCTTTCTAGGATTTATTTTTTAGTTTTATTGCATGAATATTTATTTGGACTAATTATTATGTGAATCTAGTTATATTTTGTATGACATGTGTGAGTTGATATATTTCCCTGTTATAGGTGCTATTTTTGGCACTTGGTTCTAACGCTTGCAGGTATTAATTTTGGGGGAATGTTTTCTCACTTTTGTTATTGATGAGCAATTTTTGTGGATGTAAGTAGTAAGTGTTCCAAATTTATTCTATATAATTTTTTATTTTGTAGTTAGGTAAGTTTAGTTTAGTTTGCTTGAGGACAAGCCAACCTTTAAGTTTGGGGAGTGGACAAAATAAAAAAAAATTCAGATCTGAATTGTTCTCCCATTTTTGGTGTTGGTTTGTGTCTTAGGTAGAGGTTTTGTAATTATTCTAAACTTAGGATTATTTTTCTGATGATAGGTGTATATACTTAGTTTAGGATTAGACTCATTGATTCATGTTATTTATTTGTTGAGTTGTATATATTTTTGAAATTTGGTTATTTTGACAGTTTTTCAGAACTTAAGATTAGTGAACTGACTTTAGCTTAGTGAGATTTTGAGCCTATATTGATGGGGTATGATTTATTGAATATTTTGATTTGAGACCCCTATTTCTTTCATGAGTGTGTTCTCTTTAGTTTTATGTTCTAGAACTTGACCGGTGACCATTTTGAGATTGATAATTGATTACATGCATGAAAATGATTAAGGCATTTATGATGGTGTTTTTTTAGCCTTCAGAGATTTTTGTTGGATTTGTTTTCCCTTAGTTTCCCATTTTGAGCCTGATATAAATATGATTTTTCTTTGGTACCCTGCATTGATTGTATATTTTTGTGAGTACCTTAGGAATTTTGAATTAGCAATTGAGAGAGGGACATTTCAAAAGTATGAAAATTGTGAAAGTGTTGATTGAGTTACTCTTCTTCCAAAAGAAAAAAAATGAAAAAAGAAAAAAAGAAAAAAAGAAAAAATTGAGAAAAAGTGAAAATTGATGAATGATAAGAGAAAAGAATTCTGTTTGGAAGAAGTAGTAGAGTAAAAATTGAAAAAAAGAAGAAGTTTGAAATAGTTGTGATTTGAGTGTGAGTCCTCATTGTATTCATTGCTCATTCATAAGGGAAATTTGTTTTGCATTTTAGCCCTTAGTTTCATCTTTTCTTTCTTTTATCCCACCTTGACACTTTTAGCCATGGCCTCGTTACAACCAAAATAAAGACCTTTTGATTTGTGCTTGTTTTTAATAATTTCAGTGGAGATTTGGGTCTATGGTCAAGCTTATGGTAACATTTTACTATTGCATGAACTTGAGTGAATGATTTATACCCTTGATACACATGAGAGATATACACTGAGAGGTTGAGAGTGTTCGTTCTGAGTTCTGATTGATTTTGTTTCTTTAACCAGGTTTTGATATGTGAATAGCTTGTGTAAATATTTGGCTGTGTTTATGAGTCGAAGTCTTAGATTAAGTGTTGTACATTTTGATTTAGAAGGTAGTCTTGTGTTTATGAATTTTTATTTTACTTTTACCTGGGACATGCAAAATGCTAAGTTTGGGGGTGTGATGTGGGTCTAATATATGATGTTTTTAGGCTTAATTTCACTTCCTTTTGCTTGGGTTTTGGCTTGTTTCTCTTGTAAATATAGGTATTTTGTATTAGTTTTAGGAATTTTTAGTTTATTAGAATCCCTTGAACGTTTTGATCCATTTTGGGTATGTTTCAGGTGTTTTGGAGCTTTATTTGGAGAAAATATTATTGGAGCTGAGAAGAGCATAAGAAGACCTTGAAAATGGCACAATAACGGAGAGAAACGGAGTCGGAAGTTCCTGAGCACGCCAAGGCGCGGGAATGGCGCGCCCAGGCGTGCGTGCAGCGGTAATCAATGGGCAATCAGATATGGCGCGCCCAGGCGTGCTGCTTCACACGCCCAGGCGCGCGAGACATGTAAAAGCCCAATTGGGCCTAATTTTGAGCAGTTTTGAGGGATTTTGATAAGATTGGATTTTATCTATTTATATTAGGATTAATAAGAGAGGATTGGGGAGATTAGCAGCCATTAATCATCATTAGAGATTATATTAGAGTTTGAAGGAAGATTGCACTTTTGAGAGCATTCGAAGGAGGAATCCGGAGAAGATTGAAGATTTGAAGCACATATCTGTGGTAATTTAGGAATAAATATCATAGTTATTTGTTTTCTTCTTCTATTTCATTATGTGTAATTAAACCTTTTGTGTTAGGAACATGGTGGATTTGTATTTGTAATTTATTTTTATGAATGAATGTTTTTCAGATTTAAATCAAGTGTTTAATTGTGTTTTTAATGTTATGCATAGAAGTAGCTAATCTATGTTTTGGATTTCTAAATCTGAAATTGGAAAATTAGGATTTAGAATAGGTCATGCAATTAAACAATATAATGATTCAACTTGTAGGAATACTTTTGGATTATTATATAACTTGATAATTCACTGTTCTTAATCAAGGTTATTCAAGGGATTAAATTTCTAAGGAATTTGGATTTAATAAATTGAATAATAAACAATAATTTCATAAGAGGAATCTAGGAATTACTATTTTCTGAATTATGTTCTTGATTTGAATGAGAAATATTGATTTATAATAAATAAATGAATATACAATGAAACTAAGTTCCTAACCAAGTTCTTCCATTTAATTTATCTTTTATTTTATTTTCAGCATATAATTCTTCTTTTTAATTTACTTATTTAATTCTGAATTTTGCATTTTAATAGATTTTATTCTAAATTTTTCCTTAGGTAGAGATAGATGGAACAATTCTGAGTCCCTGTGGGTACGATATCTGGTCTTAACCGACTATATTACTTTGCGATATAGCATACTTGCTAGAGAGAGATCAAATCTTTTATGAGCCTCCGGTAAAAACCGGCATGTCCAAGAAAACTCCTAACCCCTTTGACATTTGTAGGAGGAGGTAGATTCTCAATCACAGAAATTTTGGCTTTATCTACCTCAATACCCCTCTCTGAAATCCAGTGCCCCAAAACTACCCCTTCCTTAACCATAAATTGACATTTTTCCCAGTTAAGTACTAGGTTAGTTTCTTGACACCTTCTCAAAACTCGTTCCAGATTATTTAAACATGATTCAAATGAGGATCCAAACACTGAGAAGTCATCCATAAAAACCTCAATGAACTTTTCAACCATATCGGAGAAGATAGATAGCATACACCTTTGAAAAGTCGCAGGTGCAATGCATAAGCCAAAAGGCATCCTCTGATATGCGAAAACTCCAAAGGGACAAGTAAAAGCAGTTTTTTCTTGGTCTTTGGGATCCACAGGAATCTGGTTATAACCGGAATAACCATCTAAAAAACAATAATACTCATGCTCGGCTAACCTCTCTAACATCTGGTCCATAAATGGAAGTGGAAAGTGGTCCTTACGGGTGGCACTATTTAATCTCCTATAGTCTATGCACACTCTCCACCCAGAAACATTACGAGTTGGTATCAATTCATTATTTTCATTTTTAATCACAGTGACACTACCCTTCTTAGGGACCACTTGCATTGGGCTGACCCAAGTGTTGTCCGAGATGGGGTAAATAATGCCAGCATCCAATAATTTCACTACCTCTTTCCTAACAACCTCTTGCAGAGTGGGGTTTAACCTCCACTGTGGTTGTATCACAAGCTTAAAATTCTCCTCCAAGAGAATCTTATGCATGCAAAAAGAGAGACTAATTCCCTTCAGATATGATACATTCCAGCCAATAGCAGATTTATAGTGCCTTAATACCCTTAGCAATTTTTCAGTTTCAATTTCACTTAAGGCACTATTTATTATAATTGGAAAGTACTCAGTTTCATCAAGGAATACATACCTAAGGCCCGGTGGCAACACTTTAAGCTCCGATTTGGGTCTGGCCTCCTTTTCCTCCAGCCTCAGATCTTTTGGTTCTCTCCCTCCTTTGACTTCTGCCGCTCCATCAAGAAGGGCTTTTATAATGCGAGGCTCAGTTCTTTCGGCCTCCTCAGTCACCAATGCTGCCTCTACTGAATCTTCATAACACATCTCCTCCAACATAGAGTCTACAATGTGTAACACCCCAAAATTTTAATCATGGATTAATAACGGTTAATTATAAAATTTATTTATAATTAATTATTATTATAAATTCCTGATTAAATTAGGTATCTAATTATTGCAAATAGGTGGAAAATAATTGTAAATTATTTTCTATGCAAAAATTAGATTTTCGCATATTAGTCCTTGCTGTAGGACCTTAGTGCAATATTAGAAAGATTTTGGAGGGAAGAAGGAATAAAATAATCATTTTTCAAATTTTAGTCGAAATACTCGAGTATTTCGTCCGATACTCGAGTATTCTGGGTAGTGTTGCTCGAGTTAGTACGTTTGATGAGTCATCAACGCATTAATTCCCGAGCTCGACACGAAATCACTTCAGGAACACCTCAAGGATATCGTGGTGAGCTGCATGTTATAGGGAATCGTCTATTTAAGGCAATCAACACGAGTTTGAACTCTTGTTGATGGAATTGTGAGGTTTAGGGTTCCGAATTCGTTTTCAACGATTCTCATTCGTTCTTGAGTGTTAGGTTGAGTGTGATACACGGTTACGAAGCTTACATCCTGAGCTTCGTAGAGACTCTAAGCTTGAGGGTTGAGGATTCGAGTGCAAAGAGAATTGGAGCTCGAAAGATTGGGGTCTTTGTTGATAAGTGGTTCGGGAAGCTTACTTGGATCTTTGATTTTGGTAAGCTCTTGAACTCTTGAGACTTCAATTTAGTTTCATTCTCTTATGCATGTTGCAGAGAACAATTTCTAATCTTTTTCCCCAATTATTTTACATGATTTGATGATCAAAATCCTTGGTCTTATGACCCTACTCAAAATGGTGTTGCTGTCAAATGGATTTTGAGGAAACTAGCTTGGAGGTTGAATTTCTGTCAAGTTTCAGTTCTCACACGACTTAGAGGTAAGTGGGAAGCTATACATTCACTAGAATAAGGATTAATTTCATGAATTTGTATAGGAAGCCACCATAAGGCTTAAAGGGCTTAGTTTGAAATAGGATATTGGCTTGGAGGCCATTCTGGGTGTTGAAACTTGTTGGAGCATGTTTGATATGTTGCATGCAAGCTAAATGCAAGTTAATTTTGTGTTAAAGATGCTCAGAATTGAAATTGACATGTTGAGTTGTTAAAATATGATTTTTATGCATAATGAATGCTCAGTTTTGATTCAGTGTAATTTGATGTAATTTCTGGGTTGGAACATGTTTAATATACTTAAACTTAACTTTGTTGAATGTTGGTTTTGGTTAAAATTGGTTAGAATTGAATTTGGTATGTGAAAACTCAGTTTCAGTGTTGTTCTGTCATGGAATACTCGAGTCTTTGGCTCGATACTCGAGTATTTCGTGGTGCACCAGTGCATCTGGTAGCACCAGTACTCGAGTGTTTGAGCTGAGACAAGAGTATTGCCTGACGCACCAATTTGAAATTGTGATGAACTACTCGAGTACCTCGAGTCTTGCATGAACTACTCGAGTATTCTGGAATGATGAACTACTCGAGTAATTCATGAACTACTCGAGTATTTCTGGAAAATCTGAAACTGTACTTTTCAGAAAACGTATGAACTACTCGAGTCTTTTGGTAAGATACTCGAGTATTTTTCGTCAAAACACTTAAATTTCTTTTTTTTTAAATTTAACCAAGTTATTTTAACCCAAATTATTAATTTTTTTAAGTTGATTAATCATGTCCCATGAAATTAATGAGATTATAAGATTACATCAATTACTTTGAATATCTGTGAATAAATTATTCCGTGTTGGAGATACATTAAAATTAAAGAGGATTTAATCTTAAATGGAATATGTTAATGCATTCATGCATGGTGTTGGGGATACGTCGTTATTTTTGTCATGTTCAAGGATTACTGCTTGCTTGACCCCACTTCAAGGTTGACGTTGTGGGTCTTATGTCTAGATGACTATGTAATACAAGTGATAGTTTACGTTTTGGCGACGTGACGTTCACTAGATAGAGTGACGTTGTTTATCACTTTCAAGCAAGTACGCCATACGTTTGACAACGTATTTTTGGAACATGAGGAGGGCCTCTGGGAGTGCCAAAAGTTACTGCTTGCTCGACCCCACTTCAAGGTTGACGTTGTTGGTCTTATATCTAGATGACTATGTAATACAGTGATAGTTTTACGTTTTGGCGACGTGACGATCACTAGATAAAGTGACGTTGTTTATCACTTTGAGCAAGTACGCCATACGTTTGATAACGTATTATTTTTGTATTCTAGGAATACAATGAAGTTGTGGAAGGACGTCCATTTGGGAGATTAGTTGGAGAATTTTAGTAGAGTGAGATAACATGCATCATATCATCATTGATTTATTATTGTGATTAAATTTGATATGATTATAAAATGTTAACTGCTCACTTTGCATATTTATTGTGCATCCTTATTTGATTATGTGTATGTATATGCTTACCCCTGTGCCCTTGATAGGTGATGGCACGTTACCTAGCATGTATAGAGATCAGACCCATCCCTAGCGGGATATGGACGTATGAGGAGCACCGAGTGACATTTGAGGGTGAGGTGGAGTTCACACTCTTCCACCCTAACCCCCTCGTTCGGGTGCGCCCTCGTAGGTTTAGGATACCTATTATATATACTATGCACATCCCTGCTTTTTATGTTTATAGAGGACCACCACCACCAGCTCGACCTGTACGTAGGTTTCATAGTTTTCGTTTCCATCCTGCTACTCGTTCTCATCCCTCTGCCTACAGAGTTTTCTCCGATGAGGATGTTCCTTCATCCTATCCGACTGGATCTGGTGGGACTACACCAACTACTACCTTTGGACCTACTGATAGGTCTGCCACTCAGTCGGACGGGATAGAGGAGAATCCCGAGGAGGGGGAGAGCGAGGAGGGAGGAGTACCAGTCGAGCCGGTTCCCAAACCTCGAGGAGGACCCAGTGGTTCCTAGGACATGCATAGTATAGTTAGTAGGGATCCCGGACCGACTTTGCTGCTGCAGTGGACCAGACAGATGCGTGGAGGACCAGTTGACCTACTTTCAGACACTCCATATTTTTGAGTTGTGATATACTGTACATATTTTGAGTGTTTGAGAGTTTAGGTCTTATTTTCAGTCTTTTATATGTATTTTCAGTTTATGGACATGACTACTTGTACCTTGCTGACTTTTGTACCTATGGATCCCTTTTCATGATGATAATATATATATATATATGTATATGATGTTTATTTACAACATGGATCCTTGAGTACTACTATCTTTCCGCGCACTCTGATTTTGTTAAAAGAGAATTCGGCGACTGTTATTATTTGGAAAATAATTTTATGCGAACAACAAGGCAACGCTATATTTATAATTATGGAAGTCTAAAATAATTTTTAATTAACAAATGTTAGTTGTCTTGCAAATTATTAATTGTTTCAATATTCCATTGATTAAGCGTACGAAGCCGAATTCATTAAATTGTTTCATGATTTAATATAAAAGTTAATTTATCCAAACTATTAATGTCCATAAATAATATTTTAATGTTTGATAAAGGAAAGCGTGTCACACAATGGACTCTATCACATCTAACCTCAGGCACTGTTCATCTCCCATTGGGTGTTTCATAGACTCAGACATTGAAGGTGACCTTCTCATCATGAACCCGGAGCATAAGTTCACCAATCTTCACATCTATCAAAGCTCTCCCGGTTGCTAGAAAAGGTCTTCCCAGGAATAATGGAATATCCTGGTCTTCATCCATATCTAATATCACAAAGTCTGCTGGAAAAATGAACTTGTCCACCTTGACAAGAACATCTTCCACCTTCCCATATGGCCTCTTGATAGAACGGTCTGCTAACTGAAGGGAGATCATAGTAGGCTTAATCTCTCAAATGCCCAGTTTCTCGAAGATGGAAAGGGGCATCAAATTGATGCTAGCCCCCAAATCGCATAATGCCTTGCCAATATCCACTCCACCAATGTTGCATAGAATGGTGAAACTACCAGGATCTTTGAGTTTCTGCGGAAGCTTCTTCTGAAGGATAGCACTGCACTCCTCAGTTAGTAACACTGTCTCATTATCTCTCAGCTTCCTCTTGTTGGTGAGCAGTTCCTTCATGAATTTGGCATAAGTAGGCATCTGCTCAAGAGCTTCAGCAAATGGTATATTTATCTGAAGCTTCTTGAACACTTCCATAAATCTTGCAAATTGTCTCTGATTCTCCTCCTTCTTCAATCTCTGAGGATATGGGACCCGTGAAAGGTCTGGTAGGCTCTGGTGCTTCTCAAGAGTAGTGTCTGGGGTCTTCTCTTTGGGTTCAAACTGTTGCACTTCAGGCTTCTCCTTCTCTGGACTCTCATTCTGCCTCTGATTCTCGTCAACTACCAATTCATCACTCTTCTTCTGTGGCTCATCATAGGCTCTGCCACTTCGAAGAGTAATGGCTTGGAAATTGGTGCTGGTGTTAGGAAAGTAACCTGACTGCATCTCTGATACTCTCTGATTAATCTGACCCACCTGATTCTCCAGATTGCCAATGCTGACCCCTTGAGCGTTGAAGTTGGCTTTTACTTGATCCATAAATAAAGATGTAGTCTGAGCCATCTTCTTTATTGCTAATTCCCGAGTTTGTTTCTCTGGTAGAGGACTACGTGGCGGGCTTGGTGGAGGACTCAATGAGCGGTCAAAGCATGAATGATATGAATTAGTGGTGGACACGGCGAAGGCAGTCTCTCCTCCACAAGGTCTAGGAACAGGTTGCACCAGCTGGGCTTGACTCATCTGCTTGGTTAGCACAGCTATCTGTTTCTTCATTTCCTGATTTTGTTCGATGATGGTTTGGAATTGTGGAGGATCCAAATCATCTGACTGTGTTGTCCTCTCTGGCTCTGCCTGACTGTTGTTGCCTGCCATCATATCTAAAATTCCTCTGGCCTCTTCAACCGTCTTCTTTAGTAACGATCCACCTGCTGCTATGTCAATCATGTCCTTATCTGACTTCTTCAAACCCATCATAAAAGACTCTGATTTGAAACCACTCTAGCATGGAATGGGTTGGACACTTCTTCAACAGTTGTTTGAACCTCCCCTAGGCTTTGCATAATATCTCCCTGTCTTGTTGCTCAAACGAGTTGATGTTTTTCTCAATTTGGCTTGCATAACCTGTGGAAGATACTGGTCCAAAAATTTACGAACAAGTATATCCCACGAAGTTAGGCTCCCTGGTG
Organism: Crotalaria pallida; assembly: GCA_037953625.1. Taxonomy (NCBI): domain Eukaryota; kingdom Viridiplantae; phylum Streptophyta; class Magnoliopsida; order Fabales; family Fabaceae; genus Crotalaria; species Crotalaria pallida. Next base: position 125,941,419 of record CM075649.1, read on the forward strand.
GCTGGTTCTGAATCCAAGTCTTCACTTTATCTCGCAAGGAAACCGAAAATAACCTCATTCGGATGGCTTCTTCTGAGGCGCCTTCGATCTTGAAGAAACTTAGCATACCAAGGAAGTGTGAGACATGCTCCGTTGGCTTCTTGATGGATACACAATGCTAGATGCACAAGCATCCATGCTGATGGTTGCGTAGTCTGCAAGAGTCTTCGGCTTGACTGCCTCTTCTTCAGCCATTCATCTGGCCATTCTCTTTCTTTCCTTCTGTGCTTGCTTTCTCCTCTTCTTTGCACTCAACTGAAGGTTAGGTTCACTACTTGCAGAAGACGAACTCATAAAAAGAGTCAGTAGCACCTGTTGAGATAAAACTAATAAAACAAATTTCACTAAATAACTATAAATAAGTGCCAAAAATTATTGAAATCGAATTTCAATCCCCGACAACGGCGCCAAAAACTTGTTGGACTCTCTAGCAAGTATACTAGATCGTAGCAAGTAATAGAGCAGTAAGCTCGAGTATCATCCCAAGAAGATTGCAAATTGTTTTCAATAGTTTCTACCTTATTATAATTACTAGTGCAACTTGAAATTACTATATAAATTAGAAGTAGAATTGAATAATTTAAATTAAAAACTGAATTGAAAATAAAACTAAACACTAATTAAAAGATTTGGAAATAAGATAGGAAAGACGTTAGGAATCTGATTTCATTGCAGGACCTAATTTACTAGTTATGAATCTCTGTTTACCCATTTAATCAACAACATTCTAGCACTAACAATTACTAAATTCCTCTAATAATTGTGTTTCCTATTCAATTGGACCCCTTAATCCCTTAAGAAATTACCAATCAATCAGTCATTAATTAAGAACTCTGAAATTCAATAGTTATATAGTCCCCAAAAGTATCCCTACAAATTGAATGATTATAATGCTTGATTGCAAGGTCTTTTCTAATCCTAATTCTCCAATTAAAAGACTAGAAAACCAGAACAAAACATAAAGTGGCCAATTCTATGAATTGTAATTAAAACACAATCAAACAATTGATTTAAAAGGAAAACATCAACTCATAAATTCATAAACTATTCATGATCCATGCAAATCCATCATATTCCTAACAAGAGGGTTTTAGTTACACATATTGAATAATGAAAAACAAAGAGTAGAAGAAGAAAAACCCATGATCATAGACAATTTGAATTACTCCTTCAATCTTCAATCTTCAATCGGATTCCTCCGTTGTTGATCTCCAATCCTCTTCTCAATGCTAATTCTCTCTCTAAATTCGTGTGTAATCTCCCTCCAAATCCTAAAAACTAATTAATAGCCTAAAAACTAAGCAAATCCCTCAAAATCTGATCAGAAACTAGCCCAATTGGGCCTCCACGAGGCATGCGCGCCTGGGTGTATAGTGTTGCACGCCTGGGCGCGCCATATTTGATTACTCCTGGTTAGCGATGCACGTGCGCCTGGGCGCGCGGTTCATGCGCCTGGGCGTGTAATGCATTATCCGACTCCGTTTCTTTCCGTTCTTGTGCCATTTTCAAAGTCTTCTTATGCTCTTTGCAGCTCCAATATTATTTTCTCCAATTAAGCTCAAAAAGTACCTGAAACATACCCAAAACGGATCAAAACGTTCAAGGGATAAATTTCCTAAACTAATTAAAAACTAAACTAAATCTACCTAAAATACTTAAGAAACAAGCCAAAACCAAAGCAAAAGGGAGTCAAATTAGGCTCAAAAACATCATATATTAGACCCAAATCACTCACCCATCTGTTTCCAGAGTTATCCGCGAGGATACTCCTACTCCTAGTCTGACGATTCCACTTCATGGGACTCCATCAGCTGACCCAGTACCCAGTGGAGGGGTACCGACTCTGTCGGACGAGGTCGAGGAGGATCCCGGGGAGGCAGAGGATGAGGAGGAGTCGGTCAAGCATTCAACTGACAACCAGTTGGGAGTTGGGGATCCACCGGGAGATGCATGATGTAGGTAGTAGGGATGAGGGACGTGTTCGCAGCTGCAGGAGACCTGACTGACTGGAGAAGGATGATGACTACATGGAGGATCACCGGACCATCTCTGAGACTCTCTTTCTTTTTCCTTGTATTTATATTGTATATAGTTTTGAGAGAATTTCAGAGTAATGGTCTATCAATTGTTTTATATTATGGACTTGTATTTTGGACCCATGACCTAGATACTGATGATGATGATGATGTACTCTTGATCTACTCACTTTTTATATATCTATATATTATGTTTTTGATGTACAAATGATCAAGGGTGTTACTATCTCTTTTTCTGCAAACTCTGCTTATTTAACGAAAAGAATTGGATCAAAGGAAAATATTCGAATTTAAAATCTCGTTCGAGATAACGATAATTTTTAATAATTAATTTCATATCTATATTCATCTTTTAAGTGAAAGATCTTTTAAGTGAAAGAAACGTTATCTCAAACCTTATTTGATTTTTACGATCCGATAGCTCAAGTTCGTTTTTAATTTACATTATGCTAAAGGAAAATAATTCAAGTCCATATACAACCTACTTTATGAAATTATTTATAAAGTTTTCCATAACTAAGAGAGCGTGACAACCTACCATAGCCAGACACGCGACCCGAGTCGGATTCGGATATACCTAAGTAGTACTTGAGAAATCGGATGGGAAAAAAAAAGTAATAACTGATGATTTTTCATTTTTATGCTTGTAATAGAAATTGGCTATTAATATAGTATTATTAATGGTAGAAGAAATAGTTAATGAAATAATATTAATAATAATGGATTGAGAGATAAATATTAATTATAAAAATTAAAATCAAGAATTTATGTATGTTAGTAGAATTAATTAATTGTATTTGTTTATGAGTCCATCCCAATATTTCATTTTTTCATCTTTTTTATTATAATAGTTTTTTCATCTTCACCATTCTCTTTGTTCCTCCCTTCCCTTTATTATTCAACACCACTAAAATATAATATTCTTATTAGTAAACCAATCTAATGTCTAAATGACACAAGTGATGGTTGTGATACACACAAATAATGGTTGTTGCGATCACACACACAAAAGGTGACGACATGAGGAACAAAACAAAGAAATATAATTAATTTAAGGGTTTGTTGCTAGAAGCTAAAATTAGTAAAGAAACTTAGAAAAACTAAGTTCACTATCACTTGAATCATTAAATGTTTAATTTTTCTATAAAAATGCACTTCTTTTAATCTCTTATCCTCGGCCCTTAGAGTTAAAGCTAAGAAAATCCATAATTTTTTGAACGTCTCATGTCCAAACAATGTAATTAGAAATAAAATTTGAATTTTCAATTTAACATTCTTTTTCTTTTATATACAATCCAAATATAAAAATCACAATTTTAATTAAATTCCAATTCTGATTAAATTGGAATTACCATTCCGATTACGCACACCAACAGTTAGAGGAATTACATCCATAAACAAAGAAAAAGTTATTGAGAAAAGTGAAAATATAAGTGTAGATATAACTGCAATTACTTTAAAATTTTTGATCAACCACCGTAACAAGCTAAACCACCCAAGGATAATAATCATTAGAGAAAATATATTGTGTATTAATAGTGTAAATTTTTTTTTTATATCATCAATACATTATCCATCATTCATGTATTTATGATCGTTGACTCTTAAATAAAAGTAATACAAATGAATAATATAAATGATGAATTGACGATATAAAAAACTATACACCGTCAATACATACTCGTTAATCTCTAATCATAATTATTTTTTATCAATAGCCGAGCACAGCATGCGTGGTTGCTTTCATTTATTCATTTATTGAGAATAGAAAACTTAAATATGGCAGTCTTTGGCCACAGAAAAAGATAAAAGAAAACACAAATAGTATTAGTTATGGTGCCATTGTTGATCCTTAGAATAAGAGATGACCTTTCGAAAAATAGTATAACCGGCCGGGTGATTTACGCAACCAATAATTCTACGCAGTCGGAGCCCCCAAGGAAGAGTTATTTGGAAACATTGCGATGGCAATTTTGACTATTGAATTTTGAGACACTATGACTATAGGAGTAGAAATTCAAGTTACAATAATGTATTTTAACATCCAAGTTTAACACTCATTATTTTGGAATAAATTATCAAAAATGATACACTAACGTGCTGTGATCTTCTTTTTTATATCACAAAAATTAGATTCTTAAATTGTAATACTAATAATTTATTTAATTTCAAATTGTAATATTTTGGTTGGAGATAATGATTATTTATCTATCATCGCTCTGATATAAAGAAAACTTCAACGACAAATGTGGTGGCTCGAAAATGCACCTTTTTATATAAGAATAAAGAAAATGTTATATATATATATATATATATATATATATATATATTAGATGTTCGAGGAAATACATGGTGAAACAACTCTTCATATGCTATAATAAACAAAATTTATTATAGAAGCAAATTAGAGAGATTTGAGGTGAAAACAAATATTCACGTTAAACATAAAATCAAATCCTATTATATATAATGATTTTCATTTATTCCAAGAAACAAAATTTATTTTCATATGTCACAATAGACAAAATTTATTATCGAAGAAATTGGAACAGCAGTAGATGTAATAAAAAAAATTTAAAAAAACCCTTAACTCATGCATTGCTTTTGGTGGCACATCTTGCATGCAATACCACCAAAACTTCTACAATAATACTTTCGCTTTGATTCGGTTGGCAATAGCTTTTGGCGTGAGAAATTCATTTTTTCCCATTCTGAATCAAGTGCTTCTTTGATGCTCCTATGTCGTTGAAATCATGTATAAAAAACAACAATAGAGTAACATTAATATATATTTAAATAATGGGAGAAAAGATTTCTCATAATTAAAGTGATTCAAAGGTGAAAAAAATGCAAAAATTGAAGGTGGAAAAAAAATACTCACATCAAGCATAAAATCAAATCTTATTATATATAATGATTTGGAAAACTTATTAAACTTGAATAAACTATTTAATTTCAAATTTTAATATTTTTATTTAGGATAATGATTTTTTTTGATAAATTGAGAATAATGATTTGAAAAACTTGAACAATTTGTTTAATTTCAAATTGTAATTTTGGTTGGACAAACATGGTGTCTCGAAAAAAGAAATAGGGATGAAACAAAAAGATGATGTGAAACTTTTAAACGTATATATAACTAGCAAATAGTAAATCTATATATATTTAATTTGTATTTATCCAAAATGAATAACAAATTCAACTGATTTAATTTGTATTGATCTAAAATAAATTAATGATTTAAAAAATTTGAATAATCTATCTAATTTCAAATTGTAATAATTTAGTTGGAGATAATAATAATTTGAAAATTTTGAATAATGTACATCAAGTAAAAAATTAAATCCTATGATACATAATGATTTGAAAAACTTGAATAAACTACTTAATATTTTTGTTTGGGATAATGATTTCATATCCATATAATATCTTGATTGGAGATAATGGTTTGAAAAACTTGAATAATTTATTTAATTTCAAAGTTTAATTTTAGTTAGAGATAATAATCATTTACTTAAAAAATATATAAAAGAAAACATAAATATTAGTTATCATGCCATTGTTGCTCCATAGACTAAGAGATGACTTTTAGAAAAATGGTCTTGCTAAAAATGCTCTAAGGATGCTTAATAAGGTTTCTAAACTTAAAAAATTAATCATGATTGTACATTATTATGTGTATCACGAATCTAAAAAAAATATATCTTTTAATGGTTATCTATTTCATTTAGGTTCTTAACAAATGTATCAAGGACAAATGTAATTTGCCTTACAAAAATAGTGTAACTGGGTGATTTAAGCAGCCAATAATTCTACTCAGTCAGAGCCCCCAAGGAAGAGTAATTTGGAGACATTTCAATGGCAATTTTGAATATTGAATTTTGAGACACTATGACTCGAGGATTAAACATTAGAGTTATGAGCGAAGAAGCACGTGGTGGAGACTGAGACCAAACTGCTGATTACTCCCTATATAAACACACTAAATGTTGCACATAATTTGCATAACTCAAGTGCATCAATCCATAAGCATTCCCAAAACCCAAAAAAAAGAAATTTTTTTTTTTGCATAATCTATAGTAGTAGTGCACCATGGCAACTTTTACCTTGTTGCACTACTCTTTCCTTTTCTTCATTGCACTCCTGACTTTGAAGCTTTTGTTCAAAAACAACAAAAGATTCAGAAACATTCCCCCAGGTCCAACACCACTCCCTATAATAGGTAATCTGAATCTGATGGAGAAGCCCCTCCACCGTTTCCTTCAATTCATGTCTAAAAAACATGGTGACATCTTTTCTTTCTGGTTTGGTTCTCGTCTAGCTGTCATTATTTCATCACCAACAGCCTTTCAAGAATGCTTTACCAAACACGACCTTGTCTTGGCAAACCGTCCCATGAATCTCTCTGGAAAGTACATCTTCTACGACAACACCACCGTAGGGTCTTGCTCCTACGGCGAGCTCTGGCGCAACCTCCGCAAAATCATTGCCACCGATGTTCTTTCAACACAACGTATTCTTTCCTTCTCCAGAATCCGAAAGGATGAAACACACAGGTTGATAAGGAAGTTGGCAAAGGGCTCTAACTCTGTCTCTGTCTCTGAGTATGCAGAGGTGGAGTTGACTTCCTCACTCCGTGACATGACTTACAACAACATGATGAGAATGATAGCAGGGAAGAGATACTATGGTGATGACTCTGAGTTGAAGGATGTGGATGAAGCCAAAGAATTTAGGGAGACAGTGAGGGAGTTGTTGCAAGTAGCTGGTGTGTCTAACAAGGCAGATTACTTGCCTTTCCTTAAGTGGTTTGATTTTGAAAAATTGAACAACAAGCTTACTTCTACTCACAAGAGATTTGATGTGTTCGTGAGTGCACTCATTAAGGAGCAACATAACAAGAAGGAACGTGAAGATAGCATGATTGACCATCTACTTAATCTGCAAGAAACACAGCCAGAGTATTACACTGATCAAATCATCAAAGGCCTTACTCTGGTATTCATTTTAAGAATTCATCTTGAACTATGCATCATAGTGATAGGATAGCATAACTAAATATAAGAAATAAAATTGTAGAAAAACTAAAAACCATTTCTCGATTCACTAAACAAATTATTTTCCCATATTAACTTACTCTATAAATTCATTTATCTTATGCACTTGATGCATAGATTAAAAAAATCATATTTTTAATTGGGCAACTAAAACAATATATTTTGCTTATATATCCTACTGTAAAAAAGTTAAATGTTTTTTCTCTCTAATTTTTTTTTATTGATTTGCATTGTTAAAATGCAAAGACTTGATTAGTACAATTATTCTTTAGTTTGTTGATCTTATTTTATTTGATTGGTTTCACTTGTAGGCTATGTTGTTTGCTGGAACAGACTCTTCAGGTGCAACTTTAGAGTGGGGATTCTCTAATTTATTGAATCACCCAGAGGTTTTGAAGAAGGCACAAGAGGAATTGGACAATAAAATAGGACAAGACCGTTTATTGAATGAGTCTGACCTTTCAAAACTTCCTTATCTTAAAAATATCGTCCTTGAGACACTTAGGTTGTATCCTCCAGCTCCATTGCTAATACCACATGTAGCTTCAGATGACATCACTGTTGAAGGATACAATATTCCGAAAAACACATTAGTGATTGTTAATGGATGGGGTATGCAAAGAGATTCTCGATTCTGGAGTGAAGCCACCAGTTTCAAACCCGAGAGATTTGAGAAAGAAGGAGAGGAAAAGAAGCTAATAGCTTTCGGGTTGGGAAGAAGGGCTTGTCCGGGAGAATTTATGTCTCTGCATGGTGTCAGCTTCACTTTGGGGTTACTGATTCAATGCTTTGATTGGAAACGAGTAAGTGCGGAAGAGATTGATATGGAAGAGCAAACTTGGTTTAACTTGACTAAGTTACTTCCATTGAAGGCCATGTGTAAACCACGTCCAATCGTTTACAAGGCTTTGCTATAATTTTATCGCAAATTGTGTAAAACATCAATTTGGTGCTCTAAAACTTAAGTCTTACCAACTTGATTTTTCAAAAGAAAAGTGTTATAAATATGTTTTTTTTAAAGATTGAAAATGTCATCATGTTGATCCTTTCAGGAATTTATTTGTTGACATTTTCAATTTTTGAAAAACTTTATACGCTATATATAAAAAAAATTTAATCTTCGAAAAATTTGTTTGGTGATTTTATTTTTAGAGCACTTATTTCATATTTTACTCACTAATTATATATGTGATAAAGTTGTGTGAAGAGCTATGTAAGAGAAAATAATTTTTGTTTTGAATATTAAGGTGATATCCACATGTTTATAATAAAACAAGTGTTCAAGAGTCAACACTATGGAAATGATTACTCCCTCTATTTTTATATATTTGTTTCATTTGAAAAGAATTTTTTTTGTCTTATTTAGAAGTTTTATAATACAACAATTATTTTTCATGTTTATTCATATTCAATAAATTCTTGATTTATATAAGTAATAAGGAATAATTAATGATTAAAAAAATTAAATATTAAAAAAACATAAGTAATATTTTGAAAACAATTACTAAACTTTTAAAAAAAAATTTACTTTTATTTAATGAAACATATGAATAAAAATGAAAAAGTATATAAAAAGGGGTATTGCTATTTATTACTCCCTAGTCCCTTCATTTCTTATTATTTGTTTTTTTGGAATTTTTTTGTTTTTTTTAATTGTTTTATTGAGAATTGCAACAGCCTAATAAATATTCTTTTTCCAGCATAAAAAAGATAAATTTTCTTTTTCATTTTACTCTTATTTAATAGGTCTTGAATTACATAAATAGTGAAAAAAATTAATGATTATAAAGAGAAAAGATATAGTGAAAAAAACACAATTAATTTATTGACAATATTAATAATAATTATATTTCTTTTTTTTTTGTGTACACCAACCGGTACCCAGATCTGGTTTACCCAGAATCCAACTCATCCGGTCCAACCCAACTAAGTTCGCACTAAGCGGTAGGGCTCTCCCAGCGGGGATTGCTCCATACCCAAGGCTCGAACTCGAGACCAGTTGGTTAAGGGACCAAGTGAGCTACCATTTGACCAACCCCACGTTGGTAATAATTATATTTCTTTAAAAAAAATCTTTTTTCATAAAAGATATAAATAAGAGCGAAAATAATACTTCAACGACTATTCTACTATGTTGAGAGAAAAAGACCAACACAAAACAAATTAAACGGAAACGACTATTTTACGAGAACTTATGAATTGCATAGTAGTTTCCCTTAAAAAAAAAAAAAAAAAAGAATTGCATAGTAGCCGACTCAACACTGAAATTTGGTCGATCGTCATACTGTTCATACATCATAAGTTTTTGATAAACAAACAATTGTTTAACAAGAGCTCAATAATTGATCAACTCATGGACTACAATCAAGAAAAAAGTTATTAGGCTAAATTATTCATTTATTCTTTTGTCTTTTTTTTTATATACCAAATTGGCCTCTCACATTTTTTTTTTTTTTTAAATCTCATAGGTCTCTTATGTAACACCCACACTTTTCTACCCTTAACTACCCATTATTAAAATAGAGAAATTAAAGTTTCCTTTTTAATTATTAAAAATCTCCCGTCAAACGGACGGAGTTTCCTTTGTTTTTCGGATTTTTCCAAAATTTATATTTTTCCTGCAATCTCATAGACTTATTCATTTAGAACAGACAGAGCCAACAGAGCTATCAACAACACATAATCATAAATCGGTGCTACATCGCACCCCACATAGCATCAAATTAAAATAAATTAATTACGATTAAATAACCTATAATCCCCTATAACTAACTCACACTCCACGGAGTGGAGTGTGCACCTGCTCGGCCAATGCTAGTGCAAGCTCAAATCTCGGTACCTGGAAAAATGGTAAGGAGGTGAGCATTACACATAAAGTAGGAATAGCAGTTTCTGATATGACATAATAACCGACTAAGCCAAACACACTTAATTCAAGTAATGCATATACGCACAAAGTCAAGTCATATCATATTCATTTACAAATAAACCCATTTTCATTCATTAAACATTCTCATATCTTTTCTCCTCTCATATTTTGATTCTTTTACAGTTTTATCACAACACACTTAATTCTTTTTCAAGCACTATCTGGCGTTTTATATTTCTTTTATTCTTTTTCATTCTTAACAATTTTGACAACAACATCCCTCATGCATACTGTCCGATTCGCGCACATCGCAGTCGGACGCAAGATGTTGAGTCGTACTCCTCTATCGTGGTATATCCGATTCGCGCCACTCGCAGTCGGAACCCGATTCGCGTACACTCGCAGTCGGCCACAAGGAGCACTAGGTAATTCCTCTATCGTGGTATATCCGATTCGCGCCACTCGCAATCGGAACCCGATTCGCGTACACTCGCAGTCGGCCACAAGGAATTACCCCTCTATCGTTCGTGGACTATCCGATTCGCGCCACTCGCAGTCGGATTCCACACAAAATAATCTTTTACTCTTTATCGTGGACTATCCGATTCGTGCCACTTCGCAGTCGGATTCCACACAAAATAATCTTTTACATTAGTTACTTCTCTCAATCTTGATATTTCTTCAATTATCTTCCTCTTTTATCATCAATTATTTATCACTTACTTTCACACTTTTCTGGGTCCTTAATCAAATTATTATTCATAACAATCATTTCATCATTTAGCAAATATCAGCACCTTTAGCACATAGAAGTACATAACATCATCATCAAGCGAATATCAGCACATAAAGCACATACAAGTACATAGCCTCATCATCAATAAATTCACATCCCAAATTATTTCCCTTAATTTATTTACTTATTTTCTAAGTTCAAATTATCAGTTAACCCAATGTGCAAAATCCTAAAACTAGCAACAAACTCTCAGCAAGCATTATATACATACTAGAAACTTATCCCTAAGATAAGGTAACACTCACTCCTTACCTTTAGACGCTTTACCCCTTATCCTTTTCGTATACCGATGCTTGAACGTATCGTGATCCATTACTTTCGCTTGCGCTAGTCCTAAAGCTCCTACGTCGTCTAACCATGCCAAAAAATTAAATATCAATCAATATAATGCGCTTTACGAAAAGGGACTTTAACTTGAAAATCGAAACAAGTTAATTTCGAAAACATTTAATTAAAAGTCATAAATCAAAGTCAAATGGGAATTTAAACTTAAAACCATTGCGTTCTCGATAAAATAGTACGAGCTTTTGTTGAAAATACCTTAACTTTCAAAACTAACGTAATCGTCAAAAATACATTAAACTTAAGTAGTTTTAGCTTCAAGTCACCAAAATCAAAGCTATGTTTCTTGACACTATTGATCCCAAATTAAAAGGAAGTATTCCCGATTCGAAATAAGTCTAACTCACGTTCCCAACATTCAGATAATTACACTTCCTTTCAACTTGGAATTAACGTGCAACACTAGCAATTCGAATTAAGGTTATGCCAATTATGTCAGGTTCCTAATTAACTGGTGTATTGTTCAACCTAGGGACAAGTCCACCAAGCTAAACTACAACTCATTTACTTAGGAACCCAACACGTTTAACTAAAATACTCTTTAAAACAATTCATTTGACATAACGTTTAATCCGATATTATTCGAAATCAAAATCAAAGTAACCACTTAAAATCATTGCAAATAACAGTATACTTAAAAATCAATACTAAATCACAATATCACTTATTTTTCCAAAATAATATATCATTTGATAATAATCACCAATAACATTAAAAATTAGTATTAGTATTAAATTTAAAACACAACATAAAGTACTTAAAAAGGTATTAGGAGTTTACCCACAAATATGGTTTTGAAGAAACAGAGGGAGGATCGGTTCGGTTCACAACGATCCACCTGATCCCGAACCAAGTTGCAGTTCACGGTCTAACCAGTCCAGACCCATCAGCATCAGCAACACCCATTACTCCATGGCAACAACAGATCTGATGCTACATGTTGATGTACCGCGACAGCTCCACCGACAATGGTTTGGTTCGAGGCTACAACATGAGCCAGCGGTGGTGGGGATCTTGACCGTCGGCGGCGCGAGCAAGAACAAAGGAGGGAAAGGCGGCGGCGGCGAAATCTACGAGTCTCACGGTGGCGGTTCGCGAGTTCAGAAGGAGAAGAAGACGACGGCGGCGGCTGGGACCTGGAAGTCGCGAATCGCGATTTGGTGGAGGAAGAACGCACGACGACGACGGCGCCACTATAGCAGCGAACGACACCGTGACTCCGGGAGAAGACGGATCGCGACTGGAGGAAGAGCAAACGTGTGAGAGAGAAACGGAGGCGATGGCGGTGTGTGGTGGCGCCGGCGGTCCAGGGAGGGGAGAGAGAGAGCGCATGGCTGGGGAGAGAGAGGGAATGGGGGTGGCGGCTCCAACACCACAAGGAAGAAGGGAGTAGGGTTCCCCCACTTACACTGCACACACAACACGTTTCTTTCTTTTTTTTTCTTTTTTTTTATTTTATAAACATATACTTATATTTATTTATTTATGCCCAAAAATATTAATAATTGGATTTTAGCATCATATAGCTTCAAATAGGAAAACTATAAAGTTAGGAATTAGTTAGATATTAGGAAATAACAAAAATTTATTTATTATTGTATATTTATAAATGCCAAAATAAAAGAATAGAAAGTCTATTTTTCAAATAGGGTAATTACTTTAAATGAATCTACTTTCAAATCTATAAATAAAATAGCTCAATAGAAATAATACAAGGTACTTTATGAAAACAACCAACACTTTGATAATTATATATAAGAATTAATCATTTAATTGATAAAACTCGAAATTTATAATACAAAAGAAAATCAGGATGTTACATCTTATATATTTTTCACTATCAATTTGGTTCATGATGAGTCACTATTTATCTTACGTGAACCAATATAATACTCACACATGCCATTTTTCTCTCCAACGATACAAATATGAACAAATATAATATTGACACATAAGATAAATAGTAACTCAAGAACTAATAATTTGATAGAAAAAAATCCGAGGAACCAATATGATAAAAATAAAACCACTATGTATTGATAATAAAACAAACTAAGAAACCAAATCAACAATTTAACCAAGGGGTTTGCTAACATGAGGAAGCTCTTTTTTCAATTGGAGCATGTTAGCAATGTGTACCTGATTATTTTAGACAAAAATACCCCTATATATTTTGGGAAAATGTATTTTTATGATAAGGTATTTTAATAATTTAGTTTTTTAAAATTAAAAAAAATTAAAAATCCCAAAAATCCTTCCCCCTCCCCTGTCAGTTATCACTTTCACTAATAACAGAACCCCATCGTTGCAGGCAATCCACGAAGGGCGGAGGACAAGGATCTTCAGCAACAAATTTGAACTCCAAGAAGTTTACAAGTTTCAAAGCAAATCAAGAAGTAGGTCATGGTGGACACGGTGAACGTATGGAAGTAGCAAACTCGAATCTGAAATGGTGGCCATAGACCAGCGATGACAAAAACATATATGCCTCTCAACTGGCCTCTTAATTGTTGAAGACAGTGATGGAGAAAAGAGACAAAAATGGTTTTCATTAGAGATTGGGTTGGGCGAACATGGTGATTGGTGGTGGCGGTTACAGTGGAGAGGAGTTTTCATGGAGTTTAGAAAGGAAGAGTGTAGGTTGAACTATTGATGGGTTGAGGAGTGAGCAGAGAGAAAGAAATTTTTGTGTTTTTTTTTCTTTTTTTTATTTCTAAAAATATCTATTTACAAGAACAGCCTTGGTACCAAATCTACTCCAACAAATGATGAAGGCTATTTTTGGTCAAATGTTTTGGTACACATTGCTAAGATGTTCCCATTAAAAAAGGAGTTTCCTCATGTTAGCAAACCCCTTTAACCAAATCATTACACCGATCAGAAAACTAACAAAACAATCATGATGCGAAGTGTGATTAATAAAAGTAAATTTAAAGTAGAAAATTGGGTTGTATACTTTTTTGAATGAATAATATAATTTATTAAATTAATTTGAGGAACTTTTTTACAGATAAAATTGGCACTATTATATATTTTTTTTTTTGTGGTTAACACATATTGATTTTTTAAATCCCATTGAATCGGTTTCGTTATGAATAAAGAATCGGGCTCGTTAAATATTTTTGAACCGGTCTCATTTGTTATTTTTTTGAGCAGGTCATATTCATTATTTTTTGAACCCGTTCTGTTTGATTGTTTTGAACTTATCTTTATTTATTTTTTTTTTGTTTACATGGGAGGTCTGGGACTAGAACCCATGACCTGGGAAAGGGGGAAATCCTTATCTTTATTTTTTTTAACCGGTCTTTAATTATTTTTTTTAATTGGCCTCATTTTGCCAATTTTTTAAATCATTCGCTCTTATTTGAACTTTTTCCATTATCACGTATTTACATATTATTGTAACCACATTATACATAGAAAAAAAATCTAAAAATATATATAATAATCAACACATTCCTCACGTAATCCACGAATTTAACATCTGATAATAAGTACAATTATGTCTACTAACCTCGAGGAATTATTGTATGGTCCGGGACCACACATCCACACCGTTGGATGTATTATTAATTAATTAAAAATATAAATATTTAATGAAATCAACGGTTTGGATGTGGCCGGGACCAATGGTTCCGGACCATACAATAATTTCCCACTAACCTCGGACTCTGAATATGTTAATTGAGCTTGGTATTTCACATGCAACTGTTCACACAAATTGCCAAAAAGTCGCAACTATTTGGAAAAATGAAACAAGACACCACACTTACATGGAGGAATTAATTTCTGAATGTAAGGATTTAGCTAGTGCTTTTGATTTTATTCAAGTTGTTTTTAGGCCTAGATCGATGAATGTAATTGCAGATACTTTGGCTAAGAAAACTTTTCTGATTCATAGGGAACTTTGGCTAATGGATGTACCAGACTTTTTTTTGCTTTTTTTTGTACAAAACAATCCTATGGCTTTGTCCAATAATTAATGCATTCATCTTTTCTCTCAAAAAAAATTATGTCTACTAACCTCACAGTCTAAAAAAAAAAAGGTGTTTGTTTTCAACCTTAGCCTTGAGGGCATTATTATTTTATCAACCTTACTTCTAATTGTGAGGACTAAAGTAAGTGTTTGTGATTCTTCTTGGCAACTCCTCCATCCTTTTTCTTGTTCACAAACTTGTCTTTTTTGACCTCCTCGTCTGGGCTAATTTCAACTACTTCTGGAGGCTTTGGTTTTGGCCTTTTGCAATAATTTTCTTCTCAGCTGGTTTGGTGCCTTAAGGCTTTGGACTAGCCACATTATTTATTAGTATTTGAAATTGGCAGCAACAAGAACACCGTAAGGCTTTGGACTCGCCGCATTAATTAGGAATGGCGGCTGCAAATAAAAAACAACAAAACAGAAACTCATAACCAGCTACTACTTTTATGAGCGAAGAAGCACGTGGTGGAGACCGGAGACCAAAGCCCTGATTACTCACTATATAAACACACCAAATATGTTGCACATAATTTGCATAACTCAAGTGCATCGATCCATAAGCATTCCCAAAACCCAAAAAAAAGAAAAGATTTTTTTTTGCATAATCTATAGTAGTAGTGCACCATGGCAACTTTTACCTTGTTGCACTACTCTTTCCTTTTCTTCGTTGCACTCGTGACTTTGAAGCTTTTGTTCAAAAATAACAAAAGATTCAGAAACATTCCCCCAGGTCCAACACCACTCCCTATAATAGGTAACCTGAATCTGATGGAGAAGCCCCTCCACCGTTTCCTTCAATTCATGTCTAAAAAACATGGTGACATCTTTTCTCTCTGGTTTGGTTCCCGTCTAGCTGTCATTATTTCATCACCAACAGCCTTTCAAGAATGCTTTACCAAACACGACCTTGTCTTGGCAAACCGTCCCATGAATCTCTCCGGGAAGTACATCTTCTACGACAACACCACCGTAGGGTCTTGCTCCTACGGCGAGCTCTGGCGCAACCTCCGCAAAATCATTGCCACCGATGTTCTTTCAACACAACGTATTCTTTCCTTCTCCGGAATCCGAAAGGATGAAACACACAGGTTGATAAGGAAGTTAGCAAAGGGCTCTAACTCTGTCTCTGTCTCTGAGTATGCAGAGGTGGAGTTGACTTCCTCACTCCGTGACATGACTTACAACAACATGATGAGAATGATAGCAGGGAAGAGATACTATGGTGATGACTCTGAGTTGAAGGATGTGGATGAAGCCAAAGAATTTAGGGAGACAGTGAGGGAGTTGTTGCAAGTAGCTGGTGTGTCTAACAAGGCAGATTACTTGCCTTTCCTTAAGTGGTTTGATTTTGAAAAATTGAACAACAAGCTTACTTCTACTCACAAGAGATTTGATGTGTTCGTGAGTGCACTCATTAAGGAGCAACGTAACAAGAAGGAACGTGAAGATAGCATGATTGACCATCTACTTAATCTGCAAGAAACACAGCCAGAGTATTACACTGATCAAATCATCAAAGGCCTTACTCTGGTATTCATTTTAAGAATTCATCTTGAACTATGCATCATAGTGATAGGATAGCATAACTAAATATAAGAAATAAAATTGTAGAAAAACTAAAAACCATTTCTCGATTCACTAAACAAATTATTTTCCCATATTAACTTACTCTATAAATTCATTTATCTTATGCACTTGATGCATAGATTAAAAAAATCATATTTTTAATTGGGCAACTAAAACAATATATTTTGCTTATATATCCTACTGTAAAAAAGTTAAATGTTTTTTCTCTCTAATTTTTTTTTATTGATTTGCATTGTTAAAATGCAAAGACTTGATTAGTACAATTATTCTTTAGTTTGTTGATCTTATTTTATTTGATTGGTTTCACTTGTAGGCTATGTTGTTTGCTGGAACAGACTCTTCAGGTGCAACTTTAGAGTGGGGATTCTCTAATTTATTGAATCACCCAGATGTTTTGAAGAAGGCACAAGAGGAATTGGACAATAAAATAGGACAAGACCGTTTATTGAATGAGTCTGACCTTTCAAAACTTCCTTATCTTAAAAATATCGTCCTTGAGACACTTAGGTTGTATCCTCCAGCTCCATTGCTAATACCACATGTAGCTTCAGATGACATCACTGTTGAAGGATACAATATTCCGAAAAACACATTAGTGATTGTTAATGGATGGGGTATGCAAAGAGATTCTCGATTCTGGAGTGAAGCCACCAGTTTCAAACCTGAGAGATTTGAGAAAGAAGGAGAGGAAAAGAAGCTAATAGCTTTCGGGTTGGGAAGAAGGGCTTGTCCGGGAGAATTTATGGCTCTGCATGGTGTTAGCTTCACTTTGGGGTTACTGATTCAATGCTATGATTGGAAACGAGTAAGTGTGGAACAAATTGATATGGAAGAGCAAACTTGGTTTAACTTGACTAAGTTACTTCCATTGAAGGCCATGTGTAAACCACGTCCAATCGTTTACAAGGCTCTGCTATAATTCTATCGCAAATTGTATAAAACTTCAATTTGGTGCTCTAAAACTTAAGTCTTATTACCAACTTGATTTTTCAAAAGAAAAGTGTTATAAATATGTTTTTTTAAAGATTGAAAATGTCATCATGTTGATCCTTTCAAGAATTTATTTGTTGACAATTTCAGTTTTTGAAAAACTTTATACGCTATATATAAAAAAAATTTAATCTTCGAAAAATTTGTTTGGTGATTTTATTTTTAGAGCACTTATTTCATATTTTACTCACTAATTATATATGTGATAAAGTTGTGTGAAGAGCTATGTAAGAGAAAATAATTTTTGTTTTGAATATTAAGGTGATATCCACATGTTTGTAATAAAACAAGTGTTCAAGAGTCAACACCGTGGAAATGATTACTCCCTCTATTTTTATTTATTTGTTTCATTTGAAAAGAAATTTGTTTTTTTCCCTCTATTTTTATTTATCTGTTTCATTTGAAAAGAAATTTGTTTTTTTTTATTATTTGTCTTATTTAGAAGTTTGATAGTACAACAATTGTTATTTTTCATGTTTATCCATATTCAATAAATTCTTTATTTACATATATAAGTAATAAAGAATAATTAATGATTAAAAAAATTAAATATTAAAAAACCATAATTAATATTTTGAATACAATCCTACACACCTTTTAAAATTTTTACTTTTTTTAATAAACATATGAATAAAAATGAAAAATATATAAAAAGAGGCATACTATTTATTACTCCCTTTGTTTCTTATTATTTGGTTTTCTTATGCTATCATATATTTACAAATTCATATATCACATAATTTTAATATTATACATATATTCCATAACTTATGATACAAGTTTACTCTTTAATCCTCATGTTTCTTATACTTAGCAAGTAAACATTTCCAGCAACAACATATATATATATATATATATATATATATATATATATATATATATATATATAAAAGTTTATCATTGTTTCACAATTCTATTTACAACTAATTCATTTTAACTTAAGGTTAATATTTAATTACTATCCTAATTATAAGAATGGCTTCTCTCATACATTAGTATAATAAGAGAATGTGTTATAACTTGAGCCTAAGCTTCCTCCTTGAGATGATTATCTGTAATTTCAGTGGTTCCTCAGTCCCTTTGTAACATCTTGATTTTAATTCTAAGCTTTATTATTAAACTTAAGTAAAAGAACTCATGAAAATGCTTAGTATAAGTTAAGATTTAGTGAAGTAGTTGAGGCTAATATGTGTATAGGAGTTAAGAGGAATGCCTTAGAGTTAGAAACCATCAAAATATGAAATTTTGTTGAAGTAATCGATTACCACCATTCTGTGAGAAGTTCTAAAATTTGATTTAAGGAATGTAATCAATTACATCAGCAAGGTTGTTGTGAGAAATCAATTAGTTGAAGAATTAGGGTGGTAATCGATTACTGCCTGAGGTAATCGATTACTAGCACGTTTCACATGAAAAAAAGTAAGAGTCTTGAGGACCACTCATTTGTGGCTTCCTCAAGAAGCCACTCATTTTGGGCCACATAAAAATAAGTGTTTTGTTGCATAAACTATTTGGTTAGTGACAACAGTAACCGATTAGTGCCTGACAACAAAAATGAATTTTAAATGAATTTTGCTAAATGATCCATACCATTTTTAAATATACTCTTTTAACCCAAGACCAAGGAAAATTACCCAAGTTAAAAGTATGAGGATATTTTTATGGATTGGGGTAATTTATTTTAATACCTTAAAGGTTCCTTTGAAAACACAAAAAGGATTTATGACAAGTTATTTTTCTTGGAATGAAAAATATTAATAAACTCTCATAATAATTGCGTATTAATTATGAGAAATAATTAATGGCCAACCCAATTGGTATATGCATTGTGTGCATTCATTCATGGAGAATGAGGATGTTTAGGGTTGGAGAATTTGTTATGTTCTGGGAACATAGCAAGAGTACTTTGGGAAATGCTCA
This sequence comes from Crotalaria pallida, assembly GCA_037953625.1. Lineage (NCBI taxonomy): Eukaryota > Viridiplantae > Streptophyta > Magnoliopsida > Fabales > Fabaceae > Crotalaria > Crotalaria pallida. The sequence continues at coordinate 125,961,034 of CM075649.1, forward strand.
AATGTTGCGTTTTGCTTGATGACACATTCTGAGGATGAATGTGGACAGTGTTGGGACACTGTTGATGTGGTTGTTACGTCTTCGCGACGTGACGCTCACTCTGGAAGTGGCGTTATGTACCACGGTGATTCATTAAGTCTTCGCGACGTGACATATACTCGTGACATATACTCTGGGAGGAACGTTAAGGTAATCACCCCAAGCAATTCCGCCATATGTTCTGCGAACGTATTATTAGTGTTCTGGGAACACATGGATGTATTGGAAGCCTCAGTTGATGAGATAGAAATCGTGCATCATGCCACTTGCATTGAAGAAGTTAATAATGCAAATAAAACTAGTGTGATTCATATGGTTATGCATTTCTATCTGTTCATGATTAATTGTGATTGTTATATTTTAGTCTCATTTGATTATGTATATGTGTGTTGCTTACTCCCGTGCCCTTGTTAGGTGATTGTCCGATATCTTGCCTGCATCGAGATCCGACCCATCCCTAGTGGCATATGGACGTCCGAGGAGCATCGAGCCACATTCGAGGGTGAGTTAGAGGTCACACTCTATCACCCTAACCCTTGGCTCGTGTGCGACCTCGTAGGTTTAGGACTCCCATTATATATACTACGTACATACCCCCGTTTTATATTTATCATGAACCACCCCCGGCTCAACCAGTTCGTAGATTTCATAGTTTTCATTTTCGTGCTGCCACTCATTCTCATCCTGTTGTTTCAAGGATTGTTACTGAGGAGACTCCTTCTCCTAGTTCGACGGTCTCAGAGAGGGCTGCTCCGGCCGTAGTCCCTACACGCAGTGGTAGGGTTTCTACTCCATCGGACGAGGTCGAGGAGGATCCCGTGGAGGATGAGAGCTACAAGGAGGATCTAGTCGAGCCTGTTTCTGATGTTCCTAGAGGTGTGGATGGTTCCTAGGTCCTGACATAGTATAGATGGTAAGGATCCAAGACTAGGGATGTAGCTGCAGTGAACTATGGATGGAGCTAATGAGGACTGGTTGACCTGATCTGAGGTGTCTATTTTGAGTTGTATCATATTGTATATATTTTTGAAATACCTTTGAGCTGAGGTTTTTCATTATGTACTTTTCGCTACTCTTTTGGACTTGGACTTTGGATTTTGTACTACTTTTGATGTACCCGACTTTCTACTGATGATGATGTATCACTTTACGATATATATATATATATATATATATATATATATATATATATATATATATGATGTTTATATCAAATGATTCAAGGATACTCATTTTATTCTGCGCACTCTGATTTAAATAAAAAGGAATTCGACAACTGTTATTATTGAATTGGTTAGTATTAAAGCCTTCTAAATAACGACTATTTGTATAAAGAGTTATATATTTTCTCGGTAATAAATGAAAAGATGTTATCTCGAATTATTTCGTACTACTTGAACTATTTTACTGTTATTAAGCCGAATCCAATTTGTTTATATGAATTCAAGGTTAAATTTCTTTGGTACAAATTCAAGTCTCTTTGGAATCAAAGTTAAGAAAGAAAATTTTTATTTGAACCATTTTTCTTAATCAGTCCATAAAGTATATCATTCAAGTCTTTATTTTCTATAAATAAAGTAAAGTATAGTTTTCGGAACGACGTCACAGTAAGCGGTTGGATCTCGCTTAAGCAAGGTCTCGGGTTCGATTCCTTGTGAATGCATGCAGAAAATTCATGTTGGGAGACTCATCACCTGTGTAACACCCCTAATTTCGTCTTTCAAATAATAATATTCATTGTAATTATTATAATTATTTATTAAATAAATAATAGCTCAAGGTTTGATTATTGGTGTGTACTATGTATTGGTAATATGTGAAAAATAATTTTGGTTGATATTTTGCATAAAATATTAAGTTTTGAAATTAAGTCCTTGGGAAGGACCTAATTGCAATATTATAAAGGTTGTTGGAGGGAAAAGAATTAAAATATGAATTTTTCAAAGTTTCAGTCGTGGTAATCGATTACCATAATGGAGCAGAACCTGGGTTGAGTGTGTTTGATGAGTAATCAACAAGATTACTTGTTAATCGCCACGAAATCACACCTAAGACTAGTGGGAAACGCGCGTCGTGATGCATGAACGCCCAATTGATCTATATAAGCACCCATATTGAAGGAATTTGGTCCATTTTTGCTCTGGTTTGGGATTTTGCTCTGATTAGGGTTCTTAAATTCGAATCCCATGTTCATTCTCATCTCAAAACAATACACTATAAATTATACACCATTGTAAAGCTCACATCACGAGCTTTACAGAGATACCAAGATTGTGAGTTGAGGTTGAGTGTATGTGAAGTGGTGAGCCAACAAAGTTTGAGTTCAAATTCTGCAGAAAGAGAAACCTGAGTCTGGAAGCTTACTTCAAGCTTCAATTGTGATAAGCACATACACTTTCTTGAACCCAAATTCGTTCCATTCTCTAGTTTATGTTACAGAGAATAAAACCTAACCTTTTTCCCCAATTTTAATGCATATTTCATGGGTCAAATTCTCTAATCTTATGACCCTACCAAAACTGCTTTGCATGTCTGATTTTGAAGGGGATTTTGTGGAAACTGGAGTTCGATCGCTTTTTTGTGTAAAGTCTTTGTTCTAGCACGACTTAGAGGTAAGGGTGAAGCTATACATTCACTAGAATAAGAATGATATGTTATGTTTTATGTAAAGAGTCACCATGAGACTCTAAGGGCTTAGTTTGAAATAGGAAATTGGCTTAGAGGCCACACTAAGCTCAAAACTCAATTTGAGCAAGTTTATTATGTTGCATGTGAACTGCAGAAACACTGAATTCGTGTCTGAAATGAGTGAAATTGAAATTGGTATCATGAGTTGTGAATTTCATGATTTTTATGCATAATTGATGAATGATTTGTAATCTCTGTGATTTGAAGTAAATTCAGTGTTGAGACATGTTCATTATGTGTAAATAATGTTCTGTTGATCTTTGGTTTAAGTCAAAATTAGTTAGAATTGAAAATGGTATGTTAATACTCAATTTTAAGTGCATCTGCTGATATAGTAATCGATTACCACGATGTGATAATCGATTACCAGATCATGTCTGATGCTGAATTTGAAAATACACATGATAATCGATTACCAGAACTGATAATCGACTACCAAGGCTGAAAATGCTTAAAAATGCAATTGTTAATTTAACCTCTTTTATTTAAACCTAATCATACCTGTAACATCCCGATTTTTAGTTCCAAGCTTAATTAGCCTTAGCAAAGAATAAGAGGGTTTAAGTGTAGTGGATCGGACCTCGGTCCGACCTATCCCATATTAGCCGACCAACGAGCGACATTCTGGGCATAAGCCGATCTCGTTTTGTTTCACACCCCTCGGCAGTAACCAGTCGACCACAACGAGTCGCTTCGTGTCATCCGATCATAAGCAGTAACCAGTCTTTTCGGGTTTAAAGGACTTTGGACCGAGCATCGAGAGGCCACACCGACCTCGCACCGACGCCAAGGCATCTCGGCCTCCACGTGCCTAGCATTTAGTTAGAAAGGCTAATCCGATCTCGCATCGACGCCAAGGCATCTCGGCCTCCACGTGCCTAGAATCTAGTTAGAGAGGCTAAACCGATCTCGCACCGACGCCAAGGTATCTCCGCCTCTACGCGTCGAGTATTTCGCTTTACCTGTCTCATTCCGAGTAGGTGCCTCTAGGGATCCGAGCACCGAGGTCCTAACACAGTCCGCATGACTCCAGTCTGATCGATTCGATCGTACGCCGACTAGTTAACACTCAGTTTACGAGCACCGACACGATCTGGTCGGATTCATAACACACCGAGTTGGGGACACTTGAGTGAATTACAGGCTTACGGGATCATGGCTGAGCACCAGAGCCAAAACAAATGGCTCTCACAACGTTCCCCACGCCCAGGCGAGCGCGTTAGACCTTGGTCCCTCTCAACCACTCATATGTGGCTTCTTCAGGAAGCCATTAATTTATAACCATATATTTGCCAAGCTTCCAAGGGAAGCTTCTCTCTAGGACTACATGTTTATTTCCAAAGGAAAATAAAACAAAAACGTAACCAACAACTCACTCATTCCCTCCTCTTCGTACTTCTTCTTCTTCATCAACTCTCTTCTTTTTCAAGCTTTAGAAAACCCGAGAGCTTAGCTACCTCCACTCTCATCATCCAAGCCAAACCAAGAATCAAGATCAGATAACCATCATCATCCTCATCATTCACGTTCCTCTCCCTCTCCCTCTCCCTCTCTACCCCCTCTCTTGAGCTTTAAACTCCATGACCATGGAGGCATACACTCTCTCATGCTTCCATCTCAAGAACCATTAAAAGAGTAGCCTTTTCCACCATTCCAATCCTACCTACACATTTGATAGTTATACTTTTGGGGTTTCAAAGGAGGTTCTAGGGTTTGAGATTCTAAGGAGCTAGGGCAAAGAAGTAAGGCTCGGGTTTGTTGGTTGCTATCTCTTTCTTCATAAAGGTAAGAAGGTGGTGTTACCTTAGCTTAGGATGTAGTTTCTCTTATGTTATAGTGATGACTAGGGGCATAGGAATAAGTAGAGTATAAAACATTAGGGTAGTTGATATGAAAAATGAAAATAAATAGTATGTGAGAAGAGAAGGAAAATGTTTGTAGATTTATGAGAGTAAGTTAATAAGTTTATATATAGCAAGTAAATGAATGATTAAATAAATATTAGATTAAAAAGTGATTAGTAACAATAAGGTAGAATATTCACGAGGAGGATAAAAGAGAAATAAGAATAAATAATAGAGTGAGAATAAGAAATGGAAATAGAAATCAAGAACATAAAATAAAGGAGTAACACTGAGAAATAATGAAAAGAGATAGTAACTCATAAAAAAATGCTAATAATGGAATGTAAAATAACACAGAGAAATAATGAAAAGAACATAAAATAAAGGATTAAGAAAGAAAATGCTAAACGATAAGTAAACCTGTGGAATGTAATAATGGTAATGTACGAGGGACCCTTGCGTAGGGTAAAATACTCGGAAATAGGACAGGTGTACGAGGTACCCTCGCAAAAAGGATAAAGGATTAAGAAATAAAATGCTAAACGATAAGTAAACCTGTGGAATGTAATAATGGTAATGTACGAGGGACCCTTGCGTAGGGTGAAGTACTCGGAAATAGGACAGGTGTTCGAGGTACCCTTGCGTAGGGTGAAGTACGCGGATATAGACAGCGCGTACGAGGGACCCTTGCGTGGGGTGAAGTACTCAGAAATAGGACAGGTGTACGAGGTACCCTCGCGTAGGGTGAAGTACTCGGATATAGACAGTGCGTACGAGGGACCCTTGCATCGGGTGAAGTACTCGGATATAGACAGCGCGACGAGGGACCCTTGCGTATGGTGAAGTACTCGGAAATAGGACAGGTGTATGAGGGACCCTCGCGTAGGGTGAAGTACTTGGATATAGACAGCACGTACGAGGGACCCTTGCATAGGGTGAAGTACTCGGAAATAGGACAGGTGTACGAGGTACCCTCGCGTAGGGTGAAGTACTCGGATATAGACAGCGCGTACGAGGGACCCTTGCGTAGGGTGAAGTACTCGGAAATGGGACATGTATACGAGGTACACTTGCGTAGGGTGAAGTACTAGGAATAGACAGCGTGTATGAGGGACCCTTCCGTATGGTGAAGTATTCGGAATAGGGAGAGTAGTAACTACTGATAAATGATGTTGAATAAGTATAAGAAATGAGTTAGGGCCAGGAAAGTGAATAGGTTGTACTTGTAAGTGGTAATTATTATTAGGAAGGGACTTGAGTAACTAAGGGATTGTGCAAACATAATTAAGGGATAATGAATTAATGGGGCAAAGACTTATAATGAATCACCTTGGTCTATTGCTATACTTTTGTAGAACCTATTATTCTAAGTTTTGTGTAATGCTACTCTTCTTGCCATTTTTATTACTGGTACTGAGGCGGAGCTTGCACGAGTCTTGGCCGAGCAGGAGCACACGTGGAGTGTGGATATTTTGGGGTGGGACCATAGTTGAGTCCCGGGGTTTTATTTTGAAAACTTGCCATTATTATATATATATATATATATATATATATTACCTTTTGGGGAAACTAAAGCTAGTTCCAAAAACTTGTTCATATTTTGGATTTGATGTAAATGAATGCACTAAGATATATTTTGCCTTGCTAGCTTCTGGATTAGATTAATGATTTTTCTTGACAGGTATAAAGGAAGTGAAATTTTTGGGATTGTCCCTAAAACAAAGGAAACTTCGTCCGTTTGACGGGAGATTTTTATTAGTTAAAATGATTAATGATGTTTTAAAAGAAATTTTCAAATAACCAAATCTAATCGGGTTAATTAGAGTCTTATTTAAGATAGGGTGTTACAATACCTAACGTGAATGATGTGATACTTTGCTTGATAATTTTATTATCAGTTATGAGATTGTATGCAAGTTGATATAATCATTTGCCATATTTATTGCATGATGCATATAATGAGATTAATGGCTAATCTTTAATGAAAAGATTTATGTGCACTCATGCATGGTGAATGGTGATAAGTTATCGTTCGTCATGTTCGAGGAACATGAGGAGGTCACTCTGGGCGTACCAAATGATTGTGACTTGCTTGATGACACATTTATGAGTGGAAATGTGGCCAGTATTGTGGGATACTATTTATGTGATTATTACGTCTTCGCGACGTGACATTCACCTGAGGAGTGACGTTATGTATCACGTTCCGAGAAAGTTTCGCTATACGTTATGAGAATGTATGATTATGATTTGGGAGTACATTTGAGTTGTTTGGATGGACGCCCATGAAAGTAATAGTTGGAGAATTCTCAGGAATTTTAGAGATAGAAAACATGCATCTTGCCACTATAATTAAAGGAATTAATTATAAATCAAAATGGCTTGATCATATGTATATGCATGCTACTTGATATCTTGTGTATGTGATTGTTTCAATTCCTGTTATTCTTATTTGATTATGTGAACTGTATTGCTTACCCTTTTGCCCTTTTTAGGTGATGTCGCGTTACCTAGCTTGTGTAGCACCCCAATTTGGACATAGAATTTTAGCAAAAATTTGCGCCATTTTTTTTATACAATAATTATTTTCCAACTTCTTAATCAAAAAGGATTTCCGTTACCTTAGTTTAACTTCTGAACTAACTTAATTTGCAAGCCATCCTTTCATTTTATTCTATTCCAAACTGAGACATTACAAAACACATTTCCAAAAACAACATTATTTTTCTCTAATGGTTTCCTTGAAAAACATTTAGTTATATTAAAATTTGCAGTAATACCATTGATACAAAAATTATACTGAATAAACATTTCATTAAAATGGTCATTACCTAAAAAGGCATGATAATGATTACAATGAAGATTCGGAAACAAAAAGGGTCTATGCCAATACTAAAGGGTACATCAGTCCTATCAGAGCAGACTCAATCTACTTAAACCTTATGACAAACATAAAACCCCTCATCATCACTACTCTCAACAGCAGGTGCCTCCTCTGGGTCGAACTCCCACTTCACTGACTGTAACACTCTCACTTTTATTAGTTAATTTTAGGTTTTAATAAAATCGGTGTTCAAAAATTCCTTTTTAAAACTTAATTTCTTTAAAAGTTTTTACGAAAATCCGGCAGAGTTTCCTCTGTTTTCCGGACTTCCCAAAAATTCTCTTTTAATAACCTGTCAGTCCAGAAATATTTAAAACATAAGGCACAATAAGTAAAATATTCAGATCAGATCCTAGTGCCCAAGTGGTACAAGTTCAGGGCGTACAACTATTACATATTTTAAATTACAAAATAGTTGTCCACTCAAAATAATATATATATATATATTCACTCCACGTAGTGGAATGAACGTCCTGCTCGGCCATGTCCCATGTATGCTCCACTTCAGTACCTGTAAAAATATAGCAAGAAGGGTAGCATTACACAGAACTTAAAAAGATAAATCCTAAAAGAGGCATAGTAATAAACTAAGCCTACACAATTATTCGTTTAATACATGGTTCTCTTATCATTCTCTCATTTCCATTCTTTATCCATTTCCCATTAGCTGCTTGTACTTAACATTTCCCAAATTATTCTCCTTAGTTATTTCCTCTAATTCCAATATCATTTCCATTGTCCACTTTATTATTTCATTTCCCAATATCCAATCTATTATCTATTTTTACTTCCTTTATTCATTTTCCATTATGTGTAACCTCAATCAGAGATCTACACAAATTTCCCTTAGCACTGTGACAGGGTCTACCGACCTCCCGCCATCATACCCTTTATTATTATGACAGGGTCTATCGACCTCCCGCCGTTTTATATTATGGTGACAGGGTCTCACGACCTCCCGCCGTTTTATATCATGGTGACAAGGTCTCACGACCTCCTGCCGTTTATCTCATGGTGACAGGGTCTCACGACCTCCTGCCGTTTTATCTCATGGTGACAGGGTCTCACTACCTCCTTCCGTTTTATCCTTTCCCTTTTTCTTTATTCTCGTCTATTTTAAATATTTTCTGTTCACTAATGATTCTCATTCTCCTCTAGCTTTGCTTAATTAGGCCATATACATTATATTTCAATTCTCATTACTAGCTCTTCATTATTTCCATTTTCCCTTTCTTTTCTTTTTTCTTCTTCTCTTCCTTTTTCTTTTCATTGTACTTCTTATTAATCACTATAATTTACCTCTAACTTCATTCTACTACACTACCATAATCACAATCTTTCTATCTGTCTTATCATCTTTTCACTCAATTCTTTTACCAATTACCCTCTTGGATTTGGAATTTAGTTTATCGTTTTTCGTTTCGATTTCATTACTACCCGACCACTCTTAACTAAGTTTACTCCGTGATTTCTTATTGCTTTCGTACTCTAACTCCTCTTTTCCCTCACCTTTAATTTTAACTCATTCTACACCCTTCGCCTATTACCAATACTCTATACTCTTTTACCCTTACGCTTCACTGACTTCCATTAATTAATTTCCCTTGGTTTTATTTTGTGCTTGTTCTACACTTTCATTCCATATTATCTCTTTTAATATTTTATTGTATTCATTCACTCCGGAATTCATTCTATGTACATCCACTTTAGTCCATCATCAATTTCAATTAAATTATTATTTTTGTAGGGACTACCCTACGGTTCATTAACTTATTCCTTAACTACCCTATTCTTAGTCACCACTATAAACTCCTAGAATTTACTTTTTAAATAGAGGTAATACGACCCTTCTTACCTCGGTTGACGAAAGTAAAGAGAGAACCTCAACTCCGAAGAGGGAGCGGCGATCCGTGAAGCTTTAGTGATCCGGGCGATGAACGGGTCGACGGGGATCGACGCCGGTGGTGAGAACAATCACGGCTGAACCTAGGCAAGAGCTCCAAGCTTTGGCGCACCCGACACGAGCCCAGCACGACCACGGGTCGGTAACGGCGCTGGTGAGATCCGCAAGGAGAGGGAGGAAGCTCGGCCTAAAGAGGAAGGAGAAAGGGGTGAGGGTTCTCACCGTGATGGTGGCCACGGTTCAAGGCAGTGGCGGCCGGAGAGGGGAAAGGTAGACGGTGGAGAGAGAGAACCAAGAGGGATGAGAGAGAAAGGGCCAATAGGAAGGGATCTATGGAAGGGAGGAAGAGACTAGGGTGGCGGTGGTGTATAGCGGTGGTGGCTCATGGTGGTTCGTGGTGGTGGGTATGGTGGTGGTGGCTTGGTGGCCGGAGGAAGGGAGGAGGAAAGAGAGAGGACCCTAGGAGAGAGAAAGAGAGAGCTCCAAAGGAGGAAGAGAGGGAAAGAGACCAAGGGAGATGGGGGTTTCCATGGAGGAGGGGTTGAGGGTGAGATTTATGGTGTTTGGTGGTGTTGGGGGTGGTTTTGGGGTGAGGAGGGAGAAGTTGGGGCGGATGGAGTGAGGAGGAGGGTGGCTGGCGCGTCCATTTATGGACCTGGTGCAGATCTGTCGCGCCCGCGCGCCTGGGCGCGGGGTGAGGCGCGCCATGCGCGCGTGTTCAGCGCATCTGGTGCGTGGCTTGGCATTCTGCGCGCGCCTGAGCGCCAGTTAGGTGCGCTTGAGCGCCCAAGCACCTGAGTTGGTGCATCTGATGCACCCTGGTGCGCCTGGGCGTGCACCGGTGATCCCAGACTTTGATTCCCCATAACTTCTTCGTTAACCGTCGGATCGGGCCCAAATTTTTAGACAAGCTTCTTAACCCCTTAAACTTAATATCCAATGGTGGAATTTAATTTCTTAACATCCTATAATAAATTCCTAATTTTCTCTTTTCGGCTGATTTCCAACATTTAAAACGCCGATTTAACTCCCGGTTTCGCTTAGATAATTTTGCCCCTTGCTACCAATGTCTCATACACAACCCCTAATACTTATAATTACTACTCACCTTGCTCCCAAAATTCTTTAAGCAATTAATCTACCCATTCTTTCCCCTTTGATTCTATTAATTCATTAATTATTGCTTGGAATTAAATTAGGGATGTTACAATTCTCCTCCACTTATTAGAATTTCGTCCCCGAAATTACGTTCAATTCCTTCAATGGATAACCATCCCGTTAGTAAACTTCTAACCACGGATTTCCACTTCACTTCTGTTTTTACTTTCCGCTCCATATATGGTTAGGGTCATGCCCATTTCAACGCTTGTCTCCTAACACTTTATGTCATCTCTATCTGCATAAGGTCGTCAGTTCTTATTATTAAAGTTCCATCTCTCATTCCTTGGATTGAAATCCTCCCCCACTTGGCATTGATATACTTGATTATATCCATGCAAGGGGGTATGCTCATTCGTTGCACAAAATAGAGTACACGGGTTCCCGACCGGTATCCAAGGCTGAAAAGAGGGCACGTGGGTGACTATCCATCGGTAGGCATACGACTTGGCAAATTCCTCGCACATGCATCTGAGATGCTTGAAACTTGAAGAGAGTGAAGATGAAAAGAAGAAACATGAATCACTCAAGGATGAATCTCATGGTCTTTGCAAGATGACCCAGGATGGACTAGATACATATCAAGCAAGAAGACAATGGAGATAAAGTGTGCATTTTCAGCAGAGAGCCGTCGAAGGATGCGTTTTCTATGGACCTGCGTTTAATTGATTGGTCTCAGTCAACCGGGGTCCTATCAAATGTACAGAGTCCCAACAGACTTAGATTATCACTTGCGATGTTCCGACATAACATCTTGGTTGAGATTCCACTTCGCGACTTCACTTATATCCCGTTCACCTTTTACTCCTTCAAGTGAGTCTAGCAAAGTCACTCTTAACATCAATCTCCACCATACCCGCATTCCACTTCGAGGGTCAAGATCAAGGTCTGGTTGTTGTTTCTCAATTCGGTGTTATTTTGGAAGGTCTTGTTTTATCTCTAGTTTAACCCTCATTCGATTCTTCGCGAAGTGTTTGGAATTATCTGTTTAGTAGCCCTATGGCTTACGGTATGATTACAAGTTATTGTCGCTTGGACAGGATCCGAATTGAGTCGTCAAGGCTCCCCCACTTATTATCAACATACCTGAGTAAGTCGAAGGCAGGGAGGAAACTGAGTTGATTCCAGGAATTGATGAGCTGGGTTCTTAATTGGTTGGCGAGGTGGTACATGGAATTAAGTTGACCGCTAATCGATCTTATCGGTGTGGTTTCAAATTTTCTACGATATGATGACTCTTCTTACTTACGCATACGGCTAAGTTCTTATACAAGTTAGAGGGGTGGTTTGATCATTTAGTTGGATGTTCTTGGTGGAAATATGTAGTATGAGTGTCTTGAATGGGGTTGGTTTGTAAATCACCACTTACGAGTCTTAGTAAAGATCCTATAGGATTAAAGTTCAATCGGGCTTTCAACAGAGATAGAATTACTAGATGGTTTATTCGGATCTCAACTAGATGATTGCAATAATATAACATGTCAATAAACGCAAAAACCGAGGTGGTCAGTCCCAACCTCACATTTATCGACTATACATCACTGCGTTATTGAATGATAGCATTATCTTTTAACAGGTGCAAGAGAAAGGATGACCAATCCTGACCTTACACTCTATTAGAGGACGACACTGTCACAAGGTCTTTGGTTAGATTTCTTGTTACGGTCTTATAACTAAGTAAGGTTTTAACACTTATCGACTTCTTCTAGATTACACTACCCACACTTAATCTAGACAAAGACGTTAAAGAAATCAGTTGATGCAGCATTAACATAAAAGAATACCTTGGGTTAGTTTATTCGCTCCCTTCTCCGATACGTCCAGGACAGTTCGCCCCAATGTGTCCCGGTTGTCCGCATATATAGCAGAGGCCCTTGTTCCTGTGCTGCTTCAACAACAGACATAGACGCCTGTGGGGCTTCCCACATAGCGAACATGGTTGCCTAACTCCTGGGGTATCCCCATACGGGGCCACATCTCTTGGCACTACTGCTCTAATGCCCATGTCGGTGTATGGATCTCCTTCCTGAGCCGGTTCCCTTCCTCGACTGGAAGCCTCTGACCCATGCGTTAATTTGTTCCGCTTCTCAGCTGCACGTTGTTTCCGACTCTTTTCATAAGTACTAGTCATGTTGATCAACTGAGACAGGTCGGCGATGTTTTGATACTCAAAAGCCATCCTGATTTCAGAACGAAGTCCAGTTTCGAACTTGATCACTACTACAAAATTGCAAAAAAGTAACCAGATATTAATCCCGGTTCCGTTCCGGAACGGGGATTAATAGACAAATGATAGTTAAAAAATACCATGAATTTATTGATCCCGGTTATAAAAAACACGGAACCGGGATCAATGTTATAACATATATAATTTTTTTATTTTTAAAAATTAAAAATAACATAAATCTTATTTATCCCATTATTTTACTTCAACCGGAATGAATAATAAAAAAACGGAACCGGGATCAATATTATCAAATACAAGGGAACCCTAGGTTTTTTCTCTTCTTCCCTTGGCCTTTCTCCTTCGTGCATTCAAGTTTCTGAGCTTAGCGCATGAGATTCTCTTCTTCCCTTTCTCCTTTCTCCTAGCGATGACCAAGTTTTATCAATGATGGAAGCCTTCACTCTCTTCGACAGCGATAGCGACGGCAAGATCGCTACATTGGAGTTCGGAATCCTCATGCGCTCTCTCGGTGGCAACCGTACCTAGGCCCAACTCAAATCCATCGTCGCCGAAGAGAATCTCACGGCTCCCTTTGATTTCCCCCGATTCCTGGATCTGATGGTGGCCAAGCACATGAAACCTGAGCCTTTCGATAGCCAGCTCTGCGACGCGTTCAAGGTTCTGGACAAGCACATGATGGGTATCTGAAAATCTAGGTTTTTGATTGAGGAGTTATGAGGTCAATTTCACTGTTTTGATTTGCAATTTGATTTCTTCAAAGGTTTGTTGCTTATGCTACGTCTTTTTATGACTATTTTCTACTTGGATTCTGATTATGGTTTTTGATCAGAAATTTTCTGCTTTTTGGGTTCCTGGGTATTTGAAGAAAATTGAGGAACTTTTGTGGTTAGTTCTAGTTTTCAGGGGAAGATGATTATTTTTCCTATTTGTTTGTTTGTTTCAATTGTTTGTTTATCAGAAGGCAGTAATTCTTTTCATAGATAAATGAGCTGCTCATGGAAAAAATAGTTTTTTTTGTTTCCTTTCACTTTTCCTGTTTACATGTTCCATTTGATGCTTAGTAACCGAGCAGTATCTCATATAAACTTGATTTGTTTGAGTTTTCAATGAAGCGTGTATCATCAGATGGTTGTATATGTGCTGATTTGCTTCATTAGTCTGCTTATTATTTGATACAATTTTATTTATTTATTTAGGTATCAAGTGATTCTATAAGTTGTAATAAAAAATTATCTAGGAATTGCAAATTATGCTTACAATTGTGGGTTATCTATTGAATTGGTTTTCATCATGCTGGGAAGCCTCTGTTGGAATACTTAGTGCAAGTATGTTATCTTTTAGAGGCTCAAACATTGTGCTAGGATGCACGATTTATGCTTTCACTTATATTTTTGTCTCACATCACTACCTTGGGTTGTAGGATGTTCTTATTGAATAATTAGCTTTAGTCTTTAGTGCTTATTACTTATAGCATGTTGCTTTAATAATTTAAAGTAGATTTTGCATGACATGAAAGTTAGAGGCAACACTGCTGATTTGGATTTCTGGTTTGTGCAAAGTTAAATGATTTGCCACTAATTCCACTAAAGCAACCACTGAAGATAGAATCTAAATGTTGTTTAACGAATATGCTGTTATGGTTTAGAGTGGTATGATATAAGGCTACCTATCATGAAACTATTGCTCATTTATGTCATTCTTATATATGGCACCTTGATTCAATAGTTTCTTACATGGGATATGCAGATGCTGATTTAATAATTAAAAGTTGTTGCCATACATAAAAGGGGTTACCATACTGGTGTGGCTGCGATGACCGTTGTTGCACTTCTATCTTGTTACTTTGAGCATGCATATTTATCAATTACCACAATTATGTATTTGCACTTTTTTATTTTGTTCTCCCTTTTGATGCAATGTTAATAAGAAGCATGATAGTATCATTGTTAATTTTGTCATTCTGTTTCTAAGATTAAATTGGCATTCAACTAATTTCTGTGGCAATCTTTGATCAAGAACCCCTTCTTTGGCTGAGAGAATTAAGGTAAAGTCTTGGTGTTGCAATCCACTTCATACTCTATATTCATACTGTCAGTAAAGCTAAAGATTAGCGCAGTGATGGTGAATTGAGTTGTTTAATGTTTTGAAAACAAGATTCTTATGCTGAATTTTTGGTGTTGTATATGTTTCTTGGCGTGCACCTGTTGGCAACACGCCACACTCTTTCTCATCTATGCACCAGAGGAATTCCTAGGCATTTGGATGTGTTTTGCTTTCTCTGTTGTGAATTTCATTTAAATTGTCGCTATTATTTGTGAATTATTGAATGAAAATGTGATAGAACTCTGTTATTTGTCACCAATTGAATGAAATTTGATGAGATTATTAGTAACATGATATAGTAGTAATTAATGTCTGTGGAAGGCTGGAGGCAGATTCAGTTACAACATGTTTCTTAAGTTACACTATGTTCATTATAGCGTGATGTGGGGAACTAGGATTTTAGTTTCCAGGGTGCTTGTTCATTGCATTCATTTATTATTTAATATTTAATCATGAAGTGCTGAAGATTAGGCATGATATTGATATAATAAGGAGGATAAATTGAAGCATACTGCTTTCTAAGTGTTGAATTTCTAAGTGTTGAATTTTCTTTTGTTGAAGCATGTGTTTGTGTTTCAGTGATTTTGCTACCTACACTCAATGTGTTTTGCTTAGAAACCTCATAGATCAAATTCTCGATTTTTTATTTTTTAATTTTTCTTTTCAATTATTGTGCAGAAATTACAACCAAACTATACAACCAATAAAATTATTAATTTTTTTTCTACCCAATAAAATTAAAAAATAATAGTTCTCCAGGTTTGAGAGCAAAGAAGGATGCTTTTGATGTTGCTGTTGATGGAACATTGGATAAGATTCAATCAAGGATCAATGAACTTGTTTTGTTGCCTATATGATTTCAGTTTTTCTTCCTCGATTGATCTGTAATTACATTCTTTTTTTTTTATTCTCCCACTTCACTTGCTTTCTCAACTTTGTTGTTGTTCACTATAGGTTCAAATTAATAGGACTCTAGATGGTGATGATCTGTAATTTTTTTTTATTTTCTTTTTTTGTGTGTTTGATTTTTTGCCAATAATCAAATTAATAGGACTCGACAACATGATATAGACTCAAGGTTTTAATTAGAAGATGTTGTGTGTCTTCACCACGCAGGCTCTTATTGTAAATTATTACTACTATGTTAAGTTTCTTTCTCATCTTCTGTTTGCCTTTGTAGTAATGTCGTCTCTTTGATTTGGTATAGTATTTGTTCCCAATTGTGAGAATGTATCTACAACGCATAAGAAATTCTATGTCTTCTCACCAAGTTTAGAAACATGGGCAATCTCATAAGTTGAGAAAGCAAACTTAAACTTTTTCTCTTTATTAAGTTTTTGTTATAACATTCGTGTATCATTTGAGAAGGTAAGTTAACTATAGAAATGTTAGAAGTTAGAACGCTGGTAAAAATAAATTGAATATGTTACTGAATGCTACGGGCTTGCATCCTTAACTGGACTGTAATACAAAGCATCTGGCCAAGAATATGTTACTGATATATTTTCTTGCTGAAATTGTTGCAGGCTATCAAGTACATAGAGTATGATACTTCCTTCAGTGAGGATGAGAAAAAGCAGGCCAAGGCCTTGAAGGTTGCCTGCAATCTGAACAATGTTGCTAGCAAATTGAAGCTAAAAGAGTACAAAGAAGCAGAAAAATTGTGTACCAAGGTATTGTGTTGTCTCCCATCTTTTAAGAATTACTAATCTTCCATTTCATTAAAAATAATTATTTTTGATGTGGATTGGCAGGTGTTATACCTTGAGAGTACAAATGTGAAAGCCCTCTATCGAAGGGCCCAAGCATATATTCATTTGGCTGACTTGGATTTGGCTGAATTTGACATCAAGAAAGCTCTTGAGATTGACCCTGACAACAGGTATGCACTCTAGAGTTATTTACCTTATCTGTTTCATTTCTTTCTTTCCTTTTCTTTTTGGGGGTTGGGTAGCTTATTATTTAATCAACTACCTTTGTCTTAGGCAATATACTTTCTATTTTGCTCATCTGCCACATGATTCGTGATTCTTGTAATAAGATGCAATATAATTTTTTTTGGTGCATTAACCAGGGATGTCAAGCTGGAGTACAAGACTTTGAAGGAAAAGCAAAAGGAGTATGATAAAAAGGAGGCGAAGTTTTATGGAAATATGTTCAACAAATTGACAAAGCTTGGTTCTTGATAGCAATGTGAGTATGCCACATTTTGTTTCTCTAAATATAGGTATACTCTTTGGGATTAGTTGCCAACTGTCACTTACGTTCAAATTGTTTGCTGAAAGTAAGATCAAATTTTTATTTTTATTTATTGATCTGTGTATTTATATGCTCTTTTACTTGCAGAAACCAGCTACAAACAGTAATGATCCCGTGGGCTATTGACAGTAAAACATTAACGTCATGCAATCTTTATTTGCAATTATTAGGAGTTGAGTCTAAGTTTTTGATGAGGTTTGATATTATATTGTATGTTTGTGAACCTTGGAAATTATGATGATGGAGACATTCATTTCATTTTTGTCATTGAATGGTAACATAATTGACTTGCGATTAAATGGTTTCCTATTAATATGTGCAAATACTGCAATAGAATTAGAAAATTTGGGTTAGTTAAGCTTTGCTTTAATGTGTTTTGGTTTGGGAGTTATCTATCTTAAATGTGTATTGACATTCATGTTTCTAATGTATATAATTATGACATTTATTTGTTGCAAAAAAAAATGTTGACAATTTATTTAAATATATGGATATAGCAAATATTATAAATTAAAATATATATATATATATATGTACTAAATAGCAAATATTATAAATTAAATATATATATATATATATATATACTAAATAGCAAATATTATCAATGAAAAAAAAAAATATATATATATATATATACACTAAAGATCCCGGTTCATTTTAAAAAACTAAACAGTGATCGTATACACTAAACATCCCAGTTCATTATTAAAGATCAACAGTGATCATATATGCTATTGATCCCGGTTCCTTGTTTTTTTAATGATCCCGGTTCTGTGTTTGCTATTGATCCCGGTTCCTTGTTTTTTATTGATCCCGGTTCCGTGTTTTCTAAAATAACTGGGATCATAAGAATCAGACTTGTTATATCAGGGGATACAATCCCAGTTCGGAACCGGGATCAATAGGTATGCGGAACTGGGATCTTTTAGCCATTTTGTTGTAGTGGATGCACTTGGTCCTTTCATCAGCATCTCTATAACTCCCTGCATATCGGATCAAGTCTTCAAATCTAGCAGCATATTCACCAACGCTCATGTTCCCTTGCACGAGCTGTAGGAAGGTTATCTCCTTCTCTCTACGAACATCCTCATGAAAGTATTTGCCCAGAAAACGGTTCTTAAACAAATCCCAAGTGATCGCCTGATTGTTCGCCTCCAAACTCCTCCGAATCTGTTGCCACCAGTGTTCTGCTTCACTAGTCAACATGTATTGTGCCAGCATAACCTTCTGTTCCTTCGGTGGTGCCATGGTATTCAGGATCTTTTCAATCTCTTGCAACCAAAGTTGTGCCCCATCGGGATTGAACCCTCCTTCAAACTTTAGCGGATCATTCTTCCTGAATCGTGCCAACCAATCAATCGCAACTGGAGCTGGGGGTTGACGGCTGCTGCTGCTGCGGCTGCTGCGGCTGCTGCTGCTGCGGCTGCTGCGGCTGCTGCTGCTGCGGCTGCTGCTGCTGCGATGCTTTCAGCTTGATTCTGTTGCATTTGTGCTTGATTCTGATTCATTTGAATCAGGTTCTCCAATATAGCAGCCATCCGATCATTTTCGGCACGTCGCCCAGCCATACTGTTAGGTCATGGAGGGAACAGCCAGTTAAAGACTGAATACTTAATCAATAACCTAAATATCCTATTCTTAGACTTAGACTCTTACTAAACGAATCATTTACTCGCTTGGTGAGTAACCATCGGAGATGTGAGTCCACACTCCAAAGGCCGAGGAAAACTGCTCTGATACCAAAATGTAACACTCTCACTTTTATTAGTTAATTTTAGGTTTTAATAAAATCGGTGTTCAAAAAATCCTTTTTAAAACTTAATTTCTTTAAAAGTTTTTACGAAAATCCGGCAGAGTTTCCTCTGTTTTCCGGATTTCCCAAAAATTCTCTTCTAATAACCTGTCAGTCCAGAAATATTTAAAACATAACGCACAATAAGTAAAATATTCAGATCAGATCCTAGTGCCCAAGTGGTACAAGTTCAGGGCGTACAACTATTACATATTTTAAATTACAAAATAGTTGTCCACTCAAAATAATATATATTCACTCCACGTAGTGGAATGAACGTCCTGCTCGGCCATGTCCCATGTATGCTCCACTTCAGTACCTGTAAAAATATAGCAAGAAGGATAGCATTACACAGAACTTAAAAAGATAAATCCTAAAAGAGGCATAGTAATAAACTAAGCCTACACAATTATTCGTTTAATACATGGTTCTCTTATCATTCTCTCATTTCCATTCTTTATCCATTTCCCATTAGCCGCTTGTACTTAGCATTTCCAAAATTATTCTCCTTAGTTATTTCCTCTAATTCCAATATCATTTCCATTGTCCACTTTATTATTTCATTTCCCAATATCCAATCTATTATCTATTTTTACTTCCTTTATTCATTTTCCATTATGTGTAACCTCAATCAGAGATCTACACAAATTTCCCTTAGCACTGTGACAGGGTCTACCGACCTCCCGCCATCATACCCTTTATTATTGTGGCAGGGTCTATCGACCTCCCGCCGTTTTATATTATGTTGACAGGGTCTCACGACCTCCCGCCGTTTTATATCATGGTGACAGGGTCTCACGACCTCCTGCCGTTTATCTCATGGTGACAGGGTCTCAGGACCTCCTGCCGTTTTATCTCATGGTGACAGGGTCTCACGACCTCTTGCCGTTTTATCCTTTCCCTTTTTCTTTATTCTCGTCTATTTTAAATATTTTCTGTTCACTAATGATTCTCATTCTCCTCTAGCTTTGCTTAATTAGGCCATATACATTATATTTCAATTCTCATTACTAGCTCTTCATTATTTCCATTTTCCCTTTCTTTTCTTTTTTCTTCTTCTCTTCCTTTTTCTTTTCATTGTACTTCTTATTAATCACTATAATTTACCTCTAACTTCATTCTACTACACTACCATAATCACAATCTCTCTATCTGTCTTATCATCTTTTCACTCAATTCTTTTACCAATTACCCTCTTGGATTTGGAATTTAGTTTATCATTTTTCGTTTCGATTTCATTACTACCCGACCACTCTTAACTAAGTTTACTTCGTGATTTCTTAGTGCTTTCGTACTCTAACTCCTCTTTTCCCTCACCTTTAATTTTAACTCATTCTACACCCTTCGCCTATTACCAATACTCTATACTCTTTTACCCTTACGCTTCACTGACTTCCCTTAATTAATTTCCCTTGGTTTTATTTTGTGCTTGTTCTACACTTTCATTCCATATTATCTCTTTTAATATTTTATCGTATTCATTCACTCCGGAATTCATTCTATGTACATCCACTTTAGTCCATCATCAATTTCAATTAAATTATTATTTTTGCAGGGACTACCCTACGGTTCATTAACTCATTCCTTAACTACCCTATTCTTAGTCATCACTATAAACTCCTAGAATTTAATTTTTAAATAGAGGTAATACGACCCTTCTTACCTCGGTTGACGAAAGTAAAGAGAGAACCTCAACTCCGAAGAGGGAGCGGCGATCCGTGAAGCTTTAGCGATCCGGGCGATGAACGGGTCGACGGGGATCGACGCCGGTGGTGAGAACAATCACGGCTGAACCTAGGCAAGAGCTCCAAGCTTTGGCGCACCCGACACGAGCCCGGCACGACCACGGGTCGGTAACGGCGCCGGTGAGATCCGCAAGGAGAGGGAGGAAGCTCGGCCTAAAGAGGAAGGAGAAAGGGGTGAGGGTGCTCACCGTGATGGTGGCCACGGTTCAAGGCGGTGGCGGCCGGAGAGGGGGAAGGTAGACGGTGGAGAGAGAGAACCAAGAGGGATGAGAGAGAAAGGGCCAATAGGAAGGGATCTATGGAAGGGAGGAAGAGACTAGGGTGGAGGTGGTGTATAGTGGTGGTGGCTCATGGTGGTTCGTGGTGGTGGGTATGGTAGTGGTGGCTTGGTGGTCGGAGGAAGGGAGGAGGAAAGAGAGAGGACCCTAGGAGAGAGAAAGAGAGAGCTCCAAAGGAGGAAGAGAGGGAAAGAGACCAAGGGAGATGGGGGTTTCCATGGAGGAGGGGTTGGGGGTGAGATTTATGGTGTTTGGTGGTGTTGGGGGTGGTTTTGGGGTGAGGAGGGAGAAGTTGGGGCGGATGGAGTGAGGAGGAGGGTGGCTGGCGCATCCATTTATGGACCTGGTGCAGATCTGTCGCGCCTGGGCGCGGGGTGAGGCGCGCCATGCGCGTGTGTTCAGCGCATCTGGTGCATGGCTTGGCATTCTGCGCGCGCTTGAGCGCCAGTTAGGTGCGCCTGAGCGCCCAAGCACCTGAGTTGGTGCATCTGATGCACCCTGGTGCGCCTGGGCGTGCACCAGTGATCCCAGACTTTGATTCGCCATAACTTCTTCGTTAACCATCGGATCGGGCCCAAATTTTTAGACAAGCTTCTTAACCCCTTAAACTTCATATCCAACGGTGGAATTTAATTTCTTAACATCCTATAATAAATTCCTAATTTTCTCTTTTCGGCTGATTTCCAACATTTGAAACGCCGATTTAACTCCCGATTTCGCTTAGATAATTTTGCCCCTTGCTACCAATGTCTCCTACACAACCCCTAATACTTATAATTACTACTCACCTTGCTCCCAAAATTCTTTAAGCAATTAATCTACCCATTCTTTCCCCTTTGATTCTATTAATTCATTAATTATTGCTTGGAATTAAATTAGGGATGTTACACTGACCCTTCTTCTTGAACTTCCTTCTCCTCAGGTTCCCATATCTCAAAGTCTTCCTGGAGATCATCAAGCTCCCAAATAGCTCCATCTTCATTCAATTCCATATTCAACATCTCCATGTCCTGATCTTCTTCTAACACGTCCTCTTGAAACTCCTCTTGTATTTCTTCTTCTTGAATATCTTCTAATCCTTCCTCTGAAGCTATCTCTTCTTCGTTATCAGACGCCGCATTTGTATCTTCTTCTCCATTGGAGATATCCTCTAAGTCCATACGCCTCAATGCAAGATGAATCTCATGATAAGTGACGGGACCACCAACCACTTGGTCGCGAAGATACAACACACATGGATTTACGTCCGCCATCCTCCCACTAACAACGAAGTCAGGGTCAATGATCTCAATTCTGGCCGGTCCTTCCCATAACCATCGAGTCTGCTTAACTTCCCAATGCCCGAAGTCTTCCAAAAATGCCAGTCCACTATTTGAAATATCTATCCGACACATAACTGGATCTGCCATCTGTGGACGTCATTCCCAATGTCCACAGAGAAGGGGAAAACAGAGAGAGTAAGCGATCTGAACGATATAATCGTCGACGGCATGGGCTTACTCTAAGGGATCACATCAAGATATACAACATACATATTCAACATAGGTATACAGATGGTAAACAATTTCTTATTACCTCATGATTCATCATAACAGCATATTCATTTTATAATGATACTCATTTCATCGTTCTCATAATAGATTCAAATGTTTCATTAAAATCTTTGGTAAGTTTTCTCCATTTTCTATCTGGAATCATAACATAGCCGTCAATGATTTAGGGAGGGAAATCATTGAAGCGAAGGGTAAGTCAGCACACACAATACATCTCCTCCTCAACATCCAACCACAACCTAGCTCGGAAAGCAGATGGGACGCACAGGAATCCTAACCACACAGGCATCGATAGTCAAAGGGTACGTACCAAGCTGAAACCACACATCTGGCCAGCAAAACAAAATCATATCACATATTTATAAAAAGATCAGTGACTACTAGCCTTGATTCAGATTCCCTCTCACCATCTCCGATTTTCTCAAGGGGGCGACAGCTCTATCCCTAGTTGTACGTGCAGTCCTTGCTAAGATCAATGCCGAGCAGATGACCTTGATCATTGTAACGTTGTCCCACTTAGGGAAGCGCTCAAGGCTTCTTGACGTTTCACCGTCCTTGCCATCCCCTATCGCAATCACCACTCGAAGATCCACCGGTCTCCAAGTATACGGTATCTTTCCTCTCCACTACTTCTCTCTCAACGCGTAGTTAGACAGGATTTAAGCTTAAAGTCTTTTAAGTCTTTTACTAACCTAGTTTGGTCGACCCATTCTAAGCCTCGCTTCTAACGGGCCTCGACCTCTAAGGGTAACAGCAAACACCTCCCTATGGTACAGTGGACTCCACAAGACTCGGAACCACGGCACAGTCATCCACGTGGCCAGTCACTAAAAGGGGATATACAACAAAAGTTACTGTGCAGCTTGCACCCTCACTGTACACTAACATTGTTTTCACATTTCCACGAGATTAATCATTCTCATATTTTCTTTTCACAGTAACTCTGAATATATCCAGTCCTTTTCATAGGAACAACCGTTCAAATATATCAAATAATCTTTCATAGAATAAACCATGATTTCATAAACATATCCAAATACATTGATACTTCATCACATGTTCTCTTATCATTTCCAAGACCATATTAAGCAGGATAACTTTAGATTATACAATATGTCATATCAAAATAAAATCAGACAAACAATATAAAGTTACTGTCGCAACGTAGAACGACTAAGCACACCGTAATCAATTGTCGTCTCGTATCTTGACATATAACTTTGGATTCCGACTTTTGAGATGGTCGAAATCATCCTAATGTTACCTTAGTGCCATTATGTCTTAAGATAGCTACTCTCTCACATGGATGTGAAGTTAGAGACAACTGATTCTGATTACCCGACTTTGCTTCGCTCGAACCTTAAACATTGATAATACAATTCAAAGACCAATCAATTATACATTCACAAGACGATAACTTAAACCAATTGAATTTTTTTCAAAATACATGGAAAAGTCGTAGATCATAAAATAATATTAGTAACTTAAAACCTCTTTGAAAACCAAAAACAGATTACTGCATTAGTAAAATCACTTTTTATTTTAGCTTTTTAAATCATGAAAACTTTTTCCAAAAATAATATATCTTTTAGAACTTTATTATCACCTCTCAAAAATAAATTCCAAAACTTTAATCACTCAAAAACTCATCTCTAACTATCTTATAACAACTACCATTTGCAGATAAATTATATAGCCAGAGTTAAAATCATTTTAAAAAATCATTTTCAAATACTAATACCATATTTTTAACTTAATAACTCAAAACATTTTCAAAACGATTTGAAAACTCATTTTAAACACGCCATAAACTTAACATGTAACTAAATATATAGTACTTGGTCACTCATATTTTTATTTTCATATAAATCATAACCAAAAACTTATATAACAACTACCATGTCATCACTAACATAAACAAACTAAACTACATTACTCTAATTTGATGCAATATTTTTAAGAAATTGGGACAACAACTAATATCCATTTAAAAATCATTCTTATCACATAAACAAGTAACCTAACACAAACAAATATCCCTAATCAGAACTCATGCATTTTTCCAAGTCAAAAATAATTATTTGAGCTAATGCAACTTAATAGATTTTTTGGACAACATGCAATACAAGTACAAAAAGTCATTTTTTTCTAGACTACTTATTCAAAAATTATGCCACTTTTTCCTGCATACAATACACAAGTCCTATTGTCTAAATAACATTTAAAATCCACATAACAATACAAAGATCAATTCTGGACAGCAAACTAAAACAGAGTTGCATCTATTCAAATTTACCCGAAAATGTCTCTTTTCAATTTATTACAAAGGATACATACACCAAGGTCTAAAAATAAAACCAAACTAAATGAAATAACATTTTTCCTTAATTAAACAATTCTGGACATTAGCACAATTAATTTATAAAAATCATTTTGATACATAAATAAACACATAACACACTTAAGAAAATTAGTCAAACAATTAAACAATTCAAATAATTACTTTTTGGGCTTAAAAGTAGTTGCTGGACAGCAACTTCATATTAAAAAAAAATCATTTTTCTCATACATACAATCACACATACAATCTACAATTTACCACATAACACATAAGCAATTAAACATTAAAAATTACATATTTCATCAAATCAAAACAATTTCTAAACTTAATGAAATCAACTTAAGAATTTTTTGGACAGCATAAGCTTTAAATCCCAAAAATCACTTTTCTCTCAAATGGTTAATCTAAAAATTATGCCACTTTTTCCTATAGATTAATTACAAGCTCTATTATAAAAATAACATCAAGTTTGATTTAATTAAATAATTTAAGCTTGCTGGACAGCCATATCAAAACATGTTGCATTTATTCAAAAATCAATATTCTACAAGTTCTAACACATACACCTAAAGGCATATAATCTAAAGACTCCCAATAAACTCAACTTAGAAAAATAATTATGTTTTTCTTATTTACATCAAATCTGAACAGCAACTTAAATTTTCAGAAAATAAATATTTTATTCATCTCAAAACTTATGTTTTCATACTATAAATTATACTAAACACATCACAATACCTTTATTAAAATAAATTTTTCCAGAATTAAAATAAATTTTCCAGAATTATTTCTTTTCACTAAAAATCATTTATTCAATTGTTATTTCATGAAACTACATCAAAGAATTAAGATACAAACACCATATAATCACATAAACACTTAGGAAAATCAAAATAATACACCTATCATATACACATCATCATTCGGCCATACCAAAAATATGAACAGTAACCAAATTATTTTTCACATAATCGATCATTAAACCTTAAAATCAATTACAAAGTACAAAGAACAAAGAATAAATCATGCATATAAACATCAAACAATTACAAAATTTTTCTTTGTGAAACCATGTAGGTCTCACGGCCTACCCAATAAAATAAATAATTTTTGCAATAATTTCCAAATACAATTTTGTTTATTCATCACATGATTATTTCCTTTAAGAATTCATTGTATAATACTAAACATTCATCATTCAAAAATTCCAAAAATCACTTAAACATGTTCATATGACTTAAATTAAATTTTCACTTCCTTATTATATCCTTATAAAATTCGGCCATCATGAGAAAATAAAAGGGGAAACATTGTTTCTTTAAACTTCATTTTAAGTCCCTTTTAAATCCTTATTCACATGACTATAAACAAAATTTCACAAACACTTGAAATAAATTAAAACTTTCATCTTAAGGTTTATGAAATGGAAAAAGAAGGTTTAGAACACCAAGTTTACTGTTTTAAGAAAAATCCAAAAAGAAAAGCTTAAAACAATTTTAAAAGAAATGAATCAAAAGTGTATGAGAATACCTTTTTCCTAAGCAATGAAAATACTTCAATGATGTGCAAAATCTCCTCCTCCTCTGCTCCTAGATGACACGCCCACTCTTCTCTCCATAGGGTTTTTCTTAATTTTTTTCCTCTCTTGTTTCTTAAGTTGAATTATGTAAAATGCCAAAAGGATGAGACCTCTTTATATAGGAAATAAAATTTGTCTTCACACCCCAAAAATACCTAGATTTACACGGTTTTTAGGGCTGCGTAAAAAGGCAAATTTTTATTTCCCATGCTTGGCCATCAAGTTGAAATCATAGAAAACATAATTTCATTAAAGCTTTCCACAAAAACTATGCACTTTTGAATTTCAAATAATCTTCACATGTTAAAATTGAAAATCATTCCCTCCTGATCAGACTAGATAGGCGTGTACATCTTGGAGATGAAGGAAGAATTTTGACTCTTTGATCCATCATTAAAATTGCCACTTAATCAACCAATCAAATAATATTCTAACAATTAAAAATTTCAAAAATAAAAGAAAATAGTAGGTCTGGACGGTGCATCCAATAGGAGTCCATAAAATAAGCTTTTCATGCAAGTAAAAATATTTCTTGGTCAAAGAGTCCATTAATGACTCAAAAATGCATTCCCAAGTTTATTAATATCAAAAATCGAATTTTTACAGTAGCAGGAATAAAAACTCGAATTCTCCAGAATTAAATCCATAACTTTACAGTTGCATAATCTAAATTTCATTACGATCGTTTTGGCATAAAGTTTGTAATTTTTCGACTTACGGTCAAAAAAATATGAATTTTTGAAGATAAGAACACCATAATCCTTCAAAAATCATTTCATATTCAAATATCATTAAAATAAAATACTATACCTTATAAAAAATATTTTCATGCTAAGAATAAAATTTAAATTCATTAAAGAAAATATATGTATATATATCTATATATACCCCACGTGTGTGTGTATATATATTCAGAAATATAAATAGGCACCTATCAAAATCATGTTAAATTAATTTTGCTCAAAATATATTTCAATTGACTTCTTAAAATAATTAAAATAAAATATTTGAACATCTTATAATAAAATAGAACCTGTACATAAATATGTGTATATATATATATATATATGTATATAGCTTATAATCCATGAACACACACACATACACACACACACACACATATATATATATAACTTAAATCACATACTTAGCACAAAATTAAATTAAATATATAAACAAAATTAATTTATTTTTCTAAATAACACAATTAAATTGGGCCTAAATATGTGTATATATATATACTTGCATCGAGTTACGCCCTCTCCCTAATGGAGTGTGGTACTACGAGGACCATAGAGCCACCTATTAGGGGGAGGTAGAGTTGACATTCTACCACCCGAACCCTTTGGATCGTGTCCATCCTCATAGGTTCTGCATCCCGATTATCTACACCATGCATGTGCCCCCTTTTTATACCTATCATGGACCACCCCCACCTAGACCAGATCGACGTTTTCACAATTTTCGATTTAGAGCTGCCACACGATCTCACTGTTGGACTCTCTAGCATGTATACTAGATCGTAGCAAGTAATAGAGCAGTAAGCTCGAGTATCGTCCCACGAAGATTGCAAATTGTTTTCAATAGTTTCTACCTAATTATAATTACTAGTGCAACTTGAAATTACTATCTAAATTAGAAGTAGAATTGAATAATTTAAATTAAAAACTGAATTGAAAATAAAACTAAACACTAATTAAAAGATTTGGAAATAAGATGGGAAAGAAGTTAGGAATCTGATTTCATTGTAGGACCTAATTTACTAGTTAGGAATCTCTGTTTACCCATTTAATCAACAACATTCCAGCAGTAACAATTACTAAATTCCTCTAATAATTGTGTTTCCTATTCAATTGGACCCCTTAATCCCTTAAGAAATTAACAATCAATCAGTCATTAATTAAGAACTCTGGAATTCAATAGTTATATAATCCCCAAGAGTATCCCTACAAATTGGATGATTATAATGCTTGATTGCAAGGTCTTTTCTAATCCTAATTCTCCAATTAAAAGACTAGAAAACCAGAATAAAACATAAAGTGGCCAATTCTATGAATTGTAATTAAAACACAATCAAACAATTGATTTAAAAGGAAAACATCAATTCATAAATTCATAAACTATTCATGATCCATGCAAATCCATCATATTCCTAACAAGAGGGTTTTACTTACGCATATTGAATAATGAAAAACAAAGAGTAGAAGAAGAAAAACCCATGATCATAGACAATTTGAATTACTCCTTCAATCTTCAATCTTCAATTGGATTCCTCTGTTGTTGATCTCCAATCCTCTTCTCAATGCTAATTCCCTCTCTAAATCGTGTGTAATCTCCCTCCAAATTCTAAAATTAATTAATAGCCTAAAAACTAAGCAAATCCCTCAAAATCTGATCAGAAACTAGCCCAATTGGGCCTCCACGAAGCACGCGCGCCTAGGCGTATAGTGTTGCACGCCTAGGCGCGCCATATTTGATTACTCCTGATTAGTGATGCACGTGCGCCTGGGCGCGCGGTTCATGTGCCTGGGCGTGTAATGCATTTTCCGACTCTGTTTCTCTCCGTTCTTGTGCCATTTTCAAAGTCTTCTTATTCTCTTTCCAGCTCCAATATTATTTTCTCCAATTAAGCTCAAAAAGTACCTGAAACATACCCAAAACGGATCACGTTCAAGGGATAAAATTTCCTAAACTAATTAAAAACTAAACTAAATCTACCTAAAATACTTAAGAAACAAGCCAAAACCAAAGCAAAAGGGAGTCAAATTAGGCTCAAAAACATAATATATTAGACCCAAATTACTCACCCATCTGCTTCCAGAGTTATCCGCGAGGATACCCTACTCCTAGTTCGACGATTTCACTTCATGGGACTCCATCAGCTGACCCAGTACCCAATGGAGGGGTACCGACTCTGTCGGACGAGGTCGAGGAGGATCCCGAGGAGGCAGAGGATGAGGAGGAGTCGGTCGAGCATTCAACTGGCAACCAATTGGGAGTTGGGGATCCACCGGGAGATGCATGATGTAGGTAGTAGGGATGAGTGACGTGTTCGCAGCTGCAAGAGACCTAACTGACTGGAGAAGGATGATGACTACATGGAGGATCACCGGACCATCTCTGAGACTCTCTTTCTTTTTCCTTGTATTTATATTGTATATAGTTTTGAGAGAATTTCAGAGTAATGGTCTATCAGTTGTTTTATATTATGGACTTGTATTTTGGATCCATGACCTAGACACTAATGATGATGATGTACTCTTGATCTACTCACTTTTTATTGTTGGAAATCAACAAGCGGCCTAACAATTTAGTAGAAGGGGGGTGAATAGTAGATTGAAGTAACGATACTAATTTTTCGAATGTAATTGATAATAACAAATTACGCGCTTACTGTTTTAAAACAAAAATAATTTTTTGTTCAAAAATGAATGAACTACTCGATTAGTTGATGGACTACTCGAGTAGTGCGTGTCAATTCAGACAGATAACAGAGTTTTCAAAAGCTGGGTTTTGCTAACACAAAGCCAAGAACAGAAGCGGATGATTTGCTATCTTAAGGTTCTGAAGAAAGATTAAATAACAGAAATAAACAAAAGCATGAAAAGATCGACACAGAGAATTATTATACTGGTTCACTCTCTACCCACTTGAGAGCTTCGTCCAGTCCCCCCTAAACCTTAGGGAGTGTCTACTAATAATCAATTAAATTGGATACAAATAGGATTAATTAGTGAACCTCACTCAATCTAATCCGAACCCTTCAAGAGTGTACCAAACTCTTGAACTTTACCCCAATTTCAATTGATTCTCTGTTGAAGAACCTCTTCAACCTTCCACAAAGAGAGCTTCTTGAAACCTTCAAGAACACCTTCTCCCTTTAGCAATAGAGCCTCTTGAAACCTTCAAGTGCTCATTCCTTTCTTCAATGGAGTAATCAGATCACAGCGAAGCGGCTCCAAACAATCTCAATTGACAATGAGTAGGAAAACTAGAATACTAGAAAGAGATTGATTCTTAGAAAGGGATTGGATCAAAGGTTCTTTTTGGGTGCAAGGTTTGAAAAAATTTTTGCTCAAGATCCGTGTGGCTCTTGTTGAAGAGGTAATCATTATATTGTGTTTTCAAATCGCCAGAATCAGGGAGGAGCCTAAGAAAATTAATAAGGAAAGATTCTCCCTTGATTGCCTCTTCAACAACCATATTAGAATTAAAATACTGACAGATCTGATACGTAGTACTCGAGTAGTTGGAGCACTACTCGAGTAGTGAGAAAATTTGTGGACTCACTGTTTCTCAAGCTACTCGATTAGTTCAGCAACTAATCGATTAGTTTGAGAACTAATCGATTAGTCAACAGACTACTCGAGTAGTTTGTGGAGAGTGGAGACAGTGAGCAGACTAATTTTTATCAATGCAGGCTACTCGAGTAGTGCACAAACTACTCGAGTAGTCACTGCTACTTTCTTAAAGAATAATGTTAAAAATGATTTTCCAAAAGTCCTAGTCCCTTTCTAAGCTTTTTCAAATATTTAACTTAACTAGTATTCATGCTAACTAACTCATAATCGCTTGAGTAACATCCTAAGTCTACCACCCACACTCAACATAAATATAAAATATTACAAGGGAGCGGGAAATGGAAAACTTCTAAATGGTTGTTGTTGCTTTGTCTTCATCAAAAACAACTTGTTGATTTATTTGTCTTCATCAAAACCTTCTTGATTCTACAATCTCCCCCTTTTTGATGATGACAAATCCTTGATAATATAAACCTTGTTGTTTTGCATAAACTCCCCCTAACTTTATGCAACATCAGAAACCTGCACAACATAAACAACAACACCATTTCTCCCCCTTTTGGCATGATCAAAAAGGAGCCTAAATTAAGAGAATATGCCAAAGGAAGAACATAATAACACATGTTGGATTATGAGCAATGATGGCACTTGATGATTTATAGCCCGAAAAAAAACACTTTTCTCCCCCTAAAACAAATATACTTAAGAAGAGGCAATTAAAAAAAAACGTTTAAGCACATAGCCCTTCAAAAGTACTTGAAAAAATTTTAAGTTTTGCTTGAGGGTACCCAAATTGTTTTGGGCTTATCGGGATTTTCATCTTTCACAATCCAAACATAATAACCGCTAGGCACACCATGAGATTTAATTCTACAAAAATTTGAGGTGTGTCCATGAATGCCACAATAAAAGCAAGTTGGCTTTTTAGAATAATTAACATTTGAAAAAGAACCAACTTTTCTAAAAAAAATTTGATTGGCATTCATGTATCCTAAGCCGGTTTTATTTGTATTGTTCCTTTGATTTTCAAGAAGTTGATTTAATCTTTGATCACTTCTTGATAAAGTTGCAATAGTGTTTTTCAATTTTGTAACTTCATGTTCATGACTTTTGCAACTTCCACAAGGAGAGATTTCTTGAATTTTCAAAGAATCAATACTTTGTTGTAGTGCTTCATTTTTACTATTTAGCTCATCAATGCATTTTTCTAAATTCAAGACTTGCTCTTTATATTTCAAAATAGCTCTTTTTCCTTTATCATTTAATTTAGCAAGTTTCTTGAATTATTTATGCATTTCAACATAGGCATTATATAATTCTTCATATTCATGAGACTCAGATTCGGAATCGAAATTTACCTCGGTTCCTTGCTTACTTGAAGTGAAACTTGATGATGCGCCTTCATCAAATCTACTCACCAAGCAAATATTGGCTTCTTCCTCATCACTTGATGTGCTTGAGCTTGTCTCTTTGTTTTCATCCAGTGCATCCCACACTATGTAGGCTCTTTTGCCCTTTTTCTTTTCATCTTTATGTCTCTTAAGATACTCAGGACAATGAGGTCTTATGTGACCTCTCTTACCACATTCATGACATTTAATTTTATCTTTTGAAGAACAATTTCTATGGTAGGAGTCCTTAGGTTCCTTTATTCTTTTTAAATCATTTTTATTTTTAAAACATTTACGGAACCTCTTTGCTAGTTTTTGAAAACTTTCATCATCTAAACTAGATTCGGAGTCATTACTAGAGCTAGAGGAATCATCACATACCTTAGTTGATTTTGTGGTGGTCTTTAGTGCGATTCCCTTCTTTTTCTTATCCAACTCCTCATGCAAAGTTAGACGTCCTAGCTCCATCTCATGCTCTTGAAGCTTTCCAAAGAGGGTTGCAAGATCCAAGGTGTCTAAATCCTTTGACTCCATGATAGCTATGACCTTGGGTTTCCATTCCCTTCTTAAACATCTCAATACTTCGTTAATAACTTCAGAATTAAGAAATGTTTTACCAAGAGCTATGAGATGATTTATGATATGAGTAAATCGCTTTTGCATGTCATTAACTGACTCATTAGGGAGCATGCGAAATAACTCATATTCATGCATTAATGTATTTAATCTAGCCCATCTAACCTCGCTTGTCCCTTCATGAGTAAGTTGTAGAACGTCCCACATTTGTTTCGCATTTTTACAATGTGAAACTCTGAAGAACTCATCATAAGACAAGGCGGACGTGATGATGTTTTTAGCTTTCAAATCATATGAAACTTTCTTTTTGTCATCATCATTCCAACTTGCCCTAGGAATTTCTACAACTTCATCATTTATTTTTCTTTTAGGTATATATGGACCATTTTCAATTGCATTCCAAACATCAATATCAATGGCTTCAATAAATATTTTCATCCTGGCTTTCCAATAAGCATATCCTTCACCATTAAATAGTGGAGGATGGTTTATTGAAGAGCCTTCCCCTCCAAAAGGATTGTTAGAGCCCATGGTTTCCTTAAGGATCTTTTCGAAAAAGTTTTTACACTCGATCTTTCGACCGAGCTCTGATACCACTTGTTGGAAACCAACAAGCGGCCTAACAATTTAGTAGAAGGGGGGTGAATAGTAAATTGAAGTAACGATACTAATTTTTCGAATGTAATTGATAATAAAAAATTACGCGCTTACTATTTTAAAACAAAAATAATTTTCTGTTCAAAAATGAATGAACTACTCGATTAGTTGATGGACTACTCGAGTAGTGCGTGTCAATTCAGACAAATAACAGAGTTTTCAAAAGCTGGGTTTTGCTAACACAAAGCCAAGAACAGAAGCGGATGATTTGCTATCTTAAGGTTCTGAAGAAAGATTAAATAACAGAAACAAACGAAAGCATGAAAAGATCGACACAGGGAATTATTATACTGGTTCACTCTCTACCCACTTGAGAGCTACGTCCACTCCCCCCTAAACCTTAGGGAGTGTCTACTAATAATCAATTAAATTGGATACAAACAGGATTAATTAGTGAAACTCACTCAATCTAATCCTAACCCTTCAAGAGTGTACCAAACTCTTGAACTTTACCTCAATTTCAATTGATTCTCTGTTGAAGAACCTCTTCAACCTTCCACAAAGAGAGCTTCTTGAAACCTTCAAGAACACCTTCTCCCTTTAGCAATAGAGCCTCTTGAAACCTTCAAGTGCTCCTTCCTTTCTTCAATGGAGTAATCAGATCACAACGAAGCGGCTCCAAACAATCTCAATTGACAATGAGTAGGAAAACTAGAATACTAGAAAGAGATTGATTCTTAGAAAGGGATTGGATCAAAGGTTCTTTTTGGGTGCAAGGTTTGAAAAAAATTTTGCTCAAGATCCGTGTGGCTCTTGTTGAAGAGGTAATCATTATATTGTGTTTTCAAATCGCCAGAATCAGGGAGGAGCCTAAGAAAATTAATAAGGAAAGATTCTCCCTTGATTGCCTCTTCAACAAACATATTAGAATTAAAATACTGACAGATCTGATACGTACTACTCGAGTAGTTGGAGCACTACTCGAGTAGTGAGAAAATTTGTGGACTCACTGTTTCTCAAGCTACTCGATTAGTTCAGCAACTAATCGATTAGTTTGAGAACTAATCGATTAGTCAACAGACTACTCGAGTAATTTGTGGAGACAGTGAGCAGACTAATTTTCATCAATGCAGGCTACTCGAGTAGTGCACAAACTACTCGAGTAGTCACTGCTACTTTCTTAAAGAATAATGTTAAAAATGATTTTCCAAAAGTCCTAGTCCCTTTCTAAGCTTTTTCAAATATTTAACTTAACTAGTATTCATGCTAACTAACTCATAATCGCTTGAGTAACATCCTAAGTCTACCACCTACACTCAACATAAATATAAAATATTACAAGGGAGCGGGAAATGGAAAACTTCTAAATGGTTGTTGTTGCTTTGTCTTCATCAAAAATAACTTGTTGATTTATTTGTCTTCATCAAAACCTTCTTGATTCTACATTTATGTATCTATATATTATGTTTTTGATGTACAAATGATCAAAGGTGTTACTATCTCTTTTTCTGCAAACTCTGCTTATTTAACGAAAAGAATTGGATCAAAGGAAAATATTCAAATTTAAAATCTCGTTCGAGATAACGATAATTTTTAATAATTAACTTCGTATCTATATTCATTTTTTAAGTGAAAGATCTTTTAAGTGAAAGAAACGTTATCTCGAATCTTTTTTGATTTTTGTGATCCGATAGCTCAAGTTCGTTTTTAATTTACATTATGGTAAAGGAAAATAATTCAAGTCCATATACAACCTACTTTATGAAATTATTTATAAAGTTTTCCATAAGTAAGAGAGTGTGACAACCTGCCATTGCCAGACACGCGATTCGAGTCGGATCCGGATATACCTAAGTAGTACTTGAGAAACCGGATGAGAAAAAAAAGTAATAACTGATTTTTCATTTTTATGCTTGTAATAGAAATTGGTTAATATAGTATTATTAATGGTAGATGAAATAATTAATGAAATAATATTAATAATAATGGATTGAGAGATAAATATTAATTATAAAAATTAAAATCAAGAATTTATGTATGTTAGTAGAATTAATTAATTGTATTTGTTTATGAGTCCACCTCAATATTTCATTTTTTCATCTTTTTTATGATAATAGTTTTTTCATCTTCACGATTCTCTTTTTTCCTCCCTTCCCTTCGTTATTCAACACCACTAAAATATAATACTTTTATTAGTATACCAATCTAATGTCTAAATGACACAAGTGATGGTTGTGATACACACAAATAATGGTTGTTGCGATCACACACACAAAAGGTGACAACATGAGGAACAAAACAAAGAAATATAATTAATTTAAGGGTTTGCGTGCTAGAAGCTAAAAGTAGTAAAAAAAAACTTAGAAAAACTAAGTTCACTATCACTTAAATCATTAAATGTTTAATTTTTCTATAAAAATGCATTTCTTTTAGTCTCTTATCCTCGGCCCTTAGAGGTTAAGAAAATCCATAATTTTTTCACGTCTCATGTCCAAACAATGTAATGTCCAAACAATGTAATTAAAAATAGAATTTGAATTTTCAATTTAACATTCTTTTTCTTTTATATACAATCCAAATATAAAAATCACAATTTTAATTAAATTCCAATTCTGATTAAATTGGAATTACCATTCCGATTTCGCACACCAATAGTTAGAGGAATTACATCCATGAACAAAGAAAAAGTTATTGAGAAAAGTGAAAATATAAGTGTAGATATAACTGCAATTACTTTAAAAAATTTTATCAACCACCGTAGCAAGCTAAACCACCCAAGGATAATAATCATAAGAGAAAATATATTGTGTATTAATAGTGTAAATTTTTTTTTATATCATCAATATATTATCCATCATTCATGTGTTTATGATCGTCGACTCTGAAATAAAAGTAATACAAATGAATAATATAAATGATGAACTGACGATATAAAAAACTATACACTGTCAATACATACTCATTAATTTCTAATCATAATTATTTTTTATCAATAGCCGAGCACAGCATGCGTGGTTGCTTTCATTTATTCATTTATTGAGAATAGAAAACTTAAATATGGCAGTCTTTGGCCATAGAAAAAGATAAAAGAAAACACAAATAGTATTAGTTATGGTGCCATTGTTGATCCTTAGAATAAGAGATGACCTTTCGAAAAATAGTATAACCGGCCGGGTGATTTACGCAACCAATAATTCTACGCAGTCGGAGCCACCAAGGAAGAGTTATGTGGAAACATTGCAATGGCAATTTTGACTATTGAATTTTGACTATTGAATTTTGAGACACTATGACTATAGGAGTAGAAATTGAAGTTACAATAATGTTATTTTAACATCCAAGTTTAACACTCATTATTTTGGAATAAATTATCAAAAATGATACACTAACGTGTTGTGATCTTCTTTTTTATATCACAAAAATTAGATTCTTAAATTGTAATACTAATAATTTATTTAATTTCAAATTGTAATATTTTGGTTGGAGATAATGATGATTATTTATCTATCATCACTCTGATATAAAGAAAACTTCAACGACAAATGTGGTGGCTCGAAAATGCGCCTTTTTATACAAGAATAAAGAAAATGTTATATATTTTTTATATATATTAGAGGTTCGAGGAAGTACATGGTGAAACAACTCTTCATATGCTATAATAAACAAAATTTATTATAGAAGCAAATTAGAGAGATTTGAGGTGAAAAAAAAACACTCACGTCAAGCATAAAATCAAATCCTATTATATATAATGATTTTCATCTATTCCAAGAAACAAAATTTATTTTCATATGTTACAATAGACAAAATTTATTATCGAAGAAATTGGAACAACAGTAGATGTAATAAAAAAAATTAAATTAAAAACCCTTAACTCATGCATTGCTTTTTGTGGCGCATCTTGCAATACCACCTGTTCTGTCGTAGAATCCTTGGACTTGAACTAACCGGTCAAGTCCCAATTCTTCTACTTGTTGCTGTTAGACGTGAAGGGGACATCTTGAATACCAAGATACCCACTCTCTTGTCGATTGTTTTGGTGTTGTGTGTGTCCGTGTGAACAAGATAGATCATACCTTGGTCCCTTACCTGCCTTTATAGGTGTAGTCGTAGGAGTGGGGTGTAAAGTCGGATAATAAGGAATCCGGGATTCCAGCCAACGACTGTCTTTATGGTGACGGTTTCATTTGTTAATGCTCATTATGACGCTTCCTCAACGGATAGCCTCTCAACGGCCAGATGTCCAACGTTACCAGTTGGTAAGCCTCAATCCGATTTGCCGGTATACCGGTTTCGTATCGTGTTGGGCCACTATGGGACCTCCTTGCCGAATTGTCGGTATACCGGTTTCCACCAGATTGAGCCTCTTGGGGCTTCGTGGCCAAATTGCTGGTATACCGGTTTACACCTGCTGGCTGGTCCTCTATGCGTCCTCTTGGCCGAATTACCGGTATACCAGTTTACACCTGACTAGGCCTCTATGGGTCCTCTTGGCCGAATTGCCGGTATACCAGTATACACCTGACAAGTCCTCTGTGGGTCCTCTTGGCCGAATTGCCGGTATACGGTTTACACCTGACAAGTCCTCTATGGGTCCTCTTGGCCGAAATTCCGGTATATGGGGGGTCCAAGAATCTGGTCCATAACACCACCAAAACTTCTACAATCCTTTTGTTTTGATTCGGTTGGCAATAGCTTTTGGCGTGAGAAACTCATTTTTTTCCCATTCTGAATCAAGTGCTTCTTTGATGCTCCTATGTAGTTGAAATCATGTATAAAAAACAACAACAATAGAGTAACATTAATATATATTTAAATAATGGGAGAAAAGATTTCTCATAATTAAAGTGATTTGAAGGTGAAAAAAATGCAAAAACTGAAGGTGGAAAAAAAACTCATATCAAGCATAAAATCAAATCTTATTATATATAATGATTTGGAAAACTTATTAAACTTGAATAAACTATTTAATTTCAAATTTTAATATTTTTATTTAGGATAATGATTTTTTTTTGATAAATTGAGAATAATGATTTGAAAAACTTGAATAATTTGTTTAATTTCAAATTATAATTTTGGTTGAAGATAATGATTATCTAGGTGTAAGGAAAACTTCAGCAACAAACGTGGTGTCTCGAAAAAAGAAATAGGGATGAAACAAAAAGATGATGTGAAACTTTTAAATGTATATATAACTAGCAAATTGTAAATCTATATATATTTCATTTGTATTTATCCAAAATGAATAACAAATTCAACTGATTTATTTGTATTGATCTAAAATAAATTAATGATTTAACAAATTTGAATAATCTATCTAATTTCAAATTGTAATATTTTAGTTGGAGATAATAATTTGAAAATTTTGAATAATGTACATCAAGTATAAAATTAAATCCTATGATACATAGTGATTTGAAAAACTTGAATAACCTAAGTAATTTCAAATATTAATTTGTTTGGGATAATGATTTCATATCCAGATAATATCTTGATCGGAGATAATGATTTGAAAAACTTGAATAATTTATTTAATTTCAAAGTTTAATTTTAGTTAGAGATAATAATCATTTACTTAAAAAATATATAAAAGAAAACATAAATATTAGTTATCATGCCATTGTTGCTCCATAGAATAAGAGATGACTTTTAGAAAAAGAGTCTTGCTAAAAAGTGCTCTAAGGGTGTTTAATAAGGCTTTTAAACTTAGAAAATTAATCATGATTGTATATTATTCTGTGTATCAGGAATCTAAAAACAATATATTTTTTAATGGTTATCTATTTCATTTAGGTTCTTAACAAGTGTATTAAGGACAAATGTAATTTGCCTTACAAAAATAGTGTAACAGCGTGATTTAAGCAGCCAATAATTCTACTCAGTCAGAGCCCCCAAGGAAGAGTAATTTGGAGACATTTCAATGGCAATTTTGAATATTGAATTTTGAGACACTATGACTCGAGGATTAAACATTAGAGTTATGAGCGAAGAAGCATGTCGTGGAGACAGAGACCAAACCGCTGATTACTCCCTATATAAACACACTAAATGTTGCACATAATTTGCATAACTCAAGTGCATCGATCCATAATCATTCCCAAAACTCAAAAAAAAGAAGAAAAAAAATTCTGCATAATCTATAGTAGTAGTGCACCATGGCAACTTTTACCTTGTTGCACTACTCTTTCCTTTTCTTCATTGCACTCGTGACTTTGAAGCTTTTGTTCAAAA
Source organism: Crotalaria pallida (assembly GCA_037953625.1). NCBI lineage: Eukaryota > Viridiplantae > Streptophyta > Magnoliopsida > Fabales > Fabaceae > Crotalaria > Crotalaria pallida. The sequence goes on from CM075649.1 coordinate 126,000,484, forward strand.
ACAACAAAAGATTCAGAAACATTCCCCCAGGTCCAACACCACTCCCTATAATAGGTAACCTGAATCTGATGGAGAAGCCCCTCCACTGTTTCCTTCAATTCATGTCTAAAAAACATGGTGACATCTTTTCTCTCTGGTTTGGTTCCCGTCTAGCTGTCATTATTTCATCACCAACAACCTTTCAAGAATGCTTTACCAAACACGACCTTGTCTTGGCAAACCGTCCCATGAATCTCTCTGGAAAGTACATCTTCTACGACAACACCACCGTAGGGTCTTGCTCCTACGGCGAGCTCTGGCGCAACCTCCGCAAAATCATTGCCACCGATGTTCTTTCAACGCAACGTATTCTTTCCTTCTCCGGAATCCGAAAGGATGAAACACACAGGTTGATAAGGAAGTTGGCAAAGGGCTCTAACTCTGTCTCTGTCTCTGAGTATGCAGAGGTGGAGTTGACTTCCTCACTCCGTGACATGACTTACAACAACATGATGAGAATGATAGCAGGGAAGAGATACTATGGTGATGACACTGAGTTGAAGGATGTGGATGAAGCCAAAGAATTTAGGGAGACAGTGAGGGAGTTGTTGCAAGTAGCTGGTGTGTCTAACAAGGCAGATTACTTGCCTTTCCTTAAGTGGTTTGATTTTGAAAAATTGAACAACAAGCTTACTTCTACTCACAAGAGATTTGATGTGTTCGTGAGTGCACTCATTAAGGAGCAACGTAACAAGAAGGAAGTGAAGATAGCATGATTGACCATAGTTGATACCCCAATATTTGGTAGCCCAAATTGCAAGGCCCAATCTGTATAAAGGCCCAAAAATCGTCAAACAAATAAAACAACAAAAAGGCTCTGAGAAAGGCGTGCAAGCACCAAGAGCTGCCCAGAGCGTCACGTGCCCAGAGCGACAATCATCAAGGCAACACATTCTGATGATGTGCCCAGGAGAAAGAGCAAGACGTACTGATGGCAGTGAGCACAACATGTCCTCCCAAAGCGCCCCAGGTGTCATGGAAACTTGGGGAGAAAGTCATGATAAATGAGAGCGAACAGGGAATGGAGCTTGTGGAAGGTGCACACGTACAAACAAAGGTTCAACAGCTTATGCAGGAAGCCAAGAGGGAATCTTTGCTTACCTCGTTAGTCCTTCCCAAGGCAAAGCCAGGAAAGGCATGACTTACACCCCTTCCTCCCTACAACCGTTAATGCCAAAGCCAAGAATGGTAAAGAAGACAAAGCTACTGAGAAGATACCCTGAGCACATGATGCAAAGTGCTATTACCCAGCGGACAAAAGGCGATCAACAAATGACCACTGGTCCAAAGCACCATTATAAATAGGAGGTACCTCTCCTTCCAAATGGATCATCTAAAAAGAGAAACAACACACCAGAGCAACAATAACAATACACACAAAACACAAGGTTCTCTCCTCTGCAACTTAGAGGAAGAACACGAAGAAGAAGAAGAGGTGCAAAGGCGAGCAGCAGAACGCACGCCTCTTACTCTCTTCAAACTTAACAACAACAACTTCAACCATCAGAGCAAACACAATAAGAACTCTGGAAGCCAAAACACAACAAACACTCATAGTTCTTCTCTATGAAACTTACAGAAAGAACAGCAGAATAACATCAATGAGGAATATGGAGAGAAGAAGAGCTGAAGAAGGAGAAGCTGCAACTAGAGCGCACTCGATCAGCTCCACAAGCTCACAAGAGCAATGAGCCAACATAGAGGAACACAAGTTCTTCACAGTACCAAGAGAAAAGAGGAGCAATGAAGCAGAGAAGCATTCTTCAACACCTTGCTTCCTCATAAGAGCGACACAAGAGAGCGAGCATCCCTCCGCCAAGCAGCAACGCCCGCTCCACTCCTCCTTTGCATCTCCAACTTAGTGTACAGGAGAAACAACAATGAAGAGAACAGAGTCTGGAACAACTCTCTAGAAGAAAAGGAGAATAAAGCATGAGGGTCCTAGAGCGACCTCCGAAAGCGCACGTCCCTGTCCAGAACACAATACCACCTCACTTCTCATTTATGCAAGAGTGACAAGAACCACAACAGTAAAGAGTAAATAGTCAATAACACATCAATGAAGAAACCAAGGAGAAAGGGAGTCACTTTCCCTCAAAAGTCGAAGGCGCACCTCTATCGAAGGCGCACTCCTGTCGAAGGCGCACCTCTGTCGAGGGCGCACTCCTGTCGAAGGCGCACCCCCTAGAAGGCGCACCCCTGTCGAAGGCGCCCCTGTTCAGTTTCAAAGGCCATAGACGCCCTTGTCCAATCAGTCAACCGAAGGCGCCCCTGTCAGCGCTAAGCAATCAGAGCAAAAGAGGAATAACCTTTACTGTTATTATGTTTGGACTAATCCTGGTCGCCTTCGTGCAAGGGTGACGCTTAGGCAAGGATAGCCCGCTTCGGGAACTCCGCAGAGCGGCGTGGCTTGGAAGGCTTTTAGACGAGAAGTCTTCCCACAAGGCGTATCAAGCCTTGGAAAGGGAAGGCGCCCCTGTTTTCTTGGAGAAATGAATCTGGAAGGAACTAGCTTGTTAATGATGAGGACGCTCTTGAGTAGCACGCCCAGGCCCCCTGGCCAACCTGTCCAAACCTGTTAAGACATGCACCAAAGGTAAGTCACATTCCATCATGATCTGGGTGTCCTCATCATCACTTTTAGAGTTCCTTCCTCATCCAGTTCATCACCCTTCCCAAGGAACCAGGGTCGCTCTCGTCTGTTCACCGCTCCAAAGCGCCCTCCGGGGAGTTCTCAATGTTCCTTCATTTTTATTGTATTTTAGCCATAATTTCATAAAGTATTACGAACCCATAATCTCATCTTAATCACTGTAATTATTGTTTCCCTAAAAAGGATCCGAAACAATTGGCGACTCCACTGGGGAAATTATGGCTACAAATGCTGAAGGAAGAACTCCGAGCACAAAGGCGGACCCTAGAGCAATCACTGTCTGACACTTGCATCAATAATGTCCAAACTGTGGAACATAACAGTAAGGAAGTATCTTTTAGCCCCAGAAAGCGACTTTTCCAAAAACTAACCAGATGCGATGTGCTCTCACCTCCCTAAAAGGCGAGCTCTCTAGAAGGCGCTCCTCAGAGAGCGATCTCCGCAGAAGGCGTGCCCATAGAAGGCGACCAGGTTTGCTCTGATACAAACTTTCCAGAGGGCGACCAGACTCACCCAGGAGGCAACCTAGTTTATTGTGAGCCCAACTGTCTAGAAAGGCGACGTTTCAAAAGGCGACCACGTTCGCTCTACCCAGCTTTTCAGAAGGCGGTCACGCAACCGAAGGGGCGAAAGTACGCTCTTACTGAAGAAGGCGCCACATTACAGAAAGTAGAAAAACAGGAGCGAAGGCGCAACCAGAAAGTTTACATGGAAAAATGCTTCATGTTATCTGCACTATAAGCTAAGTACACACAATCCTTGACTCAGTCTAATTTATCGTTCATATGCTAGTAAGCCTTTCCATGAATTTGATTATAATAAATATGAATTGTGACGAAATGGAAAATGTATTGTATCCAATCATGTATCGGTTGCTGTATGTATGTACAGTTAGGGAAATATAGTTACAGTATGCTCATTTTTTGCATCTATGTCCTAATATGCTTTCGGTAGTATCGCTTTCACATGATATCATGCTCTACGTAGTTAGTTTCATGTCTAAGATTATCTTGATAACAATGATTTATTTTTACCTTGTCTAGAATAGCATTGTTCTGACATGACATGATATGATATGTGTATGGTTTGATTTAGACTATGTATGTCATGGCTTATAATTGCATATGTATGATCAAAATCATGAATGATGTCGCTCTGATATGTATTAAATATTTGACTAGAGAAGCAATAATTAGATAACTCTATACACATGAATGTTTGCTGTAGAACTAAGATCAGTATATCATACTAGTCATTTATGTCATAACCTTGTTAACTGTTCTTTGCTCAACCATTACATGATGTGAATAAACTGTTTTTCATGATTCTAGCATGCAAATACAATGTTTAAAGTTATAAATTGTATGATTTAGATGTTGAGAAGGCGTGCTTTAGAAAAGTGTTACATGAAAACATGATCTTGGCAATGTTACATAATGATGCATAATTAATTTTATACATGGTTTACTAGACACAACTAATAGAACGGACATGCGTAGCATGAAAATATCCGAAAAATGAAAATTGTTTATGTAGGAATAATAAGTGATATCTTCCTCACATTTGGGAAGTCCCAAGTACGCTCTTAAGCCATGATTTGACAAGTTTTGCCAAGATGTTCATTGCCTTGGGAGGATCGCTTCCTCCACCCTAGGCAATAAGCACCTGATCTGTCTAAAGTGGAAAAGTGCTCTACATCTCGCCCAGTGAAAGAAGGCGATAAAAAAATGAAGTATCAGAAGGCAAGTAATGAAACAAAAGCAAAGTATCAAGAGAGAGCAACACAACGCAAATAGAAAAGATCAGTGAAAATCAAGCAAACGAAATCAAACAAAGGGAAGAATGAAATCATACCAGAAGGCGAACCCTGAAGTTGACAGTAAGAAATCCAGAACCAGAAGGCGAACGTAGAGTCATGGTGGCAGGGCGCATGTCCGCCTTACAAGCAGAAGTAATCATGCACTTTGTATAGACTAATTGACAAGAAGAAAGGTGGAACAAGCAAAGGCGAGAAAAGCAAAGTTGAATCAAAGCCTCATGTGAAGTTTAAATTGGCAAGATGAAATCCAAGGCGCATCAGAAAAATAAATAGTGTTGAAGCTAAAAATCCTAAAAAAGACGAAGGCGACTTCAAAGCAGAAGCGCGCAACAAAAGGCGAGCTAGGAACTGAAAACTAAATCAATGCAGAAACCTGAGCGCAACCGCAAAACAAGATGCAAAGCTCATAATTCCCTATACGACAGAGAAAAAACATGCAGTAATTGAGAGCAAGAGCAAGCACATATACAAAGGCGGACATAACAAAACTCAAAGGCGGATAAAACAGAAGATGCTTCAAAGCAAACCATCCAGCCAAAAGTCAAAAGCAAATCTAAAAGGCGGTTGTGATCACAATTGCAAAGGCGTACAACTGCAAGGCGTACAATTGCAAAGGCGTACAACTACAAGGCGTACATGAAATGGCATACATGCAACGCGAAGGGTGAACGCAAGTTTTGTGATGAACAGTACATATGCAAGATCCAGAAAGTATGTTATTCAAAGGCACACTTAAACACTGAAGCATAGAATCGGATGCGAGAGCGGGTGCAAGACGAAAGCAAGCCAAAAAGCGTACAAGTAAATGACGCAAAGCTGCCCCAAACATAACATAACCAAGGCGAGTTCAATCTAACTGACGATTCAACAGCTGCCAAGATAAAGTCCTGAATTCATTTCGGTCTACTCTCATAAGCAAGCCAAGGCATCCTAAAACAAATAAAACGAAGAAGTCTGTAGCAAGCCCCTGAAGCAGGGCGCATCTAAGCTTGTTCATACATCAAAGCAGAGTATGCAAAGGCGAGCATGAGCGCAAAGTCAAGAATCCAGAACAATCTAAGCGTTTACAAAATGATAGCACCAGCGACAAGAAGTGTCACGGAACACAAGCTATCAGAGTTAAACAATTAATCAGAAGCAAGATAGCGCCTGTGACAAGAGGTGCCAGCAGTAAGAGCGACACTGATGACATGAGGTGTCTCCAGAAAATGCTTAAATGATACTGATGACATGAGGTATCGTTGTAGCAAAACCCCCTCAAACAGGGTCAGTAATGCCATATCGCGAGGTCCAACACACACAAAAAAAAGAAGAAAAAGAAAAGAAAAAGAAAAGAAAAGAAAGAATAGTGTTGGACCGTACCGCGGGCACAAGCGCCTTATCGCGGTACCCGGATAGACCTCCTCAAAAAGAGAAATTTCCGGGACAGACGCGGGCGAAGTACGCCATATCGCGAGACTAGAAAAGGTCCCGGGAAACAAGGGCGCTAGTCTTAAACGCGGGCAGAAAAATATGTAAAAAAAAGAGGTTGGCTAACGCAAGATCCAAGGCGATCCGTTAGTTTATGAAGCCCAAAAGCGGCAAACTGAAATACCCAAAGCGGCAACTGAAAAGAAAAAAGCCCAAAGCGGCAACTGAAAAGAAAAGCCCAAAAGCGGCAAGCTGAAAAGTCCAAAGTGACAACTGAAAAGAAAATGCCCAAAGCGGCAACTGAAAAGAAAAAGCCCAAAGCGGCAACTGAAGAGCCCAAAAGCGGCAAGCTGAAAAGTCCAAAGTGACAACTGAAAAGAAAAGCCCAAAGCGGCAAAATCTATAGAATGTGCCCAACGTGCACCCTGAGAAAAAATCTTGGCACCAATGACATGAGGGGCCATTGTTCAAAAAAAAAACAGAGAGAGAGAGCGTGCCCAACGTGCACTCTGAGAAAAAATCTTGGCATCGATGACATGAGGGGCCATTATCTGCAGGAAAAGTAAAATTTGTATATGCAAAAGAAAAGAAAGCCAAATATCTGAAGAAATCATTGGCACAATGAAAGCGCAAAATAAAGCTGTGCAGAGCTAAAGACAAGCATGAAAGACAAAGCAGTATGCAACATGACATGACAAAATACAGCAAGAAGAGCTCCATTCAATATATGGTCTTGGGGTCAAAATAAGCAACAAAAAAATAAACCCAAGACTGACAAGATGAAGCGACCTGGAGCAAGAATAGTGAGAAGAGGTTCCACAATCAATGGACTGGTGACCTTTCCAAAGGAAGCATGAGCAAAAGAACCTGCAAAGATATCACCATCGCCCTTGGCGTCATGGGAATGAGATGCACCAACCTGCTCAGGAAGAACAAAATTATATGGAGTACTAGCTGGAGGGGGTGCGCTCTGCATCTTGGGTGCGCTTTCGAGAACCTTTAGCGAAGGCGGTATGGAGGCCTTGTCACCTATCTTAACAGTACCTGTACAAAGTGAAAGCGGCAAAGTGCAAAGCGCAAAAAGCGAAGTTCAATTCAAAGCAAGTAACCCAATTTTCCAAGAGCTAAGTCTGCCGAGGCGACACAAAGCTCAGCGACCACAAAAGGCGCACAGTAATGTCCTCAACAGTAGACACTACATGACAAAAGCAACAAGTCCAAGATCAACAGTAAAGTAATTCCTTCAAGCTCTTTGTCCACCTTGGCAAAATCATAAGAGGCATAAGCTAGCAAGGATGAAGGCTTGCTTGCAAGCGAAGGGGCGCTGCAGATAAGAAAGAGAAGGCACTCAATGCAGCAGAAAATTCACAAAACTAGAAACTGCAGAACCTGAAGGTTCAGAAGGCGCAAAAGAGCAAAGCGCTGAGTCTCAGAATTAAAAGCATACATAGAGAAGCAGATTACAAAGAAGTTGCAGAAACAAAGCAAGAGTTCAAAGCTCAAAGCTCACCAATTCACTGAATAGTATGCTAGCTAGCACAATCCAAAGGCGAGGCCCATAGCTAAAAGGCGAGCAAAAGAGCCACACAAGGCGCACAATAATTCTAAACATGAAGCGACAAGATTCATAGCAGCAAACAAAAAACCAACAGATAATAACAGTGACGAGTTTAGAGCCTACATCAAAGGCGACAATCACTTTCCTCCCTATGAATGCTGAAGAAAGAGTACAAGCAGGAGCCTTTGTAAGTCTTCCTCTTGGTAACAACTTCTTCAAATTTTGAATAAACCAAGCGACAAAAGGCGCCTGAGCGGTCGAAGCCGAGGCCACGCTCTCAAGATACAAGAGCAGTCAGAAATTATTGGCATCAATAGTCAAGAAGTGCTTTAAAGAACGCATGAAAGAAAATTACAAGCACACCTTGTGAAAGAAATAACCAAGCGACTAAATCCTCATCAGTGTCAGACAAAGAGAAAAGCCAAAAGATGTGGCTTAGCTATCAACAATAAAAAGAAGAAAGGTAGACACTCAATACAAGACAGGCAGAAGACATACCCAGAAAACAACTTCTCTATTGAACAAGTCAAAGCGGAAAGGTCAGGATCCCTTTCAAGAGCGACATACTAAGGCGAGACTATATACGCGATAGAAAGACGAAGAAAAGCCCGCTTTCATTTCAAATCTACGAAAAGAAGATCAAATTGAATAAAACCCAAGTAAAAAGCCAAGGTCCAGTCACAAGGGGGCTGACCCCTCCTATTAGATCTACATGCAGAAAGCGACGATGCATCGCCAAGGGCGACTTCAAGGTGCCTAAGCAGATAAAAACTCAATAATACTCTGAAGCTGGAAGCATCTCCAAAAGTTCACATCTTGATGCACAAGTGCCCACAAAAGGAAGAAATCCAAGGACAAAGCAAAGCAACAGCTTGGAAAATCTAAAAATACATTCAGCAAAGGCGTCATGGTATAACAATGTCAAGGTGATGCTCAACAAAGGCCAAGCACTTGCATCTGTTCTGTAAGCATGAATAAATCACCACGAAACACAACAAATAAAAACGAAGGCGGCCCTTACAGAGGCGATCTCATCCAAGGGGGCTCTATCGAAGGCGAAAGACAACAGCCCCGCAAAAACCAAATAATCAATACCGGTGTTCTTCATGGCCAAACATAACGGTAAAGAGGCTTACAAAATCTCGAGACAAAAACAAGGAAGGCGTATCCCTCAAGGAATGGAAAGCATAATCAGATACTAGAAGGCGATGTCCATTCAGAAAATCAAAAGCGAATCCAGTCTAGCAGTCTTCAAGCGCAATCCAAGCGATACCTGAGTACCAATAAGCTGAGCAGAAAATCACAAGAAATGAAGTTGTCAAGATCAACCTCAACACAAAAGCAAGAAGTAAAGACGCCTTCAAGAAGTTTTGCATCAAAGAGAAAAATTTTCTCTTTCATGCAAAGGGGGCTATTGTTGATACCCCAATATTTGGTAGCCCAAATTGCAAGGCCCAATCTGTATAAAGGCCCAAAAATCGTCAAACAAATAAAACAACAAAAAGGCTCTAAGAAAAGCGTGCAAGCACCAAGAGCTGCCCAGAGCGTCACGTGCCCAGAGCGGCAGTCATCAAGGCGACACATTCTGATGATGTGCCCAGGAGAAAGAGCAAGACGTACTGATGGCAGTGAGCACAACATGTCCTCCCAAAGCGCCCCAGGTGTCATGGAAACTTGGGGAGAAAGTCATGATAAATGAGAGCGAACAGGGAATGGAGCTTGTGGAAGGCGCACACGTACAAACAAAGGTTCAACAGCTTGTGCAGGAAGCCAAGAGGGAATCTCTGCTTACCTCGTTAGTCCTTCCCAAGGCAAAGCCAGGAAAGGCATGACTTACACCCCTTCCTCCTTGCAACCATTAATGCCAAAGCCAAGAATGGTAAAGAAGACAAAGCTACTGAGAAGATACCCTGAGCACATGATGCAAAGTGCTATTACCCAGCGGACAAAAGGCGATCAACAAATGACCACTAGTCCAAAGCACCATTATAAATAGGAGGTACCTCTCCTTCCAAATGGATCATCTAAAAAGAGAAACAACACACCAGAGCAACAATAACAATACACACAAAACACAAGGTTATCTCCTCTGCAACTTAGAGGAAGAACACGAAGAAGAAGAAGAAGAAGAAGAGGTGCAAAGGCGAGCAGCAGAACGCACGCCTCTTACTCTCTTCAAACTTAACAACAACAACTTCAACCATCAGAGCAAACACAATAAGAACTCTGGAAGCCAAAACACAACAAACACTCATAGTTCTTCTCTCTGAAACTTACAGAAAGAACAGCATAATAACATCAATGAGGAATATGGAGAGAAGAAGAGCTGAAGAAGGAGAAGCTGCAACTAGAGTGCACTCGATCAGCTCCACAAGCTCACAAGAGCAATGAGCAACATAGAGGAACACAAGTTCTTCACAGTACCAAGAGAAAAGAGGAGAAATGAAGCAGAGAAGCATTCTTCAACACCTTGCTTCCTCATAAGAGCGACACAAGAGAGCGAGCATCCCTCCGCCAAGCAGCAACGCCCGCTCCACTCCTCCTTTGCATCTCCAACTTAGTGTACAGGAGAAATAACAATGAAGAGAACAGAGTCTGGAACAACTCTCTAGAAGAAAAGGAGAATAAAGCATGAGGGTCCTAGAGCGACCTCCGAAAGCGCACGTCCCTGTCCAGAACACAATACCACCTCACTTCTCATTTATACAAGAGCGACAAGAACCACAACAGTAAAGAGTAAATAGTCAATAACACATCAATGAAGAAACCAAGGAGAAAGGGAGTCACTGTCCCTCAAAAGTCGAAGGCGCACCTCTGTCGAAGGCGCACCCCTGTCGAAGGCGCACCTCTGTCGAAGGCGCACTCCTGTCGAAGGCGCACCTCTATCGAGGGCGCACTCCTATCGAAAGCGCACCCCCTAGAAGGCGCACCCCTGTCGAAGGCGCCCCTGTTCAGTTTCAAAGGCCATAGACGCCCTTGTCCAATCAGTCAACCGAAGGCGCCCCTGTCAGCGCTAAGCAATCAGAGCAAAAGAGGAATAACCTTTACTGTTATTATGTTTGGACTAATCCTAGTCGCCTTCGTGCAAGGGTGACGCTTAGGCAAGGATAGCCCGCTTCGGGAACTCCGCAGAGCGGCGTGACTTGGAAGGCTTTTAGACGAGAAGTCTTCCCACAAGGCGTATCAAGCCTTGGAAAGGGAAGGCGCCCCTGTTTTCATGGAGAAATGAATCTGGAAGGAACTAGCTTGTTAATGATGAGGACGCTCTTGAGTAGCACGCCCAGGCCCCCTGGCCAACCTGTCCAAACCTGTTAAGACATGCACCAAAGGTAAGTCACATTCCATCATGATCTGGGCGTCCTCATCATCACTTTCAGAGTTCCTTCCTCATCCAGTTCATCACCCCTCCCAAGGAACCAGGGTCTCTCTCGTCTGTTCACCGCTCCAAAGCGCCCTCCGGGGAGTTCTCAATGTTCCTTCATTTTTATTGTATTTTAGCCATAATTTCATAAAGTATTACAAACCCATAATCTCATCTTAATCACTGTAATTATTGTTTCCCTAAAAAGGATCCGAAACAACCATCTACTTAATCTGCAAGAAACACAGCCAGAGTATTACACTGATCAAATCATCAAAGGCCTTACTCTGGTATTCATTTTAAGAATTCATCTTGAACTATGCATCATAGAGATAGGATAGCATAACTAAATATAAGAAATAAAATCTTATTGAAAAACTAATCAAAGACTTGATTGCTACAATTATTCTTTAGTTTGTTAATCTTATTTTATTTGATTGGTTTCATTTGTAGGCTATGTTGTTTGCTGGAACAGACTCATCAGGTGCAACTTTAGAGTGGGGATTCTCTAATTTATTGAATCACCCAGAGGTTTTGAAGAAGGTACAAGAGGAATTAGACAATAAAATAGGACAAGACCGTTTATTGAATGAGTCTAACCTTTCAAAACTTCCTTATCTTAAAAATATCGTCCTTGAGACACTTAGGTTGTATCCTCCAGCTCCATTGCTAATACCACATGTAGCTTCAGATGATATCACCGTTGAAGGATACAATATTCCAAAAAACACATTAGTGATTGTTAATGGATGGGGTATGCAAAGAGATTCTCGATTCTGGAGTGAAGCCACCAGTTTCAAACCCGAGAGATTTGAGAAAGAAGGAGAGGAAAAGAAGCTAATAGCTTTCGGGTTGGGAAGAAGGGCTTGTCCAGGAGAATTTATGGCTTTGCATGGTGTCAGCTTCACTTTGGGGTTACTGATTCAATGCTTTGATTGGAAACGAGTAAGTGCGGAAGAGATTGATATGGAAGAGCAAACTTGGTTTAACTTGACTAAGTTACTTCCATTGAAGGCCATGTGTAAACCACGTCCAATCGTTAACAAGGCTCTTCTATAATTCTATCGCAAATTGTTTAAAACATCAATTTGGTGCTCTAAAACTTATGTCTTCCAAATTTCATTTTTCAAAAGAAAAGTGTTATAAATATGTTTTTTTAAAGATTGAAAATGTCATCATGATGATGGTTTCATAAATTTGTTTGTTTACATTTTCAATTTTTGAAAAACTTATACACTATATATAAAAAAAAATTTAATCTTCGAAAAATTTGTTTGGTGATTTTATTTTTAGAGCACTTATTTGATAATTTACTCACTAATTATATATGGGATAAAGTTGTGTGAAGAGCTATGTAAGAGAAAATAATTTTTGTTTTGAATATTGAGGTGATATCCACATGTTTGTAATAAAATAAATGTTCAAGAGTAACACTATGGAAATGATTATTCCCTCTATTTTTATTTATATGTTTCATTTGAAAAGAATTTTTTTTTTGTCTTATTTAGAAGTTTTATAGTACAACAATTATTTTTCATGTTTACCCATATTCAATAAATTCTTGATTTGCATAAGTAACAAAGAATAATTAATGATCAAAAAAATTAAATATTAAAAAAACATAATTAATATTTTGAAAACAATTACTACACTTTAAAAAAAATTTACTTTTATTTAATGAAACATATGAATAAAAATGAAAAAGTATATAAAAAGAGGTATGCTATTCATTACTCCCTAGTCCCTTCATTTCTTATTATTTGTTTTTTTTTTGGAAACTTTTTATTTTTTTAATTGTTTTATTGAGAATTGCAATAGCCTAATAAATATTCTTTTTCCAGCATAAAAAAGATCAATTTTCTTTTTCATATTTACTCTTATTTAATAGGTCTTGAATTACATAAATAGTGAAAAAATTAATCATTATGAAGAGAAAAGATATAATGAAAAAAACACAATTAATTTATTGAAAATCTTAATAATAATTATAATTCTTTAAAAAAATGTTTTTTCATAAAAGATATAAATAAGAACGAAAATAATACTTCAACGACTATTCTACTATGTTGAGAGAAAAAAACCAACACAAAACAAATTAAACAGAAACGACTATTTTACGAGAACTTATGAATTGCATAGTAGCCGACTCAACACTGAAATTTGGTCGTCATACTGTTCATACATCATAAGTTTTTGATAAACAAAGAATTGTTTAACAAGAGCTCAATAATTGATCAACTCATGACTACAATCAAAGATAGAAATCGTGATAATATTAGAGGCTGCACATGTAATATACAAGAAAAATGTTATTAGGCTAAATTATTCATTTATTCTTTTGTCTTATTTTTTAATACCAAATTGGCCTCTCACAGTTTTTTTTAATCTTATCGATCTCTTATATATTTTTCATTATCAATTTGGTTCATGATGAGTCACTATTTAACGTGAACCAATATAATACTCACACGTGCCATTTTTAACTCTAACGATACAAATATGAATAAATATGATATTGACACATAAGATAAATAATAACTCAAGGACTAATAATTTGATAAAAAAAATCCGAGAAACCAATACGATAAAAATAAAACCACGATGAACCAATATGATAGTAAAACATAAACTAAGAAACCAAATCAACAATTTAACCAAATCATTACACCTATCAGAAAACTAACAAAACAATCATGAGGCGAAGTGTGATTAATAAAAGTAAATTTAAAGTAGAAAATGTTGGAAAAATATAGAGAATATACACTAAAATAATATATAAAGTAAGAACATGATCTGAGGCGTGTCAAAGACACTGTCCTTAAGAATCTATTCGCGCACCGCGACCATTCCCCAGGATTCAGCAGACCCTTCTGACATAAGTCAGGTTACAGAACTAACAGTGTATTGTTTAATGATGTAACCCAGGATGGTGAAATTATTAAAAGCATAAATAAATAAACAATTAGAAGAAGAAGAAGAATGATGTTTGTGTTAGTGTAATCTTGTCACCAAAGTTCCTTTTCCTACCATGGCATTAATTATATATATAGAAAGAAGACACTCTTTCACCATGCAGCACAAGGCACCATTTCACCATGCAACTTAACTGTATAGACACTGATTCAGGAATTAAAACCAACTTACTTGAAATGTTGCACTCTTTCATAATTCAAACATATTTAAAATAATAAATTAACATCAATAAATATTTTTGAAATAAAAATAATAATAATAAATAATAAATTTTACAACAATCCCCCACTATTTCAAAAATATTTGAAAAATAATTTGAGAAAATTCCTGGGTTAACATCACGGATGTAGTGCATTGTACCTGGTGCCTTCTGGGCTATGAACCAAGCCTAGACCGACAGAATTTGACATACGGTGCATTGGTGGGGCTGGGCTCTATGAACCAATGACACACTGATGTAAGCAGAGATCCTACCAGTCACACTACAACCCACAATTTCTGCTGTTATCGCCGATTTGCGCTATTACAGCCATGCGCGTGCCTGGCTGTTCATGAGTGCTCTAGAAATTGTGCCATCAATTTCATAGGAGCGGCTTCACTCCACACTCATATAGGTGATTCATCAAATGTATGTTGCACTTCATACACCTCCATAAAGGATATGAATTTCATTAAGAGCTTTTAAACTCACCCTCTCTTGAATGCAGTATAGCACAACTCTACACCATAGGAAGGAAAAAAATTAATAGTGCTAGCATTATTAACAAGTGACTTGTTATTACCCATATGAACTTTCTTCATGGGATCTCCAATCACAAAGGTTGGGTTCCCTTCACCGCTAATATCAAGTTGGCTTAAACATGTCTCATTCCCCTCGATGTTTCTTGTATCTCAACCTTTTTAAAGGTCTAGTCAGGGGATTGGCCAAAATCCCTTCTGACCTCACATAAGTAATGTATAACTTTGGTACAAATATAATATTTGTTAGCATGCATGACCAAATTATACCCTGATAGGATATCTCCACATTTTGTCATTGAAAGACTCATTCTTTACAATGACTATTATTATCTCAAATAATTTCAACATCATTAAAGGTGAACACATGACCACTGATGGCCTCATCTGAAATTTAAATTCAGGCATCATTATATAGAATATCATAATTTATCCCCTATCTAATTTAGGAGGCAACAACATTTTATTTATTCAAATATACTTGATAGTCCCAAAGTCTATCAACAATTTTCACATTGGTTACAATAAAAGTCTGAAAATGACCACACACATTTGATCTCATCTTAATCTAAAACCCAGACATCAAAAAGTATAAAATTATCATATTTCATCTCCTAAAAATTAAAGGAGGTAAACCCCAAAATTTTCAACTTATTGTTTCACAATAGAAATAACATGAGTTTGAGAAATGACCACAACAATATCATCTCCATAGACCAATATTTCCCTTCGGTTAGGAGGATTATCATTCCTATGCACTAAAATACATTATCACAAAGATTGTACTCACAACCCCCACATTTCAATTATATTACCATGTCATCATGTAAATGCAAATATAAACTCAAAAACTCATGTTATATCAAGCTTTTCTGCAATTAATTCTCATTCTTAAACTAGATTAGTGCTCAAATGCCCCATAAAAATTATTCTTAATTTATGCATGAATAAACTATCATCATGAACACATTAATATTTAGAATTTCATGTATTTCAAAACATTTGAAAAGAGAGCGTACCATTTTTATGGGCAACAACAAAATATAAATCTTACTTGAGATCAATAGAATATCATGCAATCTGAGTTTGTCAGTCGTGTTTGCGCCCTCCACCAAAACAGATAAACATATATCAATATAACAATATAATATCTCATAGGCCCTCTTCCAAGTTATTACACATGACTTTGCATTACTTCAAGGGGCCAGCAGATTCTTGAGTAGCAAAAGGCAATTAACACTGGGTACCATGAAAAGCTAAAAACTTGACCACTAGATCATTTGCATTAGGATTACACTTGAACCGTAGTAATGCTACCACTTGTCATGAAATTTATTATTTATTATTATTATTTTTATTTCAAAAATATTTATTGATGTTAATTTATTATTTTAAATATGTTTGAATTATGAAAGAGTGCAACATTTCAAGTAAGTTGGTTTTAATTCCTGAATCAGTGTCTATACAGTTAAGTTGCATGGTGAAATGGTGTCTTGTGCTGCATGGTGAAAGGGTGTCTTCTTTCTATATATATAATTAATGCCATGGTAGGAAAAGGAACTTTGGTGACAAGATTACACTAACACAAACATCATTCTTCTTCTTCTTCTTCTAATTGTTTATTTATTTATGCTTTTAATAATTTCTCCATCCTGGGTTACATCATTAAACAATACACTGTTAGTTCTGTAACCTGTCTTATGTCAGAAGGGTCTGCTGAATCCTGGGGAATCGTCGCAGTGCGCGAATAGATTCTTAAGGACAGTGTCTTTGACACGCCTCAGATTATGCATCCATATTTTTCCAACAGAAAATTGGGTTGTATACTTTTTTGAATGAATAATACTAATTTATTAAATTAATTTGAGGAACTTTTTTACAGATAAAATTGGCACTATTACATAATAACACATATTGATTTTTTAAATTCCATTGAATCGATCTCGTTATGAATAAAGAATCGGGCTCGTTAAATATTTTTGAACCGGTCTTGTTATGGACCAGAAGTAGAGCTATACTTCGGTAAACCGGCTTACTTGTAAGATCTGGTCCAGTTAGGATCTTTTGACCTCTTGAAACCGGTTAATTAACATTAGAAGCCCTATAAGGGCCCAATTATTCAGATAACCAGCTTATCGGCATGAAAGCCTCTTTGAGGGCCCAAGACACCTGAAAACCGGATTACCGGTATCTTTGGCCCAATAAGGGTCTAAATCCCCTTTTCCTCCGAATTAGCAAAGAGAAAGACTTTTGGTTGACAGGAATAAAGAAGAAAGATTCCTTTTCCTCGTGATACCGGTAAAGCGGTTACACGGAGGACAGAACAATGAAGAAGAATTCCCTTGGATTCCTATGCAAATGATGAGCAGCAACTCCTCCACTTAATTCTTACTATTATTACCTGCCGTTAGCAGTTATGCAGCCGTACCCATTGATGAGGAGGGAAACCCAACAGTAAGGTGATTAGCTTATATAGGAGAGTGGAGGATAACCAGGTATGCATCCTTCAATCCCACACAAACACACACACCACCCCCAAATCTACTAAGAACGACAATAGAGCTGGTATCCTGGAAATCAGGGTGCCTATCTGCAGTCTGAAAGTAACAGTAGAACACTGGTATACTTGACCGATTAGTTCAAGTACAGACGTTCTACAACAGAACATTGGCGACCACAGTGGGAGTGAGAAACCTATTCCCACCACTTTTGTGAACAAAATGGATAACCGGTCACAAGGAGAACGAATCGAACCCAGCCACCATAGTGTCGGAGATTTGAGAAACCGATTGAATGGAGGGAAAACTCCCACCCAGCAGAAAGATCTAAGGGAGCACCTGAGTGAAGGTAGGAGACGAATGGAAGAAGAACGGTCCAAGCATGATAGTCCCCCTCGTACTGATCAGGAAAAATCGCGGCAGAGGAAATCCTTTAAGGATGACAGCCCCCCGCATTCTGAACATGAGAGCAGAGGATCATCAGATGGACGTTCGCAAAGAAAGATGAACTTAGAAACAGAATTGGCGCGCCTCCGGAAGCGTTTGGACGCGCAAGATAAGTTGATGAAAGAGCTGAAAAAAGGAACGACATTCTCCACACCAGAAATGGAGGAGGACCTCATAAGGGATGAGGAACCGGAAGAAAGAGATCATCCATTTTCCGATCAGATTATGAACTTTCCAATGCCGGAGAATCTCAAGGCTCCAACTAATGTAGATTCTTACTTCGGAAATTCAGACCCTCAGGAGCACATAGACAGTTTCTTGGTAGCAATGTCCTGTCAGGGGGCTAAAGATGCGTATAAATGTCGCACTTTTCCCTTGACTCTGAAAAAGGCAGCATTGCGGTGGTACTCTAAACTAGAGCCCAACTCTATCAGGTGCTGGAAGGATTTGGCTGCAAAATTCCTGGGCCATTTCACTACCAGCAAGGCTCAGCCAAAATCCGAACATCATCTGTCGCAAATTAAGCAAGGAAAATATGAGTCACTAAGGGATTTCCTAACCCGGTTCAATTTTGAATACTTGTTGATCAGTGACATTGAAGCATCCGTGGCCCTTCACTTGTTGATGAGAGCCCTGAAACCCGGTGAGTTTACTGATCATTTGGTCATGCACAGAATTAGAACCATGGATGAAGTGATGGAGAGAGCAGAAAAGTATATCAATTTAGAAGAATATCAAAAGGCCCAGGATAACTATGTCATTGGAGGAACAGGAAAGAAGAAGGAGGCGTTTTTTCCAAAGGGATCAGGAAAAGGTAATCGCGAAGGAGAAAGGACTGGAAGAGGAGATCCAAGGGGAAGGAAGCCAGAGAGCAGATATGATGAGTACACGCCCTTGAACACTTCAAGGTCTCAAATCCTTAGAGAGGTTATGAATGCAGAACTGATGGAAGTGGACAGACCTCCCCCGCTAAGAAGACCACCCACCAAGGAGAACCAGCGTAAAAGATGCAGTTGGCATGGTGGATATGGCCATACGGATGAGGAATGTGTCCAGCTTAGAGACGCATTGGAAACACTGATAAGAAGGGGGAAGCTGAAAAGGTATGTCCGGTCTCCTGGAGGATCATCTAACGAACGCAACTCTGGAAGGAGAGCCAGAAGCCCAATAAGGAGAAGAACCAGGAGTCCCGTACGGAGGAGAACCCGATCACCAGCAAAAAGAGATAGAACTCCCAGGCATACCAGGCAGTCCCCCGACAAAAAAGAAGGTAACAGTGGTAATAGTAATGAAGATTTAGAACTAATCTCTACGATTGCAGGAGGATTTTCAGGTGAAAATGATTCTATAATGTCTCAAAAGCGACAGCTGAAACTTGCAACAATGGTTGTCGCCTCCTCCAGCAGACAAAAAGTGTCCCATCCTCCCATTATGTTCACTGAAGCAGACCTGGAGGGAGTCATTCCCCATCATAATGACCCACTGGTGATAACAGGAATAATTGATAGGTTCAAAGTTTGCAGAATGATGGTAGATCAAGGGAGTTCTTCCGACATCATGTTTTCCGAGCTCTTTGACCGTTTGAAGTTGAAGCCTCAGGATCTGCGTCCATGCCAAAAAGAGTTAATTGGTTTCACTGGAGACACCATCAGACCAAGAGGGTATATTGACATCAGGCTGACATTGGGAACACCCCCTCGATGTCGGACTGAGAAGATATCTTTTGCGGTGGTAGATTGCCCATCAGCGTATAACGCGATCCTAGGGCGCCCCACCCTGAAAGCATTCCAGGCGGTCGCTTCCCCTCTTCACATGGCAATGAAGTTCCCAGGAGAGAAGGGTGCGGTTATTACAGTACGGGCGGATCAGATGCAGGCGAAAACCTGCTATATTGCTAGCTTGAAGGCCACTAAAGAAAATGCAAAGAAGCAGATGCAGATAAAGAAAGGCAAAGCCCCCGTTTCCTCTTCTGGTGTGATGATGGTAGATTTAGACATGAGAGAAGACATTAAAGAAGAACGTCCCAAGCCTGAAGGAGAGTTGGAAAAAGTTCAGATAGGTGAAACACCAGATCACTGGACGCAGGTAGGAAAAGATTTGCCAAAAGAAGAGAAGGAGAAGCTGGTCACTTTGTTAAGGGAGAACAGAGATCTGTTTGCATGGACAGCTGCTGACATGCCTGGTTTGGATCCGGAATTTATATGCCACCGTCTGTCTATAGATCCTACATTTAGACCAGTGGCTCAGCGCAGGAGGAAGATGGGTGCTGAACGACAGAAAGTCATCGCTTCAAGCGCGGGGGAGCTTTTACAGGCCGGTTTCATTCGTGAAGTCCCCTACACTACATGGCTAGCAAATGTGGTCTTGGTGAGAAAAACTAATGGAAAATGGCGCATGTGCGTCGATTATACAGATCTTAACAAAGCATGCCCCAAAGATACCTACCCACTTCCCAATATTGACAAACTTGTAGACAGCTCAGCTGGTTACCAGCTACTCTCCTTTCTAGACGCTTATTCTGGTTATAATCAAATTCCAATGTTTGAAGACGATCAGGAGAAAACAGCTTTCATGACCGATAGGGCAGCCTATTGCTATACTGTAATGCCCTTCGGTTTGAAAAATGCAGGTGCCACTTACCAAAGGATGATGGACAAAGTTTTCGCTGGACTGATAGGTCCTACTTTGGAGGTTTACGTGGATGACATGATTGTCAAGTCCATGATACAGGAGAACCACAAACAAGATCTAGAAGCGGTCCTTGCCAAGGTACGTAAACACAATATGCGGCTTAATCCACTAAAGTGTGCATTTGGTGTCACGGCAGGAAAGTTTTTAGGTTTTATGCTCACCAACAGAGGGATAGAGGCTAACCCAGAGAAATGCGAGGCAATCACTCGTATGAGGAGCCCAAGTTCAGTCAAGGAAGTTCAATAGCTTACAGGTCGTATTGCTGCATTAACAAGGTTCCTGTCCAAATCTGCTTACAAGTCGCTTCCCCTGTTCAAGTTACTAAAGAAGGATAAGGAGTTTAAGTGGTCTGGAGAATGTGAGGCTGCTTTCCAGGAGCTCAAGCATTACCTTTCAAACCCTCCAATCCTCAGTAAACCCGAATCAGGTGAAACATTGTATTTGTATTTATCTGTTAATGATGAGGCTGTAAGTGCTGTGTTGGTCAGGGAAACAGAAGAGGGACAAAATCCTGTATATTTCGTAAGCAAAGTATTACAGGAAGCTGAAAAGAGATATCAGAAGGTGGAGAAGATGTAGTTCGCATTAGTCGTCACTGCTAGACGTTTAAGACAGTATTTCCAGTGTCACCCGGTGATAGTACGAACTGATCAACCCATCCGGCAAATACTACAAAAGCCTGATTTGGCAGGTCGCATGATCGCCTGGTCAGTGGAACTTTCTGAGTATGGGATCAACTATGAAGCGAGGACAGCTATAAAATCACAAGTACTGGCAGATTTTGTAGCAGAGTTGACGCCGAAGGCAGACCCTAAAAGCTGGACTCTCTTTGTGGACGGATCTTCTAACCCCTCTAGAGGAGGAGCTGGAATCATTCTGGAGAATGCTCAAGGTATTTCCATTGAATACTCTCTTAGATTTGATTTTCAAATGTCTAATAACCAAGCCGAGTATGAGGCATGCCTTGCTGGCATGACTATGGCCAAAGATCTAGGAGCCCGCTCTATTCTCCTGTACAGTGACTCTCAACTGGTGATTTCCCAAATAAAAGGAAATTTTCAAGCAAAAGAGCCTCTGCTGCAGCAATACCTCATGAAATGCAAACAACTGGCAGAAACGTTTGAGGAAGCAGATTTTGAACACATTCCAAGGGAGCAGAATTCTCGTGCTGACATCTTATCAAAATTGGCAAGTACCAAAAAACCGGGGAATTACAGATCAGTGGTGCAACAAACTATATTCCACCCTAGTGCGACACTAGCAGTGGAAGATGAAGACTCGTGGGCCTCCCCTATTTTGGCATATTTGCTCCATGGCACGCTTCCAGCAGAAGAAGAGGCATCCAGAAAGGTACCGAGAATGGCCCCTCACTTTATCATTCAGGATGGATTGTTGTACAGAAGAGGGTTTTCCTCGCCCCTACTCCGATGTTTGTCCAGCAAAGAGGCAGAAGCAGCCATGAAGGAAATACATGAAGGAAGATGCAGCCATCACCTAGGGGGAAGGAGTTTGGCAAGAAAAATCTTAAGAGCCGGATTTTACTGGCCAACGATACAGCTGGATTCCATGAATCACGTCAAAAAATGTGACAAGTGTCAAAAGCATGCAGATGTCCACTTGGCCCCTCCGGAAGAGTTACACTCGATTGCTGCTACATGGCCATTTTATCAATGGGGAATGGACCTATTAGGCCCTTTTTCCACAAGCTGCCGGTCAAGTGACGCACCTAATTGTAGCAGTAGATTATTTTACCAAGTGGATCGAAGCCAAGGCAGTGGCCACCACCACTTCAACCCAAATCCAGAAATTCCTGAGCAATCAGATAATTCCACGTTTTGGCATTCCTAAAGTAATTGTCACTGATAACGGCCGCCAATTTATCAGCGAAGCCTTTCAAAATTTCCTCCGTGAGTTGGGAATCAAACAAAGATTATCCTCTGTGGAACATCCACAGACCAATGGACAGGCAGAGGCGGCAAATAGGTGCATCTTAAGAGGTTTAAAAAGGAAGCTAGAAGACAGTAAAGGCAAGTGGGTGGAAATCATAGAGTCCATGCTGTGGTCATACAGAACCACCCCTCACTCTGCTACTAGAGAAACTCCTTTTAAATTAACCTATGGAAGTGAAGCTATGATCCCGTTAGAAATAGGATCTACCAACTTGAGGTCAAGATACTTTGACCCTGACACAAATGTAAAACTTCTGAGGGAGAATCTTGATCTTTTGCAGGAATCCAGGGAGATGGCCATTATTCGCATGGCAACAATCCAGCAACAATCAGCCAAGCAGTACAACTTGAAGGTTATCCGTCGTTCGTTCAAAGAAGGGGACTTGGTCCTAAGAAGGTCAGACGTGCATGGAAAAGAGCCAACACATGGGAAGTTAGCTGCCAATTGGGAAGGTCCGTATCGGATCCACGCAAAGACAGATAATGGAGCTTACTTTCTGGAAACAATAACTGGAAACAAGATCAAGAACCCGTGGAATGCGGCAAAGCTTCGAATTTATTACAATTAAAAATCCCCTAGAGTGGAGAAAGCGACTTTTAGGACATGTTTCTTTGAATAAGGCTTATTAAGTCATTTCTTTTTCAATAAGGCCATTGTGCCATTGTTATTAGCAGAGTGAAGTCTTTCTCCTGTACAAGTTTTTCTTTGCATTAATCAAAAATTTCAGTTTGTAATAATTACTCTATCTTTCGATTTTCAATTATTCAAGCACACTAAACCGGATTTTCAGTTTGGAAGTGCATTATGACCTTTCTACAATCCATGAAATGGGTTAACTACTCATATAACACATAAATTCGGTTTTATGATTTGATAGTGTTTTCTACGATCATAATTCAATTTAACATCCATGAATGGATTCAACAGTTCATTAAGCTGCAAATTGGTTTATTAGTTCGAACATCCAGTTACATGATTTGATTACGTCCACAAACCGGTTCAATTTCTTTACATTAACAAATTGGTTTATCAGCTGATAACTATGAATATCCGGTTTTATGGATTAATCACGTCCACGGACTGCTTCATTTACTTCACATCACAAATCGGGTTATCTAACCTATTAGAATGATTGGTTTCATGGTTTAATTATGCCACAAACCAAAAATCCTATAATTCCTAAACCGGTTTACCGGTTTTGAAAGGTATTCAATCGTATAAAGATCCAACTTAGAGTACACCACTTGTATGGCTAGCCACCTTACAAGGAGTGAAATGGGTTAGAAGGTGTTTTAAAAATATTAGGCACCACCCATGTACTGATAGTAAGACTACTTTCGGATTCTATAAGAGTCTGATAAGGTTAAGAGAATTTCATTTGCTGGCTAGAATAGAAAGTTCTTAAAGTCTACTAAGTATGGATATAATTTGAAAACAAGACATTAGAGAACAAAAGCAAACTTTTCATTAATAAAAACAGATTACAACTAGACTTGCTGGAAACAAAGGAAAAAGGTAATCAAAGACAACAAGTTAAAAAGCATAAAACAGATAAAGCAGTAAGAAATCAGCAAACGAGCCCCTATGGAGTGGCCTCGTCATCATCATCATCGGCCTCTTCTCCTCCGGTTGCCAAGAAATCGGGACAACCAGGGTCAGCTAAATCCACAGGCACCCTACTTCCATCAGGAAGATAGCTATATAGCAGCCCATCTTCAACACGATGAAGGTAATGCATCCCTTTGGCTGAAAAAGTAGGATTCAGATAGTTAGCTTGATCGACAGCATTCATGAAGGAAGATTGAACTGAATCTATCCACTTCCCCTTGTACATGTCCCTTTCCGACTCCATGTCCCTCAATGCATCCCTCAAAGTGGTGAGAGCAGCATTATGGGCTTCATTCATTTCAGTAATCTTGGAGTTCAACTTCCTAGTATATTCCTCCTCAGCTTGGGACAACTCCTGTTTGGCCTTGTTAAATTTGGCAGTCTCTGAAGCAAGTTGCTGAACCTATTCTACTTCTCTTTTAACATGATCAGCTAGGTCTACAGCATCTTGTCCAACAAACAGGACCTTTTCAGCGTTTTCGACAAGAAATTGGATAGTTGAGGCAGCCTTAACTTGTTCCCTTTTTAGGGATTTCAGCAGAGCAACAAATTCCCTTCTGCTCATATTGCCTAATTGTTGGGAAGTGGAATCAGTGAGAAGCATCCGATCGAAGCTCTCGGATAAATCATCAGGGCAAAGAGAAGAGCCTCCACCCTGTGGATTAGCCGAACTACCGGCTTCCGGATGAGAAGGACTATCGTTTCTCCTTCGTTTGGGAGTACCAGCAGGACCAGTACCCGTAACCTCCACAGTTGCTGATGAAGAAGGAGGTCGTGGAACAGTAGATTTGCTGACTCGGGGACGCAGATTGCGAGGAGCATTTCCAAGAGTGGCTGCAAGCGCTGCCAAATCGGAGGGAGAAGCCATTTCAGCTGCATAAAAATCGTGTCAGAAATAGGAAGAGAGGAAAAAACGCAGTACAAAATATTTCAAATAGAGCGAAGCAAAAATTCCTACCAAAAGTTGTTTGTAAACTGTCAGGGGAAGAGTCCACAATAGACTTTGTGCTTATGTGTCCAAAGCGATCACAGAAGGAAATAAGGAAAGAAACAGTGGACCTCTCTAAATCGGTTAACCGGTTTTCAGGAGTTGCAAATAGCTTAGCTGCAATAAGAGAATTACGAGGTGACCAGAAGAGAGGGAAATAAGGATTTCCCCCGTGATCAAACATGAAGGGCCAAACGTCCTGTGCTCCAGTTACTTTAAAATATGTGTTTTTAAAATTCTTCCACGTCTCAGAATAAGATTCAAACACCCTTCTTCCACTACGGGATTTAAGTGTGACCCAAGCCCATTTTACCTTCACTTTGCTGGATTGGAAGGGACTAAAAATGTAAAAAAAAGACAGGAATTGTGCATTGAAGGTTAAAATGGTTGCAGAAAAGCTGAAAGGCTCTAAGATAGCACCAACCGTTCGGGTGAAGTTGAGAAGGTGCAATCTCTAAATGAGTAAGAACTTGGTTTTCAAAATCGGTGAAAGGGATTCTTACGCCACATACGTCAAACAAAACACAATACATAAAGAAAAAATTTTCATCAGTATCACCTACTGTACATATCCGGTCTTGGTTATTAGGAGCTTCCACAGCATAAAAGTTGGGAGTAAAACCGGGCCTTACCAAATTGGCGTGGAGGTGGTAAGAACGAAGTTTGGCCAAATCTACAAGTTTAGAAGGTCTACCTAAAGCATCTAAGTATATCCTCTCATAACCAGAAACATCGTCCGGTATGACGAATTCCTCTGGATTGGTTTCTGATCTCTTGTTTCCCATTTGTGATTCCTGAGAAAGATAGGAAACATTAGGAGGAGGAGTTGGTTTGCTAACGACTTCAACAAAATAGTTTTTTATTACAAATTGTCTAGCTAGTTCGTCCAGCATAAATTTTTCAGAAGAACTAATGGAAGAACTTCCTAAATGTGAATAAGAAGAATTAATAGGAGGTATATTATTAGTTGTTGTATTGTTTGAAGAAGAAGATGAAGAAGAGGAAGAGCTTTCAGTAGGATAAATGACAGAAAGAGGAAGATTATCCATTAGAAAAAGCAAGGAATTACCTGAAGGTATAGGAGAAGCTGGAACTAAGAAGATTAGTAGAGGAAAGAAGTCACACGAATTTCCAGGAGAAGAAAAGCAAAACACGATTTTTAGAGGAGCTGAACAAATTATCTTGCTACTCTTGGATTTCTAAGTTCTCAGGTGAAGAAGGAGTGAGTTTGAAATGAAACAAACCCCCTTATTTATAGCTAAATTCGGATTCCCAAAGGCCAATGAAGGGACTTCCATTATTTATTGGACTTTGAATGGATAAGAAGCTTTAAAGACTGGTCAGTTCGAAATCAGAGGGAAAAAGGAAATCTGACAGGGCAAAGACTGATAAAGTGAGGCATACTTCATAGCTTTTCAGAGAATCTTTTCAGATTCCCTTGAAAGATCAGTTCTTAAAATGAATGCAGTGATAAATCCTATCATTTATGACAGAAGTGACTTTACATCAGTTGAGAAGATGAAGCATGACTTGCAATTAATGGTGGTCAGAAAATCGGTTTTCATGAGCAAATATTAAGCTTAAGTGGTCAAAGATGGAGTATCCAAAGCAAATTCGAATTTCAAACCTCACCTAGGGAAGGACAAGTATGGTAGATAAGGCACACGACAGTCAAGGCAAGATGCTCTTGGTAAAGACGGTTTGACTCCTCGAAAGCCATGAACATAAGAGGATTTGACAAAGTTAAGCAACCACTTGGCCATGTGAACCGTGAAACCGACTTGCACAGACAGGATTTGAAGTCCACCTCTAAAATCGGTTACTCGGTTAATCAATGAGAGGGTTGCAAAAAGAAGAATTAATTGTTTCTCCCTAATCCGGTAATTCGGTCACAGGGGCAGAACAAACCGATTTCAGAGCATAGGAAAATCGGATTCTCGGTGTTTTAGCCACCTAAAGCCGAAATAGCAGATCAGAAATCATCAAATTTTTGGAGCCAAAAAACATGTGTTCAAATTTGAAATTTGAATCTCTCCTTGGGAATAGGAACTGACACGGATGACAAAGGATAAGATTCCTCTGAAAACATCCAGAAGAGCTTCGAAAAGGTAATTCCTTGGGCTTTGTGTTCCTGACATTATGAGGCTTGGGAAAGATGAAGATTAGCTTCTTGAAAACTGGTCCTTGTCAGAGAAGGGTTGATTCCAAGTTCTCTAAACCGGCTATGCGGCAAACCGGTTAAATGTGTTGATCAGTTATTCCGTAAGCCGACTAGAAAATGTCTTATAGCCATTTCAACAATACTCAAACCGGATAAAGGAAAAAATATTTATTAGACCATATAACCGGTTTACCGGTTTGACTCATTTTTTATACTATTTCCAAAGCCCTATTTGAGGCTTATCAAAACGGATTATCGGTTAAGCAACTTATCATACCAACTGTGCGTTAGTTTGGATTATCGACATTCAGAACTACTCACACCAAGGTCTATAAGAATAAACCCTGGTCTGGGGGGCAACTGTTATGGACCAGAAGTAGAGCTATACTTCGGTAAACCGGCTTACTTGTAAGGTCTGGTCCAGTTAGGATCTTTTGACCTCTTGAAACCGGTTAATTAGCATTAGAAGCCCTATAAGGGCCCAATTATTCAGATAACCGGCTTATCGGCATGAAAGCCTCTTTGAGGGCCCAAGACACCTGAAAACCGGATTACCGGTATCTTTGGCCCAATAAGGGTCTAAATCCCCTTTTCCTTCGAATTAGCAAAGAGAAAGACTTTTGGTTGACAGGAATAAAGAAGAAAGATTCCTTTTCCTCGTGATACCGGTAAAGCGGTTACACGGAGGACAGAACAATGAAGAAGAATTCCCTTGGATTCCTATGCAAATGATGAGCAGCAACTCCTCCACTTAATTCTTACTATTATTACCTGCCGTTAGAAGTTATGCAGTCGTACCCATTGATGAGGAGGGAAACCCAACGGTAAGGTGATTAGCTTATATAGGAGAGTGGAGGATAACCAGGTATGCATCCTTCAATCCCACACAAACACACACACCACCCCCAAATCTACTAAGAACGACAATAGAGCTGGTATCCTGGAAATCAGGGTGCCTATCTGCAGTCTGAAAGTAACAGTAGAACACTGGTATACTTGACCGATTAGTTCAAGTACAGACGTTCTACAACAGAATAGGTCTCATTTGTTTTTTTTTTTTTTTAATTTGATGAACCAAAAACTGTGGAGGGAATTTCATAGTCCCGGCACCTGGAGCAACATGGGTGGGGTGCCTCCCAAGGGATGTATGTTCTCCACAAGGATTCGAGTCTCTGACCTTAGGATCTTATGGGTTCTCAATATCCTTATGGTCCTAGCATGCTCTCCACTAGGCCAAACTCATTTAGGATTTTTTTGAGCTGGTCATATTCGTTATTTTTTGAACCCGTTCTGTTTGATTGTTTTGAACTTATCTTTATTTTTTTTAACCGGTCTTTAATTATTTTTTTTAATTGGCCTCATTTTGCCATTTTTTAAAATCAATCGCTCTTATTTGAACTTTTTCCATTATCACGTATTTACGTACATATTATTGTAAGCACATTATACATAGAAAAAAATCTAAAAATATATATAATAATCAACACATTCCGATCCTCATGTAATCCACGAATTTAACATCTCATAATAAGTACAAGAGTTATTAGTCAGTTAGGTTCCTGAAAAGTACCCGTGGCATCAGATAGGTCCTCGAAAGATATGTGACATCTCTTATACCCCTGAAAGATCACTTTGGCGTCCCGCCGTCTAACACCGTCAGTTTGTGTTTAACGGAAGCTGACGTGGCATCAGATAGGTCCCTGAAAGATACCCGTGGCGTCAGATAGGTCCCTGAAATTTTATTTTTTAAAAGTGTCATAAATTTTATTTTTTTTTATCTTTACTCATATATAATAAATTTTTATTTACTTAAGTAGTTGGAAAAATTAATAATTATAAAGGGTAAAAAATAATAATAAAAAAACATAATTAATATATTAAAAGTCTAAACAATAATTACAATTCTTAAAAAAATTTATTTTATTTAAAATAGAACATATAAATAAAAATGGATGAAGTATATATATATATATATATATATATATATATATATATATAAAATTAATTTCACACTTATGAAGAAAATTAGTTCATATATATATATATATAAAATTAAAAATTAATTTCACACTTATGAAGAAAATTTAAAATATATATATATATATATAAATATAAATATATATATATATATAAAAAATTAAAAATTAATTTCACACTTATGAAGAAAATTAGTTCATATTTAAGAAAAAAGGTATTTTAGGAAAATAGTATTAAAAATGAAACAAAAATTGAATAAAATACTCCCTTCTATTCGAATTATAACAAAAAAAATTTTAAGCTTATTAATGAGGTTAGTTAATTGTATTTGATTTTCTTAAATATATAAAAAATAGAGCTATTTTAGGAGATTATATTTATATTTATATATATATATATATATTAATTTGTGTACTAGTTATATTTATATTTCAAACCACAATGAGTAAAAACTTGCTAAACGTTACTCTAAGACATTGGAAAATAAAACAGAGAACCTTAAGAAGAAAGTTGCACTTATATCACGAGATTTTAACTTGAGTAATTATCTGCACCATTGCAGTGGGTTCAATCACTCGAGTTAATTAGAAAGATCTTCAACGATAATTTGCATAAATTGGAAGCATAGAAACCAATACAACGATGCATAAAATCTTTGAAGTCAAAGTGATTTTCATGTTATATTTTTTCTATAAACACTTTTAAGACATACTCCCACTATGATCGTCTTATATATAAGATCCTACATGTAAAGACTTTATTTTTAATTCGTAATTTATTTTTGATCTTGTATATAAGACTTTATTCTAAAGGTTTTATATGTATTGTTTTATTGAGTTTTTTTTTTATTATTACTTCATCCATTTTTATTTATATGCTCTATTTTAAATAAAATACAATTTTTTTAAGAATTGTAATTATTGTTTAGACTTTTGATATATTAATTATGTTTTTTATTATTATTTTTTATCCTCTATAATTATTAATTTTTCCAACTACTTAAGTAAATAAAAATTTATTATATATGAGTAAAGATAAAAAATAAAATTTATGACACTTTTAAAAAATAAAATTTCAGGGACCTATCTGACGCCACGGGTATCTTTCAGGGACCTATCTGATGCCACGTCAGCTTCCGTTAAACACAAACTGACGGTGTTAGACGGCGGGACTAACGGGACGCCAAAGTGATCTTTCAGGGGTATAAGAGATGTCACATATCTTTCGAGGACCTATCTGATGTCACGGGTATCTTTCAGGGACCTAACTGACTAATAACTAAGTACAATTATGTCTACTAACCTGACAATCTCAAAAAAAAAAAAAAAAAAAAAAAAGGTGTTTGTTTTCAACCTTAGCTTTGAGGGCATTATTATTTTATCAACCTTACTTCGAATTGTGAGGACTAAAGTAAGTGTTTGTGATTCTTCTTGGCAACTCCTCCATCCTTTTTCTCGTTCACAAACTTGTCTTTTTTGACCTCCTCTTCTGGGCTAATTTCAACTACTTCTGGAGGCTTTGGTTTTGGCCTTCTGCAATAATTTTCTTCTCAGCTGGTTTGGTGCCTTAAGGCTTTGGATTAGCCACATTATTTATTAGTATTTGAAATTAGCAGCAACATTGTATACCAAAAAAAAAAAAAAAAAAAAATTAGCAGCAACAAGAACACCGTAAGGCTTTGGACTCGCCGCATTAATTAGGAATGGCGGCTGCAAATAAAAAACAACAAAACAGAAACTCATAACCAGCTACTACTTTAATAGAAATTGAAACAAACAAATATAGGAAACTGAAACAATCAAAGAAGTTTTATACTCCCTCCGTCCTTAATTATAAGGTCCTCTTAACACTTTTATTTTGTCCCTATTTATAAGGCATTTTACCAATTTTTAATGAGCATTAATTATTTTTTCCACAAACACCCCTATTTATTTAACATTTTTTAAATTCTCAATAATATTAATAGGGGTAATTTTGAAAATACATATCAAAAGTTTGCTTTTCCAATACAATTAACTAAATTATTATACTTTCTTAATGAACGTGAAATCTCCCAAAAAGACTTTATAATTAGGGACGGAGGTAGTATAATAAAAAGAGAGTTGTGTTCACACCTTGTTTTTTTCAACGGCTGTAGCTTGTGCATTTGCAAGTAGTTGTACATAAAACTCCTAAAAAAATAATATAAACAGAAATAAATAAAAAAAAAAAACTAATACTAGTACTCCCTTCGGTCCTATTTATAAGACCCTTTTGGGGTTTTTATTTTGGTCCTATTTATAAGACCCCTTTCCAATTTTCAATAACATTTAATTACGGGGTAGTTTTGAAAAAATATATCAAATTTTCACATTTCCAATGCCACTAACAAATTTATCCACTCTCCTTGGTGGGAGTGAAAAACCCCAAAAGGATCTTATAAATAGGATCGGAGGGAGTACTAAACAACTTAAAGAAACTACTGAAAAAAAATCATAAAAATAAGGATAACATCAAAATAACTGCTCCCTCCATCCCTAATTATAAGACATTTTTGACATTTTTATTTTGTCCATATTTATAAGACCACATACCAATTTTCAATGATCATTAATTAATTTTTTCTACAAGCACTCCTATTTATTTAACACTTTCTAAATTCTCAATAATATTAATAGGGGTAATTTTGAAAATACACATCGAAAACTCACATTTACAATACAATTAACTAAATTAATCAACTTTCTTAATGGACGTGACTTTTTTAATGGACGTGAGATCTCTCAAAGAGATCTTATAATTAGGGACGGACAGAGTATGACACAAGTAACCGCAAAAACTGCACTTTTTAATTTGCTTCTGAAATTAATAACTTTGTCTTAGATAATGTTCAAAATAGTAGTTGTTATGGTAACTTATTCCAAACAAAAACAAGAGATAGATTTATTATTCATAATTTATTAGTCCATCAGCATCTAATAATGATAAGGATTTATTATTTGATTAATGTGATTTTAATTCTCGATATATACATTCGTTTGGGAAAGCTCCTGTTCTACTTCTTGTATTACAGACCAAAGAAGCTGGACAAATTGTGCCTAGTCCGATTCTCTTTTCTCCATCAGCTCCATGTTTTACCTTTAAGTCATTTAGCAAAGATTTATTTTAAAGTCAGTGTTTTCAGAGCAAAAAGTGCCATGTATGAAGCTGATAAATAAATAAATCCTATGTATTATATACTCCCTCCGGTCCTGTTTATAAGACCTTTTTGGGGTTTTTATTTTGGTCCTATTTATAAGACCACTTTTCAATTTTCAATATCATTTAATTACTTCTTTCCACTAACACCCCTATAAAGCCAACACTTTTTAGAGTTCCAATAATAATTATAGGGGTAGTTTTGAAAAAGTATATCGAATTTTTACATTTCCAATGCCAATAACAAATTTATCCACTCTTCTTGGTGGGAGTGAAAAACCCCAAAAGGATCTTATAAATAGGATCGGAGGGAGTACAACACAGATTGTGGCTAGTTTCAAATAACAGATTATCTTAAATAGTTCCCAGTTTCCTTTAAATGGATATCAATTTTGTGCATCTCCAATAGATGCATCGGGTGTAAGAATCTTATTCTAAATCAGAAAAATTCCAAAGCAATGAAAGTAATAAAGCACATAGGTCATAGGAGGAACACACATCTCCACTCCAATCATAGGAGCAATATCAGATAACAATGAATTAAAAAGCATAATAACTCCATTAGCTAACATGGATTAATAATTGCATCTATTTTTTTTTTTTTGGTAAACTACATCTAATTTATAAAATGAACCAATAGTTAAAAAATGACTTAATTATGTCACAAGTCCTTAAAGTTTCAGGTATTTTTGCCAGATACCCTTATTCTTTTTTTTTCAATGTCTGACTCCCCGGAATTACTTATGAGTTTGTCATATACTTATACTATCAATTCTGGCCAATTTTTAACATCGAAATTTTGATCAGACGCATGAGTTTAGGCACGTGGTGCCATGTGGGCGAAGGTCTCTATTTTTAAAAATTAAAAAAACCAAAAAACTTAATATTTTTTATATTTTTAGTTAAATAAAAAATTTAAAAAAAAAGATTGAAGAGAGAGATCGTCTTCTCCTATGTGATATCACGCGGCACCACATGACCAATCTCCTATATTTGACTAGGATTCTGATGTTACATGTCAGCAAATTTGACCAGAATTGATAATAGGAGCATATGACAAATTCAAAAGTAACTTCGGGGACTCAGATATTGAAAAAAATAATAATAAGAGTATCTGGCAAAAGTACCCCAAACTTCAGGGACTTGTGACATAATTAAGCCTTAAAAAAATAGTCAAAACTACTAGATTGGTCCCTTAAGTTATTTTTTAGTTGCGATTTCGTCCCTTAACTTTTTTCATTTCAAATAAGTCCTGAAGTTGTTGCGTTTAAAAAATCAGTCATTTCTGTTAATTTTGCCTATTAAGTGACACGTGTCACCATAAGAAATTTTTTTAAAAAAATCATTAAACCATATTTTTAATACGTGACATCATTAGTTGAGTGACGCATGTCACTTAATGGAAAAAAATTAACGAAAATGATTGATTTTTTAGACTGCAACAACTTCATGACTTATTTGAAACGAAAGAAAGTTAAGGGACGAAATCGCAACTAAAAAATAACTTACAAGACCAATATAGTGGTATTGTCATTATACCTTCAAGTTGGTCCAGCTGCCTCCGGTTACATTAACCTCAATCGTAACGTTAACCTTCAAATCGTCAATAACACGCTTACTATCCAAATCCCAGATCTTAATGCCCGCACTAAGCTGGTACCTGTTAGGAGTAAAACACAAAGCATGAATAATAGAGCTTCCATCAAGTGTGCTAAGTTTCTTCCCATTTTCCAAATTCCAAAACAGAATAACCCCATATATTCAGCACAATTATATAAATACCGGACACATCAAAATCAAGTTTATGAGTTGGATAGATTGGATAGACTTAATTATGAAAGAAGTCCCT
This sequence comes from Crotalaria pallida, assembly GCA_037953625.1. Classification (NCBI taxonomy): domain Eukaryota; kingdom Viridiplantae; phylum Streptophyta; class Magnoliopsida; order Fabales; family Fabaceae; genus Crotalaria; species Crotalaria pallida. The sequence goes on from CM075649.1 coordinate 126,034,381, forward strand.
TACGTTTGGAGTATTTTTGTCAGATACCCTTATTCTTATTTTTTCAATGTCTTACTCCTCCAAGTTACTTCTGGGTTTGTTATATACCTCTACTATTAATTCTGACCAATTTTGCTAACACTTAACATCGAAATCCTGATCAGAAGCACAAGGTTGGTCATGTGTTGCCGCGTAATATCACATTGGCGAAGACGACCTCTCTCTTCAATCCTTTCTTTTCATTTTTTATTTAACTAAAAATATAAAAATATTAAGTTTTTTAGTTTTTTAATTTAGAGAAAAAAGGATCTTCGCCCACAGGGCACCACGTGTCTAACCTCCTACTTCTGACCAGGATTCCGATATTACATGTCAGCAAAATTGGCCAGAATTGGTAGTAGGGGTGTAACATCCTAAGCTTTAATTTAAAAGGAATTATTATTAAAAACCAAAAAAATATTTGGAATAATAGCTTAAAGAATTTTGGGAGATAGGTGGGTAGTAATTATAAGTACTATGGGTTGTATAGAAGGCATTCGTAGCATCGAGCCAAGCTAACTAAGCGAAATCGGGAGTTAGATCGGCATTTTAGATGTTAAAAATCGACCGAAAAGAGAAAATTAGGAATTTATTATAGGATGCTAAGAAAATAAATTCCACCGTTGGATGTGAAGCTTAAGGGATTAAGAAGCTTGTCTAAAAATTTGGACCCGATCCGACGGTTAATGAAAAAGTTATGGCGAATCGAAGTTTGGAAATTCTGGTGCACGTCCAGGCGCACCGGTGCACGCCCAGGTGCACCAGGGTGCAAATGGTGCACCAACTTAGGAGGTTTTATGCCCAGGCGCACCAGTCCGTGCGCCCAGGCGCGCCTCTGATGCATCAGCACGCACCAGCCCCGTTTTGGCGCGCCAATTCCACTTCTGACCGCACCAGCCGCACGCACCACACACCAGGCCAGAAACTGGTGTTGTCCTCGCGCTCAGGCGCGCCAGACGTGCGCCCAGGCGCGCGCGCAGCAGGCACCAGATCTGGTGCGTTGGATTAGAGACTTGGGGCCAAAGTCTTGATCTAAGCCACACGATGGTGGCTGCCCCCAAGGCTGATTATATGGCATCAAAAACACCTCATTCTCTCATACTCCATCTCCAACATCAACCCACCACCTTCACCATTCCTCTCAAACTCAAGAACCATTTCATCATCTCCTTCACACAAACACTTGATTTTTGGGCACCTCACACCCAAAATCATCAAACCCCATCAAGCCTTGCATCATGGAAGTTGGTTGGAAGTCATTCCCTCTCCTCCCTTCACCATACGTGTTGCTCCCTCCCTTCTCCTTCTTGGTTTTCAAATTCCACCATTACTTGGAGTAAGTAGAGCTTTATGTCATGATGCTAATTTCCTTTCCAACTCTCTTTAGCTCATAGAATTGTATTTAACTCCTTAGGGTTTTCTTGCACTCATGAATATGTAGGAAACTCTATTTTATGCCTTCCAATCAAAACCAAGATAAGGGTAAGGATCAACCCTCTTGCAATCTTCCAAATAGAGTTGTTTATCATCACTTGATTATATCTTTGTTGAGGTGGCAAGCAAATCTCCGGAAATTCAAAGTTCCAAGGTTTTGAGTTAGAGCAACAAAGGTTTTTCCTTACTTCTTGCTACATTAAGGTAAGGAGTGGGTTATAGTGAGTATTACCGTACTCTGGGGATTAGTTTACAATATGCATATAATGGGTACTAAGAGTTATGTGCTAGTTTAGGTTGTTATACCATAGGGTAGTTAGTAATTAGAACTCATGACATAGGAAAAATAATTAGATGATGATATGCTTTATTTTTGATATTGGTATATAATCTTGTGACTTGGTGTTGTTTATAATTTAAGTACTCATTTTGCTAAATGTTTGAGTTATGATTTTATTTTAAAAACCAAGGCAAAGAATGGAAATTAAGTGTGAATTAAATGATAATGGAAAGTGCAGTTGAATTAAGAATTGGTGCATTGGTAGACTAGGTGCCCCTGCCGGGTGTACCAAATTCCCAAGGGCCAAGTGCTCACCAGGCTAAATTCCCATTAGGTCCAAATACCCTGTTAGGCATCAATGCACCAAGACTTAATTCACTGCCAAAATAAATGAAGTAAAATGTGTTGAGAATGTGGAAAATGAAATGAAGTCAAATAATTGTAATGTGTAATGATACATGGAAATCATGATAGCATAGCTTGACAGGGTGAAGCCTTTTGGGTGAGAAAGTCCTGGTTGAGCGAGAGACCCTTGGGTGTGCCAAATGCTTGGCAGGAGCGTTAAATTCCTAGTGATGCAAACCGGTTGTAACCGGGAGTGTTGGCCAGACGTGGTAAGACGTTATCGCGCTCGTTGGAGCGAACGCAGTAAAGTCGTGACTAGAATACACTGGAAATGAATTGTGGATATAAAGTGTAAAATGAGAATAAAGGACTTTATGGAATTAATGGATAAGAATGAAGAGAATAAATTGAATTGAGAAACCAATAGTATACTTGATAATGAATTGTGATATGTTGAGTTTTATTATTTTGTGATTGAATTTGTTAAATGTGTTTGGCTTGGTATAGCATTATGTCATAACTGGAAATTGTTTCCCCATTTTATGTGTAATACTCACTCCTTACTATTTCCACAGGTACGGAGGCTGAGTTTGCACTTGATCAGGCCGAGCAGGAGTACTCTCCCTCACAGGGAGAGTAGGTTACTTATATATATGTAGGACATGGGAATGTCCTGGGCCCGATGATATGATGTGATCTATTTTTGTTGCACATATTGTATATAGCTTTTTGGGGGCCCAGGACGACTCCTTTGGGTAGGAGTCTTATTTTGGGAAAAGTACTATTTTCCACAACTTGTTTATATTTCCGCTAAACTCTGATGTTTCATACTCTGCTTTTCTGATGTGTGCACGATGTTGCACTAGTTGTGATATATGTATATAGCCCTGCTGGCTTCTGAAATTTGAAAATGTTGATGTTTACCAGGTTACAGGAAAAACCAGAATTTTTGGAAAGTCCTAAAAACAAACGAAACTCCGTCCGTTTGACGGAAGATTTTATAAGTTTAAAAGAAAATTTTAAATTCGCTATTTTTATTAAGGGTATTAAAGGGTAGTTAATTGTAGGTCTTACAAGGGGTATATGACAAACCGAGAAGTAACTTCGGGGAGTCAGACATTGAAAAAAAATAAGAATAAGGATATCTGACAAAAGTACCTCAAACTTCAAGAACTTGTGACATAATTAAGCCAATTATATATGCCAATCAAAGAGAGCAACACTAATTTCACAAAAAATAAAGTTACACATAATCCCTAATGTCAGTTAAAAGAGCTAAAAGAAAAAAGCTGGAGCTAAAATGTAACACGTGATTTAAGCATGATAGTGCAAAATCAACAAGACTCAAGATATAGAACCCTAAAATCAACAATGACCATCTAAATCCCTAAAATCAACACACAACCAAAATCCCTGACAAGAAAATCAACACACACATCTGTTTTGTTTTGATTTAGAAACCAAATCAAAACACCCAACCATTTAGATTCGAGAGATGAAGAGAAAAGAAAAACCTCAAACGCTAAAGTCGTAGTCGCCATCATCGTCAAAGGGGTCATCGGCTCGTCGCCATCACAATCACCGTCCAAAAATGTTGCTGCCACCATTGGATTTTGGAGTGTGGTGGCTGAAAATTGAAACCAAGTTTCAAAACCCATAAATTCCAAACAAATCATGGTATGAGCAGAACAAACTGGAAATTTGGAAAATTGATAAGTGCCAATTTTGATAAAAATCGATTATATTTTGAGACATTTATTATACTTAATTTCATAAAATTCTAAATAAAATCTCTGATTTTGGAATAATTACATTTAGTTGCTTAACTGTGAAAGGTAAATCATATTGAAATACATTTGACTCCAAAAATGCTCATTTTATAGGAAAAATTCAAGTTGCTCAAATTGAAGGTAAACTACCAAGACAACATGGTTAATTTCCATGATAAAAACAAGAGTGATTCCAAATGGATTAATTAGAAAATCAACACAAAAGAAACTTGCACCAATTGAAGTCAAATCTAGCTCATTTTGCAAACAAAATTCATAGTCAATGAATCAAAATCAAATCCAAAGTTTGAAGATTTTGAAAAAAAAATGGCAAAGTTACAACCTGAAAATTTCGCTCAAGCGAAAATGATTTGTTTGAGCGAAAAAGCCAAAGATCTTGACTTTTTGAACTGCTGAGTCTTGCAGAAGCGATATTGGCTCGCTTGAGCGAGAATGCCAATTTTGATCGAGCAAGCTATTCACTCAAGCGAAATTGTCCAATTTCAGAATCTATAAATAGGTGGAAAAACGCAGAATCTATAAATAGGTGGCAAAACGCACCAAGCGATAGAGATTAGTTCTAGGATTTACTAGAACATTAGATTAGCATTTTGAGAGCAGAGATTAGCCTTCTAAGGGCATTATACTTAGAAACAAGAGTTAATAGTCACTTTAATCTTCGAAAGTAACATTGGGCACCAATTTAGTCCCTAAAAGATTTTTACATCAATTTAATCAACCAAATATCAACATGACACTACTTGATGTCATGTTGATCTTTGAGGGACTAAATTGATTTAAAATAACTTTCAAGAACTAAATTGATGAACACTGTATCTTTCGAGGACCAAAATTTACACTACTTGATGCCATGTTGATCTTTGGGGGACTAAATTGATGTACAATAACTTTCAGGGACTAAATTGATGAACATTGTATCTTTCGAGGACCAAAGTGACTTTTTACTCTAGAAACATTGTGAGAAAGACAGTTATACACTTTAATGTCATATTTTCCATTGAATTCTCTTATTCCAATAAAGCCATGAAAGACTAAGTCTATGGTGGGATTGAATGTAGCCATCAACCTCGGATGTATTTTGTTTATTTATTTTTATAGTTATTTAGTTCCTTGTATATTGGTATTTCATTATGTTCTTAATGTCTGAATTTAGTTGATCACTAGTTTCTTAGTGTTGAATCTAATCTGTGTCTATAAAGAACCGTTTAGAATCTGGCTTGAATGAAATTACTTGATATGTTATTATGCTAAAAATAGATACTAATATACCGATTGCTTGATAATGCTTAATCTTAATGCATAATGAATAATTTCTTAATTATGCGAGGAATCAATATTATGGAATTTATCTTAGTAAATTATATACGAAGAATCGATACAAAGTACTTAAATTGTTGTATCAATATTGAGAATTGAATTCTATAAATCATTGAATCACCAGAAAGCAAAAGAGTAAGATTGGTGAAATTCATTCTTAGCTCTCCTTTTAAAGTTAAATTACTTTATTATTATTATTTTTAGTATATGATTTAATTCTTATTCCAGATGAACACCAATCAATCCTTTATACATATACTAATAAGCTCTACAACTAAGGAGTTAATAGAAATTCATTTGTTCCCGAAGGATGGATACTCTAATTTCAATATCTACAAGTTGAGATTTTTGGTACGTATCGAGAAACCCAACAAGTATTTTGGCACCGTTGCCAAGGAGCATAGTGCAAATTTCTGTAAATTCTGAACTTTATTAGCTTGTTAAGTACTAGTAAATAGTTTTCTTGTGTGTAGTTTAGTTTATTTAAATTTTGTCTTGAACTAATCCTTCCTCTGGTATCTTTCGGTTTATGCTATTACGAGGAAAAGCTATTGCAAGTCAATGCAGTTTAATTAGGAAATCGCAAACACAACTAGGAGACACAAAAAGCAAAATCAAACGCAAGGAAATCAGGGACATTCATCAAAAACTCTCATGAATCTAAAGCAAAATGCAGGCTTTATTTGTAACATCTACTAGTTTTCCATTTAATAAATTGTATAATATGGTCTTATCCAAATAATATGCTTTGATTATTCTAATAAAGTTTTAAAATATCATAGTTTCATATGATTAAAAGTATTTCCATTGATATAGAGTAAGTATTGTATCATTCAGATAAAAAGAATTATTTTAGTTTTAAAAAAATGTTAGAAATGATATATAATATTGGTTATTCAATGGTTTTCTTATGTGATTTATGTCCATGTAAGTATTAGTAAGTAATTAAAATCAATAGAAATAATAGGAAATAAGTTTTTTACCATTTTACTTATGAAATAACCAATTACCATGGTTGTTAACCAATTATTCTGGAGATTTTGCGCTAATTTTGGGAAATTGGGTAATGATAAGTGGTTATAAAATTGGTGATAACCTGTTATTCCAGTGTAAAATCAGAAGAAATTGACATTCGATAACTGATTAACGTATTATTTAACCAATTAACGTGACAGAACTCTCTAGATATTAAAGTCGGTGGAGGCAATTTCTTGGAAATTTCCTCCCAATGTCAGTCCTAACCTCTATAAATACCCCTAGGCCGTGTGTTGGGATATCATAATCTCCGGAACATCCCTTACAACTTCCAAATTACCTTATACTCTCATTCCCTTCCAGAAACCAACAACAACTTTCCTCTAGTATTCCTTTGGTGAAATCAGTATATCTTGACTAAGAAAGTGGTGTAATTGCTAAAGGATTAAGGAACCAGTAGCAAGGAACTCAGATCAAGCTTAACAACCGTCTCTTGTAATAAGGTATAAGTAGAGTTATTCTTGTGGCTAGGATAGTATAGGAAAGCTCAAAGTAATATGAAGCTCTCCATAAGCTTTAAGGGAAACTTAAATGATTAAACCTTGAGATTAATTGACTCGGAGGTCAATATAATCCACATGGGAACTTTAAGCTACTTAAAGACATGAATTATATACTGATCACATCATGTAATTAGTGAAGTGGTTAAACCAATTAAATTTTTTTATTCAGATTGAGCTCCTCTAGTTAGGGCGTGTGTCCCTGTCCTAGGGCAAGAGTCCTTGTGAAGCATGTTTAGTTTGGGAAGAGTGGGATATATGTCCTGGTGCTCTTGGTTCTACGTACCCATTCGAACTATGGTTATAGGGATCAAGACTACGTAGTTGTGTCAGGCACGCATGACCAATGCATCAAAGGGGGAGAGCAAGACTGATCAAGGCTACTCTTAAGAGTAATTGAGGGTTATGTCCCTTATTCTTTCCTAGTCTGATGTATTCTCTAGGACCAGGGGGTGGTATTTATAGGACCAGGGAGGTTTCCTAGTCTGATGTATTCTCTTGACGTATCTTTCTATTCCAGTGAGGGATCTTCGCGTGATCTTATATTCCATGTATATAAACGATGATATTTTATTCTTCTAGATAATGTGGGGATAATCTGGCATTTATCCCTTATAAAGCACTCTAATCTTGTGGAGATTGAGTCCAGCAAATAAGTCTTACGGCCTCATTCATCGTCAGGGATTTATCAGAGCTCAAGGTCTTCTATTAGGGATGATCTGAGGTTGAACTAGCTTATCAAGGTTCTTTTAGGGGACATAAGTCTTCTAGGATCCTTTCGTAAGGTAAGTGTCCTTAGTTAGTGATACACCCAAGGAATGCAACCCTTGGTTCTATTTGGAATTTGGTCTCAAAGGCAAATTAATAGTTGGTATCCTTAAAACAAAATGAATTGGCCCTTCTTAAACCATAGAAAGCCAAGCATGGACTCTAATATTACACATAGAATAGTCAAGCAAGGAACCTAATTTGGGTTGAGCCTTTGAAAACCAGTCAAGAAACACGAGTTTGAAACACCAAACAGTCCTTATATATGAAAACGTTTTGTTGTTCTTTAACCCTTTAGAGTAATTGGAACTCTTTACTAATATGACTCATAGAAAAGGAATTCGAATAATCATATGAGAAAGAACTTTGTTACCAAAATAAGGATAGAGGCCCCACAACCTTGATGAGTAAAAGAGGTTGATAAGCCAAGGGAAACTCCTCACACCTTGATCACCAAGTTGGATTTGCTTCCACCTTTGCTAAGTATCACACACAGCCAAGGATTTGTTTAGAGAGTATTTTTGTTCACAAAACCAAAACTAATTTTATTCATCAACCCAAAGGTACATTATATTGAAGTTTGCAAGAGATCCTATGATTACTAAGCCTTGGTCGTACATTCCTTGAGGTTCCTAGCTTAAAACGTCTAAAATAAATTAAAATCCTATCTATTGATGGCTGCATTAATTATTCATGCCTTGCTCGATTTGTTTTTCCCTTAGGTATGTGGCTGTAGCTTCAATTCCTCTTTGTAACCGTGAGCCATGTAAGTGTGCAGCCGTAACCTTTTAAGAGCAAATAATTGCAAACCTAATTGAATCATAAAAACTCAAAGTGAAACTCCTTGGCATTTATTGGCCGTAGTTTTTATGGTGGCAATCATTCTCACTTGAATTCTCTCCTTAATGTAGCCTCATAACTTCTTCATGATTTGAATTTGAAACTTCCCTTTGCTATCTTGATTGGCCGAATGCTTTAAATGTAATAATCATGCATGGATTAATTCCTCTTTATTGTGGCCGAAGGATTAATGGCTTCAAGAATTGAAAATTGTAACTCCTCTTTCACTCATTATATGGCCGCATCGACATTAGATAGATTCCTCCTCTTGATTGTAGCTGCAAACTTGGAAGTTGGTCTCTTGCCTCCTCTTGATCTCTTGAGTCTTCACTTGGTTGGCTTTGGCATATTACAACTTGGAACAATTTAAAACTAAACATAAAACTAATTTAAAGTCTAAGCTACTTTAGGCAACACGTGCCCTTATTACAAAAGCATTTAAACGTTTAACAAAACATAAACTATAACTCAATAGTTCAAAATAAACAAGTTCTAAAATCAGGTAATTCTTCTCTTCTTCCCAGCATATTTTGCAATACTTGTAACCTCTTGCCTTGCTTACTTTTGATTCCTTGGTTCCTTAGGCTGACCTCCATCATTCCCTCCCTCTTGGGGAGGATTTGACCTTAAATCCTATGAGTGATCTGTGACAAATAGTATCAGATAGTGCAACAGAAATTTTAGTGTGATTTCTCTTTGGATAACATTTTACGGTGACTCTACAGATAACCTTAACAAAGTTGCTCCCTAAACTTAATTCGTGCTCCTTTGCCAGCATCCATCCTTGATTCGGTGGGTCTTCAATTATGTTGGTCTCTTCTTGGAAAAGAATTTGTGAGTTCAGCAGATAGGTGGAATCACGAAGGATTTCTTTTGTGGTGTGTTCAATGACCCTCAAGATCTTCATGATACTAGGACAAGTGATCAACCCATTTGGTTTAGTTTTAATCAGAATGAAGTAAGCTGATTTATCTTTTAATTGAAAGTTCTACTTCTTCATCTTGTTTGATGGTGGCCAAGATTTCTGGTCTTCTCCACTTAAACGTGGCATCACACAGAGATTCAGGCCCTCAGAAGTTGGTCTTGTCACTTTTTGGTTTGTGGGTTCCCTTCCTTTTTCATATAGACAAATGTTGCACTTAATTTGTTCCTCCAAGGTTTGAGCATTCTTCAAACATTTCTTCTCAATCTAATATGAAGAAAAAGTAGAAGATGCTATTTTGTAAACATTGGTTTTCTTGGGTTCTTCTATAGGAGGTTCCACCCAATCAGGAGAGGTTAGCATGGGGCTACTTAAAACTAACCCAACTTCAGTTCTTCTTCTTAAGGGTCCCACTGACTACATTGGTACCTTAGGATTAACATCACAAACAAAATTTGTATTATCAGCAAGGAAGTCAGTATGTTTCTCATTTTGATTACTCAAGAGAGCTCTTCCTTGGGAGTTCTCTTCCCCTTGAATTTCAGAGCCTTCTAGGATAAGCTTGGTCTTCTTTGTGGGACAATTATAAGACCTATGATCCTTCCCAAGACATCTGAAACATTTGATCTTGCTTGGTCTTATGTCACTAGAAGATTCAGCTTCTATTTTGATTCCTCTGTTTCCTCCTTTGAACATTCCTCCCTTGCTAATCTTTTCTTTGTCCTTCCATATCCCAGATGAACCATAAACTGATGACTCCTTCTTTTCAAGTTGCCTTTCAGTATAGTAGCATTCAATTGGCCTTCTAATTTTCCCATCCTCCTACAGAACCTTTCAGAGGTGTTCTTCCACATGCCTTGTAGCCTTGTGATGAGTGCATGAAGGAGTAGCCTTTGTTGCCCATTCATATCATTTCCTTCTCCAGACATTTCTTAAAGTCAATAATAGAAAAAGGGTCCAAGAAAAGGTTTGATGACTAACACTTAAAAAGGCTAAACAATAAGATGCCTCAAGGAAATTTGAACAAGAGTGTGTGTAAAAACCAAGGCCAAACTTAAAAAGAAAAACTTTATTTTGTCACGGATCAGATCAGGAAATTAGGGACAGAAAAATTTGTGACTAACAAAGCTTAAAACTGGTCACGGTTTTTGGCTTTAAACAATTAGCCACAGTTTTGCTGCAGCACTAAAACAGCGATGGAAAATTCCGTCCCAAGTCTGATGCAGGATAACAAAAAAATTCCTAACAGCGACAATTTTTTTATTAAGGCCACAAACAAGACACAAACAGCGACAATTGTAACTGTTGCTAAGAAAAATAAACGCAACAACAACAATTCAACAATGTTGCTAAAGACACCAAACAAACAATGACCAACCAAAACGTCACAACAAATACAAAACTAAATGGCGACAAAACAAAAGTGCTGCTAAAGATTCCTTTCTTTTTTTAAAAAAAAATCAAACAGCAATAGAATAAATTGCAACTATAGAAACTAAAGATCTACAACAGCCATAGCAAATTGTTGCAAAAAGAAACACACACAACAGCAACGCTTAATAGCGATGCAAAATAAAACCCAGAGTTTTTGGCAGCGACTGTTTTTGTTGCAACAGGTTCAAAGAAGAATTTTTTTAAATGGTTGCAACCAAGGTTGTCAAAAACTAGTTTTAATACGTAGAAACTTACGTATCTACGTTTCTACCTAAGAAAAACGAGTTAAAACTCAAGGAAACTCGGAGTTGCCTTGACTCGGCTGAACTCGAACAGACTCGGTCAAAATCGCGAGTCCACCGGCGAGTCTACAAGTTCGCTTCATGGCTCAAAACGCGCGAGCTTCACTGCCAAAACGGCAACCTTTTTCTATCCGACCCGAAAAACGATGTCATTTGACGCGTTTTTGGGGAGACCTCTTTTTCCTATATGGCTAGAAATTCGAATCGTTTCCTTTTCCTTTCAAAGATCGTGAGTGATGTCAGTGTTCTTCTCTTCTTCTCCTTCAAAGCTTCAAGCCTTCAAGCACCAACACAGAACAAAACACAGCCACACTCGAGTCACAGCCTCATTGCAACCACCCTTCAATCCTTCTCTGTCCGCCTCTGTCCCGGTCTCCATCACCGTCTCCTTTTTCCTCTGTACACTCGAAGCAGCCACTCTTAATCTAAAGGTAAACTCCTCCTCTGCTTTATGCTGTTCTTTTTTTGTGGCCTTTGAAGTGTAAACTTCTCAATTATCACCATTGTTTTTTTTTTGTGTGTTGCCTTATATGTTGGCCTCTGTTTTCTTCTTAGTTTTCTATTATCCATGTTGTTATGTACTTGTGGTGGCCTTTTCATTCTCATTTATCAGTGTTGGCCTATGGCTTTTGATTTAGAGTTTTAGACTAATTAGAAATTAGAATATGCATATATAATATATCAATATATGTTGTGTACTCACGATTTTTCAATATTAGTGTTGAATACTTGAATTTGTTACTTAGTTAGAATTTGTATATATGATATATCAGTGTTGATTCTAGACTTTGTTAGAATTAGAATTTGCACATATCACAATATGTCAATATCAGTGTTGAATTTGTTAGAATTTATATATAGTGTGTTGGCCTTTGAATTCATACACTGATACACATACACGGATACACAATTTGAAGTCTGAATTTTGAATTTCAGTACTAGAACAATGCACTTAGGAGTTAGGCACATAAATTTAATTTTTGTTTTGTCAATTTTACACTTAAAATCTGAGGACACTTATTTGAGTATGTTAACTAGTTTGGATATACTCAACACTGTCACATTTAGTAAATCAAAACCTTTTTTAATAGTTACATAATTTGATAATTATATTATTTGTTTTTTTAATTGCTCTTTCCTTGTTTGCTTTTAAACTTAGAGTATTTTTTATGATTTTAGCTTATTACGTTTTGCGTTTGAAGTTTGAAATTACACAAGACATGTTATCTTATTATGTTTTGAGTTTGGAGTTTGAATATTAAATTATTGATGGACAAGTTAGCTTATTAACATTTCAATATTAGAATCATGTTTTATTATTTTAAGAGTTTCTACTTGTGAATATAGATGATTGACAGGTTATTACATTATATATATATATATATCTAGGTAAACTCGTACGAGTTTACGAAACGAGTTTACGACTCGAGTTCACCTAGGCAAAACGAGTTTACGCAGATTCTCAAGTTTGACAACCTTGGTTGCAACAAAAGCCTTGCTCTGATTACCACTTTGATACACCCAAGGAATGCAACCCTTGGTTCTATTTGGAATTTGGTCTCAAAAAGGCAAATCAATAGTTGGTGTTCTTAGAACAAAATGAATTGGCCCTTCTTAAACCTTAGAAAGCCAAGCATGGACTCTAATATTACAAATAGAATAGCCAAGCAAGGAACCTAATTTGTGTTAAGCCTTTGAAAACAAGTCAAGAAACACGAGTTTGAAACACCAAACAGTCCTTAGCTTATTTATGAAAACGTTTTGTTGTTCTTTAACCCTTTAGAGTAATTGGAACTTTTTACTAATATGACTCATAGAAAAGGAATTCGAATACTCATATGAGAAAGAACTTTGTTACCAAAATAAAGATAGAGGCGCCACAACCTTAATGAGAAAGAGAGGTTGATAAGCCAAGGGAAACTCCTCACACCTTGATCACCAAGTTGGATTTGCTTCCACCTTTGCCAAGTATCACACACAGCCAAGGATTTGTTTAGAGAGTATTTTTTTTTTCACAAAATCAAAACTAATTTTATTCATCAACCCAAAGGTACATTATATAGAAGTTTGCAAGAGATCCTATGATTACTAAGCCTTGGCCGTACATTCCTTGAGGTTCCTAGCTTAAAACGTCTAAAAGAAAATTAAATCCTATCTATTGATGGTTGCATTAATTATTCATGTCGTGCTCGATTTGTTTTTCCCTTAGGTTATGTGGTCGTAGCTTCAATTCCTCTTTGTAACCGAAAGCCATGTAAGTGTGCAGTAGTAATTAGGGGTGTAAGCGATCTGGTCCGAGACCGCGAGACCGCTCGGATCGGACTGGACCAAAAAATGCAGTCCGGTCTAGTCTCATGGTCCGATCCGATCTCAAAAATTTTAGACCGATGTTATATGGTCCGGTCCATGTCTCAATAATTTTTAGACCGTTCAGACCGGACCGGACCGCATACCTATAACATAAACCTAAACCTAACACTAACTTAAATTGTAAAACTAAAACCTAACCTCATAGCCCTCCCACATTGACACAGCCCTCAGTCCCTCACATCCCTCAGCCCTCACAGCTCCCTCACAGCACCCCAACGGACACAACCTTCTTCTCCCTTCCTGCCACGCCGTTCGCATCCTTCTTCCCCGCGCCGTTCTCCCTAGGCTCCATCTCGCCGTCGAAGTCGCTGTTCTTCTTCCACTCGTCGTTCGTCGCTGTCGAAGTCGCCGTTCGTCGCCATCGAAGTCGCTGCTCCCTCCGGTTCTCCCTCCTCCGTTCTTCCTCCTCCGTTCTCCCTCCGGTTCTCTCCCTCCATCGATTCGTTCTCTCTCTCACTCCTTCGATCTGATTCCTTCTCTCTCTCCATCCTCCTCCTATTCGATTCCTTCTCTCTACTCGTTCCTCTCCTCCGATTCATTGTCCGTTCTCGCCGCCACCGCTGGTTCCTCGCCGCCGCTGGTTCCTCTAGCCATCTTTGCTGTCAGTTTTGATTTTGATTAATTGATTTTGCCTAATTGAATTTGCCCTAGATTAATTGATTTTGCCCTTGATTTATTTCCAGCATTTTAAATTTTAATTTAATGGTCTAAATAGACCAGACCGGACGGGACCGAAGTGGTCCGGACCGATGCGGTCTGGTCTAGTCTTTATATATAAAACACATCAAGACTGGACCGGACCATGTTAATTTGATTAGTCCGGTCTCCAATGTCCGTCAAAGACCGGACCGGACCGTTACACCCCTAGCAGTAACCTTTTAAGAGCAAATAATTGCAAACCTAATTGAATAATAAAAACTCAAAGTGAAACTCCTTGGCATTTATTGGTCGTAGTCTTTATGGTGGCATTCATTCTCACTTGATTTCTCTCCTTAATGTAGCCTCAAAACTTCTTCATGATTTTAATTTGAAACTTCCCTTTGCCCTCTTGATTGGCCGAATGCTTTAAATGTAATAATCATGCATGGATTAATTCCTCTTTATTGTGGTCGTAGGATTAATGGCTTCATGAATTGAAAATGATGACTCCTCTTTCACTCATTATTTGGCCGCATCCACGTTAGATAGATTCCTCCTCTTGATTGTAGCTGCAAACTTGGAAGTTGGTCTTTTGCCTCCTCTTAATCTCTTGAGTCTTCACTTGGTTGGCTTTGGCATATTACAACTTGGAACAATTTAAAACTAAACATAAAACTAATTTAAAGTCTAAGCTACTTTATGCAACACGTGCCCTTATTACAAAACCATTTAAAAGTTTAACAAAACATAAACTAAAACTCAATAGTTCAAAATAAACAAGTTCTAAAATAAAGTAATTCCTCTCTTCTTCCCAGCATATTTTGCAAGACTTGTAACCTCTTGCCTTGCTTCCTTTTGATTCCTTGGTTCCTCAGGCTGACCTCCATCAGTTAGTGACATGTTCGAAACAATTGAATAATAAGTTACTGACCTAGTATTGGGACTGAAATGTAATGAAATATGTGTGAATATGTATTCAATTGCTTCTGTACTATTTTGATGTTATGATAATATGAATAGAATATAATAATTGAGGTATGTGACCGTGTGATGTAATGGATTGCTATTGAGTAAAACTTAATGTTGTGATTTAGTGCATTATGCGATATATATTTGGATTTTTTATGATATACAAACATGATACTACCTAAGAATCACTGAAAATGAATTGGAAGTGAAATCCTGAAATAGAAACCAGTTTCATGCAATTCTATGCCAAAGTAATCGGTTAACCTGAAGAGTAACAGGTAATCGTGGCAATAATTGCTAAATAATTGGTTAAAATACACAGGGGGAATCAATTACATCAATCTATTAACCGGTTATCCTAGTTAAAATTTGTGACACCCTTTTTCCCATTCCAAGTAAATAATACAATAGTCAAGTACTACTTGGTAAAATATATGGACTTGTTATATATATATATATATATAGAAATTAAGCGAATAAAAATTTCTTTTTCAAGGTAGGTGCACAAACCAAAACATGGAATTCTTGGAGAATATAATTTATGTCGTTATAAACATTGTATTGGATTCGACATTTGCTAAGATAGAAAACCTTTTCATAATCCAGACAGCATCGGTGCTTTTGAAAAACGTATTGACATAGTAAAATTAGGCGATGCATATCTATTCTTTTCTTTCGTAGAACTAATACCAATAACATAACCGAATTCGTTAATTAATCTTTATCAGAGTGAGCGGAAAAGATAGGACTATGCACAGTTGAAATATGAACATAAGTTATATATATATATATATGTCATGGAATACATAGTCCCAGTAGTCATGTCTCCAAGGTTCCCATACAAGTCCATAAAAGATCTATCTCAAAATAAAACAAAACCCTAGAGTTCTCCAAAGTATATCTACAATATATATACATCTCAAAAATATAAACTCTAGAGGTGGTCTCATAGATCTGGCATCAGCAGTAGTAGTAGTGATAGTAGTAGCAGTCTCCAAGTAGCAAAAGAAAACATCAGCAGTAGCAGCAGTGTCTCCTCCACAGCATTCCCACATCGGATCCCCTGATCCTCATCATATACCATATACACATACCTAGGGATCATCATCCCTCCACTGACTCCCGGTAGAATGAACGACAGGCTCGCCTCCGCTCTCGTCCTCCACGGGATCCTCCTCGATATCATCCGATGGAGAGTGTACCCTACCACTGGGTACAGGGTTAGGAGATGGTGTAACCCTAAAAGGGCTCCTCGGATCAGATGGGGGAGTCTCCTCGCGGACGACTCTAGAAGAAAAAGGGTGTGAGCGGGTGGGTCGAAAACGAAAACTGTGATATGAGCGAGCTGGTCGTGTGGGAGGTGGTCCATGATATGTGTAAAAAGGTGGTACGTGCATAGTGTATATAATGGGAATCCTAAAACTACGAGGACGGAATCGAATCAGCGGGTTCGGGTGGTAGAAGGTGACCTCTACCTCCCCCTCGAACACCGCGCGATGGTCCTCGTAGATCCATATGCCACTAGGAAGTGGCCGGATCTCGATGCAAGCGATGTAACGTGACATCACCTACAAGGGCATAGGGGTAAGCAATTCTATACACATAATCAATAGAGTATAAATATGTGAACAATGTGAATGTATAGTTATGCAACAATAAACAACAATCACAATTAGCATTTAACAGTTATTGAATGCAAGTAGGATGCTCATACTGGTTCCATTTATCAATATTGTTTTAGATGAGTGGCATGATGTATGATCCTAGCTCTCAAACCTATCTCCATCATTCTATGACACTCTCTGACATCCATCCTTTACTCCGTCCAGCACCCACAGTGCGTTGTACTCCTAGGTGTACAACATTCGTACATTCGCCAAGAATGTACACGACAAGCTTGGAATACGTGCCACCCGAGCAACGTCCTGTCATCCAAACGGTATAACCATATTAGCATCTCACTATGCCGACCACGTCGTCAACCATAACGTGTCATCAAGCGAGCCGTCAATTGGCACTCCCAGAGGCCCTCCTCATGTTATCAAAACATGATAAACGATCTATCATCCAAACTCCAGAATGAATGCATTAATTTTAAACTTAAAGGAAATTGGTTAATATAAATAACATGCCACCCGAGCAACGTCTCATCATCCAAACGGTATAGTTATATTAATCAATTTCTTTTAAGTCCAGATCCCTTGGATTATTATTATTTAATCATTAACTAAATGATTCAGAATTAAAAATGGTATTTTTAATATTCTGGGTAAACTACTCGAGTGTTCTTCAGAATACTCGAGTGTTCTTCAATTATTTCCAGATTACTCGAGTAGTTCTCAATTACTCGAGTTGTTCATCTCTTTCTGGGGATTTGGGTTTCAGATTCATAAAAATACTCGAGTAGTTCATGAGTACTCGAGTGTTCTTCATTAATTCCAGAACACTCGAATGACTCCTGCATTACTCGAGTGGTTTACCTTAAGAGATCCCCCTGAATCAGTTATTACTCGAGTTCTGGACCTGGTACTCGAGTGTTCTAACACAAAATACACTATTTTATCAAAATTTCACTCGAGTATCAAGCCAAGTACTCGAGTCTTTTCTTACAGAACAGACTGGAAACTTGGTTTTAACATACCATTTTCAATTCTAATCATTTCTAGTCCAATCCAATGATCAACAAAGTTCATATCACACATATTGAACATGCTCAAACACTTACAACTCATCAATTAACAAATTTGACAGAGAATCAAGAGTTTGTGCATAAAACATACAATTTCACAACTTAACATCTCAATTTGTAAAATACTCAACAAACTTGTGAAATAGAGCTCATTACAGCTTGCATGCATCATATACAACTTGCTCAAAACAACCATAGAGCATGAGTTGGTCTCCAAACCAAAGTTCCTATTCAATCTAAGCCCTTAGAGCCTCTTGGTGGCTCTCTAATGAAAATCATGGAATTTAAACTCTATCTAGTGCATAAAACAACTTCCCCTTACCTCTCAGACGTGACTCAACAAAGGATTTGCAAGAAAAAGCTCCACAGCACCCAGAACTACTTCAAGCATCACATGCAGAACAGTTTTGAGTGGAGGTCCAAAATGGAATTGGTTGACATATGAAACAGAGATAGAAATTGGGGAAATTAGAATTTCTAAATTCTATGCAACACCTACTAGCTATAGAAACCGAATTGAGACTCAAAGGACTCGTGAGCTTACCAAAAATCAAATTTGAAGTGAGCTCCAGGAAAAGGTTGGGCAACAACAAGCTCCACTTCCAGGCTCCAATTCTTCCCACACACTCACACTCAGCTTACAAATTTTATGTCTATACAAAGCTCGTGATGTGAGCTTTGTATTGGTGTATAGTTTGTATCTTAACTTCAAGCACAGAGGGAGAATCGAAGGAAACAAATCAAGAACCCTAGTTTGAACAACTAATCCGATTTTGACCAAATGCTTCAACAATTCAGTGTTGATTGGCTTTTATAGACCTCAATCGAGCTCATGCATGTCGACACGACTGCGTTGAAATGTTGAGGATGGAGTATTCGTGGCAAGGAGAGGGAATCGGTGGTGGTGACTCACCAAACGCACTAACTCGTGCAACTCTGACCAGAATACTCGAGTATTCAAGATAATACTCGAGTATTTTGCCCAGTTTTTGAAAAATAATAATTTTATTTACTTTCCCTCCAAAACCTTTCCTATAATTACTTCTAGGTCCCAACCCAGGGACTAATATGCAAAATATTTATTTTATGCATAATTATACTTATTAAATAGATACACACACATGTCCTAATTACATAACACAGAATTTTAATCAAGGATTAAAATATAAATAATTAATTATAATTAATTTTATAATTAACATTTCATTAATCAGGGATTAAAATTTTGGGGTGTTACAAAATTAGCAAACTAATTTTGTTTTTTATTTAGAATAACCGGTTAACCAAGTTCTTAATCAGTTAACTCTGCATAAAAACATAAAATCAATAAGAAAGGATCAACAAGGCTAAGTCTAAAAGGATATCACTTACCTATCCCATTCTAATGATCCTGAAATTGAGGATTGAGAGTAACATAAGGATGAGGATTCAAAATTGAAGTTCGACATAGATGAATCAAAGAAATAAGGATTTTTAGCATACTAAAGGTATTCAGGAAAATGATGGAAATATTGTTATAGATATCATCTATGATCCAAAGTTCAATTAAGGGGGAGTGACTACTTATAGGGGGAGTTGTTGCGCCAGTATGGGCCTGCATGGGCTTACAAGGTTGACGTATTTGTCTAGGTTGAGGAAAGGTGGTGGTTAGATAACCTTTCAAGAACCTATATAGATCTACACGTAATAACCCCTTGTGGTTTAGGCTTGCGGAAATATATGAGAGAATCTCAGACTTGTGGGGCTATGGCATTCTTGCTCGGGGATGCTGTTATCCGAGGGTTGTCGTAACCCAAGTCCGTTTGGATTAGCGCAAGTGTCAATGTGTCATTACTCGGTTATGGCTTCGATCGTGAGTTGGTCGATCTGTTCGTGATGTTGATGGTTTGAGTCGGTCTTGGTCGGCCTCGAGTTCAGGTCCATTACACAAGCCCCCAACTCGGAAAGGCTTGAAGGGCCTGTGTCGAGTTTATGTTGTTCCAAGCAAAATGCTGGCCTTTTTGACCAACTATTATGGTGGGTGATATCCAGCTGGCCTCAAAGGTTTGCAACATGTCTCTTCAGTTGCTCGAAGTGTGCATTCCATGATAAGTGAACACATGTCTTACTCTGCCTTGGATACTACACCGTGATGATTACTCTTCTGGTGAATTGGCAATTTTACCCCTGGTTTTTGACCCCCAAACTTGACACTTGTGACACGTTTTTCCCATGTTGCTTCCGTTTCGTGTGGAAGTACCTTTTTACCCCTTTGTGGGGGACATGTATTAGGCCTCTTCCATTTTATATTTTTTAAATTGTTTTGGACTTTAAGCCCATATTCTTTTTTTTATGGGCTCTAAGGTCCATTATCCTTTTTTCCTAAATTCTTTCACAATCTGGGTTTGGAGCCCCACATATTATTCTTCAGAACTGCTCCTCGGAATAGGGGTTGTATTGTAATATATAGTTTTCAAAAGTTAAGTTGTAAAACATGAGCGATTCAATTAAATAAAATACTTATTCTTTTTTTTTTTGAGCAGGCTTGTTGACCCATTTTCCTTTTTTTTATTAATCATCATGAGGTTGACATCCGATGTCGACATACCTAAGATAACTTGTGTCGAAAGTACATTATACTATATAACCGTAAACATAGTGGAGGAATATTTGTATCAGCTCCTAAAAGGGAATACAACAATCATATTTAAGTAATAAACTCATATGAATAATGAGATAATATTGCCATTAATTATAATAATGCAATTTAATGGGATTTTTAAGTGTCGTGGCCATTTGAATAGCTTAATGTATAGCATTTGCAGTAACGCAATAAAGCATGATGAGCAATTGGCATTCACAACTTCAGAAGAATTTAGCCATAATGCAATCATATTTACAATTTTAATGGCATGTTAACATTTTGGCAAACATCACTCAAGCGAATAACCAATGTAAGGTTGGTCAAGTGGTAGTTTACTTGGTCTCTTAACCAATTGATCTCGAGTTCGAGCCTCACCGGATGAGTCGGATTCTGGGTAAGCTAAATCCGGGTACCAGTTGGTGTATACCAAAAAAAATCACTCAAGCGAATATAATGTTACATAATTATCATTAAAAATAAAGTATTAAAGCAAATTATTAAAATGATATAATGGTATAATAATAATTATAAGTAGCAAATAAATTTCTTCCCTGGTATTGTGCTGTAAAGGCCCCGGTATGTAGTCTGATTGAATTCACGTATTAACCTGGTTTGGGCTTAAAGCCCAAATTCGGTTTTTTCTTCATCTTCTCTCTATTCTCCTCCTCTTTTTTTTTTTTTTTTTTTTTTTTTTTTTTTGGGATTTTTTTAGGCCTCCTCCAATTGTAATATATATATAATATCATAAGGTTGGTATATAATGTCATAGTTCATATGATATATATTGGGTGTAATAAAATACACTAAATGTCAATTAAATCATATAAATAATAATGACATTAATGGTAATAATATTGATTTATTATTTTCAAATAGGCAATTATATGTTATGCCTAGCTGACATTTAAATTAAATTATGCAATATGATGTAAGCCTTATATAACACTTTTTATGAAAAAAAATAATTAGGAACGAAATGTTATACTTCCCTGGATCATGAGCTGCTAGTGCCACCTTTCCGTAGTAATTTTTTTGGAGGAATTTTGACACCCCACGTTTAGATATATACACTCCACTTTATTTATTTATTTATTTTTCAAAATTACCCTTGGATCGTAACTGTGTTGATGATTTGTTGAAAAATTTTGGTCATCAACAAGGTCACGACCCGAGTTTTTTTTTTAAAAAAACTTTTAAATCATAATCCTTTACAACCCACGAACTAAAAATCATCTAGATTACAAGATAAATTATTTAAAGATTAATTCATGTCATACAAAAATCATGTGTAATGCTGTGTTGTGACAGAAATTTTTTGTACAAAAAACCTCGGATCGTGACCCTGTTGATGACCGAAATTTTTCAGCAGGTCATCAACACAGTCACGACCCTGATATTGAAATTAAAAAAAAAAACTTTCGAATCACAATCCTTTAAAACCCATAAACTAAAAATCATCTAGAATAAAAGAGAAATGATATAAAGATTCATTCATTTCATGCAAAAGTCATGTATGATGATGTGTTATGACAAAAGTTTTTTTTTTTTTTTAAAATCTCGAGTCGTGACCTTGTTGATGTCCAAAATTTTTCAGCAAATCATCAACACAGTCACGACCCTGATATAAAATTTTTAAGAAAAAACTTTCAAATCACAATCCTTTACAACCCATGAATTAAGAATATCTAGAATGTAAAATAAAGGATTTAAAGATTTATCATTTCACGCAAAAGTCATGTGTGGTGATGTGTTGCGATAGAAGTTTTTTTTTTAAAAAAAAAAAAAGCTCAAGTCATGACCCTATTGATGACCGAAATTTTTCAGCAGGTCATCAACACAGTCACGACCCTGATATAAAATTAAAAAAAAAAAGCTTTCAAATTACAATCCTTAACAATCCATGAACTAAAAATATCCAGAATGTAAGATAAAAGATTTAAAGATTCATACATTTCATACAAAAGTCAAGTGTGGTGATGTGTTGTGACAAAAGGAAAAAAAAAAAAACCTCGTGTCGTGGTGACCCTGTTGATGACCAAAATTTTTCAGGAGATCATCAACACTGTCACGACCCAAAGGTAATTTTGGGGAAGACGTACTGGCCTTTGAGAAGACGTACTGGCCTCTGAGAAGACGTAAGAACTTCAAATTCAATATACAAACAAGACGTACGTCTTGGTTGAGACGTAGGGGTTTTAAAAAAATTAATACCTATGTCAAAGCTTAGACGTAGGTGTTAAAATTATATACAAAAGATACGTCTTGGTTGAGACAGAAAGGCTAAAAATTAATACTTACGTGTTGGTTGAGACGTAGGGGTTTAAAAAAAAATTAGTACCTACGTCAAAGCTTAGACGTAGATGTTAAAATTATATACAAAAGATACGTCTTGGTTGAGACGGAAGGGCTAAAAATTAATACTTACGTGTTGGTTGAGACGTAGGGGTTTAAAAAAAAATTAGTACCTACGTCAAAGCTTAGACATAGATGTTAAAATTATATACAAAAGATACGTCTTGGTTGAGATGGAAGGGCTAAAAATTAATACTTACGTGTTGGTTGAGACGTAGGGGTTTAAAAAAAATTAGTACCTACATCAAAGCTTAGACGTAGGTGTTAAAATTATATACAAAAGATACGTCTTGGTTGAGATGGAAGGGCTAAATATTAATAAGTACGTCTTGGTTAGACATAGGGGTTTAAAAAAAATTAATACCTACGTCAAAGCTTAGATGTAGGTGTTAAATTTATATACAAAACTACGTCTTTGTTGAGACATAAGGGTTAAAAATTAATACTTACGTCTTGGTTGAGACGTAGGGGTTTAAAAAAAAATAATCCCTACGTCAAAGCTTAGAGGTAGGGGTTTAAATTATATTAAAAAATCATACGTGGTTTGAGTTCTATGTAAAAGGTTAAAAAAGCGTACGTCAAAGCTTACAGGTTGCAGTCATCAAACCTTAGAAAATTTTCATCATGCCTACGTCTGCAGAAGAACGTAGACACATGTTCTATAGTCATCAAGCCTTAGAAAATTTTCATCAAGCCTACGTCTACAAAAGAACGTAGACACATGCTCTATTTTTCCGTGGCAACTGCTTTAGTTGGGCCTTAGAAAATTTTCACCCCTACGTCTTAGCTGAGACGTAGGGGTTAAATTTAAAATTATACCATTCTTTTAAAAAAGTCTCACGTCTCAACTAAGACGTAGGGGATAATTTTTTTTTAATAAATATGTATTAAAAATCTATATTAAAAAAATATTATGAGTAAATCTGCATTAAAAAAAATATTGACCCATACGTCTTAGATGAGACGTAGGGTGATTTTAAAAAAAAATTAATACCTACGTCCATGCTAGGACGTAGTGTGTTTTAAATAAATCCACCTCACTGCAACTGCATTCGCAATTGATCCAACAATACATCCACCTCATCATGCAGGATCAGTTCAGTGGTGCGCCGAATCAAGACCCCAGGGACCATATCGCCAACTTCCTAGGCATGCTCGACTTCTTCAAGATCGAGGGTGTTACGGACGAGGCCATCAGAATGAGGATGTTCCCTCTCTCACTGAGGGGCGAGGCGCTAACTTGGGTGAACAACCAGGAACCAGGGAGTTTGTCCAGCTGGAAAGTACTTGTCTCCAAATTCATGGATAAGTTTCTTCCAACTGGGATGCAAGCAAAGCTGAGGTAAGACGTTCACTCATTCATGCAAGAGGACAGCGGGCCGTTGCATGAAGCTTGGCAGCGTTACAACCAGCTACTGAGGAAGTGCCCAACATTTATGCAAGACTGGCAGCAGATTCAATTGTTCTATAATGGGCTCAACCGATTCAGTCAAAGTATGATTGATGCAGCAGCTGGTGGATCGCTGATGAAGAAGACTGTTGAAGAGGCCAAGGAAGTTATTGCAAACATGACATTCAGCAGCAGCCAAGGATTAAGGACCCAGGTGGAGCAAAGCGTCTTGAAGAGTCATGATCTGAACTCTAGTCAAATCAAGATCTTAATCGAGCAGAACAAGCAAATGCAGTAGTAGATGGCTGCATTGACGAAGCAAATAAGTCAGATCACTATGTCAGTTGCATCGAGCTCTCTGAAGTGCGACTTTTGTGGAGGAGGTCACCGGAATGGTGATTGTGCATTCAAAGTCAGAAAGGGTCCAACAACCATTGAGGAGCAGGCCAAGTTTGTGGGTGATGGAGTACCTAAAAATAACATGTACTCCAATATCCACAATCCGGGGCAAATCAGTCAGTCTCACACCTCAGGGTACAACCCAACACCCAATCCATCACCGCCACAGAAGCAAGGTTGGGAGAAAGCACTTGAAGCAATGGCTACCACAACCAATACATTCATGGCAGAAGCCAGGGCGAATTTTGCCAATCAAGAAGTCAGCATTCGCAACCTAGAAATGCAAGTGACTCAAATAAACAATCAGATATCAGAGATTGCAACCAACTACAAGGAGCGATGCATGGCGTTCACCCTTCGAAGTGGCAAGTCGTATGAGGAGCCACAGAAGAAGGGTGATGCAACTGAGCATGAGAAGAAGGATGAAAGGCCAAAGCAACCAAGTGAAGAAGGCTCAACTGCAATGCAACAGACGCAGGATCCACCTGCGGACCAAGAGAAGGAGAAAGGCACACCTAAACCAGCACCACTACCTCCGAGGATTCCTTATCCTTAGAGGTTGAAGAAAGAGGACGACCAGAAGCAATTCTCCAAGTTCTTGGAGATGCTACGGAAGGTGGAGATCAACATCCCGTTTGCAGAGGCTCTTTCACAAATGCCTCTGTATGCGAGATTTATGAAGGAGTTGCTGACAAAGAAGAAGCGGATGCTCACTGACGAGACGTTCCCGATAGCAAAGAAGTGTAGCAGCATCATCAAATCCAACCTTCCACCAAAGCCGAAGGACCCAGGTAGCTTCACTCTCCCGATTAGCATAGGCAAGGAGTAATCAGGTAAGGCTCTCTGTGACTTAGGAGCTAATGTTAATATTATGCCTCTGTCTATTTGTGAAGCATTAAACTTAGGAGAGATTAAGCCTACCCCGACATTACTTCAGTTAGCTGATAGAACCACCCTCCGCCCATATGGAGTGGTGGAAGATATTCTGGTTAGGGTGAAAGATTTTATCCTGCCCTTAGATTTCATGATCTTAGATGTAGAAGAGGATAAATATTCCTCTAATTTTTGGACGACCATTCTTGGCCACAACAGGGGCAGTGATTGATGTGCCTAGGGGAGAAGTAATCTTCGAGTAAATGGTGACCAAACTACAATTAAAATTTTTGAAAAACCACCAATCACCGCGAAGAACTTTGTTCCTCTCATGTGCATTCAACACTCGAATGGAGAGAGTGTTGGAAAGAAGTGGAAAAACAAGGTGCCACCCTTGAAGGGATCTTGGCAACCACCCTAACCTCTGAAAAGAGGTGACCCGTCAGGCTCTTGACGTTAAACAAGCGCTAGTTGGGAGGCAACCCAATGTTAGGTAATTTTCCTTAGGTTTTATTTTTTTAGTTATTAGTTAGTTATTAGTTTTATTAAAAAAAAAGAGATGTACAGGTCCAGCCACGCCTAGGCGTGGTGCAGTTCACGCCCAGGCGTGGCAGGGGGGTTTAACATTCCAGTTTGGGGGTGTGACCCCCATTTGCTCCCATTAGTTCCCTATATGTCACCCCAGACCTGGTACTTCGCAAAAATAATGTCCTGTTTTTCTAGGTAGTTTTTAATTTTTATTTTGTAGTTTTAGTTTAGTTTAGTTTGCTTGAGGACAAGCCAACTTCTAAGTTTGGGGGAGTGGACAAAATAAAAATTTTCAGATCTGAATTTTTCTCCCATTTTTAGTGTTGGTTTGTGTTCTTGGTATGAGAAGGTAATTATTCTAGGTTTAGGACTGTTTTTCTGATGATAGGTGTAAATACTTAGTTTAGGATTAGAGTCATTGATTTATGGCACTAATTGATTGAGCTGTGAATATTTTTGAGATCTGGTTATTTTGACAAACTTTTTGAGAAGTTGTGATTAGTGAATTGACTATTTAGCCTGTGAGTTTTTGAGCCTATACACTTGGAGGGGT
This sequence comes from Crotalaria pallida, assembly GCA_037953625.1. NCBI lineage: Eukaryota > Viridiplantae > Streptophyta > Magnoliopsida > Fabales > Fabaceae > Crotalaria > Crotalaria pallida. The sequence continues at coordinate 126,060,751 of CM075649.1, forward strand.
ATGTGATTATTGAAATTTTGATTTGAAACCCCTGATTCTTTCATGAGTGTGTTCACTTTGATTTTGTGTTCTAGAACTTGATCGATGACCATTTTGAAATTGATAATTGATTGCATGCATTAAGATGATTAAGGCACTTAGAATGTGTTTTTGTGGCCTTCAGATGTTTTGAATTGATAAATATTCCCTTAGTTGCCCATTTTGAGCCTTATGAGATATTATGATTTTTCTTTGGTACCCTGCATTTATTGAAATATTCTTTGTGAGTACCTTGAAAATTTTGAATGAGCAATTGAGAGGAATGAATAAGAAAAATGAAAGTAATTAGTGAAAAGTGTTATGAGTTCTATTTCTCTTCCAAGTAAAAAAAAAGGAAATTGAAAAAATAATAAAGAGAAATTTGGAAGAGAATAGAAGAGAAATAGTGAAAAAGAAAAGAAGGATGATAATGATTTTGGAGTTGAGTGTGAGTCTTAATTGTATTCATTGCTCATTCATAATTTTTAGAGGAAAATTTGTTTTTGCATTTTAGCCCTTAGTTTCAGCCTTTCTTTCTTTTATCCCACCTAATACTTTTAGCCATGGCCTCATTACAACCAAAATTAAGACCTTTTGATTTTTGCATGTATTCAATAATTTCTGTAGAGATTTGGGTCTATGGTCAAGCTTATGGTAACACATTGTCATTGTATGAAATTGAGTGAATTGTACAACCCTTGATACACATGAGAGATACACACTGTGAGGTTGAGAGTGTTCACTAATCTTGAGTTCTTATTGAGTTTGTTTCTCTAACCAGGTTTCAATTGTATAAATTGTTTGTGATAAAAAGTGTCTGAGTCTGTGAGTCGAAGTCTTAGATTAAGTGTGTACATTTTGATTTAGGAGGTAGTCTTGTGTTCTAGAATTTTTATTTTACTTTTGCCTGGGACATGCAAAATACTAAGTTTGGGGGAGTGATTTGGGTCTAATATATGATGTTTTGAGCATGATTTAGACTCCCTTTTACTATGGATTTGGCTTGTTTCTCTTGTAAATTTAGGACTTTTTGTATAGTTTTTATAAAGTTAGGTAATTTAGAAGCCTTTGAACGTTTTGATACGTTTTGGGTTTGTTTCAGGTACTTTTGGAGCTTAAATGAAGAAAATATTATTGGAGCTGAAAAGACGATTAAAGGACCTTGAAAATGGCACAAGAATGGAGACAAACGGAGTCAGAACCAGTTGTGCACGCCCAGGCGCGCATGCAGTGGTGAAAAGGGACCATTAGACCTGGCGCGCCCAGGCGTGTGCCCTGGCGCGCCCAGGTGCGCGATGTACGAAGAGGCCCAATTGGGCTGATTTCTGATGCGTTTTTCATGGATTTTCTTAGGATTTCGTTTTATCTTTTAAATATACGTTTTTAGAATTATGTTAGGCAGCCATTAGCAGTCATTAGAGAGAGAGAGAGGGAGATTACATAATTTTAGAGAGTTTTAGAAGAGGAGAAGATCAAGGATTGGAAGATCCAAGGCTTTTCCATGGTAATCGTGCATTCTTCTATTGCTTTTGTTCTTATTTTTATGATGTGTAACTAAAACCCTTGTGTTAGGAATTGGTGAATTTGTATGGATTAGTTTATTGATTTTATGAATTGATGTTTTTCCGTTTCTAAATCATGTGTTTGATTGAGTTTTATTTCCAATTCATAAATCTGGCCAATTTATGTCTTCTTTTGGATCTCCAATTCTTCAACTGAGAGATTAAGAATTAGAATAGGTCATTCCTTCAAATAATATAGTTATTCAACAAGTAGGGATACAATTGGGTAATTATATAACATGATTAATTCCATGTTCTTAATTAAAATTATTCAATAGTTTAATCTCTTAAGGAATTAAGGATTATCTAATTGAATAAGAAATGGTAATTATACAAGAGGGATCTAATAGTTTCCAATTTAGGAATTTGTTCATGATTTAGGGAAAAACAGAGATTCATGATAAATAAACAACGCCATACAATAAAACCATGTTCCTAACATCTTTCTCAAATTGCTCACAACTTCTATTTAATTTCTGTATTTAATTTATTTTCTGTTTTTAATTCAATCTTAATTAATTAGTAGAAACCTATAGATTTTGCTTTTAACTACTCTATGGTGAGAATTAATTGAATAATTTGCAATCCCTGAGGGACGATATATGGTCTTATTGACTATATTACTTTGTGATCTAGTATACTTGCTAGAAAGTGAACACACAGAAACTTCAAGATGAAAAAATAAACGGCATTAGTAAAAAAAAGTTCAATATTTTTAGTTTCTTGCCCTTACATTCGAAAATTTTTGGGTCCGTCTCTATTAATAGCAGGCGAATGTGATTCTAAGTCACCTGAACGAAACCAAAAGCATGTACTTCAGGATATCACTAATCAATGTGAGTCATTTCTTTGCCTGTGTAGCGAAGGTCAAGGTTTGAAAATGAATTATGATCTTGGGAATTATATTGATGTGGATGTTATTTCACTTGAGACAACGTAATAAGACGATTTATCAGGCATTGTAATTGTTTATTTGGTAATTATATTATGTTAAAATGAGTAAAGGAACACAAATAGCAAGGATGTGATTCATGCGAGACAAGGTAATGGACTTATCATTCATCTACATCGTTTATTTGTTAATTGACGGTTGTGTGGTTCTTCTTATTTTATTTATTAGTACGAGGTGTATGTGGGACCAAGACACCGAAAAGAAACCAAAAGCATGTGATTCAGGATATCAGTAATGTATGTGACTCATCTTTTGTGATGTTGAGAGAAAGTGAAGAGCTGTGTAACAACCTCACTTTAATTAGTTAATTTCAAGTTTTATTAAAATTGGTGTTTGAAGATTTCTTTTAAAAACTTGATTACTTATAAAAAGTTCTTACGAAAATCCGGCAGAGTTTCCTCTGTTTTTCGGACTTCCCAAAAATTTCTTCTTTTAAACCTGTTAGACCAGAATTATTTAAAAACTTAAAACTCAGCAATTTAATAGCCAGATCAAAACCTAAAGCCCAATTAGTACAAGTTTCAGGGCATGCAACTATTACATATTCTAAATTACAAAATAACGGTCCACTCATAACACACGTGCACTCCACGTGATGGAATGTAATCCTGCTCGGCCATGACTCGTGTAAGCTCCGCTTCTGTACCTGTAAAAATATAGCAAGAAGGGTAGCGTTACACAGAACTTAGAAAGATAAATCCTATAAGAAGACATAGTAATAAACTAAGCCTACATTATTATTAACCCACATTATACATAAATATCCATACATTTAATTTCTTTTACTTCTTTTCTTATTCTCACATTTCTTTTCATTCTTAAATCTCTATTCATTTTATCTCATTCATTCTTTTGCTTCCATTCTGTGACACCCTCAATATAATACTAGAAATTAGAGTAATGAATAGACTATTACTCAATTAAGTATGGACTTGTTTCAAAATAGAAAATATAAGGTTAAATTTTTCCTTTTCATTTTCTAAAAGAAGCGGGTGCACAAACCAAAATATGGAATTCTTGGATATTAGATTTTGTATTATTTAAAATATTGAATTCGGCGTTTATCTAAAACAAGGAAATCATTTCATAATCTAGATAACATCTATTCATTGAAATTGCATTTACGTAATAAAAACTTAAGTGATGCCATCCACTATTTCTTTTTGCGAAACTGATACCATTTTCAAATATCGGAGCCGAACTCTTTAAATACTTTTATCAGAGTAAGCGGAAATAGCAGGACTATGTACAAGTTGTAATATAAACATCAAATATATATATATATGTCATAAGATACATAGTCCAAGAGTCAAGTCTCCAAGATCCAATATAAGCCCATAACAAAATAAACCATAACTCTAGAGTCCTCATAAGTATATCTACAATATATACATCTCAAAATATAAAACTCCAGAGCTGGTCATATAGGACAAGTAGCAGCAGTAGAAGTCTCCTAGAAGCAGCAGTAGTAGTCATCATCCAACATCAGCAGCAACATCATCTCCTCCACAACATCCATCATACCGGATCCCTGATCCTCATCATCTACCTTATGCACATACCTAGGGATCATCGTCCCTTCATTGACTCCCGATAGAGTGAACGACAGGCTCGCCTCCGCTCTCGTCCTCAACAGGGTCCTCCTCTATCTCATCTGAAGGAGTGGGTACCCTTCCACTGGGTACAGGGTCTGGTGATGGCGAGACCCTAACAGGAATCCTCGGATCAGATAGGGGAGTCTCCTCTCGGACGACTCTAGAAGTAAAAGGGTGTGAGCGGGTAGGTCAAAATCGAAAACTGTGATATGAGCGAGCTGGTCGTGTGGGAGGTGGTCCACGGTAAGTGTAAAAGGGTGGTACATGCATAGTGTATATGATGGGGATCCTAAATCTACGAGGACGAAACCGAATCAGCGGGTTGGGGTGATAGAAGGTAACCTCTACCTCACCCTCAAATACCGCTCGGTGAAGCTCGTAGATCCATATGCCACTAGGAAGTGGCCGGATCTCGATGCAAGCGATGTAACGTGACATCACCTACAAGGGCACAGGGATAAGCAATTCTATACACATAATAAATAGAGCATAAATAATTGTACAACATAAATATGAATGTATGCAACAATAATCAACAATCACATTTAGCATTTAGCAATTAGTTTATGCAAGTAGAATGCTCATACTTATTTTCATTTATCAGCTTTAATTTAGATGAGTGGCATGATGTATGAGTCAAGCTCTCAACCCTAACTCCATCAATCTATGACACTCTCTGACATCCATCCTTTACTTCATATCAGCACTCAACAGTGCTGATCGAGTAACGTCCCGTCGTCTTAACGGAATAACCATATCATCATCATCTCACATTCGCTGGCCACATCGTCAACCATAATGTGTCATCAAGCAAGCCGTCAGTTGGCACTCCCAGAGGCCCTCCTCATGTTACCAAAACATGAAAAACGATCTAACACCCGAACTCCAGGATGAATGCAATTTCTTAACTTAAAAGAATTGATTGACATAGCTCAATTAATAATATCTCACATTATTAATTTAATGATTTCATATCATCATCAATCAATTGCTTTTAAGTCTTAGATCTCTTGGATTATTATCACTAGATATTAACATAATGATTCAGAATTAAAAATGACATTTTTAAGTTTTCTAATAAAAAAGACTCGAGTATTCCCCATAGGACTCGAGTAGTTCTTCAAACTGCCCCATAGACTCGAGTGGTTTATGAATAGACTCGAGTAGATCATAAATTTCCAGAAAGTTCAGGTTTTCTCAAAATACTCGAGTCATTCATGATACACTCGAGTCGTTCATTAACCCAGAAGACTCGAGTGATTCATGCAAGACTCGAGTGGTTCATCATAAAAGTTCATTGGTGCATCAGTCAATACCCAAGTCTTGGACCAGAGACTCGAGTGATGGTGCCAGCAGACGCACTGGTGCGTCATGAAACACTTGAGTCTCGAGTCAAAGACTCGAGTCTTTACAGATAGAGGACAGTGAAAAATTGAGTTTTAACATGCCATTTTCATTTCTAACCAATTCCAATCCAATCCAATGATCAACAGAGTTAATATAACATATATTAAACATGTTCAAGCACTTAGAATACATCAAATTACATAATTCACAGAGATTCATAAGATTATGCATGAAACTTAGAAAATTCACAACGTAACATATTAATTTGCATAATACACAGAATACTCATGATTTTAAGTTCTAAATAACTTGCATGCAACATATAAAACTTGCTCAAAACAACTTTAGAGCACAGGTTGGTCTCCAAACCAATATCCCTATTCAAACTAAGCCCTTAGAGCCTCTTGGTGGCTCTCTAATCAAATTCATGTTATTTAAACTCTATCTAGTGAATAGAAAGCTTTCCCCTTACCTCTTTGACGTGTACCAACAGAAAGTTTTGAAAGAAAAGCTCCACAACACACAGAACCACTTCAAGCACCAACATGCAGAGCAGTTTGAGTGGAGCATCAAAATTGAATTGGTTGGCACATGAAACAACAATAAGAATTGGGGAAATTAGTTTCCCTAGATTCTATGCAACACAATCTAACTAAAGAAACAAGTTTGAGACTTAGAGAGTACTTGAGCTTACCAAACTCAATGACCAAAGTAAGCTCCAGAAACTGTTGACAACACACAAGCCTCCACTTTCGAGCTCCAATTCTTCCAACACACAAACTCTCTACTCACGATTTTGGTGTCTATACAAAGCTCGTGATGTGAGCTTTGTATCAGTGTATGATTTGTGACTCGAATTAAAACAGAGAGGGAGAATCGATTAAGCGAACTTAGGAACCCTAATGCACCAAGTCTTCAACAATTTGGCAAAATGATTGATTCCCATCAACCATTGAGTTTAAATACATGGGTTAGATTGCCATGCACAGCGACACGAAGGCTAGGAACGTGTAGTGGTGGTGTTTTCGTGTCAACGGTGGAGAATCGATGATGGTGAGTCACCAAAACGCACTAACTCGTCCCACGTTGACCAGAATACTCGAGTCTTCTCAGAAACACTCGAGTATTTTGGTCAATTTTTGAAAAATATATATTTTATTTTCTTTCCCTCCAAAACTTTTCCTATAATTACTTCTAGGTCCCAAAGCAGGGACTAATATGCAAATATATTTATTTTTATGCATAAATAAAATTTCCAAATCACATTCACACATTTCCTAATAACATAAACATAGATTTTAATCGAGGATTAAAAATAGAAATAATTAATTATAATAAACTTTATAATTAACATTTCATTAATCAGGGATTAAAATTTTGGGGTGTTACACTACTCCCCACTTACAAGGAATTTCGTCCCCGAAATTCAACTCATACAAACAATTCAGGATAATCCTGACGCATCTTATCCTCTAATTCCCAAGATGCCTCAATTACATTACCACAATTCCAGATAACTTTGACCAAAAGAATATCTTTCCCTCTAAGCTGCTTGACTCTTCGATCTTCAATGTGGATAAGCATAGCTTCAAAGGTTAGATTCTCATGTATTTCTAGGTCATCAAGTTGGATTCTAAGGACAATGGTAGGATCATGGATATACTTTTTCAATTGAGACACGTGAAACACGTTATGAAGATAAGCTAATGACGGGGGTAGGTCTAATTGATAGGCTACTGGACCAACTCTTTTAAGAATTTGATAGGGACCGATAAATTTAGATGATAGTTTATGGGTTTTCAAAGCTCTACTAACACCTTTGGTTGGTACTATTATGATGAAAACATGGTCACCTTCGGCAAATTCTAATGGTTTCCTTCTCCGATCAGCATAACTCTTCTGCCGGCTCTGAGCAGTCCTCATCTTCTCTTGTATCATCTTAATCTTCTCAGTTGTCTCTTGCACAAAATCTGGTCCGATAAGAGAACTCTTCCCCACTTGAAACCAGCATAGCGGAGTCTGACACTTTCTCCCATATAGAGCTTCAAATGGTGCCATTCCAATGCTCGTATGATAACTATTGTTGTAAGTAAATTCCACGAGCGGCAACATTTGTTCCCAATTTCCTTGACCTTCCAAAACACAGGCTCTTAAGATGTCCTCCAGTGACTGAATAGTCCTCTCTGTTTGACCATCAGTCTGAGGATGATATGCAGAACTCAATTTCAACCTTGAACCCAGAGTTTTATGTAGATCCTGCCAAAACTTCGATGTAAACCTTGGATCTCGATCTAACACGATACTTGATGGAACACCATGCAAACGAAGTACTTCTTTGATATACAACTGAGTGAGCTTCTCCAAAGAATAGCGCATATTTACCGGAATAAAATGCGCTGACTTCGTCAAGCGATCTACAATCACCCAGATTGTATCATGACCAGTAGCTGTCCTTGGCAATCCGGACACGAAATCCATTGAGATGCTATCCCATTTCCATAACGGAATCTCTAAGGGAAGTAACTCTCCTCCTGACCTTTGGTGTTCCACCTTAGTCTTCTGACACACCAAACAACACGCTACGTACCTTGCCACATCTTTCTTTAAACCAGGCCACCAAAATATCTTTCTCAAATCCTGATACATTTTGGTAGTTCCCGGATGCATACTCATTTTGCTCTTATGCGCTTCATCCAGAATCGTTCTCCTTACTTCTGAATTATCGGGCACACAAATCCTATTTCTAAAGCGAAGAATTCCATCCTTCCCTTCTTGAAACTCAATCTCTTTATCTTCCTTCATAAGCCTTCTCTTCTTCTTTAGTTCATCATCCTCTTGTTGCAACTCGCGAATCCTTTTCAAGAATTCATTTGCAATCTGCAACATCCCCATCTTGATACTTGTCGGCTCCACTTGCATCGTCAAGCTCAAATCTCTAAATTCTTCTATCAATGCAGCTTCTTTGACCATCATCGAACTGATATGCATTGCTTTTCGACTCAGTGCATCCGCCATGACATTTGCCTTCCCAGGATGGTAATGAAGCTCAAACTCATAATCCTTCAAGAACTCCATCCATTGACGTTGCCTCATATTCAACTCTTTCTGATCAAAAAGGTACTTTAAACTCTTATGGTCACTAAATACCCGAAACGTAGTGCCATAGAGGTAGTGCCTCCAAATCTTTAGAGTGAAAACAACAGCTGCTAGCTCTAAATCATGAGTTGGATAGTTCATTTCATGAACCTTTAGTTGTCTCGAGGCATAAGCTACTACCTTTCCATCTTGCATCAACACACTCCCAAGTCCTTGTTTTGATGCATCACAATACACCTCAAAATTCTTCTGTGGATCAGGCAAAATCAACACAGGAGATGATGTCAATTTTTCCTTCAACTCTCGGAAATTCCTTTCACACTTCACATCCCATATAAATGGTTGGTCTTTCCGAGTTAACTTTTTTCAATGGTAGCGCAATCTTAGAGAAACCTTCTAAGAATCTTCTGTAGTACCCAGCCAAACCAAGAAAACTTCTCACTTCTGTGACCGACTTCGGTTGTTCCCATTGTAGAACTGAACTTACTTTCACCGGATCAACAGCTATTCCCTTGTCCGATATCACATGTCCTAAAAACTTAACTTCCTTCAGCCAAAACTCACACTTTGCAAGTTTGGCGTACAATTGCTTCTCCTTTAGGTCATTCAACACTATTCTCAAGTGTTCAGCATGCTCCTCCGGACTTTTGGAATAAATAAGGATATCGTCAATGAACACAACCACGAATGAATCTAAATAGGGTCTAAAGATTCGATTCATGTAGTCCATGAAAATAGCTGGTGCATTAGTCAATCCGAACGGCATCACAACATACTCATAATGCCCGTATCGGGATCGAAATGCAGTCTTAGAGATATCCTCTTCTCTAATCCTGATCTGATGATACCCCGATCTCAGATCAATCTTAGAAAATACTGAAGCCCCACGAACTCGATCCATAAGGTCATCTATCCTTGGTAAAGGATACTTATTCTTGATTGTGACCTTATTCAACTGCCGGTAGTCGATACACATCCTCATGCTACCATCTTTCTTTTTGACGAACAAGACCGGAGCACCCCAAGGTGACACACTTAATCGGATCATCTGCTTCTGCAACAACTCTTCAATCTGTTTCTTCATTTCAGTCATCTCCAGTGGTGCCATTCTATAAGGAGCAATAGAAATGGGACCAGCCCCCGGAACTAGATCGATTCCAAATTCAATCTCTCTCTTTGGTGGCAAACCCGGTATCTCGTCAGCGAATACCTCATGAAAGTCTCTGACAACAGGAATCTCTTCAATCCTTGGGCCATTCTCTTCTACTTCAGTATTGAACAAACACATATAGCCTGAAGGTTTTGGGTCTCTATAGATCACTATTTTTCTATCACAATCCATGATCACTTGGTTTCGACTTAACCAATCCATTCCCAAGATCACATCCAATTGCGATAAGCGTAAACAGATCAAATCTACCCTAGAGATTTGTCCTAAAACTTCTATACAACTGTTAAGGCATGCTCTAGAAACAACTACAGGAGCATTAGTAGGGGTTTCTACCTTAAGAGTATATGACAACTCAGATATGGGTAAACTCAAGCGATTTACACATTTATAAGAAACAAATGAATGCGTTGCACCGGAATCAAACAACACATTGCAAAGCTGACCATTTAGCAAGTAATTACCTTGCACAAGATCAGAGGATTGGCTTGCCTCCACACCACTAAGCGTGAAAACCCTGCCTTGAATCACAAACTTGTCAGCTGCCCCTCTCGGATTGTTCTTGGCTGGTTCTTTGCAATCTTTTGCAAAATGTCCTGACTTTCCACAGTTAAAGTAGCCACTTGTCGCTCAACAAAAACGACCATAATGGCGACGTTTGCACTTGTCACAATAGGGAGCCTCATTTTGGAAATTTCTTCCATCACTACTTCCAACTTTTCCTTTTCCTTTTCCTTTCCCTCGACGATCATATGGTCCCTTGCCTCGATTGTTGAAACCTTTGCGTCTCTGAGGCCCATAACTCTGATTGTCTTTCTTCTCCGATGTTGGCAACCCTTCTGCCTTTTATCGTCCTTATACATCTTACACATATCCACCAATGCAGGAAAACTCTGAATCCGTTGATAGCTAAATATAGACTTCAATTTAGGCCTTAAGCCTCCTTCAGACTTGATACACTTGCTCCTTTCATCTGGATTGTTCTAGTAATATGGAGATTACTTCATCAATTCCTCGAACTTGGCTGCGTACTCACCCACACTCATGTCTTATTGCTTCAGCTGCAAGAACTCAACTTCCTTCTTTCTCCTCAAATCTTCTGGGAAGTATTTATTGAGAAACTTCTCCATAAACACACCCCAGTTCACGCCCTTCCTTCATAATGTAAGAGCTGAACTGTATGGTTCCACCAATTCTCATCCTCATCTTCTAACATATAAACTGCATATGCCACCTTCTGAGCTTCCATACAGTCCAATGTTCTAAAGATTTTATCCATGGTATGAATCCACTTATTAGCCTCCTCAGGCTTAAATCCTCCTTCGAACTTAGGTGGATTACAGCTCCTAAAATCCGCCAAACTCTTTGTGACGACCTGCAAATTCCTCGTTTGTTTTAAATGAATTTTTGAAATATGTTTTATCAACGATAGATGTATTTGTGTGAAAATAAATATTTTCATGAACTCAAATTAGATGGTTTTATTATTTGGGATTTCTTTGAGAAGTGAAATTCTTTGTGAACTTTAATAGATTGAATGACTTTGAAAATTCATATCTTTTTAACCGTAATCCGAAAATTATGATATATATATATGAAAACGATCGTCTTTAAATGTAGAATTTGAAAATGTAACTTTTATAATTTTCTTGAATTATTTACAAAAATTTATTTTTGGATGCATTTTAAACGAATTTTGAGTATATAAATCAGTAAAAATAGTTAAAGACCTCAAACGAACTTTTCCTTTTGAGGATCTCTTTTATATATGAAAACATGATTTTAGAAAATGAAATGGGGTCTGTAAATGTAGCCAAATAGTGCAGTTAATTGTTTTAGTTAAAGTGTGTATTTTTAGGATTTTTATTCACTATCATTAATGAATGTCATGTTACAAATGGAAAATTATTTGGTGTAATCTTATAAAGTGAATTGAAAATAAAATGAGTACTTGATATGATGTGTATGTGATTAATTGTGTGATGTGTGAATTCTTTGCATCCTATTATTTTTCATTAAGGTGGCATAGCATTTTAATATTTGTATGATGTGTGTGATTAGAAAAATGAAAATTAAAATGGTGTATAAGTGTGTATAGGTGGCAAGCATGCATGAAGGGAGAGTAGGAAGTTTATTTTCTTCTAGGCTAAGAAATTAAAAGTAAAATTTAATCTATGGAAAATAAATTAGGAGATGTGATGTAGAGAACAAAATGATGTGTGACAAGACCTAATGCCTTAAATTACTCCTTGATGTCTCCTTGAGTGGACTTGATCCATGCAAACTTCTTAAGTGCCGAAATTGCCCCTAGCCCTAACACATGAACCGAAATTAAATTAAGGGCAAAGGAGGGAATGCACGATTTGCTTATAAATAGCTTTGGCTTAGTTCATTTTGCTTCATTTTCATTTCTTCCTCTTCATTTCACACCAAACACTTGGTCTAAGAGGCTCATCAAACTCTTAGTGAGAGAGAGAGAGAGAGGCCGTGAGAAGAGAAGGAGAAGAAGAAGAGGATTTCAAGTTTTATTCAAGATTTTTCTTTGAAGATCGAGTATGTGGAGCTTAGGGAAATCAAGCTTAGGTAGAAACCCTTCTCTTTCTTAGAAAGCTTTGTTTTAAGATCTTGAAAATTTGAGAGTTTCATGTAACCATTTGTAAGCTTGTAATTTTCTTTCTTTTGCATGTTGTTTTTGAGCTTTCTCTTGTCTTTCTACACCTATTTCTACTTGGATCTAAGATTGAAAACAAAGAAATGAACATGCATCCACTTAGATGATGCTCACGGTTTTGGTCTCTTTTCACTTGAAATAATTTTTGATCTTTGAATTGTATTTTTATGTTGATTTTATGACTTGATGTGTAAGATCTAAGTACATGCATGTTGATGTTTAATCTTGAAAAAGTTGAGATCTTGGTTATTGCATGTTAAAGATCTAGTGAAGTCTATGCTTGAACTTAAAGATCTATGGTTGCATGTGTTTGTTTTGATGTGATCTTGGAGTTTAAGTTACATGCATGTTATTTTTAAGTGTTGATCATGAGTATTTGTGCTAGAAAGTTTAGATCTTTCACTTGTGATCTTCTTTGTCACGGTTTTGACTAGAGTTTGTGCTTAAACTTGTTTGTCTGCCTTGATCTTTATGTGCATGTGATGATTTAAACTTGATCTATGATAAAGCATGGAACTTGATCTTTGCATGTTGTAAAATGAAACAAAAATCTTGTCTTTGATATGATGATGATTCGGCCAAACCTAAAAGAAATGAGAAATCATGCTTTGCACATGCATGTTAATATTTGTTTAATCTAAGGACTTTAAATGCATGCATGAAGTTGTTAAGATTGAAAGATAAGACTTTGATGTGATACTTGATTTAATAAGTTGATTTAAGTTAAGAAAATAAATTAAACTTTGATAATTTTCCAAGTTGAGCCCACGGTTTTTGAATAATAAAAAAAAAAATTTCATGATTTTATGCCTTAAACTTTGAACAAATCCTTGCTCAGACTTCTCAATATTTTTGGCCAATGCATGTTCAAGAAAGTTAGAAAATTTTCCTATGAAATGACCTTTAATGATGAACATGTTTTATGTGAATGATGTTATGTTTGATTTGAAATGTTGGGTTGTTTTCTTAAATCCCCTTCGGTTTAGGATAATAGAGTATTTAAGTTGGTTTAATTAATTGAAAATGAAATCGTTTTGGAAGTGATTATGTGTTGTATAAATGATTTAGTGTTAGTTAACTAATTATATGTTTGAGTTTAATTGGAAAAGTGTTGTTTTAATGCTTTATGGAATGTTAGAAAAATTTATAAATGTTGTTTAGCCTTGATGCATGATTCGGCTGAGGCATGATTAGTAGGATAGGAAATTATTTTGTTGAATGATAATTGATATTTGAAGGGTGAACGACCTATAAGGAAAGTAAAAGCTAAAGTGTTTGATTGTGAAAGTGTTTATTTGAAAATAACTTTGAAGACTAGTTGATTGTAAGGTTGTTGTCTTTGAATAACTTGAATTTATGGATTGTGTTTGATGGCTGCCCTAGCTTTATTTTTAGTATTGAAGCTTGAATTTTAAAGTAACAAAGTGTTGGTTTTGTAATAAGGAATGTTTGGGAAGCAAAAGTACTTTTACGTTGTTTTCAGATTTTATTAAAGTGAATTTGCAAAACAATTCCTTGCTGTCCAGAATTGTTCGGGTTTGTTTCTTAGTTTTAAAAATGTGCTCATGTGATTTAAAGTATGGTTTCAAGCGATATTTGATTTGGGAAAAGTTAGAGTTGTTTTGAGAAAACAAGTGTGTTTTAAATTTATTGACGAGGAATGAAATGTGTTTGAGTTAAGGGAAGATTTTCTTATATAAGTTAATAATATAAACGTGTTCGGTTAATACGAGGAATGGTAAAGACGGGGGATTGGAGCAGCTGACAGCGACAAGGATCCGCGGAGATCGTGTGCATTTAATTGCTGGACTAGAGGTGAGAGAGAAGCTTTCCTAAGACACCGTGGTATTTAGGTGATTTATTAGGATGTTCCTGATTATCTCAAAGATCGGAACTTGGTGGTTCTGAGTCAGTAGTATAGTGGCAATTTTCTGTGTTTGTGTGGCCACTTATACGAAGGAGACAAAGATCACATGTTGTTATGTGATGGAATTATATGATGATGATTTGAAATAGCATGTTTATGTTTATCTGTTTAAATGTTTAATTATGCATGATGATATTTGAATTGTTGATTAATAAGGGTAACATGCTGATGGACGTCTGTTTCGTCTTGAAAATGAGATAATGTGGATAAGATTGTGAAAGTAAAAGATACAAAGAGAAAGAAGTGATACCCGGTTGGGTTTAAGTCCTTATGGAATAAGGCAACTTGATAAGACATTTAGATGAGAAATGATTTAAGGTGTAAAGAAAATCGTAAGAATGGAATAAGAGATAAAGTATCGTAATGTTGAAGAGCAAGAATCATAATAATCATGCTGATGAAAACAATGCTGTTGAGCAAGAGCTGATGAAAACATTGCTGCGGATGTTCACTGGAATGAGATGTGATATGAGTTGAACTTTGCTCCTCCGCTGATGATCACTTGGAATGAGACTTGTCTTGAGTTGAGCTTTGCTCCTCCGCTGATGATCACTTGGAATGAGACTTGTCTTGAGTTGAGCTTTGCTCCTCCGCTGATGATCACTTGGAATGAGACTTGCCTTGAGTTGAGCTATGCTCCTCCGCTGATGTTCTGAAAAGAGTTATGTTGCTATTCTGAGAAAGTTTACGAGATGAGATGTAAGATTGTTGATGCAATCCCAGCTTTGTGCTATGTTAAGAAAATAAAAGAAAAGTAATGTTGTAAATTAGTGGTCGGGACTCGTTGAAGGGATACACCAAGGATGAGCCGACCTTAGGGTAATAACTAAACTCTAAAACTCTTAAAAAGACATTGACGAATGCGGTGAACAATGAGTGCGAAGTAGTGGAGAGGAAGATACCATGGGTATCTGCGGATACTCAGGAGGAGATTGCATTAGGGGAAGGCAATGACGGTGAAACTTCAAGAAGCCTTGAGTACTTTCTAGGTGGGACGAATTCCATAAGGGGTAAGGATGGGCCGATCCTATGCCGTGGTAAGTTCTACACCCGGAACTAGAATAGTACTGTCACCTCCTAGATTGCAAATCTTGAACATTGAGAGGGACTGGAACGGGGCTCTGTGATTTTGCCACTATACCGGATTTTCTACAGTGTGCCTTGATTATATGATTTGATTTGAGACTGTACCGGATTTTCTACAGTTCTCCTGGCATTGAGTATTTTTTTGAGACAGCTGTCAAGCCCGCATGGTCAAGGTCCTGTACTCCTGTTTGCTTCCGACTAGGTTGGGTGGATGACCGAGGAGATGTAGACGTGTGTGCTAACTGCGAATGAAACAAGTACCTCGATGATATTTTAATTCCCCAATCATCGATGGACGTGATCCAATAAGACTTGATAAGAAAAGTTTAAGAGTCATGAAAAGACTTATAATTATAAGAGGCAAAATCTTATGGAATATTGATAATAAGAAACGAATCGAGAATGAAAGTGTGGAAAAGTGAATGAAACCATATGAAAATGGAAATGAATGCAACTGAAAGATTCACAAGTTGAGATCGAGAAAGGAATTGAGAAAGAAAGAATGTTCATGTTGAGAAGTGAAAATAAGTTTGGCAAGATAATGAATGACGACGACGACCACGATGATGATAAACTTGAATGTTGTGTTGTATTTATGTTGCATTGTTATGTTTGTATTGCCTTAATATCTTGCCTATTATAAACACACACCGTCGTCGATGCGTCGTTCGGAATGCTTACTCTCTCCTGTCTCGTTGGCATATCGGTGCTGCTGGTATTACGACGGATAGATGGAGAATCGTATGGAGATCACCACCTGGAAAAGGCACGAAAATGGTTGGAAGGCTACTCCCTATGGCTGGGTATGGACTGGCTACACTCAGATAGTGTTTCCGGACCCAGAGCACACCTTGAGTGGAGTTAATTTGGAACTGCATCTGGGACAGGTCACTGTACGAGGGTACAACAATTATGACAAAAGGTTCGGGATGAGATACAGGAAAAATCTATCATGCTGGATGGAGAGGAGATAGAGACAAATGACAATGGGGAAGCAACGTCAAAGTTGGCATCACCTTCGGAGGTGAAGGAAGGGCGCAACATGAAAGGGAAGCTTCGACCAGTCGTCTTCAACAGGAAGATCGAAGGATAGTGTTATTATTTTAGGTGGCCTCACGTTATCTGTCAGCCTAAATTTGGTGTCAGTATTTAGAGTCAAGGATTACCTAAGTAATGAACTATTTATGTAATTCAGCTTATTTTAGATTATGCCCTACTTTTGAAGAAGTGTAAGAATGAAACCTTTTGAGAACTGTATAAGTTCTTCTGATGAAATACAAAGAACTATGTTGGGTTCGAAACCAAATCATTTTCCAATGATAAATGTTTTTAGAGATTCAAGTAAGTAAGTATATGTTTTAGTAACAACTCGGTTTTCCATGAGGGATGTCAAAGTATATCGATGACATCTCAATAATGTTTAAAAAAAAAAAATTGGCCTCATTTTTGCAACTTAATAAATAAAAGTTGGTTATGTTGTGTTACGAAAATCGGGCTGTTACATTATGGTATCAGAGCTTATGGTAATCCTTAGTGGCCTTAAGCATGGGCTTACATGCTTTGTTTGTATGACTCTGTGTGTCTACTAGTGTAAGGATAGGAGTACAAGGTCAAAGTTCTCGCCTTTCTGAGATGTGTGACTCTGTCTGTGTCTCTAGTGTCTGTGGATGTGATCTGCTGGATATGTTGACTATATAGTCTAAAGAAAGTGGACCGAGTAGAAAGTGAATAGATTCTATGTCGAGACCCTATAACCTTTGATGTTATATCATTGCTTGATAGACCCAAGTCTGTTGACCTTGACGCACCTTTTGGTACAAGGGTAGTCATTACCTTTAAGAGTATAGGATATCATCCTTGGATCACCATGTTTGTTGAATTGCCCCAACAAAAACAGTCATTGTTGCAGAAATTCAAACTTTTTCTTCATGAGCCTTACTATCAAACCATAGCCTTATCGATCCTTTCCGAAATCCATTAGCCTGACTTGTGAAAATGAAAATGCCATAGTTACCCAGATAGCTTAGGCTTGAACGATCAAGGATGGATCAATGGTTGAAATTGAATAAGAGTATAAGACCACAGTGAACTTAGTTGTAAGATTGATCGAAGTTGGGGAGCTACAAGGAAGATAAGAGGTGTATGTTACCGGTAATTTGAGGAAATTATAATGAAAATCCGGATGATTAGAACCACTTTGTGCTATAGCTAAATGTCTAGATGGTGAAAGTGATAGGCATGATTGATGCTTAGGATGAGTCTAACAGAAAAGTGACATTGTTTTGAGAAAGTAAAACCAAAGTTGCAATAGAATCTCCCTAAGTTAGAGAAATGATGGATGAAAGCATTAGAGTTAGAAGGAAAACTGAAGGAAGGAGTAGTTACTTATGAATTAGTGGGAATCCAAAGTTGTCGAGAGTAGTGAGTACCTAATGATTTTTGGACCTGTTAGCAGTTTTAAAAGTAAAACCTCGTGCTCGTAGAGAGGTGTGAAGTCATGTATGTATCAATATTCCTTAAGTTTGTACCTGAGGTTGAGACTTCTGTAACTACGATTAGTTAAGAAACGGTATCCTCTTGGTTTAGTCCATTGGACTTGACCCGATTCAACACGCAAGTGGTTGTACGTGTGAAGCTTCTTCGTCCGAAAGCAACAAACGAGGAGCACTGTAAAGTAAATGATGTAAGCAAAGGAAATACGACCACGAAGTGAGAATGAGAACGTTCTCATGGGCCTCACCGCAATGCGAGAATTTTGTGTCCTGCTGCCCAATCCGTAACGCATTTCTCGGGGACGAGAAATCTTTAAGTTGGGGAGGATGTGACGACCCGCAAATTCCTCGTCTGTTTTAAATGAATTTTTGAAATATATTTTATCAACGATAGATGTATTTGTGTGAAAATAAATATTTTCATGAACTCAAATTAGATGGTTTTATTATTTGGGATTTCTTTGAGAAGTGAAATTCTTTGTGAACTTTAATAGATTGAATGACTTTCAAAATTCATATCTTTTTAACCATAACTCCGAAAATTATGATCTATATATGAAAACGATCGTCTTTAAATGTAGAATTTGAAAATGTGACTTTTATAATTTGTTGGATTTATTTACGAAAATTTATTTTTGGATGCATTTTAAACGAATTTTGAGTATATAAATCAGTAAAAATAGTTAAAGACCTCAAATAAACTTTTCCTTTTGAGGATCTCTTTTATATATGAAAACATGATTTTAGAAAATGAAATAGGGTCTGTAAATGTAGCCAAATAGTGCAGTTAATTGTTTTAGTTAAAGTGTGTATTTTTAGGATTTTTATTCACTATTATTGATGAATGTCATGTTACAAATGGAAAATTATTTGGTGTAATCTTATAAAGTGAATTTAAAATAAAATGAGTACTTGATATGAGTGTATGTGAATAATTGTGTGATGTGTGAATTCTTTGCATCCTATTATTTTTCATTAAGGTGGCATAGCAATTTAATATTTGTATGATGTGTGTGATTAGAAAAATGAAAATTAAAATGGTGTATAAGTGTGTATAGGTGACAAGCATGCATGAAGGGAGAGTAGGAAGTTTATTTTCTTCTAGGCTAAGAAATTAAAAGTAAAATTTAATCTATGGAAAATAAATTAGGAGATGTGATGTAGAGAACAAAATGATGTGTGACAAGACCTAATGCCTTAAATTACTCCTTGATGTCTCCTTGAGTGGACTTGATCCATGCAAACTTCTTAAGTGCCGAAATTGCCCCTAGCCCTAACACATGAACCGAAATTAAATTAAGGGCAAAAGAGGGAATGCACGATTTGCTTATAAATAGCTTTGGCTTAGTTCATTTTGCTTCATTTTCATTTCTTCCTCTTCATTTCACACCAAACACTTGGTCTACGAGGCTCATCAAACTCTTAGTGAGAGAGAGAAAGAGGGAGGCCGTGAGAAGAGAAGGAGAAGAAGAAGAGGATTTCCAGTTTTATTCAAGATTTTTCTTTGAAGATCGAGTGTGTGGAGCTTAGGGAAATCAAGCTTAGGTAGAAACTGTAACACCCTCACAATTATATAGCTTAATTACCAAAAATTAGATTGATTTTTAATTATGACTTGAAAATTTCTTTTTAATTCTTAATGAAAATTCGACAGAGTCTCCTCTGTTTATTGGACTTTCCCAAAAATTACATTTTATAAACCTGTCAGACCAGAAAACATTTATAAACATACAAACTTGGTTTTTATGCCCTGGTAACAAAATATAACAACACTCAGGGCTTACAAGGCTTGCATTAATTTCAAAACTCAAATAAGATAATTATAGCGAAATAAATATAATTCCCTCTTAACTAATTTTCACTCCACGGGGTGGAGTGTACTCCTGCTCGGCCGATACTAATGCAAGCTCAATCTCGATACCTGTAAAAACAGTTAAGAGGTGAGCATTACACAGAACTTAGTGAATGAAATCTAAATAGACATAGTAATAACTAAGTCATAGACAAATAGCAGTTAATCACATAATTATCAGACAATTCAAACCCATATATTTCAGTCACATACACTTATCATTTTTATTATCGTTTCAATATTCTAATCTTGATCCTTCTTGCCCTCTATACCCTGTCCTTAGTAAACTCTTTTCCACCCAACTATTCTCACTCAAAACTCATCCAACCTCTTTCTCATTATGTCCTTGATCTCGTTCACTTTCGACATCTTAATACCTTTCCTTTTCAGGGCTTTGCGAACCCACCACTGCGTACGACTCCATGAATTGGGCGTCTTACCGCTGCACACGCCATTAAATCGTGCGGCTTACGCAACCAATGCACCCAGCGGGGCGTACTTACTTGGCCCGGCATTCGCAAAACTGTAACTAGGGTACTACGGACTCACCACTGCGCAAAACTCCATGAATTGGGCGGCTTACCGCTGCACACGCCATTAAATCGTGTGGCTTACACAACCAATGCACCCAGCGGGACGTACTTACTTGGCCTGACATCCGTAGACCACATCCGCATGTCCTATCATAGTACTGTGAACCCACCACTGCGTACGACTCCATGAATCGGGCGTCTTACCGCTGCACACGCCATTAAATCGTGTGGCTTAAGCAACCAATGCACCCAGCGGGGCGTACTTACATGGCCTGGCATCCACATACCCAAATCCCTAAATTCTCTATCACTTTATCTATCATTACTCACATCAGAGTACTGCGAACCCACCACTGCGTACGACTCCATGAATCGGGCGTCTTACCGCTGCACACGCCATTAAATCGTGCGGCTTACGCAGCCAATGCACCCAGCGGGGCGTACTTACATGGCTTGACATTCGCATACCCAAATCCTTAATTCTCGTATCACTTTCTCTTCCATTTTTCTAACTCAATCATTCAACCACATTCTTCCTATTTCTGATATCACCCTATTCCCATTTCCTAGATCATTCTATTCTCATTTTCTAATCTCGAGCACCCGTCAAATTGCTTAGTTCCCTACACTTACTAATCCAACCTATACTTACCCCATGTTCATATCTAATTCTTAGCCAACCTTTCCTATTTATAAACATCTATCATCACGCAACACTTTATATAATACAATCACATAATATCATGATTCCAAGAAAAAGCCAAACACCAAATAACAATAAATCAGGCATTCTACCACGCTTACATAATTTCAAACATCAAATATCAAATAAAATATCCAAACATCAAGTCGTGCATATAATACACAAATCCCAAGTAAAGTATCAAATATTAAAAGCCAATCATCAAGTCATGCACATAATACATAAATTCAAGTGAGGGTTTCTATTCTTTTCTTAAGTCATTATTATTTATTATTACCGATTACCCTAGGGTTCATTAACATACAAACTCACCCAATCTCAATCATTACTATACACTAACTAGATTTACATTTCCTAAGCTAAGGTAACATTCCCCCTTACCTTGCGTTTCCTTAGGCATGATTCGTTTCGTACGACAATGTCCAAAAATATCCGAGTCCAGTGCTTACGCGCGGCGACAGGTTCTAAAGCTCCTTCGTCGTCTAATCATATTACATAAATTAAATAATAATCAACTGAATGCGCCTAAACCAAACCAAACACGACAATCAAACTATTAGTTAATCCTTTTTAATTATGCTAAAACAATATCAACATTTGATTAGTTGTTACGTTTGTAACGCTATAAAAACATATTTCTCTTTATAACCAGCAAATTAGAAAATATCAAATAGGTTATAAACGACCATTCAAGGTTCCTTAAAATAAACATTTTGGAACTTTACGTTCGAGGAATTTAGAAATGGAAATTAAAACAATTAACTTCGACATCTTGAAAATTGACAAGTACTAATGTATCAAATTTTGGGCAAGTTTCTAAATCACGAAATCATTTGATTATGAGTTACAAATCGAAGTTAAATAGAGTATAAATTAGGACCATTGGATTCTCATAAAGTAGTATAGCTTTTTAAATGAAAATAGGTCAAACTTTCAAAATTATTATAACCTATTAAAACAAATCAAAATCAAGTCGCTTTGATAGTAACTCACAAAATCAAATGCCAATGTTACTTGACTCTATAAATTCGAGAATGAAAGAGAGCATTCTTTGTTCAATAGTAAGTTAAAAATCATGTTTTCTAAGCCCAAATAACTACACTCCCTTTCAATTCGAATTTAAAGCCTAGAGTATTAACCTGAATTAACGTATGCCGAATGCATCAGGTTTCTAATTAATTAGTTTATTGTTTAGTTTAGGGACAACAACCCAACTAAACTACAACTCGATTACTTAGGAGCCCAACATCTTTAACAAAAACTTTTAAAACTCGTCGTTCGGCATAATGGTCGACTCAATATTATACAAATCAGCATAACCAATTAAAATTATTAAACAAGACTAATTAAAATCAACACTACATCATACTACCATTCATTTTTCAAAACAACAATAAAATTCCAAAATAACTTAACAGGATAATTATCACTAATTAAGATTACAATTATTATTAATGTTATTATTATTATTAAAATGCAACATAGAGCAGTTAAGAAAGTGTTAGAGGTTTACCCACAAATCTGATTTTGAAGCAAGAGAGGCCAAGACCGGTTCAGTCAGTGCTCAGCCCAAACCCGGTTCACAACCAACCGGTTTAACCCAGTTCCATTTCATGGCAACCCCCACCCGTGGCGGCGCACAACAACCAGCATAGAAACGTCCTCGAGGATGGCGGCAAGAACCGAGGAAGAGAAAGACAGAGGTTGAGACCCTCTTCTCTGGAGGTGGCGGCAGCTCGTCTTCATGGCAGCAGTAACAGGGAACAATGACGGCGACGGATCCGTGCTGGAGAGAGGCGGGTCGCGATTTGCGACTGGAAGGAGGGCGCATGCGTGGCGTCGATGACGGCCCAGGAAGAGAGATCGCGTGAGGAGGAGGGAGACATGAACACGACGACGCCGGTGATGGTGGGCGACGTGAGAAGAGAAGAGACGAGGAGAAGAGGAACCGTGAGCGACGGAGAGACCGAGAGTGAGAACACAAGCGGCGGCCATGGCTTCATGGGTTGCGGCGAGGGAAGAAGAAGAAGACCAGAACGAAGAGGGAGAGGGATCGAGTGAGGAGTGGGAGGGGGGGCTTGTAGCGCCGCAACAAAGAAAAGGGAACCCTTAGGGTTTCCCTTCCACAGCACACACACATTCTTTTTTTTATTATTATTAATTCATTATTATTATCTTTCAAACAAATACCTTCATTTATTTATTTATTTATTAATTTAATAAATAGAAATCAATATTATTATTATTTGAAGGGAAACTAATACTAGGAATTAAGTATCATACTATCACATATAGAGATATCATAAAGTTATTATTTTAGTATGATAATTTTCTTTAAACGAGTTCACTTAAAAATATAATTAAATAAACTTTTGTAGTTAACATATTTATGAAAATACCTAACACTTAAATGATAAATTCCTGGAAACAATTATTTGATTCAATAAAACTTATAATTTATAACTTTAAAGAAATCGTGTATTCTAATTACGATATTTCCTAATACTTTCATAATACTAAAAGCGACCTTAATTTATTATTTCAATCTATTATTATTATTATTATTATAAATTATAATTATACTAGGGATTAGAATTCGGGATGTTACAGAAACCCTTCTCTTTCTTAGAAAGCTTTGTTTTAAGATCTTGAAAATTTGAGAGTTTCATGTAACCATTTGTAAGCTTGTAATTTTCTTTCTTTTGCATGTTGTTTTTGAGCTTTCTCTTGTATTTCTACTCCTATTTCTACTTGGATCTAAGATTGAAAACAAAGAAATGAACATGCATCCACTTAGATGATGCTCACGGTTTTGGTCTCTTTTCACTTGAAATAATTTTTGATCTTTGAATTGTATTTTTATGTTGATTTTATGACTTGATGTGTAAGATCTAAGTACATGCATGTTGATGTTTGATCTTGAAAAAGTTGAGATCTTGGTTATTGCATGTTAAAGATCTAGTGAAGTCTATGCTTGAACTTAAAGATCTATGGTTGCATGTGTTTGTTTTGATGTGATCTTGGAGTTTAAGTTACATGCATGTTATTTTTAAGTGTTGATCATGAGTATTTGTGCTAGAAAGTTTAGATCTTTCACTTGTGATCTTCTTTGTCACGGTTTTGACTAGAGTTTGTGCTTAAACTTGTTTGTTTGCCTTGATCTTTATGTGCATGTGATGATTTAAACTTGATCTATGATAAAGCATGGAACTTGATCTTTGCATGTTGTAAAATGAAACAAAAATCTTGTCCTTGATATGATGATGATTCGGCCAAACATAAAAGCATTGAGAAATCATGCTTTGCACATGCATGTTAATATTTGTTTAATCTAAGGACTTTAAATGCATGCATGGAGTTGTTAAGATTGAAAGATAAGACTTTGATGTGATACTTGATTTAATAAGTTGATTTAAGTTAAGAAAATAAATTAAAGTTTGATAATATTCCAAGTTGAGCCCACGGTTTTTGAATAAAAAAAAATATAATTTCATGATTTTATGCCTTAAACTTTGAACAAATCCTTGCTCTGACTTCTCAATATTTTCGGCCAATGCATGTTCAAGAAAGTTAGAAAATTTTCCTATGAAATGACCTTTAATGATGAACATGTTTTATGTGAATGATGTTATGTTTGATTTGAAATGTTGGGTTGTTTTCTTAAATCCCCTTCGGTTTAGGATAATAGAGTATTTAAGTTGGTTTAATTAATTGAAAATGAAATCGTTTTGGAAGTGATTATGTGTTGTATAAATGATTTAGTGTTAGTTAACTGATTATATGTTTGAGTTTAATTGGAAAAGTGTTGTTTTAATGCTTTATGGAATGTTAGAAAAATTTATAAATGTTGTTTAGCCTTGATGCATGATTCGGCGGAGGCATGATTAGTAGGATAGGAAATAATTTTGTTGAATGATAATGGATATTTGAAGGGTGAACGACCTATAAGGAAAGTAAAAGCTAAAGTGTTTGATTGTGAAAGTGTTTATTTGAAAATAACTTTGAAGACTAGTTGATTGTAAGGTTGTTGTCTTTGAATAACTTGAATTTATGGATTGTGTTTGATGGCTGCCCTAGCTTTATTTTTAGTATTGAAGCTTGAATTTTAAAGTAACAAAGTGTTGGTTTTGTAATAAGGAATGTTTGGGAAGCAAAAGTACTTTTACGTTGTTTTCGGATTTTATTAAAGTGAATTTTCAAAACAATTCCTTGCTGTCCAGAATTGTTCGGGTTTGTTTCTTAGTTTTAAAAATGTGCTCATGTGATTTAAAGTATGGTTTTCAAGCGATATTTGATTTGGGAAAAGTTAGAGTTGTTTTGAGAAAACAAGCGTGTTTTAAATTAATCGACGAGGAATGAAATGTGTTTGAGTTAAGGGAAGATTTTCTTATATAAGTTAATAATATAAACGTGTTTTGTTAATACGAGGAATGGTAAAGACGGGGGATTGGAGGAGCTGACAGCGACAAGGATCCGCGGAGATCGTGTGCATTTAATTGCTGGACTAGAGGTGAGAGAGAAGCTTTCCTAAGACACCGTGGTATTTAGGTGATTTATTAGGACGTTCCTGTTCATCTTAAAGATCGGAACTTGGTGGTTCTGAGTCAGTAGTATAGTGGCAATTATCAATGTTTGTGTGGCCACTTATACGAAGGAGACAAAGACCACATGTTGTTATGTGATGGAATTATATGATGATGATTTGAAATAGCATGTTTATGTTTATTTGTTTAAATGTTTAATTATGCATGATAATATTTGAATTGTTGATTAATAAGGGTAACATGCTGATGGACATTTGTTACGTCTTGAAAATGAGATAATGTGGATAAGATTGTGAAAGTAAAAGATACAAAGAGAAAGAAGTGATTCCTGGTTGGGTTTAAGTCCTTATGGAATAAGGCAACTTGATAAGACATTGAGATGAGAAATGATTTAACGTGTAAAGAAAATCGTAAGAATGGAATAAGAGATAAAGTATCGTAATGTTGAAGAGCAAGAATCGATAATAATCATGTTGATGAAAACAATGTTGTTGAGCAAGAGCTGATGAGCCAGAGCAGATGAAAGCATTGCTGCCGATGTTCACTGGAATGAGATGTGATATGAGTTGAGCTTTGCTCCTCTGCTGATGATCACTTGGAATGAGACTTGTCTTGAGTTGATCTTTGCTCCTCCGCTGATGATGACATGGAATGAGACTTGTCTTGAGTTGAGCTTTGCTCCTCCGCTGATGATCACTTGGAATGAGACTTGCCTTGAGTTGAGCTATGCTCCTCCGCTAATGTTCTGAAAAGAGTTATGTTGCTATTCTGAGAAAGTTTACGAGATGAAATGTAAGATTGTTGATGCAATCCCAGCTCTGTGCTATGTTAAGAAAAGAAAAGAAAAGTAATGTTGTAAATTAGTGGTCGGGACTCGTTGAAGGGATGCACCAAAGATGAGCCGACCTTAGGGTAATAACTAAAATCCAAAACTCTTAAAAAGACATTGACGAATGCGGTGATCAATGAGTGCGAAGTAGTGGAGAGGAAGATACCATGGGTATCTACGGATACTCAGGAGGAGACTGCATTAGGGGAAGGCAATGACGGTGAAACGTCAAGAAGCCTTGAGTACTTTCTAGGTGGGACGAATTCCATAAGGGGTAAGGATGGGCCGATCCTATGTCGTGGTAAGTTCTACACCCGGAACTAGAATAGTACTGTCACCCCCTAGATTGCAAATCTTGAACAGTGAGAGGGACTGGAACAGGGCTCTGTGATTTTGCCACTGTACCGGATTTTCTACAGTGTGCCTTGATTATATGATTTGATTTGAGACTGTACCGGATTTTCTACAGTTCTCCTGGCATTGAGTATTTTGTTGAGACAGCTGTCAAGCCCGCGTGGTCAAGGTCCTGTACTCCTGTTTGCTTCCGACTAGTTTGGGTGGATGACCGAGGAGATGTAGACGTGTGTGCTAACTGCGAACGAAACAAGTACCTCAATGATATTTTAATTCCCCAATCATCGATGAACGTGATCCAATAAGACTTGATAAGAAAAGTTTAGGAGTCATGAAAAGACTTATAATTATAAGAAGCAAAATCTTATGGAATATTGATAATAAGAAACGAATGGAGAATGAAAGTGTGGAAAAGTGAATGAAACCATATGAAAATGGAAATGAATGCAACTCAAAGATTCACAAGTTGAGATCGAGAAAGGAATTGAGAAAGAAA
The DNA here is from genome assembly GCA_037953625.1 of Crotalaria pallida. Classification (NCBI taxonomy): domain Eukaryota; kingdom Viridiplantae; phylum Streptophyta; class Magnoliopsida; order Fabales; family Fabaceae; genus Crotalaria; species Crotalaria pallida. The sequence goes on from CM075649.1 coordinate 126,087,976, forward strand.
GAATGTTCATGTTGACAAGTGAAAATAAGTTTGGCAATATAATGAATGACGACGACGACGACGATGATAAACTTGAATGTTGTGTTGTATTTATTTTGCATTATTATGTTTGTATTGTCTTAATATCTTGCCTATTACAAACCCATACCGTCGACGATGCGTCGTTCGGAATGCTTACTCTCTCCTGTCTCGTTGGCATATCGGTGCTGCTGGTATTGCGACGGACAGATGGAGAATCGTATGGAGATCACCGCCTGGAAAAGGCACGGAAATGGTTGGAAGGCTACTCCCTATGGCTGGGTATGGACTGGCTACACTCAGATAGTGATTCCGGACACGAAGCACACCTTGAGCGGAGTTAATTTGGAACCGCATCTGGGACAGGTCACTGTACGAGGGTACAACAATTATGAACAAAAGGTTCGGGATGAGATACAGGAAAAATCTATCATGCTGGATGGAGAGGAGATGGAGACAAATGACAATGGGGAAGCAACGTCAAAGTTGGCATCACATTCGGAGGTGAAGGAAGGGCGCAAGATGAAAGGGAAGCTTCGACCAGTCGTCTTCAACAGGAAGATCGGAGGATAGTGTTATTATTTTAAGTGGCCTCACGTTATCTGTCAGCCTAAATTTGGTGTCAGTATCTAGAGTCAAGGATTACCTAAGTAATGAACTATTTATGTAATTCAACTTATTTTAGATTATGCCCTACTTTTGAAGAAGTGTAAGAATGAAACCTTTTGAGAACTGTATAAGTTCTTCTGATGAAATACAAAGAACTATGTTGGGTTCGAAACCAAATCATTTTCCAATGATAAATGTTTTTAGAGATTCAAGTAAGTATATGTTTTAGTAACAACTCGGTTTTCCATGAGGGATGTCAAAGTATACCGATGACATCTCAATAATGTTTAAAAAAAAAAAAATTGGCCTCATTTTTGCAACTTAATAAATAAAGGTTGGTTATGTTGTGTTACGAAAATTGGGTTGTTACACTCTTAGTCTCAGTATTCCCAATATTACACTGATGAGGTGGATTAACTGGTTGCGGTGGTTGCTGAGATTACTGTTGTTACCATTGTTGCATTGACTCCAACACAGCGGCGATTCTCTCCAACATCGCGTTAGTATGATTTTGGTTTCTAGTCGTCATAATAGATCTGCACTATGGACTTATGATCACATATGGTGGACTAAAGAAACATTCATCACACAACCTATACTAAGACTATAACCATAACCTCAAGCAAAGCATTCAATTGTATTTATTGCTCAAATTAAGCGAGATACTAGCATTCAAAAACAATAAATATGCCCTGTGGATACCTGCTTGATGTTGATGACTACCTTTCTGGGAGTCTGGGACTACTTCAACTACTACAGGATCTGAGTTTTGCTCTGATACCACTCAATGTGACACCCTCAATATAATACTAGAAATTAGAGTAATGAATAGACTATTACTCAATTAAGTATGGACTTGTTTCAAAATAGAAAATATAAGGTTAAATTTTTCCTTTTCATTTTCTAAAAGAAGCGGGTGCACAAACCAAAATATGGAATTCTTGGAGATTAGATTTTGTATTATTTAAAATATTGAATTCAGCATTTATCTAAAACAAGGAAATCATTTCATAATCTACATAGCATCTATTCATTGAAATTGCATTTACGTAATAAAAATTTAAGTGATGCCATCCACTATTTCTTTTTGCAAAACTGATACCATTTTCAAATATCGGAGCCGAACTCTTTAAATACTTTTATCAGAGTAAGTGGAAATAGCAAGACTATGTACAAGTTGTAATATAAACATCAAATATATATATATATATATATATATATATATATATATATATCTGTCATAAGATACATAGTCCAAGAGTCAAGTCTCCAAGATAAAATACAAGCCCATAACAAAATAAACCATAACTCTAGAGTCCTCATAAGTATATCTACAATATATACATCTCAAAATATAAAACTCCAGAGCTGGTCATATAGGACAAGTAGCAGCAGCAGTAATAGTAGACGTCTCCTAGAAGCAGTAGTAGTAGTCATCATCCAACATCAGCAGCATCTTCTCCTCCACAGCATCCATCATACCGTATCCCTGATCCTCATCATCTACCTTATGCACATACCTAGGGATCATCGTCCCTCCATTGACTCTCGGTAGAGTGAACAACAGGCTCGCCTCTGTTCTCGTCCTCAACAGGGTCCTCCTCTATCTCATCTGAAGGAGTGGGTACCCCTCCACTGGGTACAGGGTCTGGTGATGGCGAGACCCTAACAGGACACCTCGGATCAGATAAGGGAGTCTATTCTCGGACGACCCTAGAAGTAAAAGGGTGTGAACGGGTAGGTCGAAATCGAAAACTATGAATGGGCGAGCTGGTCGTGTGGGAGGTGGTCCACGGTAAGTGTAAAAGGGTGGTACATGCATAGTGTATATGATGGGGATCCTAAATCTACGAGGATGAAATTGAATCAGCGGGTTGGGGTGATAGAAGGTAATGTTGGTTTTGGCCTCAAAATCTCGAGAGGGGAGGTGAATCGAGTTTTATTAATGTATTATGAAATCCTTTACAAATTAAAAAATTGATTTGAGATGGAGAGATTAAGCGTTTGAAACGGATCGCGAAAACGATAGATAAAATAAATTGAGTAGCGCGGAAACGTAAAAAATTGAAATATGCGGAAAAATAAAGAGATAGGGATAGAAAAGCTTGCACCGGTGAATTTTATACTGGTTCAGCCTTCCCGTCGAAAGGCCTAGTCCAGTCCCCAAGCGACCCGCTTGAGAGTTCTATAATCAGCAATAGAGTCGCTCCCTATTACACCCAAGAGCACCCCGCACACTACTAGGAACCTCCGTTCGCTAGTGGCCTCAAGATCACACAGCAGGGTTCCTCGCCCTACGACGTATCACAACGTCCACTAAGGGATTCTCTCCCTAACCACTAAGGTTTCAACACAATGAATATGAGAGTGATTACAATAGCAATGTGTGTTCTAAACAACACGGATACAACAATATGTTCTTATGATAATGAAGTGCTTTTTCTCTAAGATTTACTCAGCCAATAAGGTTTTTGTTCTTTCAAAAAGTATGAACGTGAAAACCAGAAGATTAGAGAAGAAGAAGAAGAGAGAACGTGTTTTCAGAAAACATGTCAGAGAAAAAAGAATAGTATCTCAATGTTGGAGTGAATTTGTTTCTAAAATAGAAAACGTTTTTGAATCAAAAAGATTTTATTCAATAAATCAAAATCACTTTTAAATCAAATTAGAATAAAATAAGATTTTGAAATAAGTTTTAAAATCAAAACTAAATCAAAACGATTTACAAAATAAAATAAAGAGTTGATTCTTAAAACGAAAAAGGAAATAATTCAAATTTAAAATCATTTTCGAATTTTATAAAATAAATCAGAATCTTTTATATAAAAACAAATCAGGAAATAATCAAAATGATTCTGACACGTTTTTCAATAAAACTTGAAGTAATCGATTACTTTATGAAGATAATCGATTATTCCTTCAAAAATAGAAATTTTTAAATTCATTTGAAAAACAAGTAATCGATTAGACCAATAATGATTAATCGATTACATCACTCCTGTTCAATATGTGATGCAACTCATTTAATCGATTACACTAAACAATTAATCGATTACTGAGCCTCTGATATGCATATGATGCAACATCATGTAATCGATTACTATAGAGCCTGTAATCGATTACTAAGCCTCTGAAAAAATATGATGCAACAATTATAATCGATTACTTGAGCCAGGTAATCGATTACTCTCATGAGAAAGTAATTGATTAACAAAGTTCACTTAATCGATTACAACGTCACTGATTTTTCTATGATGCAACAGAGTTAATTGATTATCTTGAGCAGCTAATCGATTACTCCTTCTTGCATAGTAGAAATATACAGAGTTTTGTAACATCAAGTATTTTCACAAAGATTTAAAATTTAAAACAACTTTTCATGAAAAACACATTTTCTTCTTCTCTCTTTTAAATGAAAAACTTATTGGCTTTTGTAAACTCGTAAAGAATAGAAACTCCATTACCTTACAAATGATCTGAGGAAAAGGTTTCTAATCTATGCCTTGCTTGAATCTTCATTCTTGAACTTGAATGAAACTTGTGAGCTTGAACTTGAGTTGGTTTGTTATCATCAAAACATCATCTTGAAATACACTTGAAGTCCATAAAAAATATATATCAATTCAAATTTGCATCTTCAGAGTATCTCTCCCCCTGTATCAAAATATCAGATGTTGAAACTCATGGTTTCCCTTTATGATGTTTTGATGATGACACAACACAACTTAATATATGTTTTGAATAGGTTCAGGTACTATGAAGAAAGCGAAGATTGTTTGCCTAGTTGAAGATCTAGTCTTTTAGGCTTAGAACTCTTTGTAAGGCAAATAGTGATCTAAAAGCACTTAATTATAACCTTATGATGATGACATATTTTTCTGTTCTTGAAAAACCTAGAAGAAGTATTTTTAAAACCTCTGCTCTAGGAAAATCTTTTTGAAAATGTTTTGCGAAAACCTTTGGTTTCAATTTTTCTGAAAAACTGTTTTTTATGTGGAGTAATCGATTACCCCTTCTGGAATAATCGATTACTTGATGAAACTTGTAACCAGAGAGTAAGTAATGGATTAATTAGATTCATGTAATTGATTACTTCCTTGAACTGGTCATTTAAGTGACAGTAATCGATTACTTGAAGCTACTAATCGATTAATCTGACCAAAGTAATCGATTACACTTTTGAAAAACGTGCTGAAATCAATCTGATTCCCAGAATGATTTATTTCCTTTTCTGGATGATCACGATTCTGATTTGCAGCAGCTTCTTCTACCTTTTTAAAAATACACCATAACACACATCACTTCTTCTTCTTCTTCTTCTTCTTCTTCTTCTTCTTCTTCTTCTCCTTCTACCTTATTTGAAAAATCCTTAGAGAAGAAAATCATCATCATCATCATCATATTGGTTTGATATTGAGTTTGCTTAAGGTTATCATTTGTCATAGGACTCTATTGTAGTATCTGCTCTATCTAGAGAGCTTTATTGTTAGTTGCACACATTTCTTCGTGCAAATCCTTTTGATTGTAAGGGGTGTGACAACCTTAGATATTAAGGAGTGTTTTCCCTTAGGATTGAACGTGTGTCGCGTTCATAGGGTGAGTTAACCCTTGTTGTATTGGGTAGCGCTATACGAACAGTGGGATTCCTAGTAGTTAGGCTATTTTGTTTGAGGTCCCTGGTGAAAGGTGGGATTCCTAGTAGCTTGCGGGGCGCTCTGGATGTACTTGGGGATGCGTTGCGTCTTGGTTTAGTGAAAAGCTCAAGTGGGTCGCTTGAGGACCGGATGTAGGCGTTGTTTGCCGAACCAAGATAAAAATCCCCGGTGCAATTTTCTCTATCCCTTATCTCTTTTCCTTCCGCATGTTTATTTTATGTTGATTATATTTTTCGCAGATAAAAACTATTTTCATGTTTTTAATCTATTAGCGTGAGTATTGCGTTTTAGTGGTTTATCTCTTCAATCTCGCGAGTAATAAATTTTATCTATTAATAATAAATATTGTGTTTTGATTCTCTTAAAATCGCTTTTCATTCATTCTTTAAGTCTTCCGCTCGTTTAATCTCTATTATTCTTTCAAAGAATGTTTATAGCGATTGAATTTCAAAGTTTTTATAAACACCCCATTCACCCCCCCTTGGGTGACTTTAGCCAATACCAACAATTATTTCAACAATTGGTATCAGAGCTTCGTGCTCTGGTAACAAGCTTAATCGCTTGAGTTAAAGATCCTTTGTGGTTTGGCTTATTGGGATATTTATTTTTTTAATTTTAAAATGGAGGGTTGTTCATTCAATGATGCACCAATTTTCAATGGAGAAAATTATGCATATTGGAGTGCTAGAATGAAGTTTTATCTGCAGTCAATTAATTATCCTTTATGGTTTATTGTGCAAAATGGTTTTGATTTAAACCCAAGAAATGTTTTAAACGAATTTGACAAAAAATGTTTTGCCTTGAATATTCGAGCTATGCAGATTTTAAGAAATGTCTTAAACGATGATGCATATGCTATGATCAAGGATTCTGTTAATGCTAAATGTATTTGGGATACTTTACACACATGCTATGCTACTAATGATCTTTTAGAAAGTGTAAGTGTTCACAGGTACAACCTGGAAACTCAGTTAGAGACAAGTTCAAAGGATGAATTGACCATCACGCATGATGAAGTTTTGAATGATGACACAAATAGCATGAGGAGCAATTCGTCAGATGATGATGATGAGTTAGAAATTAAAGTTTATTTGAAGCATTCTTGGAATCTCACTTGAAATCAAGTTCTTCAGATGAGGAGTCTGTAGACAACAAAATTGAACCATTCTCTTACACTCCTCACGAGGTAACTATAATTGATTCTTATTCCCAAAATCCTCATATTACTCATGATGATTTGAGAGATGATTTGAAAAATATTTTTTTTGGAAAATAGCACCTCTACAAATATTGAAAATTGCAATTTTATTGAAAAATCAGTTGAGGTTGCTTCTTGTGATTCTCAGTGTATTTCAAAATCCGTTTGCTCCAACTCCTTATTTGACAATTATAAGAATGTGGAAATTCAAAAGTCAAGTAAAGTAGTTGTCAAATGTGATTCTGAATACAAGGATCATAAGTCTATGCTTTACAAAAATGATTTTAGAAAATAAAAAGCATCTCCCAAACCCATTATTTGTAATTATTGTGGACGTTCGGGTCACATTTCTCATTTATGCTTTTATAAGAAAAATTATCATATGAGAAATAAAATGAAATGGGTTCCAATATCTTCTAAGGAATCCAAGCCTAATTCTCCTGGACCCAAAATGAGATGGGTACCAAAAGTTTCTCCTTGTAACAGGAATGTAGAAAATATTTTACCCAAGGAAAAACCAAGAGGAAATCAAAGAGAGAATAACTTCAAAATGACTCGGTGGATCTCTAATGATAGATGGAGTGACCAAAAGAAGATAGCGTCAACAAGAACCAAAGCTTTCACTGAAAGAAATGAAAAATTCACCTTGATGAAAAATCAGAAAAGAAAGCAATGGTCTAAGACAAAATCTCTATAGCACACAAGGGCTGAGAAAAGAAAGCATTGGTCAAAGTCAAAATCTCTATGGCACACAAAGTTTGAGAAAAGGAAGCAATGGCCTAAGACAAAATCTCCATGGCACACAAAGTTTGAGGTAAACAAGTCATATTCTTATTATAACCATGATTATTCAAGAGCATACTTTGACTATTCCAAGTTATATTAAATTTGAAAACAAATCATGTGTGGCAATTTTTTTTTTATTTCTCTTGACACATGATTCTAATACCTTGGAAAAGTGGAGTACCTCACTCATAATGTGTTACTTAGTGCAAACTTGAGTTGATTAAGTTGGCATCTAAATGCATATTATGATTGAACTTGATATAACTCATAGTTATAAAGAAGTATATGATCTTGTGTTCTACCCCTAATGTTCATATCTTTTACTCCAATAGCTCTTATTGTTTATTGTGATAAAATTATCTAACTTGAGCGTTGGAGATATCCAGAACCATCTGTTTTGCAGGAAATAGTCTCACCTAAAGGTAAGTTGACCACAAGCTAATGTCACTAATAATCCCTAGCATCAGAAAATCAATTCGTAGAATGCAATGAAGGTTGGTTATGCAGAGAAAGAGGAATTCTGGAAAATTATGCAGAAGTAATCGATTACTCTGCAACAGTAATCGATTACCCAGTGAGTTTGTGCAACAAATCTGATCAATTAAAGGCAAGTAATCGAGTACAGGGCTGTGTTTAACTGATTAAATCTGCAGCATCATGCAATCCATCAGAGGCGAAGTAATCGATTAAGAGGACTGAAGTAATCGATTAGAGGTGTTGCATCAGGTTCTGACCAGAGGAGGGATAATCGATTAAAAGCATGTAATTAATCGATTAAATGAGGAAAGTAATCGATTAAACCACTGCTAGTAATCGACTACCAGCTACAATTCTGAAAAGAAAGGGGAAATTAGAAGAACTCGTGTGGACCATGGGCCTTTGACCCACGACTCTCCTTGACCTCTTTGACTTAAAACCCTAGCCACTAATCCTTCTTTCATACTCTCTCTCTCTCCTTCCTACACAAAAATCACACCTCCCTCATCTCCTTCCACGCTACTCTCTTCTTATCCTTTAATTTTTTTCTCTTCCTTCTTCAACCAAAACTCCATAGCCATCCAAACCTTCATCAAACCTTCACTCTTCTCACTTTTATTTTACTTTCCTTCTCATAAACCATTATCCTCTTCTCCTTTCTCACTCAAAACCGTTTCTCTCTCTCCTTCATCATACCCATTCGTCCTTCCCTTTTTAATCACCATAAACCGCAGTTAAACCTCCATTGTACCCTCTCAATACCACCATTACCTTTAACCTTCCTCCACCTCACCCAAAACCCTTGGTCAAACTCGATTCTCACAAGGTTTTCTCGGTTCACTGTTTTGGCAAGGCCACTAGTTCGGTTCAGAGATTTTCGGTTCTTCTGGTTCAGTGGTTCTTTGGTTCAGTGGTTCGAATCATCAAGTTCAGTGCTTCAGGTTCTGGTTCAGTCGGTTCAGTTCCTCTCCGGTTCATGTTTTTCGGTTTATTGATTTGTCTTCTTCAGTATCTCTGTGTTCATAGATATGGTATGCTGCTACTGTGATGGTTTTCAGATGTTGATAGTATCGCATTCAGTAGTTGTCATTCACATTATAGTTTGAGTTTCTTGCTGAAGAATCTGTACTTGCCGGGTTATCTTTGCAACATTCAGTTGATTATCTTGGTTGGTTCAGAATATTTTTTGATTGAGATTATCTGAGTTAGTGTGATCATGTCGACTCGTCGTACAAAAAGAAGGGCTCTAATTGCTGATTTCGATGATGATGAGCCATCTCCTCCAGTTGTTCAAAATTAGGCTCAACCTTCGTCCAGTCGTGCTGCTAGGCCATCGAGACCTAGACAAAGTGACGCCGGTACTTCTGCTCCACCTCCTCCAGTTCATCAACCCGTTGCTCTAGAGAAGTTGAATCGTTGGTTCTCGAATCCGACTCAGATCATGGACTATGAAAAATACTTTGCAGCATGCTCAGTGATCTCTCCAAGATTTTTAGATGCGGAAACCTTTGACGGTGAAGATTGCAACCTTCCTGCAGTAATGCTACTAAAAGAAAAGGGCTTATTTGAATTTAGCACTATTGGATGCGATTTTTATGAAGACTTGGTCAGGGTCTTCTACACCAATCTCATTTGGAATTCTGATGAAAAGGTTCTATATTCTGAAGTTAAGGGGAGAAGCATAAAAATTAGTTTGAGCACATGGATAAACATTACTCATTTTCCCCTGGATGGAATCACGTATACTGGTTCTAGTTCAGATAGCCTTTGAGGAGATGAATATGATAAGAAGTCTGCAAAAGAAGAATTTATAGATGATCGGATCCCTACTGGAAAGGTCTTGACTTCGGGTAATCTGAAGTTTGAGTATCGGGTGCTGCATTTCATCCTGAATCGTTGTCTGATTCCTAGTCAAGGTAACTATTTCAGGCTGCTGGATTCGGATTATATCATCTTGTGGGCTTGATTCACAACAAACCCATCAATTGGGGTTGGTTTGTCTTGAACCATATGATTGAGACTGCTGGCAAAGTTCGTCGATCGATTGATAAGGATATGAAGCTGAAGACATCCAAACTTCCATATGCAACATTAGTCACCAACATCCTCAGACGTTTCCAGATTCCTCTAAATGGTGAAGCTAGGACTGCTCCTAACGCTGACATGCGCATGGATACTAACTTTTTGGGAAACATGGGATGGGTAAACATGGAAGATCGAGGTTGGATGCCAAAAGCTCATCGACGGGAACGCAAGTCTAATCACAATTATAACCCAGATGATGATGAAGAATAGTAGCAGCAGCAACATCAAGATGATGCACCAGCTCATGATCCTGACTTCACACCGCTACAAGCTATTTATCCTCCTGATCATATACCTCCGTACATGCAGCTCTTCATGGATGATGTTAGAGGGTATATGAGGCGTTCTGATGATCATATGCGTTCAGTCGATTCCTCTCTTGCTCAGCTCACCTCCGGTATGGAACAGATGCATGTCAACATGGAGGCGATGCAGCAGGACATCTATCACTTGAGGCATCAGAATCGACCACCATTCCAGTGATCATTAGCTTGTGGCTCCACTCTTTGATCATCTTATTATTACTTGCTATTTGGATTATTTTTTAGTATTTGCTGTCTTAACTCCTAGTTTTTAAATTCTTTGCACCTGATTCTGGATTTGGTTTTTCTTTTCTCTGTTATGCTTGGATATTTCGGTTTGACTTATCATGACAATTGCACTTTTACTGGTTTGCTATTTTTTTGTCATGTGATGTCATTATGTCTATATTGGGCATCTCACCTTTTTGATGATGTCAAAAGGGGGAGAATTACCTCTTTGTCTTGAGAAAAGACTTGAGCAAAACAAGTTAACAGGAACAGGTTGAAGAGGTTCATGATTATTCATGAATTCAGGGGGAATTATGAGCTAGAGTTATGATTTCAGTGAATTTTGTGCTCCTTGTGTGGAGTTGTGCTCTTACATGTTAAAGAGCTGAATATTTGCTGAATTTTTTTTATATATATCATGTACTAACCTTTGTTTTGCAGGTAGTGTTTGTCATCATCAAAAAGGGGGAGTTTTGAAACTCATGGTTCCCTTTATGATGTTTTGATGATGACACAACACAACTTAATATATGTTTTGAACAGGTTCAGGTACTATGAAGAATGCGAAGATGGTTTGCCTGGTTGAAGACCTAGTCTTTTAGGCTTAGAAATCTTTGTAAGGATTATAACCTTATGATGATGACAAATTTTTCTGTTCTTGAAAAACCTAGAAGAAGTATTTTTAAAACCTCTGCTCCAGGAAAATCTTTTTGAAAATCTTTTGCGAAAACCTTTGGTTACAATTTTTCTGAAAAACTGTTTTTTATGTGGAGTAATCGATTACCCCTTCTGGAATAATCGATTACTTGATGCAACTTGTAACCAGAGAGTAAGTAATGGATTAATTAGATTCGTGTAATGGATTACTTCCTTGAACTGGTCATTTAAGTGATAGTAATCGATTACTTGAAGCTACTAATCGATTACCTCTTAATTCTGCAACTTTTATGAAAAACCTGAGACCAAGTAATCGATTAATCTGACCAAAGTAATCGATTACTCTTTTCAAAATTTTGAAAAACGTGCTAAAATCAATCTGATTCCCAGAATGATTTATTTCCTTTTCTGGATGATCACGATTCTGATTTGCAGCAGCTTCTTCTACCTTTTTAAAAATACACCATAACACACATCACTTGTTCTTCTTCTTCTCCTTCTCCTTCTATCTTATTTGAAAAATCCTTAGAGAAGAAAATCATCGTCATCATCATATTGGTTTGATATTGAGTTTGCTTAAGGTTATCATTTGTCATAGGACTCTATTGTAGTATCTGCTCTATCTAGAGAGCTTTATTGTTAGTTGCACACATTTCTTCGTGCAAATCCTTTTGATTGCAAGGGGTGTGACAACCTTAGATATTAAGGAGTGTTTTCCCTTAGGATTGAACGTGTGTCGCGTTCATAGGGTGAGTTAACCCTTGTTGTATTGGGTAGCGCTATACGAACGGTGGGATTCCTAGTAGTTAGACTATTTTGTTCGAGGTCCCTGGCGAACGGTGGGATTCCTAGTAGCTAGCGGGGCACTCTGGATGTACTTGGGGACGCGTTGCGTCTTGGTTTAGTGAAAAGCTCAAGTGGGTCGCTTGAGGACTGGATGTAGGCGTTGTTTGCCGAACCAGGATAAAAATCCCCGGTGTAATTTTCTCTATCCCTTCCGCATGTTTATTTTATGTTGATTATATTTTTCGCGGATAAAAACTATTTTCATGTTTTTAATCTATTAGCGTGAGTATTGCGTTTTAGTGGTTTATCTCTTCAATCTCGCGAGTAATAAGTTTTATCTATTAATAATAAATATTGTATTTTGATTCTCTTAAAATCGATTTTCATTCGTTGTATAAGTCTTCCGCTCGTTTAATCTCTGTTATTCTTTCAAAGAACATTTATTGCGATTGAATTTCAAAGTTTTTATAAACACCCAATTCACCCCCCTCTTGGGTGACTTTAGCCAATACCAACAATTATTCCAACAATTGGTATCAGAGCTTCGTGCTCTGGTAACAAGCTTAATCGCTTGAGTTAAAGATCCTTTGTGGTTTGGCTTATTGGGATATTTATTTTTTTTATTTTAAAATGGAGGGTTGTTCATTCAATGATGTACCAATTTTCAATGGAGAAAATTATGCGTATTGGAGTGCTAGAATGAAGTTTTAGCTGCAGTCAATTAATTATCGTTTATGGCTTATTGTGCAAAATGGTTTTGATTTAAACCCAAAAAATGTTTTAAACGAATTTGACAAAAAAAGTTTTGCCTTGAATATTCGAGCTATGCAGATTTTAAGAAATGTCTTAAACAATGATGCATATGCTATGATCAAGGATTGTGTTAATGCTAAATGTATTTGGGATACTTTACACACATGCTATGCTACTAATGATCTTTTAGAAAGTGTAAGTGTTCACAGGTACAACCTGGAAACTCAGTTAGAGACAAGTTCAAAGGATGAATTGACCATCTCCCATGATGAAGTTTTGAATGATGACACAAATAGCATGAGGAGCAATTCGTCAGATGATGATGATGAGTTAGAAAGTTTATTTGAAGCATTCTTGGAATCTCTCCCCCTGTATCAAAATATCAGAATATCTCTACCCCTTTTGTAATCATCAAAAAGAATATGCTATCTCCCCCTGAAACACTGAGAAGACGCATCAATAATAACAAGAGAGATAAAAATGACATACTAAAAATAGGTGAGAGGCAGAAGTTAAACCAATTTCTCTACGAATGAAAATGAAATTTTCTTTTGGAAGCGGTTTCGTAAAGATATCAGCCAACTGCCGCGAAGTATCAACATACTCAATAATACAATCACCCTTTTGAATATGATCATGTATAAAATGGTGACGAATCTCAATATGCTTAGTATGAGAATGTTGCACAGGGTTTTTGGTAATACTAATAGCACTGGTATTATCACATTTTATAGGAATGTGATCTAGACTTACACCGAAGTCTAGGAGTTGTTGTTTCAACCATAGGATTTGTGCGCAATAGCTACCCGCGGCGACATATTCAGCCTCAGCTGTAGATAGGGCTACACTCGACTATTTCTTGCTAGCCCATGATACTAAAGAGTTGCCAAGAAGATGACAAGTGCTGCTAGTGCTTTTTCTATCTACTTTGCACCCAGCAAAGTCAGAATCAGAATACCCAACAAGATTACACGAAGAACCTTTGGGGTACCATAAACCCATGTCAGTTGTGCCAGACAGATATTTCATTATACGTTTGGCAGCAACCATGTGCTTTTCTTTTGGATTCGCTTGAAAATGAGCACATAAACAAACACTAAACATTATATCCGGCCTACTTGCCATTAAATAGAGAAGGGATCCGATTATACCTCGATATTTAGTGATTTCTACGGATTTACCTCCTTCATCTTTGTCCAGATATGCAAGATGTGCTTATTGGTGTTGCTACTGCCTTGGCCTTATCCATGCCAAATCGTTTCAATAGTTCTTTGCAGTACTTCGTTTGGCTAATGAAAATCCCATCCTTTGCTTGTTTTATTTGCAATCCTAGGAAAAATTTCAGCTCTCCCATCATAGACATCTCGAACTCTTCCTGCATCATACTTGAAAAATCCTTACAAAGGGTTTCATTAGTAGCACCGAAAATCAAATCATCTACATAAATTTGAACTAAAAGAATGTCCTTTCCTTTCTTTTTGATAAAAAGCGTGTTATCAACCTTCCCTCTTTCAAAATTATTTTCTAATAAAAATTTGCTAAGATGGTCATACCACGCTCTAGGAGCTTGTTTGAGTCCGTACAAAGCCTTTTTCAATTTATAAACATAATCTGGGTGTTCATAATTTTCAAAGCCAGGAGGTTGACACACATAAACTTCTTCATTTATAAAACCATTCAGAAAGGCACTCTTTACGTCCATCTGATATAATTTAAAATCTAAAATGCATGCAAAAGCTAAAAGCAGTCTAATGGCTTCCAACCTAGCAACAGGGGCAAATGTTTCCTCATAATCTATCCCCTCTTCCTGGTTGTAACCTTGTGCAACTAACCTTGCTTTGTTTCGAACAATTAAACCAACCTCATCGAGTATATTTTTATAAATCCACTTAGTTCCAATAATCGGATGAGACTCAGGCCTAGGAACAAGTTCCCAAACCTGATTCCTTTCGAACTGGTTTAATTCCTCTTGCATTGCCAAAAGCCAATGCTCATCAAGTGTAGCCTCAGAAATATTCTTTGGCTCCACTTGAGAAACAAATGCGAAGTAGTTAAATAGATTGCTAATAGAATTGCGAGTACTTACACCTTTTGTAATGTCACCTATGATTTGATCAATGGGATGGTGCCTCGATGTTCTCCATTCCTTAGGCAAATCAGCGTTGAGCTCCATGGATTGTCCTTGATTTTTCTCCTCAACTGATTCAACTGATTTTTCATTGCATTCGGAATGTTCTTTTCCTTTAGCATTTGGATCCTCATCCTCATTAATGAATAGATCTCCAAGGATACCTGAAATGTCATTAACATATACCTTTCCCAACTTTATGGGATCGGATTCATCAAATGATACATGAATAGATTCTTCAATAGTATTACGAGATTTATTGTAAATCCTATATACTTTGCTCGACACAGAATATCCAAGGAATATGCCCTCATCAGCTCTAGCCTCAAAACTTCCTAGATTTTCTCTACCATTATTATGCACAAAACATTTACATCCAAAAACACGAAAATGGGAAATATTTGGTTTTCTCCCCTTGTACAGCTCATAGGGGGTTTTCTTTAAAATAGGCCGTATTAAAACACGGTTCATACCCTAGCAAGCTGTACTCACTGCATCGGCCCAAAAATATGCAGGCAAATTCATGTCATTAAGCATTGTTCTTGAAAGCTCTTTTAAAGAACGATTTTTCCTCTCCACAACCCCCTTTTGCTCAGGAGTTCTTGGAGCTGAAAAATAATGCTTAATTCCATGTTTTCGCAAAATTTTTCAAAAAGATGATTTTCAAATTCTCCACCATGATTAGTTTTAATGGATGCAATGCTCAAATGCAATTGGTTTTGAACAATCTTGGCTAGCTTTTTAAATTCATGAAATGCATCATTTTTATGAGTAATAAAAAGCGTCCATGTATACCTAGAATAGTCATCCACAATAACTAAACAATAATAGTTGCCACCAAAGCTTTTTGTTTGACAAGGTCCAAAAAGATCCATATGTAAAAGTTCCAAGGGCTTTTGAGTTGAAATCAGATTTTTAGAAGGAAAAGATGCCCTTGTGAGTTTTGATTTTGAACAAGGATCACATTTTTCAGATATAGAAAAATTTTGCTTTGGTAAACCAACTACTAAGCTTTTAGAAGAAATTTTATTTAAATGAGCCATGTGGATGTGACCTATTCTACGATGCCATAGCCACGATTCATCTTCTTTACTTAATAAACATTTCGCATCATTTGAGGGTATTGAGTTAAAATCAATAACATAAACATTGTTTATCCTGCGAGCAATAAGCTTAATAAAATTATCAACTTTACCCTCGATAATACATCTATCAGAATAAAAAATAACCTTATTGCCCTTATCACACAACTGACTAATACTTAGCAGATTGTGTTTTATGCCCTCAACATGTAAAACATTTTCAATGCAAGGGTTAGGAGGTGTACCAATTTTACCGATTCCGAGAATCTTTCCTTGATTGTTATCTCCGAAAGTCACATGTCCTTGGTCCTTTGGAACGAGATGCAAGAATTTAGATTTATCTCCCGTCATATGTTTTGAGCATCCGCTGTCCAAGTACCACCACGATTTTCTTTATTCCGGAGTAACCTACAAGCAAAGAATTCAAGGTTTCTTTTTAGGTACCCATATCTTTTTGGGCCCTTGAGTGTTAGTATAGCCATAGTTTAAATCATGCCACCTTTTAGTTTCATTGTTCGGTTTAACGAACTTCACTTTTCGGTGTATGCATTCATGTGCACCATGGCCCTTTTTACCACAAATATGACAACTAATTAAAGGTTTCTTATGATTGCTAGCAGGGACAAAAATGGTACTTAATTTCTTTTGATGCCTACCGGGTTGATATCCTAAACCCGCTCTATTAAAGAAACATTTTTGTCTCCCTAGCATTAAATTTAAAGTATTTCTTCCTTTCGTAAATTTTGCAAGGGTTTCTTTTAAATCTTCTACTTTTTTAACAAGGTCCTTGCAGAACTTACAAGAAGAAGAACTAGCTTTAAATTTAACTTCGTTACTCGAGGTGTTTGAAGAATTTTTCAAAGTCAAATTCAGCTCCTTATTTTGATTTTTCAGAAATTCATTTTCTTTAATAAGATTTTTATTCTTTTCTAAAAGAGAAGCTGAATTTTTCTTTTCTAAAGAGATCAATAAGGATAACCTCATCGACTCCTCGTGTAATTCTTCAAAAGCTTCTTGTAATTCATCATAAGAAAAGTTAAGTTCAGAAATTAACTCATCTCCGTGTTCCATCAAGCATATGTTGGCAGTCTCCTCTTGTTTGTCTGAATCCTCATCCGAACTTCCTTCGTTGTCTAGCCACGCCAAATACGCTTGCTTCCCTTTCTTTGAATTCGAGGTGCCTTTTTTTGAATTTTCTTTCCTTTTCAGCTGGTAGCAGTCCGCTCTAATGTGACCAGGCTTGCCACACTCATGACATGTAATGGATGACCCTCCACTCTTGTTGTTGTCCCTTCTATTGAAGTTTTTCTTCCTTCAGAAATTTCCCGAACTTTTTGACCAACAGACCCATATGTTCATCATTTAACAGTTCTTTGTCCGAGTCACTTTCTGTTGCTGGTGCTTCAGCCTTGAAAGCCAAACTTTTGACCTTCTTGTTCTCTTCTTCGTGTTGAGCCAATCTTTTCAGTTCACTTTCATGCTCTTGTAACTTCTCGAAGAGAGTTGGCAGCGTCATAGTTGAAAGGTTTCTTGATTCAGCAATCGCCGTCACTTTGGGTTGCCATTCTCTTCCCAAACACCTTAGAACTTTGTTGATGAGATCCTCATTGGTGAATTTCTTCCCCAATGTTGTTAGCTGATTTACAATCATCGTGAAGCGTTTTTGAATCTCTTGAATCGATTCTCCATCTTTCATTCTGAATAATTCGTATTCACCAGTCAGAGTATTAATTCTCGACCTTTTCACCTCAGTTGTACCTTCATGCGTGACTTCTAGCGTATCCCACATTTGTTGAGCAATCTCACATGTCGATATCCTGAAAAACTCATCATAGCTCAAAGCAGATGTTATAATATTTTTTGCTTTCAGGCCGTACTGGACTCTACGTTCCTCCTCCTCCGTCCACTCAGCCATAGGCTTTTCGACGGTGTTACCATTAACCACATAGGTAGGAACATAGGGACCATTTACGACAGCATCCCAAACTTTTAATCCAACTTCTTGAATGAAAATTTTCATACGGGCTTTCCAATACGCATACCCTACCCCATCAAACATGGGAGGACGGTTAATGGAACTCCCTTCACCACCAAACAGAGAGTTTGAAGCTTGTGAGAACTACAATCGGTGGGTGAAATAACTAGGAGACACTAGGAGAACACCTAGAAGGGGGGTTGAATAGGTGTTAGAGAAACCTTGAAAGATTTTCGAAAGAAACGAATCAAAACAATTAAAACGAATGATTTTTACAAAAACTTCAGCCCTTAATCAATTAAGTCTCCAACTAATCGATTAACACCTGAAAGTCTTCAAATGGTTAATCGATTAATACTTCAGTTAATCGATTAGTGCCTGAAAGTTTGCTTTTGGTTAATCGATTAACACCTCGAGTTAATCGATTAATCACTGTTAAAACTGAAAAATTACTTTTCAATCGAATACGAAAATCAATCAATTAACACGTATGATCAGAGATAAAGCGGAATTGATTAACACCAATATTATTATTGATTACCTAGGTTATGAAAATGATTTTCTCCAAATCAATTTGCACAATTAAAATTCAATTCAATCACTTATGAAAAATCAATCTTTTCTAGGTTTTCAACCAAGAACAATATTGAAATGACAAGAATGTAAAAGATAAGGGAATAGAGATAATGCACAGAGATTTATCCTAGTTCACTCTCATCAACTTGAGATCTACATCCAATTCCCTCTGCAACTAAGAGAGATTCTTCACTATGAGGAATTAGAGTTCTCAAATTACAAGCAAATGCCTCTCAAGACTCCCTTCTTGATAGCCTCCAAGAGATACCACACTCTTGTCTTGCAACCCTATTGAATCTAATCTAACCTCTTCCCTTGCTTGTTGATATCCCCACAACAAGTCTTCCAAATTGCTTGATGATGCCTCACACCAAGACTTCCAATTGCTTGTTAACACAACAAGACTTCCAAGACTTCTTTTGCTTGATGAACAACCACCAAGGCTTCCTTGTGTTGTAGAATGTTTGCCTCCTTGCAATGATTACAACTCAAATGAAAACAATAACAATCCTATGAATATCTTTCAATAGCTATGAAAATATCAACATGAGAGATTCAAAGATTCTTGATCAAAGAATGTAAAAGTTAAAAGCTTTGATCTATGAAAGTGAGAGGAAATAGTGTGGCTTTGATCTATGTAAAATTGATATGAAAATGATGTTAGTTCAATCTTGTGATTCACAAAGGTTAGGAAAAGGTTTATATAGAATACCCAAAAGTTAGGAAACTTAAAAACTGATTTTGAGAAGTTAAAAAAGTATTTTAAAAACCAGTTTTGCAGGTGTTAATCGATTAACACATGGCTTAATCGATTAACCACTGTAACATGTGTGTTAATCGATTAACCACTGTAACATGTGTGTTAATCGATTAACCTAACCCATTAATCGATTAGCCACTGCTAAATTCAATTAAAAACTTGTTTTCTCAAAACTAAACCTTTCCTTTCAAACCTTTAAGCCACCTATTGATTTTAGGTTAAGTGAATACTCAAAATAAAATATAATCATGCACTTGATAGAGATTCACTACCCTCTAATTACTCTACCCAAACTCATTAAAATGAAAGACTCAAACTAAAGATATTACAATTATACGTAAATTGAATCTTCATGAGCTTGCTCTCTCTTCATCATTTGTTGTTTGTTGTTGATTGATGAACTTCTTCATACTTGAGCTCGATCAAAACATTTGTATCTTATGCAAAACCTTTTGTCATCCTTTGTCATTATCAAAACCTTCACATCGGATCTAACAATATCCTCGTGTGATCTAACAAAGCCATACTCTTGAGACGGTTAAGTCCTAACACAAGAGACTAGCTCTGATGCCAATTGTTGGTTTTGGCCTCAAAATCTCGAGAGGGGGGGGGGGGGGAGGGGGGTGAATCGAGTTTTATTAATGTATTGTGAAATCCTTTACAAATTAAAAAATTGATTTGAGATGGAGAGATTAAGCGTTTGAAACGGATCGCGAAAACGATAGATAAAATAAATTGAGTAGCGCGGAAACGTAAAAAATTGAAATATGCGGAAAAATAAAGAGATAGGGATAGAAAAGCTTGCACCGGTGAATTTTATATTGGTTCAGCCTTCCCGTTGAAAGGCCTAGTTCAGTCCCCAAGCGACCCGCTTGAGAGTTCTATAATCAGCAATAGAGCCGCACCCTATTACACCCAAGAGCACCCCACACACTACTAGGAACCTCCGTTCGCTGGGGGCCTCAAGATCACACAGCAGGGTTCCTCGCCCTACGACGTATCACAACGTCCACTAAGGGATTCTCTCCCTAACCACTAAGGTTTCAACACAATGAATATGAGAGTGATTACAATAGCAATGTGTGTTCTAAACAACACGGATACAACAATATGTTCTTATGATAATGAAGTGCTTTTTCTCTAAGATTTACTCAGCCAATAAGGTTTTTGTTCTTTCAAAAAGTATGAACGTGAAAACCAGAAGATTAGAGAAGAAGAAGAAGAGAGAACGTGTTTTCAGAAAATATGTCAGAGAAAAAAGAATAGTATCTCAATGTTGGAGTGAATTTGTTTCTAAAATAGAAAACGTTTTTGAACCAAAAAGATTTTATTCAATAAATAAAAATCACTTTTAAATCAAATTAGAATAAAATAAGATTTTGAAATAAGTTTTAAAATCAAAACTAAATCAAAACGATTTACAAAATAAAATAAAGATTTGATTCTTAAAACGAAAAAGGAAATAATTCAAATTTAAAATCATTTTCGAATTTTATAAAATAAATCAGAATCTTTTATATAAAAACAAATCAGGAAATAATCAAAATGATTCTGACATGTTTTTCAATAAAACTTGAAGTAATCGATTACTTTATGAAGGTAATCGATTATTCCTTCAAAAATAGAAATTTTTAAATTCATTTGAAAAACAAGTAATCGATTAGACCAATAATGATTAATCGATTACATCACTCCTGTTCAATATGTGATGCAACTCATTTAATCGATTACACTAAACAATTAATCGATTACTGAGCCTCTGATATGCATATGATGCAACATCATGTAATCGATTACTACAGAGCCTGTAATCGATTACTAAGCCTCTGAAAAAATATGATGCAACAATTATAATCGATTACTTGAGCCAGGTAATCGATTACTCTCATGAGAAAGTAATTGATTAACAAAGTTCACTTAATCGATTACAACCTCTCTGATTTTTCTATGATGCAACAAAGTTAATCGATTATCTTGAGCAGCTAATCGATTACTCCTTCTTGCACAGTAGAAATATACAGAGTTTTGTAACATCAAGTATTTTCACAAAGATTTAAAATTTAAAACAACTTTTCATGAAAAACACATTTTCTTCTTCTCTCTTTTAAATGAAAAACTTATTAGCTTTTGTAAACTCGTAAAGAATAGAAACTCCATTACCTTACAAATGATCTAAGGAAAAGGTTTCTAATCTATGCCTTGCTTGAATCTTCATTCTTGAACTTGAATGAAACTTGTGAGCTTGAACTTGAGTTGGTTTGTTATCATCAAAAAATCATCTTGAAATACAATTGAAGTCCATAAGAGAGTTTGAAGCATGTCTTCCGACACTAGCTTGGTGATCCTCGTAGATCCATAAGCTACTAGGAAGTGGCCGGATCTCAATGCAAGCGATTTAACGTGACATCACCTACAAGGGCACAGGGATAAACAATTTTATACACATAATAAATAGAGCATAAATAATTGTATAACATAAATATGAATGTATGCAACAATAATCAACAATCGCATTTAGCATTTAGCAATTAGTTTATGCAAGTAGAATGCTCATACTTATTTTCATTTATCAGCTTTAATTTAGATGAGTGGCATGATGTATGAGTCTAGCTCTCAACCCTAACTCCATCAATCTATGACACTCTTTTTCATCCATCCTTTACTTCATATCAGCACTCAACAGTGCGTTGTACTCCTAGGTGTACAACATTCGTACATTCACCAAGAATGTACACGACAAGCTTGGAAATGGTACATAACGTGCTCCTCGAGCAACGTCCCGTTGTCTTAACGGAATAACCATATCATCAGCATCTCACTTTCACTGGCCACATCGTCAACCATAATGTGTCATCAAGTAAGCCGTCAGTTGGCACTCCCAGAGGCCCTCCTCATGTTACCAAAACATGAAAAACGATCTAACACCCGAACTCCAAGATGAATGCAATTTCTTAACTTAAAAGAATTGATTGACATAGCTCAATTAATAATATCTCACATTATTAATTTAATGATTTCATATCATCATCAATCAATTGCTTTTAAGTCTTAGATCTCTTGGATTATTATCACTAGATATTAACATAATGATTCAGAATTAAAAATGGCATTTTTAAGTTTTCTAATAAAAAAGACTCGAGTATTCCCCATAGGACTCGAGTAGTTCTTCAAACTGCCCCATAGACTCGAGTGGTTTATGAACAGACTCGAGCAGATCATAAATTTCCAGAAAGTTCTTGATTCAGGTTTTCTCAAAATACTCGAGTCATTCATGATACACTCGAGTCGTTCATTAACCCAGAAGACTCGAGTGATTCATGCAAGACTGGAGTGGTTCATCTGAAAAGTTCATTGGTGCATCAGTCGATACCCAAGTCTTGGACCAGAGACTCGAGTGATGGTGCCAGCAGACGCACTGGTGCGTCATGAAACACTCGAGTCTCGAGTCAAAGACTCGAGTCTTTACATACTGATGAGGACAGTGAAAATTGAGTTTTAACATGCCATTTTCATTTGTAACCAATTCCAATCCAATCCAATGATCAACAGAGTTAATATAAAATATATTAAACATGTTCAAACACTTAGAACACATCAAATTACATAATTCACAGAGATTCATAAGATTAAGCATGAAACTTAGAAAATTCACAACTTAACATATCAATTTGCATAATACACAGAATACTCATGATTTTAAGTTCTAAATAACTTGCATGCAACATATAAAACTTGCTCAAAACAACTTTAGAGAACAGGTTGGTCTCCAAACCAATTTCCCTATTCAAACTAAGCTCTTAGAGCCTCTTGGTGGCTCTCTAATCAAATTCATGTTATTTAAACTCTATCTAGTGAATAGAAAGCTTTCCCCTTACCTCTTTGACGTGTACCAACAGAAAGTTTTGAAAGAAAAGCTCCACAACACACAGAACCACTTCAAGCACCAACATGCAGAGCAGTTTGAGTGGAGCACCAAAATTCAATTGGTTGGCACATGAAACAACAATAAGAATTGGGGAAATTAGTTTTCCTAGATTCTATGCAACACAATCTAACTAAAGAAACAAGTTTTAGACTCAGAGATTACTTGAGCTTACCAAAATCAATGACCAAAGTAAGCTCCAAAAACTGTTGACAACACACAAGCCTCCACTTTCGAGCTCCAATTCTTCCAACACACAAACTCTCTACTCACGATTTTGGTGTCTATACAAAGCTCGTAATGTGAGCTTTGTATCAGTGTATGATTTGTGACTCGAATCAAAACAGAGAGGGAGAATCAATTAAGCGAACTCAGGAACCCTAATGCACTAAGTCTTCAACAATTTGGCAAAATGGTTGATTCCCATCAACCATTGAGTTTAAATACATGGGTTAGATGGCCATGCACAGCGACACGAAGGCTAGGAACGTGTAGTGGTGGTGTTTTCGTGTCAACGGTGGAGAATCGTTGGTGGTGACTCACCAAAACGCACTAACTCGTCCCACGTTGACCAGAATACTCGAGTCTTCTCAGAAACACTCGAGTATTTTGGTCAATTTTGGAAAAATATTTATTTTATTTTCTTTCCCTCCAAAACTTTTCCTATAATTACTTCTAGGTCCCAAAGCTGGGACTAATATGCAAATATATTTATTTTTATGCATAAACAAAATTTCCAAATCACATTCACACATTTCCTAATAACATAAACATAGATTTTAATCGAGGATTAAAAATAGAAATAAGTAATTATAATAAACTTTATAATTTGTAACATCTCGCGTTTTTCCGACTAGGATAAATGAAACTTTATTAAAGAAGAGTTTTAAGATATTGTTTTACAAAAGGTTTTCGATGAGTATTTTATTCGATTACGAAATAAGGTGTTGATTTTACGGATGTTTTGGCAAACAAATATTTTTATGAAGTTAGTAAAAATGATTTTTATAATAAATGATTTTATTGATTGGTGATTTATTGTGAAAATGAATTTCTTGATGGACTTTGAAAGATTTATTAACTTTGGGAATCCATAACTTTTTAACCGTAACTCCGATTTTTATGATCTTTATGTGAAAACGATCGTATCGAAACGTAGATTTCAAAAATGTATCTTTTATAATTTTCTGGATTAGTTTGCGAAAATTTTTCTCAGACTTGTAAAGTACGAATTTTCAAGGAATTAATCATGAAAAATAGTTTTTGATTTTTAATGAATTTTTCCTTTTGGGATTTTCTTTAATATATTAAAGTATGATTTTAGAAAGTGAAATGAGGGCTATAATTGCAACCAATAAGTACAGTTTATTATTTAAAGGAAAAAGTGTTAATATGTATGTTTGATTAAGTTAATTATTTTGTGACTAAGTGTGTGATTGATTGATGAATGTGTGTATGTATGTGTATGTGTATGTGTATGATATGTGAATGTGTGTTTACATGTGTGTGCATGTATGAGTGCCATGTTTTTTTTTTGGTGTGTATGTGTCAAAGCCTAGGATTTTTAATTGTTTGACAAAGGAACCAAACAAGATGACTTAGAACCAAACTAAAACCAAACCAAGTTAGGAGAAAACCCTAACTAAAAGCCAACTATCCCTTAAGCCTAGAGTGACCCCTAAGAACCTAGCCATGCTACCTTGTCCCTTTCATATGATAATCTCCACCCATGCAAGTTTTTGGAAGCCCAAAATTACCCCTCCTAGTTGTGTGTATGGCCGAATTTCTTAAGGCCAAAGAAGGGAAATAAAGTTTCACCCTTAGCCTATTTTCTCCCATTCATTCCTTCATTCTTCCATTCATTCATTCACTTCCTCCTTTCCTTTGTTGCCTTCATTTCATTCATTCTTTCATTTTCTTCATTTCACACCCACACCAACACAAACACTTAGTCTCAAAGAGCCACACTAGCTCTTGAGACACATAGAAAAAAAAAAGAGAACCATGGAGAGAATGAGAGAGAACCGTGAGGGAGAAGAGGAGAGGAAGAGAGAAAGCCTTGATCTTAACCCATTTCCACCCATCTCCTTAGGTATAAACTTGATCCATGATGATTCTTCCTTCTTTGTCATTTTTATTTTTGGATCTATATGTTTTTATTTTAAAAGTGTTGATTTGTTCAAAGCTTGTTCATGCATGTTAATTTTTAATGTTGATCTATATTTTTCAAAGACTAATAAATGAAGATTTAAAGTTTTAAAACAAAAATGAACATGCAAAAAGGATTGAAGGTGATTCGGTTTTTGTAATGATTTTGTGCAAATAATTCTTGTTTCCTTAATGTACTTTGGTTTTATGCATGTCTTTGGAAAAGAAATCGATTTTTGAAATTGTTCTTTGATGCATGTTGATTTTGAAGCTAGATCTAGTGTTTCCTTTGCATTGATGTGATTTTCTCAAGTTGATCTTGAATTTTCTTACATGCATGTGAAAGATCTTGACTTAAAAATAAGAGATCTATTATTTTTAAGAGCTTGATGATCAATTCGGTTTTAAAAAAATTTTGTGCTAATGATCTTGTTTTCTTACTTGATTCGGTTTTATGTGCATGTAAAGAAAATTATTTTTAATAAAAGAGTTTAACTTGAAGCATGAAATTTTTGATAAAAAGAATTTATTTTTCTTGATGCATGTTTCGGTGTGGCCTAGATCTTTAGGAATGAATTTTAATTGAAGCATTTAGTACATGCATGTGAAGATCCAGTGAAAAGGAGTATGTTTTAATGTTAGTTTTGATTTTTCTCTTGAAGCTTTGATTTTGGTTCTTGAATGTTGATGCATGTATGATTTTTCTTAAGATCTACCAATTTTAAGTATGTGCATGTCTAGATATAGGATAGTTTAATTTGATTCTTGATTTTTAGTTTTAAAGGCTTGATTTTCGTTCATAAATGTTGATGCATGTTTTATTTGAGTTAAAGAAAATTGTTTTCATGATATGTAATTCGGTTTTTTAGAGAAAAATAATTGATGGATTGATTCTTGTGTTGATTTGTATGTGTGAATGTATTTTTGATTTTTATGAAAATGAATAAACAAGTTTGTTGAACAAAATGTTGTGCTGAAATTGTGATGTATGTGTTTTTGACTTTGATAAATGATGTTTTTATATGTTCAATGATTCTGAAATTTTGTCACTGACCTAAGTATATTAAAATGAACTCCTCTGAATTTTTTAATGCTTTTTGGAATTGATTTTCTATTTTTATGAGAACCAACTTTGTGAAAACGATTTTAAGAAAACAAGTTTTTCGTTTTAAAGAGGAACATAATTTTCGAACTTGTTCTACTCTAAATTGTTTGAAATTTTTATGGTAGCTTCCTGAACACATCTAGATGCTCTCTGTAAAATTTGAAGAGATTTGGAGTTGATTGGATATTTTTACTAAATGCAAAACAGTGAACCATTTGGTTCAGATTTTCTGGACTTAGTGATGAATTTAATTGGAAAAATATGACTTTCACAACTCCAAATAATCTGAAAATTCTATGAGATAGTCTTGACTGTGTAAGGAAGATTTATACCAATGTTTGGGCAATTCGGAGTTGAAAAACTATTTTTAACCATGACATCTTTGCCTCAGACCAGCAACAGCTCCGTTTTGTTTTTCATGCGAAATCTGATTTGAAACCTAGCTTAGGATTGTTTAAATGGCTTGAAAATTTTATATGATGAACTTTATCATATATGTGTATGTTCTGAAAATTTTGAACATTAAATAAATTTATTTGATTTAGTTTTGGATTTTATCTTTTGTGTTTCACCTTTAATCACACTAAGACTCTATTTGAATGTTTTTGATGAATGTGAACTTTTATGCTTGATATTATGACTTGGATGGTTTGTATGATAATCATGATGTTTTGAAATAATTGAATGAGTGATTGTTTGATGATATGTTTAGGTTATGCATGAATGAATTATTTAATTAACCAAAGTGTTGTGTTTGATTTTGTAATTGGTTTTGAAAATTAATTGGTTTTTGAAATAGTTTAGTCTTGTTTTAATTGAAAAACCTTGGACTTAGTGGTTGCTGCCCTTAACTCATTTCACGATGTTAAGTTTGAAAAATAAATCGTTTAAGTGTTTATTTTATAGCAAAGTGTTATACGAACTAAAATATGATTTTTTGGTGTTTTCCGATTTTCTGAAAAATGGCTTATGGACTTGTGCAATTGCTGTCCAGACTTTATTTAAATTGTTTTTCAATCCTAAAAATTTATTTGGTTGGTTTAAAGTTTAAGTTTTAAGCGGTATTTAAATTGAGAAAGATTTGGATTGAAAAAGTTAAGTTTTTCGGTGTTTTTAAGTTTTGGTTAATGGCTGTCCGGAACGGACCAGCAACCAAAACAAATGGTTTTAAATTGTTTTGTCAATTTTTTTAAAAAGATTTTTAGATGTTTAAAGTATTTTCAAAAGTCGAATATGATTTGAAAAAGTTTTAACGATTTACGATTTTCCGACGAGAAATAAAAAGAGTTTTCGAAAACGCGTTTTAATACTGAGTAGGACGATTATTTAAGATAGACTTATAACGTTAGTATCGTCCATTTAGTACAAGGTGTGTATAAGTCAAGAAGCGGAACAGCTGACATGTTGGGAAGGACCCGCAACGATTTCAGAAGCTGGAACGAGAGGTGAGAGATGCAGTAGGCCTAAGTCATCGTGACGCGTCAACTCGGTTCTAAACTGAGTACATCGAGTGTACTTGAATAATTGTCATAGATTATGTCTGCATGATTATATGTGATATATATGTGCTAGATGTTTATCTGTTCTGTTAGACATGATGCATGATTGATTTTATTACGTATTGGATTTCTCTGTGAATTATACTGTGGAGTATATCTTGTCCTGTCTGGAAAATTTGAATGTGGTTATGAAAATCATGAGAAAGAAATAAATCATGAGATAAACGAATTGTGAAAGAGATAAATAATAATAAATGAAAGAAAATTAATCGATGAGTTGAGAAAGAATTGAGAAGAAGAGATGACTTTCAAGACGATGAGGAGGAATACCCGACGAGGCGAGCGGAAGCGTGGTGATGATGAGCGATGCTGATGGTGCTGTGGAGCAACAACTAAGGAGAGCAATGCTGATGATGCTGTTGAACAACAACTAAAGAGAAGGATGCTGATGATGCTGCTAAGCAATGGTTGCTGAGAAAAATGCTGAGAAATGCTGTTGAGCATGAGCTGATGAGAATAGTGCTGATAAAATGCACGAGAACGAGATATGAGGCAAGATGCCATTGAGAATTTAGGGGGAACGAATTACGATTAGTGGTCGGGTTTCATTGAAGGGATGCACCAAGGATGAACCGACTATTAGGATTAAGCCGCTAAATAAAACTCTAAAACTTTAAAAGACTTTAATATACGCGATGAGGTATGAGAGTGCGAAGTAGTGGAGAGGAAGATACTATGGGTATCTGCGGATACTCAGGTGGAGATTGCATGAGGGGAGGGCAAGGACGGTGAAACGTCAAGAAGCCTAGAGTATATTTCTAGGCGAAACGAATCCCACATGTGGCGTACGAACGTGGTAGGGACTGGGTCCAATGTCGTGGTAAGTTCTGCACCGCGAACTAGAAATGATACTGTCACCCCCTTGATTGCAAGTCTAGAACAGTGAGAGGGACTGGAACGGGGAATTTGAGATTGCCTCTGAGAGCGTGCGTTGATATGATATTATATGAATTGAATTGAAATGATTTGAGGCTATAGTCCTCCTGGTCTGGGACCAATTGATTGTGAGATAGCTGTCGTGCCCGCGTGGTAAAGGTCCTGTACTCCTGTTTGCTTCCGACTAGGTTGGGTGGATGACCGAGGAGATGTAGACGTGTGTGACTCCCTCAATGATGATGTTCCCCCATCATTGAGCGAACCGTTTGATAAGACTTAATAATGATAAAAGATTACAAGAAAGAAAGCATAAAGAATTTATGAAGAATTTATTGAGAAAGATTCAAAGAAAGAAAGTATAAGTGATTGTTGGAAAGATTGAGAAAGATGGTGTTGAGACTTGAATGTTTGAAGGCCGTGGTGCCAAGTACGGTAATGTATATTGAAATGAATTATGATTATGATATATTTGGTGTGCTATGATCTGCTTGTTTATATGTATTTTCTATATGCTTACGTGAACTTAATTGTCATATGCATAGCATGAGTAGTTGTTATGGCATGAGAATTAGTAGATTTTATGTCTTGATTATATGCCTCTAGTCATTATTTTATTGTCCTGTCATGTTTGTACTTCTGGAATACTGACCATCTCTCCTATCATGTTGTCGTATCGGGTTATTCAGGTATTGCAACGGATAGATGGTCGACCCTGCAGTAAATCTATCTCGATGAGTCTTCTGCAGTGGACTTCAGAGAGAAAGATTAGGCGTCAAGATTAGCAGTAGGTAATTCCCTTCGAGCATTGTATCCGTTGCAACTACTTGGTTAACGTTGCTATATCATTTTGTACCCCGCTTGATATTTTATTGAGTATTGCTTTTGAAAGAATAAAGTTTTATGAAACAAGATTTGAAAATGTTTTCTCAAATCAGATTTATGAAGCCAAGTTACAAAGTGCGATGTTAAGTAACATCTCGGTTTGGAACTTGACTTGTGATGTGTGACATGAGAACGTTATTTTATTTCAATTAAGTTACTGAAATGTTTTTGAACATAAAGGTTCTCATGCCCATGTCACTATGTAAAAAAAAAAATTACCCAAATTTTTACTATAAAATTGTTAAAGAGATGATGTTTTCAAGTTGCCGAAATCGGGGTGTTACAGAGTGGTATCAGAGCAATGGTTGTCCAAAGTAGCCTGATGCATGGGCTTACATGCTTGCTTGTGTGTGTCTGTCTGTGTGTTAGTGTTAGGATTGCAATGAGTGAGAATAGGAGTACGAAGTCACGTGGACGTTCGTTCTATCTCTATCGATCTATTTCTATAGTTCTATCTCTCTATCTTTGGAACGTGTCAAGAATTTGTCTACAATGGTACAAGAAACCGTGATCAGAATCATAATGAGGCTTTATTCTTTGTGACCTGAACCTCTCTTGACTATTGAAACCCCTTTTGTTGAGAATCCCTTTTTGTTTGTAACGACCTCTGAGCTATTGATATGCGACTTTGTTTTGCGACTAAAACCCTCTTTTCCTTGTTGAAACTCCTTTCTGTGTAAACCCTATGCATTGTTGAGTTGTCTTGACAATACGTTTGTCCTCTCTAAAAGCCTTCCATGAAAACTTTAGACCCTGACACCTTATGCCAATCAAATAGGTATGCCTAAGTTATGAGTCGGACGGTGAGGTGTTTTTAAGGAAAGAGTCTTAATGGTTGAGGAAGGAATAAGCATGAACGGATGTGATACGTTAGAATATAGAGTACCCCTAGAACCTTAAGTAAGATAGTGGAATGTAAAAAAGGATTAAAACTGAAAAGTTTGATAGTAGTCTAACCCAAGTAATGGTATAGATGGTGTTAAGTTGGTGGATATCTGGGACGAGTCTGAAAGAGTTGGAGTTAGAAAAGCTCTAGTTGGAGTAGGTGAATGATTGGGGTAGATGTAACTTATAATAGGACCATAAGATCAACTAGATGGAGTGGTGAAATTAATGGATAGAACCTTTAAGTGACGACCAAAATTAGGTTAAATAACCAAGATTTGATGTTTTAATGGACATAGGTGACTATAAGCTGTGGAATTAAGGGTGTCATTAGGTGCTAAGATCATTAATCTAAAGGATAAATCCCTGAGTTGGAGAGTTTTTAATGGTTTAGAACACGAAAATGGATCATGAAGGTTTAGAATACCTAAGTTGTTGGAATAAGTACCGAAGATGAAGAGTAAAGTAATACATATTTTTTTATGGATTAGTGACTGTTAGAGGGAAAAGGAAGGAACAGTGGTCACCGTAGTGACCCGATAAGGACGAAAATTTTGGTTTAGTTAGCAGAATTTAGGATGATGCTCAGATAGGCTTGAACAAAGTGATGGGAAGTTTTGTATGATAAGCTAGAATTAGTGGATGTTGGGAAATTTTATGACCTTAGTCCCTGCCAAATGTTATTGGATAGATGTGATGTGTAGGAATATGATCCGTCAAAGTTGGGGAGTAAACGGAGATTTTGAGGTTTGTAATAACCCACCTAGGCTTAAAAGGATGAAAAGAGTCAAATTAAGGAAGAAAGACCATGAGAATAGTAGTATCCTCGTCAGGATTGGCATAAGCGTGCTATTCTTTTTGAATTTCGTTTCGAAACCATTGAATCCTTTGAACCCTTGTTGACAAAGCTATACCATTAGTATTCCAATGTGTCCGATGATGAAATGGCCTACGAAGATCACCTTTGAAAGAACGATGCATATGCGACGACTCGAAGAGGACGACTGCTGTTATAGATTGGGAGAAGCACTCCGAGGAATCCGACATCCGTTGATCGCGGAATTCTGCGTGGCATTTCTCGAGGATGAGAAATCTGCAAGTTGGGGAGAATGTAACATCCCGCGTTTTTCCGACTAGGATAAATGAAACTTTATTAAAGAAGAGTTTTAAGATATTGTTTTACAAAAGGTTTTCGATGAGTATTTTATTCGATTAAGAAATAAGGTGTTGATTTTAAGGATGTTTTGGCAAACAAATATTTTTATGAAGTTAGTAAAAATGATTTTTATAATAAATGATTTTATTGATTGGTGATTTATTGTGAAAATGAATTTCTTGATGGACTTTGAAAGATTTATTAACTTTGGAAATCCATAACTTTTTAACCGTAACTCCGATTTTTATGATATTTATATGAAAACGACCGTATTGAAACGTAGATTTCAAAAATGTATCTTTTATAATTTTCTGGATTAGTTTGCGAAATTTTTTCTCAGACTTGTAAAGTACGAATTTTCAAGGAATTAATCATGAAAAATAGTTTTTGATTTTTAATGAATTTTTCCTTTTGGGATTTTCTTTAATATATTAAAGTATGATTTTAGAAAGTGAAATGATGGCTATAATTGCAACCAATAACTACAGTTTATTATTTAAAGGAAAAAGTGTTAATATGTATGTTTGATTAAGTTAATTATTTTGTGACTAAGTGTGTGATTGATTGATGAATGTGTGTATGTATGTGTATGTGTATGATATGTGAATGTGTGTTTACATGTGTGTGCATGTATGAGTGCCACGTTCTTTTTTTGGTGTGTATGTGTCAAAGCCTAGGATTTTTAATTGTTTGACAAAGGAACCAAACAAGATGACTTAGAACCAAACTAAAACCAAACCAAGTAAGGAGAAAACCCTAACTAAAAGCCAACTATCCCTTAAGCCTAGAGTGACCCCTAAGAACCTAGCCATGCTACCTTGTCCCTTGCATATGATAATCTCCACCCATGCAAGTTTTTGGAAGCCCAAAATTACCCCTCCTAGTTGTGTGTATGGCCGAATTTCTTAAGGCCAAAGAAGGGAAATAAAATTTCACCCTTAGCCTATTTTCTCCCATTCATTCCTTCATTCTTCCATTCATTCATTCACTTCCTCCTTTCCTTCGTTGCCTTCATTTCATTCATTATTTCATTTTCTTCATTTCACACCCACACCAACACAAACACTTAGTCTCAAAGAGCCACACTAGCTCTTGAGACACATAGAAAAAAAAAAGAGAACCATGGAGAGAAAGAGAGAAAACCGTGAGGGAGAAGAGGAGAGGAAGAGAGAAAGCCTTGATCTTTACCCATTTCCACCCATCTCCTTAGGTATAAACTTGATCCATGATGATTCTTCCTTCTTTGTCATTTTTATTTTTGGATCTATATGTTTTTATTTTAAAAGTGTTGATTTGTTCAAAGCTTGTTCATGCATGTTAATTTTTAATGTTGATCTATATTTTTCAAAGACTAATAAATGAAGATTTAAAGTTTTAAAACAAAAATGAACATGCAAAAAGGATTGAAGGTGATTCGGTTTTTGTAATGATTTTGTGCAAATAATTCTTGTTTCCTTAATGTACTTTGGTTTATGCATGTCTTTGGAAAAGAAATTGATTTTTGAAATTGTTCTTTGATGCATGTTGATTTTGAAGCTAGATCTAGTGTTTTCTTTGCATTGATGTGATTTTCTCAAGTTGATCTTGAATTTTCTTACATGCATGTGAAAGATCTTGACTTAAAAATAAGAGATCTATTATTTTTAAGAGCTTGATGATCAATTCGGTTTTAAAAAGATTTTGTGCTAATGATCTTGTTTTCTTACTTGATTCGGTTTTATGTGCATGTAAAGAAAATTATTTTTAATAAAAGAGTTTAACTTGAAGCATGAAATTTTTGATAAAAAGAATTTATTTTTCTTGATGCATGTTTCGGTGTGGCCTAGATCTTTAGGAATGAATTTTAATTGAAGTTTGGGGATCCAGGGATAACATCCTATATCTTTAAAGGTAATAACTACCCTTGTCAAGGTCAACAAGCTTGGGTCTATCAAACAATGATAAAACATCAAGGGTTATGGGGATCTCAACTTAGAATCCATTCGCTTTCTACTCGGTCTACTTCCTTCAAACTACTTAACCAACAGGTCCATCAGACCAACACAGCAGACACTAAAACACAAACAGAGTCACACATCTCAGAAAGGCGAGAACCTTGACCTTATATTCCTATCCTTACACTAGCAAACACACAGAGTCACACAAACAAAGCATGTAAGCCCATGCTTAAGGCCACTAAGGATTACCATAAGCTCTGATACCATAATGTAACAGCCCGATTTTCATAACACAAAATAACCAACTTTTATTTATTCAGTTGCAAAAATGAGGCCAATTTTTTTATAAAAAAACCTTATTAAGATGTTGTTGTTGCACTTAAACATCCCTTACTGAAAACCGAGTTGTTACTAAAACATTTCTTTACATAAAACATTCATCGTCATAAAGTGGCTTGGTTCAAAAAGCATCATGATCCATTGTATTGTTTCAAAAGTATTCACGACTGTTTCCAAAAGATTACATTATCCAGTCTTCCAAAGTGGAATTACTCAACAAGACAAAATTAACAACTTAGCTGAATTACATAACTGGTTCATTGCTCCGGTAATCCTCAACTCAAAATACTAACAACAGACTTAGGCTATAAAAGGATGGAGGCCATCTTAACTAAACACACTACTCTTGATTCTTCCAAATGAAGACAACCGGCTGCAACTTTCTTTTCTTTCCTGACATTTCCTTTCTACCGGAGGGTGATGCTATCTCCGTTGCTGACGCCATGTAGTAATCTCCAAACAATGCTCCATCTGCCTGTTGCGATACCAGAACACCAATATGCCAACGAGACAGGAGAGAGTAAGCATTTCGAACGACGCATCGTCGACGGTGTGGGTTTACAATAGGCAAGATATCAAGACAATACAAACATAACAATACAACACAATTACGACACAGTATTCAAATTATCATCATCATTATCATTGTCATTATCATTATCTTGCCAAACTTGTTTTCACTTCTCAACATAATCATTCTTCCTTTCTCAATTACTTTCTCATTCTCAACTTACTCATTTCCATTCTCATAGGATTTCTTTCACTCTTCCAAACCTTCATTCGCGATTCGTTTCTCATTATCAATATTTCATCAGCTTTTGCTTCTTATAATTATAAGTCTTTTCATTACTCTTAAACTTTTCTTATCGAGTCTTATCGGATCACAACCATTGATGATTGGAGAATTATCATATCATCGAGGTACTCGTTTCTTTCGCAGTTAGCACACATGTCTACATCTCCTCGGTCATCCATCCAACCAAGTCGGAAGCAAACAGGAGCACAGGACCTTTACCACGCGGCCTTGACAGCTGTCTCACAAATCAAATGGCTCCAAGCCAGAAGAACTGTAGAAAATTGGGTACAGTCTCAAATCAAATTATAATCAAGGCACACTGTAGAAAAATTGGGTACAGTGGCAAAATCAAAGAGCCCCGTTCAGTCCCTCTCACTGTTCCTGAATTGCCATAGGGGTGACAGTACTATTCTAGTTCCGAGTGCAGAACTTACCACGGCTTAGGACCCAGTCCCCACCACGTCTGGTATACCACATGTGGAACTCGTTCCGCCCAGAATAGTACTCATGGCATCATGACGTTTTACCGGCCCAGCCTACCCTATTGCATTCAAACCCCGAATATCCCTGATATTCCGGGGTATCTTCCTCTCCACTACTTCACACTCATTTCTCACCGTATTCGCATTCGTCAATGTCTTTTAAAGTCTTTTAAAGGTTTAGTTATTACCCTAAGGTCGGCTCATCCTTAGTGCATCCCTTCTACGAGTCCCGACCACTAATTTACTCAATACTTTTCGCAACAGAGCACAGAGCTGGGATCGCATCAACATACTAGCATCTCATTTCATAACCTTTCTCAACATCCCATATCATAATAAACTTTCTCAAAATATCATTTCATGAACTTCCTCAAAATAACAACATATCTCTTTTTGGAACATCAGCCCTCTGGCTTCGCATAGCTCAACTCGTATCATTTCTCATTTCAATAAACAACAGCAGCATTACTTTTCCCAGCTCTGGCTCATCCACATCATTATCGTCAAATCTTGCTCAATCACATTATTCTCGTCAGCATTACAATACTTTCACTCACATCATGACTTATCTCTTACCACGTTCTTTCGGTTCTCATAATATCTCATATCTTTCCACAATCTCAACTCTTTATCTCTTTTCTGATCATTCTCACATCTCTTATTATTATCTCTTTTCTTAATGTCTCATCAGGGCTGCCTTATTCCATAAGGACTTAGGCCAAACAGGGTATTATATCTTCTCTTAGTGTTTCATCACTTTCAGAACCTTTAATATCATTCGTCTTTCTTTTCAATCATAAACTGTCACTTTTACAAACTTATTCGCATTATCTCAATTTCAAGACGTAACAGACGTCCATCAGCATGCTACTCTTATTATTCAACAATTCAAATATCATCATGCATAATTAAACAAATAAACATAAGCATGCTATTTCACATCATCAACATATAGATTCATCACATAACAACATGTGGTCTTTGTCTCCTTCGTATAAGTGGCCACACAACACAAACAATTGCCATTATACTACTGACTCAGAACCACCAAGTTCCGATATTTGAGATGATCCGGAACGTCCTAATAAATCACCAAAATACCACGGTGTCTTAGGAAAGCTTCTCTCTCACCTCAGGTCCTAGCAAATATATGCACACGATCTCCGCGGATCCTTATCGCTGTCAGCTCCTCCAATCCCCCGTCTTTTACCATTCCTCGTATTAGACAAAGCACGTTTTCGTTATTAACTGGTATAAGAAAATCTTTTCTTAACTCAATACACATTCCGTTCCTCGTCGGAAGACTTAAAACATAATTGTTTTCTCAAAACAACTCAAATATTTTCTAGTACTTCAAGTACTTCAAAACCATTTGAAAATATCCAATAAGGTAATTTAAATCAATTGATTTGGTTGCTGGTCCGTCTTGGACAGCACCTTAATCATGTCCAAAAACACCGAAAAATTCATTGTTTTCAATCCGACTTTTTCCTAAATCAAATTCCACTTGAAATCCATACTTTAAATCACTTGAACACATTTTTAAAATTAAGAAACAACTTTAAACAATTCTGGACAGCAAGGAAGTGTTTTGCAAATTCACTTTAATAAAATCTGAAAACAATGTAAGGGTACTTTTTGCTTCAAATAATTCTTTAACTCAAAACAATCACTTTCACATTTTAAAATTCAAGCTTTTTGTTATAAAACATCCCTTGGACAGCCAAACACACAATCCAACAATCTCATGTAAATCAATTAATTTCAAAACTAATTACGTATTCGAATATTTTCCAAACATCAACTAACACACAATCACAAACAGCACTTTGATAAATCCATTCACATAGTCACATAGCATATATTCTTCTATAACTTTAATGTTTCCAAGCATATATACACATACTCAATCAAGCCATGTACTCACTAACTTAACTTGATTATAATTTAAACATTCATTTCCAAATAAATACTTTCACAACCAACACTTAGCTTCTACTTTCCATATAGGTCATGCACTTTTAAATATCCATTATTATTTAACAAAATAATTTCCTATCCTACTAAACCCTTCAAGGCCGAATATATGTACAAGTCAAAGAAAAGATTTGTTCAAAGCTTTAAGACATAAAATCATAACCATTTCTTCCCTTTTATTTTAAAAACCGTGAGCTTAATCTTGGAAAATTATCAAACTTTAATTTATTTTCTTAAATTTGAATTAAATCCAAGATCACACCAAAGTCTTATCTTTCATGCCTTAATAATTTCATGCATGCATTTAAAGTCCTTAGATTAAACAAATATTAACATCCATGACATTTCAAGTAGCTACTGTAACACCCCGATTTGGCAACTTGAGAACTATAATCTTTTTAGGTGAAAATTAGGGCCATTTTTTTTAAAGCGAATAATGCGCAAGAGGAGAACACTTATATTAGCAAAACATAGTTTCATGTAAAATCCATGTTCTCATATTGCACCAACTCTTTCAAGTTCCAAACCGGGATGTCACAAGACACCACGCTTCGAAACTCATTTTCCAAAACATTAGTTAAATAGAATAGCCCATTTGATTTCATGTCAAAATATCAATACAAAGATTAACTTGTTGGGATTACAGCAGGACGTCACCAGGTTGCTAAGAACTCATAGTGGATTACATACTCAAAAGGAAAATTACCTACTCCCTAGTCATATTCATAATTCTTCCCTAATCTTGCTTTCTAAATCTACTATACCACTCGTCATCATCCGCCAGCAGCTCCTCAGGACTAATGATCCAGCTCTCATCACTAGAATACTCCTCTGCATCCTCGTCAGACCAGAGGTCAGGATCCTCCTCCTCAACCTCATCAGCAATCTCCTCCTCAGGGTCATCCAACCCACCATCTGTTTCCTCCTCCGAGGCAACATCCCTCTCTTCTAGCTCCGTCCTCCGACGCGGAATCTCTATGAAGAACATCTCATAGACAGACATAATGCTGTTGGCGCCTCTTCGGGGAGTCGCTCCTATCTCCCGCAACAACTGATACCGTACCATATTGGCCATCTAAAATCCGCACAATTTTTATACAAGACAGAATAGAGATGATAGTGAGAGTGAGCAACCCAAAACGGCAATGTCGACTATGTGGGATTACATCAGGTAAATATTAAGACAAATAAATATAAAAGAAAACGTAAATCCAACAATAGCATAAGGTAAATCAAGACAACACATCTAACTATCAGGATGTACACCTACATAATCACCCAATTATTCATTCCAATATGTGTAAGCTCAATACAATCACATCCTTCACCATGATACTTTTCTTTCATTCTCTCTCGTTCCTCGTTCTCAAACTCATCAAATGTTTCAAGAGGATTCATATCCACTTCCACTCTCAAACCTTATCCAACGCTTGGTATTAGCATTATCATTATCATTATGATTATTATTATCATTATTACACATATCTCTGAAACATTTTGGTTATTAAGTCTTATCAATTCGATTAGCATCAATGATGAGGGGGAAACATCATTGAGCTCACACACGTCTACATCTCCTCGGTCAACCTCCCAACCTAGTCGGAAGCAAACAGGAGTACAGGACCTTTACCACGCG
The DNA here is from genome assembly GCA_037953625.1 of Crotalaria pallida. NCBI lineage: Eukaryota > Viridiplantae > Streptophyta > Magnoliopsida > Fabales > Fabaceae > Crotalaria > Crotalaria pallida. The sequence goes on from CM075649.1 coordinate 126,126,751, forward strand.
GGCACGACAGCTGTCTCACACATAAATGGTCCCAGACCAGGAGGATCTCGTCCTCAAATCATTTAAATAATAACAAGGCTCACTGTTCACGCAGTGGCAAAACACAATGCCCCGTTCCAGTCCCTATCACTGTTCTCGATTTGCAATCTAGGGGGCGACAATACTTATTCTAGTTTCGAAAGCAGAACTTGCCACGACATTGGACCTAGTCCCCACCACGTTAGTGCGCCACTTGTGGAATTGTTCCGCCTAGAAAAGTACTCTAGACTTCTCGACGTATCACCGTCATTGTCCTCCCCTAATGCAATCTCCTCCTAAGTATCCGTAGATACCTATGGTTCCTTCCTCTCCACTACTTCGATACGAACACTCATACCTCACCGCAATTGTTAATGTCTTTTAAAATCTTTTAAAGAGTTTTAATTACGGCTTAATCCTAATGATCGGCTCATCCTTGGTGCATCCCTTCAATGAGACCCGATCGCTAATCGTTCGCATCTAATCCCCCTAAAGCTCACACACTATCATTGAATCATCACAACATCATTGCATCATCTTTCTTTTTCTTAAATCACAGCACATTGCTATCATCAACATTAGCATCACTATTTCAGATCAACTTGAAACACAACACGTCATCATTGTCCTCTTTGTCAATTGTGATTCAGCAGCATCTCTGGTGTCCTTCCTCGCCAATTCGGCTCAGCAGCATCAGCAACTCCTCTCATTCTTTCCAAATTTCCAGTCGCATCTACTTTTCTCATGAATCATTCTCGTCACTGATTCTCTCTCTCCCTTATTTATTCTCATTATTCGAATCCACTATTCTTTTCTTTTCACTCTTAGTTTGTTACCTTCATAACTTCATTACTAACGCATAATCAAATAATCTAACAATACCATATTTATTTAACAAATAAGTAAAGCATAAGATAATAATTCAACACGAACAATCAGAAAACATAACATCATTTATGATAAGCAGATCTCAGTCGCTCGGGTGGATAGCTAAACCAATCAAACAATCGCTATCACATACACCACTACGCTAAATGAGATTGGAGTCCAATCTTTGAGATGATTGGACGCCTTAATATGTACCTAATTACCACGACGTCTTAAGGGAAAGCCCCTCTCTCACCTCGATGACGAACGTCCTATAGCTCTCCAAGGTTTCCCGATCATCTCTCCTCGCCTCTTATCCTCTCGTCCGTCGCTCAACTAAGACATTTTCCCGTGCATTAGAAATGAGTTCGATACATTTGTTGAATTCGTTTTGAAAACAATTTCTCTTTTAAAAACTGGTTATCATTGTCCAATGTTTTTCAATTCAAATCCATGATTAAAACAGTTTTTAAGAAAAAATTTGAAAACAACTTAGAAACATTCTTTTATTCAAATAAACTTCCTTTCATATTTAAAACTTAATTTAAAACATTTATCATTTACTTATCACAAAACACTTTTGGGCTAAAGAGATAAACTAATCAAATTATAACACTAACACACAATTTCAATCATGCACAGAAAAATAATTCAAGCTTAATTTCTTAATTAAATCATGGCAAAACCGAATTGCCTATAATCAACATTTCCTAATTACTAATAATTTCTAAACCTTGAAAACCATAGAATTAACATCATGAAAATTATTCCTATTAATTTTATTTATTTCCAGCCCTTAAAACCGAAAAGAATAAAAGAAATTAGCACATCATGGTACCACACATATGATAATCACAAACATAGAATTTAATCACTCTCATTAGTCATTTCAAAAGAAAACCATTCTAATCATCTAAACATATACTAACCGAATTATTTTAAGTAAAATTTTGCAAAATACAACACACCACCAAAGGCATAAAACAATGAAATCATTTTATTTCTTCCACGACTAAAACCGTAAGAATCATAGGAGCATTCAACAAATTCAATTTCATTTTTCTTGCCTTAGTTCAAAGCAACAATCAAAGTCACAAATCATTTCATGTATACATCTTTATGCTCCTAAATGAGGCTAATCTTAGTCTATATGCAATTCAAATGGTGATTAAGCACACTTTTCTATTTTCTATCTCAAGACCGAATACTAGCATGCATAAGACAAGAATCTTAGTTCATTTTTCAATGCACTAAAGACAATTAAAGCAAACCATATTACACCAACATGCATAAACCATCATGAGATTCCTTAGACTTTTTTATTAAAACTCAAACTTATAATTTTTCTTGAATAGAAACATGGTTTATAGCTTGATCTTCTAAAAAGAATGGCATGCATGGACTTAAGACCACTAAATCTATTCCTAATACATACATGCACCTAAAAATCATGCACCAAAAGATTTTTAGCACTCATAGCCTTCACATCAACACATCATGGATGAAACAAATCTCTAAATCAAATCATGTTCATAAAAAGAAAAATCATTTTAAAGACCATTACCCTATTATTTCTTCTAGGCCGTAACATGCCTAGAAGAGAAACATAATTTATTTACTTGAAAAGTGACATGCAAACCTCAAAGTCCTAATTTGAGTTAACACACATGGATTAAAACATGCACATATATAAAATCTACCAAAAATCATTACAAATCAACATGCAAAGCTAAAAATCCTTATTTTCTTCTCAAATAAACTTAGATCATGAAATCGTTAATCAAACATTCACATATATACACATAGATCACGGTTTGAGCACAAGAGATCAACATGCAAGGCATAAATTCCTCACTTTGTTACCAATCAAACCTAGATCATAAATTATTTACCAAATCTTTTCAAAAAAATCTCATAGGTCACGGTTTAAAAGAAGAAAATCCACATGCATGGGGTTTTAATTTTAGTTTTCACAAAATCTCAAGTAGTAAGTTAGATCCTTTAGAGGTTTGTTTAGAAAATCATCATGATCTACTTAATGAAACCATAACCGAAGCACATAGAGAGAGTCCATGAGTTCACATATTTACAAACCGAATTAAAAGTCCATAGTTGCACTTACCTCTCAAGCTATAAAAATAAACATGCAATGAAAAGAAAAGAAAGAAAAATTACAAAACCAAAAGAAAATCCTAACTCTCATGGTTCTCCTTTTGATCTTTACATAACCTACCAAGAAAATGGGTCTTCTACTTCAAAGGCTCTAGGTCTTCAAAGAAATTTCAAGGACTTGGTCTAGATCTCCTCCCTCCTTCTTCGAGTCCCTCACGGCCACACTCTCTCTTCTTCTCTCTCTTTTTCTTCTAAGGGTTGGATAGTCCCTTAGAATGTGTTTGGTTTGTGAGTGAAAGGAAATGGAAAGAAAGTGAAGAAATGGACTAAGGCTTGGTTGATTTAAGGGCACCGAATTTGCCTTCTTTGCCCTTGGATAGAGGTTCGACCAAGGCACCAAATGGAAGGGCAAATTTGGGTTTACAAAAGTTTGCATGGCAAGGGTTCAATCAAAGGAAACAAGAGGCATAGCCTAGGGCTAGACTTCATCATGCATGGTCATTTCAAACTCCTATTTTCCACTCATCTAGTACACTTGTTATCTTCTAAGCCTTCCAAGTATCTCCTCCTCAAATTGAAAATCTACCCCAACACACACACACTCATCACCGTAGCATCACACACATGCACATACATCATGCAATTTCAATTCATTTCCTACTCTTATTTATTTAAAATCCTATGGTCATCAATTCATGTAGATTATGCAAACATTTTTGAAGATCACATGCACACATAAACACACCAAAACCGTAGCACATACACATATATACACACATATTTATTTTTCAAGCCACATTCACATATTAAATCAAACATATATCATATTGAGCATAATTAATTTCATGTCATGGCAATTAATTTAATTTCCTACAAGAACACATTTTATTATAAAGAAAACTTAGGCAATTTCAAAGTAAAACAATGGTATACACATAACACTCATAATTAAAATCTCTAAATAGCCTTAAAAAATTAACTTTCCATTCAAACAAGAGATTTCCAAAAGACAAATTGAAAGTTATTGCTTTCAAAATTATATTTTCTTAAAAATTCGTCCTGCCAAGATTGTCAAAAATAAATTTGTAAATGAATCCAGAAAATTCAAAAGATCACATTTTGAAAGTTCACAAATCCAGAAATGCAAATTTATTTCTTAAAGAAATCATTCCTTTAGAAAATCCTTTTTGGAAAGCAAAAACTCAACGTTTATTTTTAGTGAATTCGTTTACGCACGTACGAGAAAATGCGGGGTGTTACAGCTACACATCATAAAAATTTCATTTTTAACATTAAACCTCATGCATGTTCATAAAGTTCCTAGATTTAACCAAAACTAACATGCATGTTCACAAAACAAAATCAAACATAGATTCTCTTCTCTTCTCATCATGGCCGAATGTCATTAAGGCAATTAACAAGGTTTTTATGCAAACATTTTTACATGCAAATGATCAAAACACTAGACTAAGTCTTGCATGTCCTCAAAATAGTTTTTCAAAGCATGATCTCTTTCCATATCATTATAACCGTACATCATCATCATCAAGGTAAGATTTTTGTTCAAGATTTTCACATGCACAAAATCCAAAACTAAAGCTTTTCATTTTAACTTTGACAAAATCAAGGTTATGCACTTTAACACTCAATTCATCACTTGCATGTGCCTAAAATCAACCAATCTAATCCGAACATCAACATGCATAAACTCAAATAAAATCAAAAAGCACAAGCTCCTCACTTTCTAGACTTGACCGAAACTCACATCAAGAAAAGGAACATTTTTGCTAAAAATTAACATTTTTCATTCAAGCTTTTCATTTTCTTAAAAAAATATAAGATCATGCACTTAAATCATGTAACCATTTGTATGCATCTACAAAAATCCTAGATCAAGTCACAAATCCAACATGCATGTACTTAGATCTTATAAATCAAGTCATAAAATCAATCATAATAATACAAATCAAAGATCAAAATCATTTTGAGTAAAAAGGGACCAAAACCGTGATGAACATTAAAGAAAGATCAAGTCTTTTTGCTCCAAAACAACATGCAAGACTCAAGATCAAAACTTTTTCAAAGACCAAGACATGTAATCACTTAAATCAAGTTTTCTAAACATAAAACCCACATGCAATCACTTAGGTTTAATTAAAAAGCATCATGACCTAGTCTCCTAGTCATGGCCGAATCACATAGCTCATGATTTAGTGTTTTACAAGTTCATTTAACTCTTAAAATTCAAGATCAAGGTATAATCAACACATGCAACCATCATTAAACTACAAAATCAAACATGCAAGAAGAAATGAAGATTACAAAGTTACAAACTCAAGACTAACTCTAAACTTCCATGATTTTCGAGTTACACACCAAAAAAAGAAATGACCTTCAAGCTCCTACACTTTGATCTTCAAGGAAAACTCCATGAGCAAGCTTGGTTCCTCTTCTTCTTCCTTCTTCTTCTCTCGGCCACTCTCTTTCTCTCTCTCTCTCTCCTTTTCTTTTTCTAAGACCTTAATGGACTCTTAGAATGAATGTGTTTGGAAATGAAGGGAAATGAAAGGAAAAATGAGTGAAATAAACTAAGGGCCAAGGTTTATATAGGCAAACCGTGAGCTTACTCTTTTGCCCTTGATGAATTCGATTCACATAGGTTTAGGAGGGGCAATTTTGGAACTTCAACAAGTTGCATGGGTGGATTTTATCAAGGGGACAAGAAGGAGTAATTTAGGGTATTAGGTCTAATCACTCATCATTTTTATTTCCTACATCACATCTCCTAATTTTTCATGGATTAAATTTTTTACTCTTAATTTTCTTAACCTATAAGAAAATAATTCTTTCCTACTCTCTCTCTCATGCATTTCGCCACCTATACACATTCACACACATATTGCATTTTCATTTTTCTAACCACACACACCATTCAAACATTAAAATGTTATGCCATCATAATGAAAAATAGTAAGATGCAAAGGATTCACACATCACACAATTGTTCACATACACATCATATCAAATACTCATTTTGTTTTAAATTCACTTTATAAGATTACACAAAATAATTTTCCTTTTATAACATGACAATCATCAACAATCACAAATAAAACTCCAAAATACACACTTTAAATAAAACAATTAACTGCGCCACTTGGCTATAGATATTGCCCTCATTTCATTTTCAAAAATCATACTTTCATATATAAAATAAATCCTCAAAAGGAAAAGTTCATTTGAAGTCCTTAACTATTTTTACCAATTTAAATACTCAAAATTCGTTTACAATGCACTCAAGAAATAAATTCTCGTAAATCAACCCAGAAAAATATAAGAATTATATTTTCAAATCCTACATTTCAAGACGATCTTTTCATATAAAGATCATAAAATTCGGAGTTACGGTCAAAAAGATATGAATTTTCAAAGTTATTCAATCTATTGAAATTCATCAAGAATTTCACTTCTTAAAGAAATCTCAAATAGTAAAACCATTGGCTTAGAGTCCATGAAAATACTTATCTTCACATCAATACATCTTTTGTCAATAAAATCTATCTCAAAAATTCGTTTAAAACAAACGAGGAATTTGCGGGTCGTCACATTATTCCTATTTCATTAACTCCATTCTATTTAACTGTCCTATTAACTTCCTCCATCTTTATTTAATAATCCTATTTCTAAGTCCGTTTACCAGTTTCCTATTTACATTTTAAAATTTAGTTCATTGTTACGTTTTTATTTCTCTAATCCCAACAACTCTTAACTCACCTGACTCCACACATACTTATTGTCTTCGCATTTTAACCCCTCTTTTACCTCACTTTTAGTTTAATAATTCTACTCTCCTTGCCTATTACAATTACCCTTTTACTCTTTTACTCTCACGTTAGTTGGTTTTCCTTAACTCTTCCCCTTGGTTTTATTTTATGTTTTTCTATGTTTTCATTCAATATTAACCATTTTATATCCTAATTACACTCATTCATTCCAGACCTTATCCTAAACTCATATATTCTATTCCCTAAGGTGTGGTTTCCATTAACAATTCTAAATACTCCCTTTATATCAGCGGGGACTACCCTAAGGTTCATAAACATACTTTTTAAATACCCTATTCTTAGTTTCCACTATAGCATCCTCTAGAATTTACTTTCTAAGTAAAGGTAACACAACCCGTCTTACCTCGGGCTTTAATAGAACCTGGTTTGCGACTCGATGGGGAGATCCTGCTTCGGCTTGCCCCGATCTTATTTGCGGTCACACCGACCCAACCCGGTTCACTCTCGAGACTCCACTAAGCTTCAGTCCCAAGCACAATGGAAAAGTCGGCCATGACGACGATGACAGTGTCGGCGCTGCTCCTCATTAGCGAGAATGGTGGCGGTTAGATCCGGATCTGTAGCGAACAGCGGTGACCCAAGGAGATAGAGGTGTGGTCCTGGGTCGTAGCTCAGGGGTGCCCGGCTCCGGTGGCTTCTCAGACGGTGGATCGCCTCCAAAGAGGGAGGAAGAGAGATAGAGCGGTGAGAGGAAAATGGAAGAGGGTGGAGTTTATGGCCGTGGTGCGGGATCGGGGTGGCAGTGGTGGTTGTGGTTCGTGGCCATAGTGGCAGTTCCAACAGAGGGAAAAGAAGGAGAGAGAGAGAGAGCAAGGAGTCAAGAGAGGGAAGAGGGAGAGAGAGAGCTGTATTGGTTTGGGGGAGGTTGTGACGACCCGACTTTCTATTCTAAATAAAATACTTATATTCAAAAATATGACCATTTTTTTTTCATAAGTCATCATCCATTTCAGTTCTTGCGGAAAAACATTCAACACCTCATGAAAGAAAACATCAACTTTATATTTCTTCTTGATGTAGAAAACACATATTCATTACATCAAAAGTTAATAACATTAAACTTAACTTAGATACTCTAGGTCATTACATTATATTACATATATTACAACAAAACTTATAACAATCTAGAGCTATAGGTTCGAAACTCAAAACATAACATAAGTAAGAGAAACCTGATGAGTCGCACTATCCACATTCCGACATCCAGAACTCAACTCAATCATCAGTTCCCCACTGACTTCCAGTTGTGTTGTCCATGAAATCATCATCAGCCACCGGATCGGCATCCTCCACCGGATCCTCATCCTCTATCGGATCCTCCTCCTCCTCTTCCTCCTCATGTGCCGGATCAGATGGCACATAAACTGGAGTCCGAGATCGAGCTCTAGTGGAAGGACGAGAGGGAGCAGGAACCTCCAAAACGATTCTTTCCTCAAAGGGTGATGGACTTGGTGGGAGGGTGCGTCTCGGAAAACGTTTTGGTGGTGGTGGTGGTGTTCCATGGCGAAACACAAAATTTGGCGGAATGTGCATAATGTACATCATTGGGATTCTCGTTCGACGCGGACGCATTCGGGACCATGGGTTTGGGTGACGGAAAGTGACTTCCACATCCCCTTCATAGATAGCCCGATGATCCTCGAAGTTCCACTCCCCATTAGGGAGCGGCCTCATCTCCACGCAGATCATATTCCTGGCCATGACCTACAACAAGGGATTAGGAGTGAGTCATAGCTAAATACAATAACAAATGAGCATAACAGAGACTAAAAATAACAAGCACATGTAATCAAATAGCATCAAGAGTATAAATGTATGATCAAACTGATTTAACACATCTTTAATTTCATTAGTGACATGATGCATGCCTACTTCTCGTTCATGCTTCACAGTTCGGCATCCTTTCGGGTATCCATTTCAAACCTATGTGTTCATCGAACTGGAGCGTATCCATATCCCATGCATCACGATTGATTGGGAATTAGCCTTCATAGCATTCTCATGCTACGGAATCCAAATCATCATAGCACCTTTAGGGCTATGGCATCACAGCTCTCTTGAGGTCATGGTATCCATTCTATTCTATGCTAGATCCCACAATCGAATCGGAGCAACTCCATGCATGACAATGCCATATTTCATTTCTTTTCTTTTCACTATTCTCATCAGCATCTCATTTCATTATCTTTCAATTATCTTTTCTTTTAGCTGGTGCTGATGCTTCTCGAAAAATACCATTAGAGGCATAGCCATCTCATGATGGGTTTACTTACTTCAATTCTCTATTGTAGAAAAATCCATCAGCGGTTCAATCACTTTGCGATGGTTTTAGGAATAGCATATAATCAGTTATTTAATAATCCGTCGGGGCCTAGCCTCCTATTGGCGGATTTTTATTGCAACGACCCCATTGGGACTCCCATAGAAAATATCAACCAAGTGAATAAAACTTTCACCGGGACGTTAGGGATCATATCAACCAAATGGGTGTACGCACTTCCATTGGGACTCCTATGGGTAAATAATCAACCACTGAATAAAATTCCAGTAGGACACCCCCAGGATAATTATCGACCAACGGGATTAGATTTTAAGCATAAAAAGAAATATTTAGAATTTAGTAATTTAGGAGCTTAGACGAGTTAATCTTTAATGAAATTGTAAAAATAAAGGTTTTCTGAAAAATTCTTTGAATTACTGGAGTAGTTCTTGACTACTCGAGTGTTCATGTAAAAATTACTCGAGTTCTTAAGAAATCACTCGAGTGTTCTTCCAATTTTCCAGAATACTCGAGTCTTCCTTAAATTACTCGAGTGTTTATGCTGCAACAGCACCAGTTTTCTGCACTTTCAATACCAATTCGAATTCCTTGCTTTATATCTCCATTCCTATGCAAAACAACAACTTGGGCTCATAAAATAAACATGTTAGAACACTTAATCATCACTGAAACAACATCAAATAACATCAATCACAGATTGCATCAAACTTACAAATATCCAATTTAAATTATGAAATCCATTTCCACTTGGTTTTAATTTCGAAACACATTACAGTGAGCTTGATTAGGTTCATTTAAACTTGTTTAAGTCATAAAATTGTGGGCCTCTGACCTCCAAGTCAGAATCCCAATTCAAGTTTCATCCCTCTTCTGAACCTCAATGGTTCCTACATTTCTAGCTTGAAATTACTCATTCTAGTATTTAGGTAACTCCTCCCTTACCTCAGAGAAGCTAAACAAAGTATAAATCGATCAAGAGAGTGATTGAATTCATACTTGATTTCTGGACCGGTGCAAAAACGGTTGCACTTGACTGACTTTGGCCATCAATTTCACAACGAATAAGACATGAAAAAGAGTGAAACAAGTTAGCTTTAAAAACTAGGAAATGCTAACTTTAAATGGAAACAAGTTTGGAATCGAAAGGGTTCCTGGATTTACCAAACGAATTCAAGGAAGATGAGTACTTGATGCTGAAAGTTGCTCTGTTTTTCACAGCTTCAAGACCTCAACTTTGGTTGCCTATAACTCGATCTACAGGAGGCTATTGGAAGTGATTTCGAGTTCTAATTAAAGAGTGGAATCAGAGCTTCAGTTTGTGTTTAGGTTTCAAAGGAAAAGGATGAGAATTGAGAGAGAACGAAAGGATCAAAGTGAGCTCTGCAAAACAGAGAAATTTTGCCAACAGTTCGGGTTTCAAGATATTTGAGAGTGTTTGGGCTTCATTGATCACTTATTTATAGGCTAGGATTACCCTCCTTCGAAGTAAGGTCCAGCTCTGTGCTTGGATCCTCAAGAAAACATGTTTTGGTGCGAAGTTCAAATGAAAACCGACTTATACACTTAACCAGACTGCTCGATTTACTCGAGTCTTTTCCCCAATACTCGAGTACTTTTCAGAAATTCAAAGATCACTCGAGTCTTTTCTGAAAGACTTGAGTCTTTCGACAAAAATTCAAATTTGTCAAGCAATTAATGATTATACTCGAGTCCTTCCCAAAACACTCGAGTATAATAACCTAATTTTAGAAAATTCATTATTTTATTCAACATACTAACATTTTTATTTAAATACCAAATATTTATCTATTTATTAAAAATATAGGGTCTTACAGAGGTGGCGGCGGCTCGCGGTGGCACCGGAAGGGAAGGAGGAGAGTGGGAGGAGGAGGAGAGAGAGAGGGAGGGTCGGAATTTAGGAAGAGAATGGGGGTTGGGTGCTTTAAGGAAGAAGAAGGGGGTGAAAAGACGGTTTTGCCCCCCAAAAATCATGTTTTTCCACTTCAGCCACAGACTGCTCTCCTGGGCGCGGCCTCCCATGCGCCTGGGCGCAGCCCCTACTGTCCAGGACCTGATGCGTACAGTCCGCACGCCTGGGCGTGAGTCAGTTGACTTTGTGTTGACCGCGCTATAACTTCTTCGTTAATCGTCGGATCTTGCTCAAATTTGGAGGCAAGCTTCCTAAGACCCTCATCTTCATATGCTGTACGAGTTGAAGATATGAAATCAGACATGGGGGATTGTGGTAGAACCCAGGGCAATGAAAATTTAATAGGTAAGAAGGTTAAGATTATATATGCCGGTGTAGGTAAGTAATTTTACTTTCTATTGATGTATTGGTGTATGTCCATGACGAAGTAGCTGACAATATTGAAAATGGAGATGAAGTCAGTATTAAAACGTGTTAGATCCAGTGAGAATGTTTTGATAATGACAAAGGTTTTGAACAAGCTATAAATGGTTTAATCAAGCTCAAGTATGAAGAAGTTCATCAATCAACAAGCAAACAACACTCAACATTCATGAAGAAAGAGCAAGCTCATGAAGACTTAGTTTGTGTTTTATTGTAATATCTTTAGCCTCTCAAGTCTTTTATTTTGTGAGTTTGGGTAGAGTCATTAGAGGGTAGTGAAGCTCTATCAAGTGCATGATTATATTATATTTTGAGTATTCACTTAACCTAAAATCAATAGGTGGCTTAAAGGTTTGAAAGAAAAGGTTTAGTTTTTGAGAAAACAAGTTTTTAATTGATTTTAGCAGTGGTTAATCGATTAAAGGTTTTTGTTAATCGATTAACAAGTACTGTAACAGTGGTTAATCGATTAAAGCATTTTGTTAATCGATTAACACGTGCAGAATCAGTTTTTAAATAAGCTTTTCAAGGCAAAATCAAATTCTATTGTTTCCTAACTTTTGGGTATTCTATATAAACTTTTTCCTAACCTTTGTGAATCATTATTACACTTTAGAACAAATCAATTTCTCAAAGCCACACTATTCTCTCTCACTTTCATAGATCAAAGCTTTCAACTTTTACATTCTTTGATCAAGAATCTTTGAATCTCTCATGTTAGTATTTTCATAATTCTTGAAAGAGATTCATAGGATTGTTATTGTTTTCAATTTGGTTGTAATCATTGCAAAGAAGGCAAGCTATCTACAACAAAGGAAGCCTTGGTGGTTGTTCATCAAGCAAAGTTATCTTGGAAGTCTTGTTGTGTTAACAAGCATTTGGAAGTCTTGGTGTGAGGCATCATCAAGCAAGTGGAAGATTTGTTGTGGGGATATCAACAAGCAAGGGTAGAGGTTAGATTAGATTCAATAGGATTGCAAGACAAGAGTGTGGTATCTCTTGGAGGCTATCAAGAAGGGAGTCTTGAGAGGCATTTGCTTGTAATTTGAGAACTCTAATTCCTCATAGTGAAGAATCTCTCTTGGTTGAAGAGGGGACTGGATGTAGCTTTCAAGTGGATGAAAGTGAACCAGGATAAATCACTGTGTCGTATCTCTAAACTCTTAACTCTTTACATTCAAGTCATTTCAATATTGTTCTTGGTTGAAAACCTAGAAAAGATTGATTTTCATAATTGATTGAATTGAATCTTAATTGTGCAAATTGATTTAGGGAAAATCATTTTCATAACCTAGGTAATCAATAAGAATATTGGTGTTAATCAATTCCGCTTTATCTCTGATCATATGTGTTAATTGATTGATTTTCGTATTCAATTGAAAAGTGATTTTTCAATTTTAACAGTGATTAATCGATTAACTAAAGGTGTTAATCGATTAAATAAAAACAAGCTTTCGACATTAATCGATTAACCTGTTTTGTTAATCGATTAACTAGTGTTTTTCAAAGTGTTAATCGATTAACAGGTTTGTTTAATCGATTAAAGGCTGAAAATTTTGTAAAAATCATTTGTTTTAATCGTTTCGATTTGTTTCTTTCGAAAATCTTTCAAGGTTTCTCTAACACCTATTCAACCCCCCCTTCTAGGTGTTCTCCTAGTGTCTCCTAGTTATTTCACTCACCGATTGTAGGTTCTCACAATTGGTATCAGAGCTCAGTCGAAAGACACGAGCATAGAGCTGTTTCGTAAAGATCCTTGAGGAAACTACAATGGGTTCTACGAATCCCTTTGGTGGTGAAGGTGCTTCAATTAGCCGCCCTCCTATGTTTGGTGGAGAGGGTTATGCTTATTGGAAAGTTAGAATGAGAATTTTTATAGAAGCCAAAGACATGAACATTTGGGAAGCCATTGAAAATGGTCCTCACATTCCCTCAAAAGAAGTAGAAGGTGTACCTCAACTTACCCCCAAAGATAAGTGGACCGATGATGATAAAAAGAAAATGCAATATGATTTAAAAGCTAAGAATATCATCACCTCTTCTCTATCTTATGATGAGTTCTTTAGAATCTCCCAATGTCATAATGCCAAACAAATGTGGGACACCTTGCAAGTCACACATGAAGGCACTAGTGAAGTTAGGCGTGCTAGATTAAATTCTTTGATGCATGAATATGAATTGTTTCGTATGTTGCCTAATGAATCTATATGTATTATGCAAAAACGTTTTACTCATATTATTAATCATCTCATTGCTCTTGGAAAGACTTTCTTGAATTGTGAACTTGTTAACAAAGTTTTAAGATGTCTAAGTAGGGAATGGCAACCTAAGGTTACCGCAATTGTTGAATCAAAGGACTTGGACACCATGGACTTAGCAACACTTTTCGGAAAGCTTCAAGAACATGAAATGGAGCTTGAACGTTTGCATATGCATGAAGAGTCGGATAAGAACAAGGAAAGAAAAGGAATTGCTCTTAAAGCCAAAAGTTCATATAGAAAAGAAGAGAGTTCCGATAATGATGATAATGAAGATTCCGATTCGGACATTGATGAAGAAGAGATGAAACTTCTACTAAGAAATTTTAGCAAGCTTCTAAGGAGAAAAGGAAGGTTGAACAAAGATAAAAGTAAAGAGAAGAATTCTCCACACTACAAGACCAAGACAACAAAAGAAGGAGTAGTTTGCCATGAATGTGGAAAGCCTGGTCATCTCAAGTACTCGTGCTCTAAGTATCTCAAGAAGAAAGAGAAAGAGAAGAAAAATGCAAAACACAAAAGGGCATACATAGTTTGGAATAGTGATGATGAAGAAGACAAGAAAAGCACATCAAATAGTTCTTCGGATGATGAAGAAGCCGCTTGTCTCAACTTGATAGCTCTAGTAGATGAAGAGGAAAGTTCAAATGATGAATCAAGTGAACAAAGCAACGAAAGCGATGTAAGTGAAACTAAATCCGAAATTTCTTCCAAATATGAAATGTTATATAATGCTTATGAAGAAATGCATGAACAATTTAAGAAACTAGCTTTGAAAAACATTGAAAGGAAGAAGCTCATTTTGAAACATCAACAAGAGATTTTAGAACTTCAAAAACAAGTTGATGAGCTTAATCTTCAAAATGAAACTCTTGATCTTATATATGCTAGTTCTTCTTGTGATTGTGCTAGTAGATTGAATATTGTGGTTGATTGTGAGAATTGCAAGTTGCTTAAAGATGAAAATGCTATTTTGAAAAATAAGCTTGCAAGTTTCACAAGTGGTGATATTAGATTGCGCACATTGTTAAATTTTCAAAGAGAAAATTCAAACAAGTTTGGTTTGGGTTATACTAATGCTAAGAGTAAGTCTCATAGAAATGTTGTTGATTTTTCTAAAGTTGATTTTTCAAATGCACCAACATGTTTCTATTGTGGCACTCATGGACATACTTCAAATGTGTGTTATATTAAAGTGCATGGTATACCTAAAGGAAATTTTGTTTGGGTTAAGAAGGGTGAGAGTCCCTTAACTAACAAAAATGGATCCAAAACTATTTGGATACCAAAAAGTAAAGCATGATTGTTTTGTAGGTATGATTGAAGTGCAAAAGGCTTACAAGTGTTATTCATTATTTGCTTCTTCAAATCTCATGTGAAACTCCTACATTTTGATACAATTGATATTGTTGGATATTCACAATTGATATCAAGTGAATTTCTTACAAGAGATAGCAAGCATTCACAATTGGACTTACATTTGGTATATTCTAATCTTGCTATTAGTCTTTGACAATTGATATTACTTCTACAAAATTCATAATTGGTATCATTGTGTGATTATTAGATGTTTATCATGCTATTGTGATTATTGTGATATTTCTTTACAATTGATATCTTATTTTGTTAAGTGATATGATAACTCTTTAGTTACAATTGGTATTATATTTCATTGTTATATTTCTTTCCAATTGGTATCACATTTCAAAGTATAGTTCATTAGTTTTACATTTGGTATCATTGATTAATTGGTATCAATGTTGTGAAGAAATGAATGTTATAATTTCTCTATTTTGGCTTAGCATTTTATATTTCAAATTGGTATATATTACTTTTTTATAATGCCAAAAGGGGGAGAAAGGGTTGTTTTGTTGTTTTTATATAGGTTGAGCAAAGTTGTTAGAGATAGGGGGAGAATCAAGCTTACTCAATTGGATTCAAATGTCAAAAGCATTTATTGAGGGGGAGCAAGAGTCTCACCAAGTATCAAATGGTTCAAGCATCAACAACTTCAAACAAATTCAAAACGTGTTTGTCATTTTCAAAAAGGGGGAGATTGTTAGATCCAGTGAGAATGTTCTGATAATGACAAAGATTTTGAACAAGCTATAAATGGTTTAATCAAGCTCAAGTATGAAGAAGTTCATCAATCAACAAGCAAACAACACTCAACATTGATGAAGAGAGAGCAAGCTCATGAAGACTTAGTTTGTTTTTTATTGTAATATCTTTAGCCTCTCAAGTCTTTTATTTTGTGAGTTTGGGTAGAGTCATTAGAGGGTAGTGAATCTCTATCAAGTGCATGATTATATTATATTTTGAGTATTCACTTAACCTAAAATCAATAGGTGGCTTAAAGGTTTGAAAGAAAAGGTTTAGTTTTTGAGAAAACAAGTTTTTAATTGATTTTAGCAATGGTTAATCGATTAAATTAAAGGTTTTTGTTAATCGATTAACAAGTACTGTAACAATGGTTAATCGATTAAAGCATTTTGTTAATCGATTAACACGTGCAGAATCAGTTTTTAAATAAGCTTTTCAAGGCAAAATCAAATTCTATTGTTTCCTAACTTTTGGATATTCTATATAAACTTTTTCCTAACCTTTGTGAATCATTATTACACTTTAGAACAAATCAATTTCTCAAAGCCATACTATTCTCTCTCACTTTCATAGATCAAAGCTTTCAACTTTTACATTCTTTGATCAAGAATCTTGGAATCTCTCATGTTAGTATTTTCATAATTCTTGAAAGAGATTCATAGGATTGTTATTGTTTTCAATTTGGTTGTAATCATTGCAAAGAAGGCAAGCTATCTACAACAAAGGAAGCCTTGGTGGTTGTTCATAAAGCAAAGTTATCTTGGAAGTCTTGTTGTGTTAACAAGCATTTGGAAGTCTTGGTGTGAGGCATCATCAAGCAAGTGGAAGATTTGTTGTGGGGATATCAACAAGCAAGGGTAGAGGTTAGATTAGATTCAATAGGATTGCAAGACAAGAGTGTGGTATCTCTTGGAGGCTATCAAGAAGGGAGTCTTGAGAGGCATTTGCTTGTAATTTGAGAACTCTAATTCCTCATAGTGAAGAATCTCTCTTGGTTGAAGAGGGGACTGGATGTAGCTTTCAAGTGGATGAAAGTGAACCAGGATAAATCACTGTGTCGTATCTCTAAACTCTTAACTCTTTACATTCAAGTCATTTCAATATTGTTCTTGGTTGAAAACCTAGAAAAGATTGATTTTCATAATTGATTGAATTGAATCTTAATTGTGCAAATTGATTTAGGGAAAATCATTTTCATAACCTAGGTAATCAATAAGAATATTGGTGTTAATCAATTCCGCTTTATCTCTGATCATATGTGTTAATTGATTGATTTTCGTATTCAATTGAAAAGTGATTTTTCAATTTTAACAGTGATTAATCGATTAACTAAAGGTGTTAATCGATTAAATAAAAACAAGCTTTCGGCATTAATCGATTAACTAGTGTTTTTCAAAGTGTTAATCGATTAACAGGTTTGTTTAATCGATTAAAGGCTGAAAATTTTGTAAAAATCATTTGTTTTAATCGTTTCGATTTGTTTCTTTCGAAAATCTTTCAAGGTTTCTCTAACACCTATTCAACCCCCCCTTCTAGGTGTTCTCCTAGTGTCTCCTAGTTATTTCACTCACCGATTGTAGGTTCTCACAATTGGTATCAGAGCTCAGTCGAAAGACACGAGCATAGAGCTGTTTCGTAAAGATCCTTGAGGAAACTACAATGGGTTCTACGAATCCCTTTGGTGGTGAAGGTGCTTCAATTAGCCGCCCTCCTATGTTTGGTGGAGAGGGTTATGCTTATTGGAAAGTTAGAATGAGAATTTTTATAGAAGCCAAAGACATGAACATTTGGGAAGCCATTGAAAATGGTCCTCACATTCCCTCAAAAGAAGTAGAAGGTGTACCTCAACTTACCCCCAAAGATAAGTGGACCGATGATGATAAAAAGAAAATGCAATATGATTTAAAAGCTAAGAATATCATCACCTCTTCTCTATCTTATGATGAGTTCTTTAGAATCTCCCAATGTCATAATGCCAAACAAATGTGGGACACCTTGCAAGTCACACATGAAGGCACTAGTGAAGTTAGGCGTGCTAGATTAAATTCTTTGATGCATGAATATGAATTGTTTCGTATGTTGCCTAATGAATCTATATGTATTATGCAAAAACGTTTTACTCATATTATTAATCATCTCATTGCTCTTGGAAAGACTTTCTTGAATTGTGAACTTGTTAACAAAGTTTTAAGATGTCTAAGTAGGGAATGGCAACCTAAGGTTACCGCAATTGTTGAATCAAAGGACTTGGACACCATGGACTTAGCAACACTTTTCGGAAAGCTTCAAGAACATGAAATGGAGCTTGAACGTTTGCATATGCATGAAGAGTCGGATAAGAACAAGGAAAGAAAAGGAATTGCTCTTAAAGCCAAAAGTTCATATAGAAAAGAAGAGAGTTCCGATAATGATGATAATGAAGATTCCGATTCGGACATTGATGAAGAAGAGATGAAACTTCTACTAAGAAATTTTAGCAAGCTTCTAAGGAGAAAAGGAAGGTTGAACAAAGATAAAAGTAAAGAGAAGAATTCTCCACACTACAAGACCAAGACAACAAAAGAAGGAGTAGTTTGCCATGAATGTGGAAAGCCTGGTCATCTCAAGTACTCGTGCTCTAAGTATCTCAAGAAGAAAGAGAAAGAGAAGAAAAATGCAAAACACAAAAGGGCATACATAGTTTGGAATAGTGATGATGAAGAAGACAAGAAAAGCACATCAAATAGTTCTTCGGATGATGAAGAAGCCGCTTGTCTCAACTTGATAGCTCTAGTAGATGAAGAGGAAAGTTCAAATGATGAATCAAGTGAACAAAGCAACGAAAGCGATGTAAGTGAAACTAAATCCGAAATTTCTTCCAAATATGAAATGTTATATAATGCTTATGAAGAAATGCATGAACAATTTAAGAAACTAGCTTTGAAAAACATTGAAAGGAAGAAGCTCATTTTGAAACATCAACAAGAGATTTTAGAACTTCAAAAACAAGTTGATGAGCTTAATCTTCAAAATGAAACTCTTGATCTTATATATGCTAGTTCTTCTTGTGATTGTGCTAGTAGATTGAATATTGTGGTTGATTGTGAGAATTGCAAGTTGCTTAAAGATGAAAATGCTATTTTGAAAAATAAGCTTGCAAGTTTCACAAGTGGTGATATTAGATTGCGCACATTGTTAAATTTTCAAAGAGAAAATTCAAACAAGTTTGGTTTGGGTTATACTAATGCTAAGAGTAAGTCTCATAGAAATGTTGTTGATTTTTCTAAAGTTGATTTTTCAAATGCACCAACATGTTTCTATTGTGGCACTCATGGACATACTTCAAATGTGTGTTATATTAAAGTGCATGGTATACCTAAAGGAAATTTTGTTTGGGTTAAGAAGGGTGAGAGTCCCTTAACTAACAAAAATGGATCCAAAACTATTTGGATACCAAAAAGTAAAGCATGATTGTTTTGTAGGTATGATTGAAGTGCAAAAGGCTTACAAGTGTTATTCATTATTTGCTTCTTCAAATCTCATGTGAAACTCCTACATTTTGATACAATTGATATTGTTGGATATTCACAATTGATATCAAGTGAATTTCTTACAAGAGATAGCAAGCATTCACAATTGGACTTACATTTGGTATATTCTAATCTTGCTATTAGTCTTTGACAATTGATATTACTTCTACAAAATTCATAATTGGTATCATTGTGTGATTATTAGATGTTTATCATGCTATTGTGATTATTGTGATATTTCTTTACAATTGATATCTTATTTTGTTAAGTGATATGATAACTCTTTAGTTACAATTGGTATTATATTTCATTGTTATATTTCTTTCCAATTGGTATCACATTTCAAAGTATAGTTCATTAGTTTTACATTTGGTATCATTGATTAATTGGTATCAATGTTGTGAAGAAATGAATGTTATAATTTCTCTATTTTGGCTTAGCATTTTATATTTCAAATTGGTATATATTACTTTTTTATAATGCCAAAAGGGGGAGAAAGGGTTGTTTTGTTGTTTTTATATAGGTTGAGCAAAGTTGTTAGAGATAGGGGGAGAATCAAGCTTACTCAATTGGATTCAAATGTCAAAAGCATTTATTGAGGGGGAGCAAGAGTCTCACCAAGTATCAAATGGTTCAAGCATCAACAACTTCAAACAAATTCAAAACGTGTTTGTCATTTTCAAAAAGGGGGAGATTGTTAGATCCAGTGAGAATGTTCTGATAATGACAAAGATTTTGAACAAGCTATAAATGGTTTAATCAAGCTCAAGTATGAAGAAGTTCATCAATCAACAAGCAAACAACACTCAACATTGATGAAGAGAGAGCAAGCTCATGAAGACTTAGTTTGTTTTTTATTGTAATATCTTTAGCCTCTCAAGTCTTTTATTTTGTGAGTTTGGGTAGAGTCATTAGAGGGTAGTGAATCTCTATCAAGTGCATGATTATATTATATTTTGAGTATTCACTTAACCTAAAATCAATAGGTGGCTTAAAGGTTTGAAAGAAAAGGTTTAGTTTTTGAGAAAACAAGTTTTTAATTGATTTTAGCAATGGTTAATCGATTAAATTAAAGGTTTTTGTTAATCGATTAACAAGTACTGTAACAATGGTTAATCGATTAAAGCATTTTGTTAATCGATTAACACGTGCAGAATCAGTTTTTAAATAAGCTTTTCAAGGCAAAATCAAATTCTATTGTTTCCTAACTTTTGGATATTCTATATAAACTTTTTCCTAACCTTTGTGAATCATTATTACACTTTAGAACAAATCAATTTCTCAAAGCCATACTATTCTCTCTCACTTTCATAGATCAAAGCTTTCAACTTTTACATTCTTTGATCAAGAATCTTGGAATCTCTCATGTTAGTATTTTCATAATTCTTGAAAGAGATTCATAGGATTGTTATTGTTTTCAATTTGGTTGTAATCATTGCAAAGAAGGCAAGCTATCTACAACAAAGGAAGCCTTGGTGGTTGTTCATAAAGCAAAGTTATCTTGGAAGTCTTGTTGTGTTAACAAGCATTTGGAAGTCTTGGTGTGAGGCATCATCAAGCAAGTGGAAGATTTGTTGTGGGGATATCAACAAGCAAGGGTAGAGGTTAGATTAGATTCAATAGGATTGCAAGACAAGAGTGTGGTATCTCTTGGAGGCTATCAAGAAGGGAGTCTTGAGAGGCATTTGCTTGTAATTTGAGAACTCTAATTCCTCATAGTGAAGAATCTCTCTTGGTTGAAGAGGGGACTGGATGTAGCTTTCAAGTGGATGAAAGTGAACCAGGATAAATCACTGTGTCGTATCTCTAAACTCTTAACTCTTTACATTCAAGTCATTTCAATATTGTTCTTGGTTGAAAACCTAGAAAAGATTGATTTTCATAATTGATTGAATTGAATCTTAATTGTGCAAATTGATTTAGGGAAAATCATTTTCATAACCTAGGTAATCAATAAGAATATTGGTGTTAATCAATTCCGCTTTATCTCTGATCATATGTGTTAATTGATTGATTTTCGTATGCAATTGAAAAGTGATTTTTCAATTTTAACAGTGATTAATCGATTAACTAAAGGTGTTAATCGATTAAATAAAAACAAGCTTTCGGCATTAATCGATTAACCTGTTTTGTTAATCGATTAACTAGTGTTTTTCAAAGTGTTAATCGATTAACAGGTTTGTTTAATCGATTAAAGGCTGAAAATTTTGTAAAAATCATTTGTTTTAATCGTTTCGATTTGTTTCTTTCGAAAATCTTTCAAGGTTTCTCTAACACCTATTCAACCCCCCCCCCCCCCTCTAGGTGTTCTCCTAGTGTCTCCTAGTTATTTCACTCACTGATTGTAGGTTCTCACAAAGCGAATCACATAAGAAGAGGTCTTGGCGTTGGCCGTGTTGATGAAGATCATGGAACTAAATACAAGAAAAGGCGACAGGTTCGGAACAACCGAAATGAAATTAGTAATAAATATGATGATATTGGTGATCCTGAATTTACATGTCAATGGTGTGGAGCTAAATTCTGGATAATGGAGAAATTGAGTAAAGGGAAGAAGTTTGATGCTCCTATTTCCTCTCTTTGCTGTGGTCTGGGAAAGGTTCAACTTCCATATCTTGGTAAGGCTCTAGATTATTTGCATCAGCTGATCTTTGACAAGGATGCTGTAGACTCTGTGTACTTTCAAAACAGAATTAGATCCTTCAACATGATGTTTTCTTTCACATCTATGGGAGGCAAAGTTGACAAAGATGTTAATGGCGACAGAGGAAGATATGTTTATAGATTAGGAGGTCAAAATCATCATAAAATAGGTTCTTTGTTACCAAGTGTTGGTGAGACCCCTAAGTTTGCTCAACTTTACATCTATGATACTGAGAATGAAGTTTCTAATCGTATCACAACATTTAGGTACTCATTTATAAATGAAATCTATTTTAAGATCATTCCAAGTGTTGATATTATGCTTATTTTCACACGACTATGGCTATGGTTAGGGAGTGCTGGTATCCAATTGTTGGCTTGACATATAGTCAAATTGATGGCACGACGTCTTTTATGATATATAATACATCTTGGTTATGCATAGAAATAGTCAAATTGTTGGCTTCATTAGTCTGATTCAAGGATTGTAGAGTATCCACCGTACCATGTAGTGGTAATCGAGGTTTTGTTGTGGACTCCATGACCATGATAGGCTTATTCGAATTGTCGAAGATAATATGGTGGTGGGAATTAATTTATTACTCCTATTGTGATCTCCAATGTTGTGAGATGTTATTCCACATGTACTGGTAAGCCGGTTTGTTGATGATTGACAATGGTAACAGGTTCTCAATCAAAAAAACTTCGCCAACCAAATCAAGATATTTGGGGTGGTGTATGTGTCATGTGTAAAACAGGAGTTGAGAATTATGTTTCATACCTTGACCATTATCTATATTTATAGGGTTGAGGGTATAATGAATCATGGGTTATGATGACCGCCGTTATGGTAGCAACGATGGGCCGTTTATGACCATCATTATTGTAAAGCAGTTCTAGGAGTAATGGTCTCAAAATTTGATGGCGCCATCATGAGCAGTTATATCGATTATCCACAGTCAATCAATACTCATTAGGCCATGTTATCAATGCTTATTAGTTCATGATACTAATGCTCGTTGATCCATGACACTCGTTCATAACAGAAATGTAAAGAATTTTCTTAAGCAAACCTCATGAAACTCCTTCCAAGTATCCATGATGCTTTTATCAAGGAAGACCTAGTCACATTTAGAAGGGTTTTTTTTTATAATTATTAGAAGGTTTTTTTTTTAAAAAAAAATTATTAGAAGGTTTTTTTTTAATTATTTATTCTTAGTAAAGTTAACATGTAATTAACTTGACCATTTTTCTTTTATAAAGTAGGCTACTTAATGTTCTTTTGATCTCTCGTGTTATATGATTTGGTGATCAATTTTAATTTTTTTTGTCTTTGATTTTATGGGTACCGATTAATTTAGTCTTTGAGATTTTTGAAATTTCAAAATAGTCTCTGAATTAGGAAAATGTGATTCACATTAGTCCCTAACATTAATGGCTATTAGTGGTGACTAACGAAATGAAATGACGTTGTTTTGACAAAAAAAAAAACAAAGATCATTGATTATTAGTCAAATAGCCCCTGAGATTATAGACACCGGTCAAATTAGTTTCTGGCTTTGTGGACCACTAACGGGGGGTCTAATGTGACTCACGTTTTGCTATCTCAATGATTAATTTGGAATTTCGATAATCTCAATAACTAATTTAACAGATGCATGCCCACAAAATCAGAGACTACATGCTGTGAATATTTTACTCGTTATTAAATAATCAATTTTTAGTGTGTTTAGTCCTTCCGTCCAAATTCATGTTAACGGGGAGATACGGTATAGTTGATGGCTATAGAATAATCACCATCATCCATTATTTAATTTTTGAATTTTTTTAATTAAAAAATAAATTATGAACAGTTAAGATGTGTCTAGACCATATGGTTCAGGACTAACTAATAATTTTTCCCACAAAATCCATGCTGGATTAATTAATTTTTTTTTACATTAATAATAAGTTATTTAAAATTTAGGCTCATGTTCATTTTTGGTCAATCAAATTGCATGATTTGGCAACATCAGTTCCACTTCTTTCTTGTTTTATTTTGGACAATTGAGCTCTTAAAATATCAACTTTTGGCACTGTTAGTCGGATATCGCCAATTAGCACATGTAGCCTAGATTTGGATAGAAGGTCTAAAAGTGCTAAAAGTTATAATTTATAGACTCGGCTCTAAAAAAAAATAATAAAAAATGGGACTAATGTTAACGTAGAGAATAATTTGGAGGATCAAAAGTTCACTTGAGCTTAAATTTTAAGTACTCCTAACTTTTATTGTTTTTATTTATTTAATTATTCAACTAACACAAATATTGTGATTGTAACTCGTGTATCGCCATCAGTCACACTAGTATCCTTAGCTTGAATTTGGGTGGAACGACTAAATGCACTAACAATTGATAATTTAGGATAACAATTGATAATTTAGGAATTCATTTTGCATATTTATAAACTAAATTATTTAATTAGTTAAAATTTCACATACCAAATTGATCAATTCGATGTAAACAACTAGGAATTTGACATATTTGATCAAATTTTAAGACCAAATTTAATTGATTAATTAAAGGAAATTTCACGGATCAAATTGATCAATTCAATGTAAGCAACTAATTTATCATATTAGATCAAATTTTAAGGACCATTAAATCAAATTTTAGGACATTTTACTCTTTTCCTATTAGGCTATAATATAAAATGACATCTATCAACAAGACCCAACATAGTTGGTAGATAGTTGGGTTCTTTAACCATAATGTATGGAATTCGATCCTTGCCGTGGGTATAGAAAATACTTTATTGATAGAGGCAAAACCCACTTTGATAACCCCTACGCCTCGGAGGGGATTAATCTTTGGTTGTTGGCTAGAAGATACCCTTGATGTACACCGAATAAAAATAAAATGACATCTTTTCGTTATTCGTGACACTCAACATTTTTTCAGGATTATACTTTTTACAAATTTATGGTATTTTTAGGGGTTCACCATTGTTAATGGGGTTTCTAAGATTAATCTACTTTGAGATCATGAGAGTGTCTCTTCTGGCGAAGTGTTTTCGTAAGAATCGAACTCGAGTCTACTAGCACTCGAATCTCATTCCTATTATATCAGTTGACTCCACAAATCCAACTGAGTCAACTCCCATTTATCATTGACACTCAACATGTCATGTTACATATTCTATTACACTTATCATCATTCTAACATGAATGACATTCACTAAAGTTGAAAACTAAATTGATCTATTTTGATAATCTCAGAGATTAAATTATTGATTGTAACAAGATCAAAATCATGTTTTAGTCTTTTTATTTTCTTTTTATGCTCTTTCAATTCTAATTTAATTGTATCTTTAGCAGTTTTAAATTATTTTAAAATATTTGCCACTTTAGAAAATTAATGGTTCATTAATTAATTTACTTTAACTTTATTTTTATGTTTCATGACTCTAAAATTTTTTTTTTTGGTTTACAAATTTTATTTTTTTTTGGTTTACAAAAATTTTTGAGTAAATGAAAATATTCGTGAAAAAATAATTCATGTTATTAAAAAAATGAGACCAAGCTGTTATGAAAATTCACTCCACTCATTTCACCGTCCTCAGCCGTTCACCCTGCCATTACCACCTTCGACCACCGAACCGTCACGGTGAGCCTCCATTGTTGCTCTGAACCACATCCCACACTCACCATTGTTCTCACCTCCTTCCACGACACTGAGCCACCACCCAACACCGAACCACTTCCTTGTCACACCGGTGAATTGTTGTAACAACCCGATTTTCACCTCCCGAAAATAATCATCATTTATTTAAAAAGTTACTAAAAATGAGGCCATTTTTTTTAAACGTTCGTGGTGAACCATTAGTGCATGTTCACGTCCTTACATGAAAACCGGGTTGTTACTTAAAACTTTTCCGCACCTTCACTTTCAATTTTTTTCAAACAATTTCATATTTCTTGTCAAAACAAAGTTCGGCCAGTTCACAAAATAAAAGTAGGGCATAGTTACAGAAGTGATGCTTCGCTTAGATAATCCTTGACACAACACTATTAACAACTTAATCTATTCACCCTATCTCTGACTCTTCCTAATGAAAACTATAGGGTGCAACTCTCGATCCTCCTTCTTGTATCCTTGCTTAACTCCAGAGGATGAAGCCTTCTCCCTTGCTGTTGGTCCGCCATTCTTTGGCACCCATTGCATCCTAGTTGGAACAGAAGAAGTCCTCCAAGCTTCACCTCGCACCTTCTCCTCGTAGTCTCGGTATCCACGGACAGAAACTTGTTTCAAGAGCGGTCCTAGGTTAGCTCCGCAAAGTCGATGCTCGGGATCCGGAATCATGATCTGAGTGTCGCCAATCCATACCCAACCAGATGGGGTACGCTTCCAGCCACATCCATGTCTAGTCCAGGTTGAAATCTCCATGCGATACTCCATCTACGCGTTGGAGTACCAGAAGCACCGATATCCCAACGGGCAGGAGAGAGTTAGCGAACTGAACGACAAGTCGTCGACGTTGTGGATTTACCACAGGCGGGATATCAAGACAACACACACAATACAAACAAGGTACACACAACACAGCACTCAAGCATACCATCATACCTCTTTATTATTAACATTCTTATGATTATTATTATTCTTTATTCCTTAATTCCATTCTCATTCACAATACCCAAACCTTCACTTCTTTTCTCTTTCCCTTTCCAAGGGTCTCACCTTTTCCTTTCCACACTTCCCATCTCCATTTTCAATCATTCACAAACTTTTCCTTTTCTTAATTCTAAATATTTTCATTATCAAGTCTTATTGAATTATAACCATCGATGATCGGGGGATTAAAGAATCATCGAGGTACGCGTCCGTTCGTAGTTAGCACTCAGGTTTCAAGTCTACATCTCCTCGGCCATGCATCCACCTAATCGGAAGCAAACAGGAGTACATGACCTTTACCGTGCGGGCACGACAGCTGTCTCACAAACAAATGGTCCCAGACCAGGAGGACTACCGCCTCAAATCAAATCATATCAACTCATAAATATTCAAGGCACACTGTCTCACAGTGGCAATCAAGATGCCCCACTCCAGTCCCTCTCACTATTCTAGACTTGCAATCTAGGGGACAACAGTACAATTCCAGTGTGCACGCAGAACTTGCCACGACATTGGACCCAATCCCTACCACGTTAGTACGCCACATGTGGAGTTCGTTCTGCCTAGAAAGTACTCTAGACTTCTTGACGTTTCACCGTCATCGTCCTCCCCTAATGCAATCTCCACCTGAGTATCCGCAGATACCCATAGTATCTTCCTCTCCACTACTTCGGGTTAACTCTCATACCTCACCGCGTTCGCTGTTAATGTCTTTTAAAGTCTTTTATCTTGTTAATAAACCTAATGGTCGGCTCACCCTTCGTGCAACCCTTCAATGAGTCCCGAATGCTATCTTTGCATCTCTTTTCCTTTCATTTCACAACTTGGCACAGAGCGGGATCACCTTCACAGCTTGAATCTCATCACAAAAAAAACTTTTTCCAAAACAATCCTTAAATCTCTTTTCAAAAATTTTTCTTCAAACTCTACTTCACAATTTTCTCAAAAATCTCCTTTCACAATTCCTTTTCAAAAATTTTCATTTCGTAAACTCTTTTCAAAAACTTTGGTTCATAAATCCTTTTCTAAAAATTTCATTTCATAATTCTTTTCAAAAAATCTCCTTTAGAAAACCCATTTCAAAAATTTTTCTCCGCAATCTCTTTTCGAAAATCTATTTTGGAAAATTTTTCTCATTTTGGGAATCCCCTTTGAAAAATTACATTTTCATAAATTCTTTTCAAAGAAATCACTTTTTGAGAATCCCCTTTTAAAATTTCATTTCATAAACTATTTTTCAAAAATCTCATTTTCGTAATCCTTTTCAAAAAAAATTTCTCAAAAGTTTTTCTCAAAAACTTTCTCTTCTTGAGAACTAGTGGAGGAGCAAGCTCAACTCAACGCTAGGCTCAATCCAAGAAATATTAACAAGAATCAAGCTTTTCCCTCATCACACTTTACTTCCAGTACACTCTCAACATTACTTCCCAGCTCTGGCTCACTCGCATCGCCACGGCAAATCTTTTCCAATCTCATCTCTTTCCAATCATTCCCTTTATTTCCATTCACATCATTCTCAACTCCCTTATCATCATCTTCCATCTTAATATCTTATCAAGGCTGCCTGGTTCCATCAGGACTGTAGGGTCTGCCGACCAGACACGAATTTAAGCCTTGTCAAAGGGATTCTCTAAAGGCATTTCCCTCGAATTGCGAAGCATGAAACGTCCCTCATTCGGACTCATGGAACCCGAGCACACTAAAGGACCAGGCTCAGACTTGATGGGGCCGAGCCTTACAATCGGTCCTCAACCCATCGGGCTCGGGACTCTAGGTCTGAGACATACCGTCGGCTTGTGGATAGACTCAGTCTCATTCAAGCTTCATATCCCTTCCGCAAATCTCTCCTAGATTCTCGCTAACAGCCTAGACATGAGATCTTCAGTTGATCCTAACCAGATTCTAAGAGCATAATTATCCGACATTATCTCACAGAGTCCTGGTTCAGCACAACTCTGATACAGGGCCCAAACGGCCCATATCAGCTTCCTCTAAACCCTATAAATAGCTCATTACAGCTAGGGTTTCAGGTACGTACTCTCATCCCTAAGTTGACACTCTGCACACACGTTGACTAGGGAGATCCTGCTTTTCCCAACTAGAACTGCAGAAACACCATAAAGTCATACATTAATACTTGATCTTCTCTTGGGCTCTTGGTTTCCATAATCTTGTGCACTTAGAGGGTTAAGGACATTTAGTGTTCCCGGACACTACATTGTCGCCGTCTGTGGGGAACGAATAACCAGTATTCCCACTTCCACCGCACTCATGGCAAACGACAACGATAATCAAGGACAAGGGGATCTCCGCCGTCGCCTTCGTGGGAGGCCACCTAAGAATGCAGGAAACGTTAGGGACAGAATCGCCCCAGGAAGACCTACTGGAGGCAATCGGGCTAGCACTCCACCAGTTCCTCCGGTGGATCAAATGGTTGCTCCCCCAGTTCCTCCGGTTCAGGCTAATGTTCCTCCAGTTCCTCCGGTGGTTCAAGCCACTGTTCCTCCCCTCGTGGAAGGCGACGGAAGGCGATCCAACCCCCGCACTGTTCCAGATGGCCATGTTTCAGATTGGCATGATATTGCGGACTCTGGACCACGTCAATCTCGGAGGGCCCCTGCTGGATCACGAACGGGTGAAGGTCGGCGAGCTGAGCGTTCCGCTCATCATGATCACTCTCGAGCCGTGAGATCCAACAGGGAAATACCTCATTTGACTAGGGGTCGTTTTGGAACGTTTCAAGGTGGACAACGTTCTGAAACAGAGGGTAGATCTTATATGACTACTTCCTCGGCCCGAAGGAGAGAAGAAACAATTATGGAAATCTTGAGAACTCAGACTTCCCTGATTGAGAAACAGAACCAACCTATCGCCACTCTACAGCAACAGAGCATGGCGAGAATAGCCGAGCAAGGGCCTCACATGGCTCTCGGCAACCCGAACAACCTTCCTCAACCCCCACCCCTCAACCCGAACGTGGTT
Organism: Crotalaria pallida; assembly: GCA_037953625.1. Classification (NCBI taxonomy): domain Eukaryota; kingdom Viridiplantae; phylum Streptophyta; class Magnoliopsida; order Fabales; family Fabaceae; genus Crotalaria; species Crotalaria pallida. Next base: position 126,156,374 of record CM075649.1, read on the forward strand.
CCTGAGCATGTTACTAGAGAGCCCCATCCTGGACATCCTTTCACGGTTGAGATTATGGCATTTCAGACCCCGCAGACTTATGTGGGCCATCAAAATATCCCTCGGTACACTGGGACAACTGATCCGATGGACCACATTGCAGCCTACGAGTCTTCCATGATGTTTTATGGAGGTGGGGATTTCATGAAATGCCGAGCTTTCTCAATGACCCTGGGCTCGGCACCTTTGAGGTGGTTCAATTCCCTACCAGCTAATTCGATTCATTCTTGGGCTGAGCTTAGGAGAGCATTCTTGAATTGATACACGGCCAGTATGTCACAGCCGAAGTCAGATCATTCATTAGCTGGAGTCGCACAGAGACCTGACAAGTCTCTACGCGACTACCTAGCTCGGTATCAACAGGAGGCCAGTGGCATATCAGGATTGCAATCTGGAGTATCTGTTCTCTTGCTAACTCAAGGATTGCGGGATGGAGATTTCAAGGATTGTTTAATTGGGGAACCACCAAAGGATATGGCCGAGCTGAGGGGAAGATCTAGGAATTTTGTCAATCTGGAGGAATTCCATAGAATCAGTACTGCGACGCGGGAACGACCTCGTCAAAGTGATCGTTTTCGTGATAGGGGGAGGAAGGACAAGAGAGAAAGAGGGGAAAAACTGCCTCCAAAAGGCAAATATGATGAATATACCCAGCTCACAGTCCCGAGGAGTCAAATCCTTCGTGAGACTATGCATACCGAGATGCGTAACATCACTCGACCCCCAGCTTTGAGAAGAACTGCTCAAAAGGATAAGACAAAGTATTGCGATCATCATCGTGGATGGGGGCATACCACCGATCAGTGTACCCAGCTGAAAGATCTGATTGAGGAAATGGTAAGGGATGGAAAACTTCAACAATATATTGGTGAAGCACTGCGGAAGCGTGCGAAGAGAAGAAGCAATTCCCCGCCTAGATCCGAGCAGAAACAAAAAAACAGAAGCCCTTCACCACCTGCAGGGGGAGCCTCCATCCTATTGTCCGAGCAGGATAAGGGTCGAGAGACTTTCCTGATCAATACCATAGCTGGAGGATTTGCAGGTGGAGGGGAAAGAAAAGGAGATCGAAAGAAGTATGTGGGGCAGGTCCTTTCGGTGGCCAGCCGACCAATCCAGAAGTCCAAAAAGAAAAACATTGTCATCAGCTTCAGTGACGAGGATTTTGCTGATATTATTCAGGACCACAATGATCCAATGGTAGTTACAGCCAGACTCGGTAATTACGAAGTGAAAAGGATTCTCGTCGATCAGGGGAGTTCGGCAGACATCATGTTCTTGGATCTATTCGAGGCATTGAAGTTGAAAAGATCTGACCTAACACCATTTGAGGGAAGTTTGATTGGCTTTACGGGTCATTCCATTGTTCCCTTAGGCCACATTCATCTCCCAATGACCATGGGGGGACAACTGTCTGCTCGGACCGAGATGGTAAAGTGGCTAGTTGTCCAAGCACCGTCGGCATACAACGCCATCCTTGGTCGTACTGCTCTTCAATCATTTGGTGCCGTTGTATCAACTGTTCACCTAGCCATGAAGTTTCCAGGATCTGATGACCAAGTGGTAACGGTACGTTCCAAACAAGAGTTGGCTCGGAAATGTTACAATATCAGCTTGGGCAAACTGAAGCTTGATGATGATGAGAAGATTATGCAAGAAGTTCTCAACAAGGGAAGTGTTAATCTGGCAGATCTTGACATAAGGGAAGAGGATGAAACTAGGCCAACTCCCCAGGGGGAGTTTAAGAAGATAATTCTGGAGACCGATCCACCCCGTTGTTTCAAAATTGGTGTTGGCCTTGCTGAGGAAGTTGAAAGAGAACTAACAGAGTTGCTGGTTGAAAACAAAGACTTGTTTGCTTGGACATCGGCAGATATGCCAGGAATCGATCCGAACTTTATCTGCCACAAGTTAAGTGTGTATCCTGGTGCCAAGCCGGTGTGTCAGAAGAAAAGACGGGTCGGAATGGAGAAGGCTCAAGCAACAGAAGAAAAGGTAGCCGAGCTTCTTGAGGCAGGATTTATCAGGGAAGTGGTATATACTGATTGGTTGGCTAAACCCGTACTGGTCAAAAAATCCAACGGAAAATGGAGAATGTGCGTGGATTACACAGACTTGAACAAAGTTTTCCCCAAGGATCAATATCCACTTCCCTACATAGACAAACTCGTAGATAGCTCGGCAGGGTATCAAAGGCTATCCTTCATGGATGCTTATTTGGGGTAGAATCAGATCCCTATGTATCCCCCGGATCAGGTGAAGACTTCGTTCGTCACGGAAAATGTTACGTATTGTTACAATGTCATGCCGTTCGGACTTAAGAACGCTGGGGCAACGTACCAACGAATGATGAACAAGGTGTTCGGCCCACTAATTGGACCCAGAATGGAGGTATACATTGACGATATGATTGCAAAAAGCTTGAAGGAAGAGGATCATGCTAAGGATTTAAAGGTCATCTTGGGCAGAATTCGAGAGTTTGATATGAGGTTGAATCCGGAAAAGTGCACGTTTGGGGTCCCTGCTGGGTCATTCCTCGGATTCATGCTCACCGAACGAGGGATAGAAGCAAATCTAGAAAAGTCCCGAGCCATCATGGAAATGAAGAGTCCATCCGATATCAAGGGGGTACAACAGTTGGCAGGTCGGGTTGCGGCTCTTTCTAGATTCTTATCTCAGTCAGCTCGGAAGGCTCTACCATGGTACCAACTGCTACGGAAGGAGAAGGAAAAGACGTTCGAGTGGAATGAGGCATGCGAAAAGGCCTTCACTGACCTTAAGCAATACTTGGCATCCCCTCCAATATTGTCTAGCCCTGTAAATGGAGAAATTCTATTCCTTTACTTATCAGTGGGTGACTCAGTGGTCAGTTCGGTTCTGGTTCGGGAAGAGTCAGGCAAGGAATCTCCGATTTATTTCGTCGGCCGAGCACTACAGGGACCAAAGGTGAGGTATCAGAAGTTAGAAAAGTTGGCATCTGTTTGGTTATCACGGCCAGAAGATTGCGTCAATACTTCCAGAGCCACCACATCAAGGTCAGAACGGCTCAGCCGATCCGTCAGATACTCCAAAAACCAGACTTGTCAGGCATAATGGTGACTTGGGCCATTGAACTTTCCGAGTTCGACATCACTTTCGAACCAAGGAAGGCAATGAAGTCCCAGGTCTTAGCTGACTTTCTCACCGAGTTTACTGAGCCATTGACGAGCTCAAACTTAGACTGGAACATTTATGTCAATGGGTCGAGCAACAAGCTCGGGGCAGGTGCTGGAATAATCTTGGAGAATTCCGAGGGAATCACTTTGGAATATTCTTTAAAGTTCGGATTTCCGACTTTGAACAATCAGGCGGAATATGAAGCTGTGATGGCTGGTCTGAGGATGGCGAAAGAAGTAGGGGCCCGAGAAGTGAAGATTTTCAGCGATTCTCATTTGGTGGTATCGCAAGTGAAAGGTGATTATCAAGCCAAGGAGCCCATCCTACAAATATATTTGGAGAAGGTGAAGTTCCTGTCTTCAGAGTTTGCCAAGGTTGAATTCTGTTACATCCCAAGAGAAAGCAATGGCCGAGCGGACATTCTTTCCAAACTTGCTTCAACAAAGGGTCCTGGAAATAACAAGACGTTGATCCAAGAAATGGTGCATGGACCTAGCGTTGTCCTCTCCATTTCGGTGGATCCAAGTTGGACCTCCCCGATCATAAGCTACTTGGAACAAGGAATTTTGCCGACGAATCCAGTCGAGGCCAAAAAGCTTGTCAGAAAGGCATCCCAATTCGCTATGATCGATGGAATTCTGTTTCGCCGAGGGGTCAGCGGCCCTATGCTCAGGTGCTTAGACCCCGCCGAAGCAAAGCAGGCACTGGAAGAAGTCCATGGAGGTATCGGAAGCCATCATGTTGGGGGGAAATCACTGGCAAAGAAGATTCTAAGGGCAGGATACTACTGGCCGACCTTACAACAGGATGTGATTAGTCATGTGAGAAGGTGTGAAAAATGTCAGTTTCACAGTGATGTCTACCAGAAGCCGGCCGAGGAACTCCATTCACTTTCATCTCCCTATCCCTTTTATCAATGGGGAATGGATTCGATTGGCCAGTTCCCCACCGCACCAGGACAACTCAAATGGGTGATAGTGACCATCGATTATTTTACCAAGTGGATTGAAGCCGAGCCCCTAGCAACTATCTCGTCGGCCAAGGTGCAGAAGTTCTTTGAGAGACAGGTTGTAGCTCGGTTTGGAGTGCCACAAGTTTTGGTAACCGACAACGAAACTCAATTCGCAATGAAGGCATTCCAAGACTTAGTCAACGCTTTGAACATTGAACACTATTTTTCCTCGGTCGAGCACCCTCAGACCAATGGACAAGTAGAGTCAGTGAACCGAAGTATCATTCAGGGGATCAAGAAGAGACTCATCGGAGCAAAGGGAAATTGGTTAGAAAACTTGCATGAAGTGCTTTGGTCGTACCGCACCACCGTACAGACTTTGACGGGAGAAACCCCTTATCGTCTTACTTATGGTTGCGACGCTGTCATCCCGATAGAAAGGATCATCCCTTCTTTTCGAGCCATACAACAGCCGAACCCCCTCAACAACACTTTACTGTGTGAAGACTTAGTTCTGTCGGAAGAAGTCAGAGATTTAGCTGCCGAACGGGAAAGACATGCCAAGCTTATGCAAGCGAAAGGGTATAATCGCTCAGTAGTGCCCAGAGAATTCGAGGTAGGTGACCTCGTCCTACGAAGAGCCGACATCGGCCTCAAAAATTCTAAGGATGGGAAACTGGATCAGAATTGGGAAGGTCCATACCGAGTAGCTTCCAAAACGGGAACGGGAGCTTACAAGCTCGAAACTCTCTCGGGTGCCCTCATCAACAACACATGGAACGTGGCAAACCTTAGAGCATATTTCAGTTAGAACTTTCTGTCTATTTCAATTCTGTTTTCAATTGTTTTTGTTTTATTATTACCTTTGTTCTGTTAAGACTGTTTATTTTTAATGATGGTGTACGCTCGGTGGAACTCCGAGCCCATTGTATTTTTACTGCTTCGAATAAATAAAAGTTCTGTTATTGAATTCTTTGTATTTACGTACTTTTCCTCATAATCGACTAGCCACCGTTTATGACGCAAACGATTATAAACAGCTCAAACAAGAGCTTATAACTCGTCAAGTACCTTAAAAGGATTCCCGATTCAAACATGATTTGTTTTAAAAATCATTTATACATCGCGGATAGAGGAACCCACCTCGGCTAAAGTGCTGGAGTTCCTAGGTCTTAACACTTGAATTCTTAACAAAAGAACCAAAAGAAGCAGAAAATAAAAGCGAATATTATAAATGTTCAGAACCAGTTACAGCAAAGAGAGTCAAACCCATCTATCGGGGCAAATACAAAAGCAAAAAATAAAGCGAGTTACTCGATATCAGACAGTACCACGCTGTTAGGGTCGAACTTCTCATCTTCCTCTTCCTCACCTTGGGCACCCTCGGCCTCCTCTTCCTCGGATTCCTCGGCAAAATGATCAGGTAGATCATTGCGGCTCATGTCAATGGGAACACCATTTGCGCCCACAATCTGTCCATTCTTGACAGCGAAGAGGGGGTCGGCGCCCTTTGTCACGAGACTTGGGTTCAGGATGCGAAGTTGCTCGGCTATGTTAAGGAAGGAATCTTCAACTGCGTGACTCCAGTTGTACAGATTCTCCTGGGCTGCCGTCTTATGTTTAAGAGCTTTCGCTCTCATCTTGTCCAAAGAAGCTCGGAGCCCAGTAACCTCATCCCTAGCATACTCAAGTTGCTCCTGAGCCACATCAACATCCTCCTTAGCCTTTCTCAAGGTTTCCTCAAATTGCCTCAACTTTTCCTCAGCCTCTTGATGAGTCTTTTCGGCTGTTTCTTTATCAGCTTCGGCCTTAGCTTTGGCGCCTTCAGATTCCTGCAGTCCCTTCTGCAGTCTTTCATTCTCGGCCGCCAGTGCTTGAAGTTTTTGCCCAAAGCTTTCCACTTGAAGATGCAAGTAATCCTCCCGATCATCAGCCTCTGATCTTTTCTTCTTCTCCTCTGGGGCCACTCCAGCGTAGATATCGTCACCACGCTGACTGAGGTAATGGAGAATGCTTGCACTTCGTAGGAAGCTCCTCACCAAGGTCGAGCAATTATTTTCCCAAGTGCCTGGGGTCCAGGCACCTATCACTTCGGCGTCCTCAGGAGGAAAGACAGCTGCAGTGAAGGAATCTAACTTCTTCTTACCCCACACAGTTTTGGCGACGGCATCGTCCATACCCTCAGTCACTTGAATTCCCTTATGGGGCTTGCTCAGGTGAAGCCAATCACTAGCCAATCCTTTTCCTTTTTCCACCCGAACCCTTTTGGAAGGACGCTCAGGAGTACTTTTACCACTTTGTTGCGCCTCTGACTGGACGGTTTGCTCAACATTCTCGGCGGCCTGGGGAACTTCGGCTGGGATAGTTTGTGAGGCAACCTTGGGACTTTCCATTGGAGTTGGCTCCGAGGCTTGGCTTTTACCCGAGGATCCTGAATCTCCTCTTACAACAGCTAGTTGAGCCATCCTGGCCGAAGCAGCTGCACTCTTCTTGGCTTTGGAAGCTTTCTTCCCCATTTTTTCTGCAACAAGGAAATATGCTTTAGACCGAGTAAAAAAAATATATATATATATATATATACCCAGCTCGGACTTCACTTCGGCCCGTGTCCTCTTCAGCAATATTTTTTTGGTATCAATTTGACCATTCGCCTTGAGGTACTCCCAAACTCGGTCACACAATCGTCTCTCGGCCTTCGTCAAATCGACCTTATAGTCAAATTGATACAAGGAGGCCCCTCGGTTATAGATATCGTTCGACCAACCCAGAGGGAAGCGGGGCATGACCTTGATTTCCCCTTCTTCCTCAACCTCTCCATAAACCAGCACACACCAGCCCCATTGTACTCATACCGAAAAAAGAGAGGCTTGAAGGACTTCCAAGAATCGGTGACTTTAGCGAAAAGTGCGTGGTCCTTCCGAGCTTTCAGTGACACCCAAAGCCCTTTGGAGTTGCCGAACTTATTCACTTGAGGGGCATATAGCCAAAAGAAAGCTCGAAGTGTTGCAACTAAACCTTCGGCGTCGCAGAACTGTTGGAATGCTCGAACAAGTGCCCATCCGCTCGGGTGTAGCTGGCTCGGGGCTATACCCAAGTGGTTGAGTACCTCTATTTCAAAAGTCGAAAAGGGCATGCGGATTCCGACCTTTGTTACTATTTCTTCGTAGAAGTAGAAGAGTTGTTGATTTTGCGGCACTTCGAAGCAGATCCGGTCGTCAATGCTCACATGCCTTAGTACGAATTCCGAGACATTCCCGTCAGCACTCGGAGGCGTTAAAATTGGACGAAGATGATTTAGACTGTCGGCCATCAGTAGCGAAGGCCTTGTCCCAAGTACCTCCCGATCAAAAACTGATATGCGTCATACTGCGCATAGTTGGGTGGTTTGGATACTCTTCAGGATGCGAATCACACCTGCGCTCCACCATATCTGAGGAAAAGGTAAAAGGCTCGGCATTAGTATTTTTAATGGCAAATGTTTTAACTCTAAACCTAAGGCCGAGCCCTGGACCTTTTCCTCCCTCTCTCATACAAGTTTCAAAAGGTTCCCTTTCCCCTACTTGGCGCTCGGGGCTAACCCTTATCTAGGCTCGACGCTCGACAAATCTATAGGCCAACAACCAATTATTTTCCTCTGTGGAGTCAGAAGGAAATTCTACGGTTAATGGTCCTACCTCGGATGACTCGTTGGATCCATGATCACAAAGGGGGGAAAGAGGATTTGCTATGTCATCAGTATCAGAACTAATTCCTATTGGAACAGGTTCTTCTCCAGAATCCCCAGAATCCCCAGAACTCCCAGAAAAAGCTGAATCACTATCACTAGAAGGTTCCTCTCCTATTTTCCTACAAAGTTCGTGATAAATCCTCTTCCAATACCTCCAGCCACTCATGATTCAGAAATAAAAAACCCACGACACTATCTACCTAGAACAAAAAACCCCCAAAATCCCTGCAAAACCTAGAAACGCAACACCCTTTCAACAAATAGAAAGAAGAGCAGAACCAGAAAATGAGTTGTTAAAGTTAGAAGAAGAGGAAGAGGTTACCTGTTTTTGATGTTTGAACTCTGAAAGAAGTTGATGGCAGTGGGTGATCGTGGGAGAACTGAAGAAAAAAGGTGCAGGGAGTGAGTGAGAAAAAGAGTCTACGGAGTATTTTTGGAGTAGCAAGGGGAGCGTGTTTGATTTTTTGGGAGTCAGAAATGAAGGAAGTGTGGGAAGAGGGAATGGAGAAGTTGAATAACCCTCAAAACCTTTCGGTTTCCTTCCAACGCACGTGTGGGCCGAAAGCCCATTTACCTCACTCAACCACACGCATGATGAGACGTGGCAGTTACCAAAAAGGCACTTTTTCAAATTTCAAAATTTGAAATGATTTGGCACAACTTACAAGGGAACTCGTCGTACCTAGAGAACCCAAAACCTCACTTCGAAACAGGTGGCATAATTGCAGTCGTTGTGAGACATCCGGAAAGGTCAACCCTAAACACTTGCTACCTCGTCACAGACTTCCCAAAGTCTTACGAGCTGGGGGGCTTGTAGGGTCTGCCGACCAGACACGAATTTAAGCCTTGTCAAAGGGATTCTCTAAAGGCATTTCCCTCGGATTGCGAAGCATGAAACGTCCCTCGCTCGGACTCATGGACCCCGAGCACACTAAAGGACAAGGCTCGGACTTGATGGGGCCGAGCCTTACAATCGGTCCTCAACCCATCGGGCTCAGGACTCTAGGTCCGAGACATACCGTCGGCTTGTGGATAGACTCAGTCTTATTCAGGCTTCATATCCCTTCCGCAAATCTCTCTTAGATTCTCGCTAACAGCCTAGACATGAGATCTTCAGTTGATCCTAACCAGATTCTAAGAGCATAATTATCCGACATTATCTCACAGAGTCCTGGTTCAGCACAACTCTGATACAGGGCCCAAACGGCCCATATCAGCCTCCTCTAAACCCTATAAATAGCTCATTACAGCTAGGGTTTCAGGTACGTACTCTCATCCCTAAGTTGACACTCTGCACACACGTTGACTAGGAAGATCCTGCTTTTCCCAACTGGAACTGCAGAAACACCATAAAGTCATACATTAATACCTGATCCTCTCTTGGGCTCTTGTTTCCATAATCTTGTGCACTTAGAGGGTTAAGGACATTTAGTGTTCCCGGACACTACAAGGACTTAAGCCAAACAAGGGTTATATCTTTTCTTGGTGTCTTTTAATTCTAATCTCTTTTATTATCATTACCAATTATTTCACATTATTTCATACTCAACAAATGATAATATCAGCATGCATAAATAAACAAATGTAAACATCACATCATTAGCACACAAACATCACACACAACAAGGTGGTCTTTGTCCTCTTCGTATAAGTGGCCACACAAGACAAACAATTGCCACTATACTACTGACTCAGAACCACTGAGTTCCGATCTTTGAGCTGATACGGAACGTCTTAATACAACACCTACTACCACGGTGTCTTAGGAAAGCTACTCTCTCACCTGAGGTCCAGCGATTAGATACGTGCAGTCTTCTCTGAACTGGATTGCTGCCACTGCCTTAATCCCTCGTCTGTAACATCCCTCATATTAAAAAAATACATTTTCATTACTATCTTTTATTAAGAAAACATTTTTCATCCTTCGTCGGAAATCGTAAAATATGATTGTTTTCTTAAAATGACTCAAACATTTCTTAGTTCTTCAAATACTTAAAAATCATTTTGAAAACATCAAAAAGAATAAATTAAATCAATTGGTTAGGTTGTTGGTCCGTATTGGACAGCACCTTAACCTCATTCGAAAACACCGAAAAATTCACCGGTTTCAATCCGGGTTTTGCTCAAATCAATTACTATTTAAAAACCAAACTTTGAGTCTCATGAACTCAATTTTAGAAATAAAAAACAACTTTAAATACACTTGGACAGCAAGGAATTTTTTTTACAAAAATCAATTTAATAAAACCCGAAAACATCGTAAAAACTCTTTTTATTTCAAATACTCTTTAGGTCAATATTAATTCTTTAAAACTCAAGTTTTTGTTGTAAAACAAATCTTAAAACACAACTTCACAAATTCAAATATATCAAACCAAATTAAGTTCAAAACGATTACACACGGCCAACCACACACTTTGATCAAACAAAACAATTATTCAATTACTCACTTTGATTACAAACCATTCATTCATTCCTAAGCAAATATTTCACAAATCAAACACTTAAGTAAATTATTCAACACACAATTACCTTCAAAAACATTTAACTTTTGTAAAACAAAAACACTTAAACATGCTTAAGCTCACAAACCGGATGCACACACATAATTTCACTTAAACACAAAACTTAGTCCTAATCAATTATTTTATCAAATACCTTCATTATTCCTACATTACTTCATGGAAAGAATTCTAACCTAATTAACATGCATAGACCGAAAATCATCACACAAATCAAAACAATATTCATGCATCATCAAACATACAAAATCATGCAATTACTTCTTCTTTTCCTTAATGAAACCGTGAGCTTCAACTTGGAAAATAATCAAACTTTAATTTATTTTTCTTTACTTAAAACAAATCAAAATCACACAAGAACATAGAACATGATTCAATTTAGAAAAAAATCATTTTGTTCTCCCTAATTTTCTTTCAAAAACCGAGGCATGCAATACAAGAAATCATGGTCTTTTATTTAAGTTTAACATGCAAGAATGAATCTTAAGCTTTTCTAACAAAATATGCAACAATCATGGATCAACACAAACACTTTCAATTTATTTCTCAAAAGGACATGAAAATAACCTTTTCAAAGCTCAACACCAACATGCATGCACTTAAATCATGTAGATCAAGTCATGAGATTAAACATGAGAACACAAATAGAAGACAAAAATCATCTTGAGTAAGAAAAAGGGCAAAACCGTGACATATATTGAGAAAACACTAAAGCTTTTGTTTCAAAGAAAATCTCATGCAAAGCTTAAGATCAAAACAAAAAATCAAGGATCAAAACACAAATCAAGCTTTGTAAAAATAAAAGCAAAGATCAAAACATAAATCAAAGCTTTTTCTTAAGATTAAACCAAAAATCAAGACATGCAAAGGTTCAAGGTCATGCAAGACCAACAATTACAAATAAGTTTAGATCACATATTGATTTACTAAATAAACACATAAACACCTTTTGATTCACGGTTTCAAGCATCAAAATCTAACATGCAAGAAGATTTACTCCAACTTCACAAAGATCACAAATAAAACTTTAGATCTAAAAGATTTAACTTGAAAAACATCTAGATCTATCATGAAAATCATCAACCGAATCATCAAACATAAGCTACACATATTACAAATAAATTTAAGTCTTTAAAAGTCCATAGTTAAGAAAGATCAACACATAAAGTCATCTTTCAAAACATAAAATGAACATGCAAAGAAAAGAAACAAAGATTACAAGATTACAAATAAAACTAGTTCTACTCTTCTAGGATCTTCGGTTATACCAAGAAAATAGGTCTTCTAGCACTTGATCTTCAAAGGGCTCCTAGGTTTAAGGCTTGATCTCCTCTTCTTCTTTCTCTCTTTCTCTATTTCTATTTTCCTTTTCTTAGTCTAAAAGTTGAATGAGCTCTTGGAGTTGTGTTTGGTGGTGTTTGGGGCGAAAGAGTGAAATGAAAATGAAGTGAAGAATGAAATGAAGCTAAGGTTTATATAAGCAATTCGGGCTTCCCATTTTGCCCTTATGAAATTCGGTCATGAGCTTTGGAGGGAGGGGTAAATTCGGTCTTCTCTATTTTTGCATGGGTGGAGATTAACATCTCTTAAGGAGACATGTAGGGGACATTAGGTGCTTTAGGGGTCATTTAGGTGCAAAGACTATTTGACACTCCATTAGGGTTTCCATTCACTTAGTTAGGACATAGTTAGGACTTAGTTACTTGGTCTCCACTTAAGGAAATTTCTAGGCTTTCCTCCACACTCACATACATTCACGGCACACACATATATACATGCATACACATACTCACTTACACGCCTAACACACACATACATACATATTCACATGCATATATTATACTAACACATACATTCATGCATATATAATCATACTCCTTTACTAATTAAATTTTCACATAATCAAAACATACATGCATATATCCAAAAACCGTACATATACATGCATACATACATATAAAATAAATTTTCTTATTTATAAAATCATTCATGGATAAAATCATAATGACACCAAAAATATCAAGCACACATTTTTAGAAAACACATCACCATTTCATCAAATAATTCTTGTTGAAAAATTCATCATTTCACTAAAAGAATTTTAATCACATAATCATTTCCAAAGACTCAACTTTAAAATTCATAACATTATTTCATGAAAAACCATTCCTTTAAAATCATTTACCACTTTGAAAACGTGAATAAAGAAATCTATTTAAGAATACATCCTTTCAAAAACACTTTTCCCAAAAACAATTCTTTTTAGAGATTAAAACAGCACGAGGAATTTGAGGGGTGTTACATTCTCCCCAACTTAAAGATTTCTTGTCCCCGAGAAATACGTTGTGGATTGGGCAGCAGGGCACAACAACTCTCACACCATCCTCAATTTCGCTTTAAGGTCATCCTTTCCTTTTCTGACAATAGGCTCTTCACAATACTCCTCGTGTGTTGCTTTCGGATGAAAAGCTCCATAGCATAACCATTTACATGTCGAACCGGGTTAAGTCACACAGACTAACCGAAGAAGATGTCGTTCCTTTAGCTGATCGTTGTCACAGCGAGCACATTCTTGGGTATGAACCCAGAGAAATCAAGCAAACAAATATTCATACATCTCCAAAAGCACTGGGTTTTAGCCTAAAGCCCGAAGGTATTTACTACCTTCTACACTTTAGGTTCTCACTAACCTACAAACAATCACTCCTTCCTCTAATTTCTTTCTGACTCTAAGGCTTCTACCTACCATGCTTCCATCTTAAGGGGATTTCTATGACAACTTGGGTTCTATTTTCTCAGAATAGCTTCACCTATCCTTCTAATCGTCCATCAAATCTACCACTTTCTCCGTCTAAACATCCAACTATAGAGCAAAGGGATCTAATCTCTCTCACTATTCCCTCAACTTAAGACCAACACACCCCTTTTTCCTTCCTTGTAGCTCCCCAACTTTGATCAAACTTACTACTAAACTCACCATTGTCCTATATTTTACTCAATAACCACCATTTATCCATCCACAATCATTCAAGCCTAAACTATTTGGGTACTATAACACTCCTAATACCACAAGCCAGGTCAACAAGTCTCAGAAAAAAAATGGGTAAGGATACGGTTTACTAGGAAGGTTTATGAAGAAAGAGTTTGGATTTCGACTACACTGACTATCTTTGTTGAAGCAATTCAACAAATACGGGGTCTAAAGAATAACATCCTATTTCCTTAAGGGTAATCACTACCCTTGTACCAAAAGGGTACATCAGGGTCAACGAACTTAGGTCAAACAATGATACTACCTCAAGGGTCATGGGATCTCCATCTTAGAATCCGCCTAAACTTACTTAACCATTAGGGTCCTTAACCTAACACAGCAGGCACTAGGGACAAACCAAGTCTTTCACCTTAGAAAGACAAGAACCTAGTCTCACACTCTTATCCTTACACTAGCAAACATACTTAGTCACACAAACAAACGAGCAAGCAAACAAACAAGCAAAGCACATAAGCATGGGCTTAAGGCCACAAAGGATTAACATCGCTCTGATACCACTATGTAACAGCCCGATTTTCACCTCCCGAAAATAATCATCATTTATTTAAAAAGTTACTAAAAATGAGGCCATTTTTTTTAAAACATTCGTGGTGAACCATTAGTGCATGTTCACGTCCTTACTTGAAAACCTGGTTGTTACTTAAAACTTTTCCGCACCTTCACTTTCAATTTTTTTCAAACAATTTCATATTTCTTGTCAAAACAAAGTTCGGTCAGTTCACAAAATAAAAGTAGGGCATAGTTACAGAAGTGATGCTTCGCTTAGATAATCCTTGACTCAACACTATTAACAACTTAATCTATTCACCCTACCTCTGACTCTTCCTAATGAAAACTATAGGGTGCAACTCTCGATCCTCCTTCTTGTATCCTTGCTTAACTCCATAGGATGAAGCCTTCTCCCTTGTTGCTGGTCCGCCATTCTTTGGCACCCATTGCATCCTAGTTGGAACAGAAGAAGTCCTCCAAGCTTCACCTCGCACCTTCTCCTCGTAGTCTCGGTATCCACGGATAGAAACCTGTTCCAAGAGCGGTCCTAGGTTAGCTCCGCAAAGTCGATGCTCGGGATCCGGAATCATGATCTGAGTGTCACCAATCCATACCCAACCAGATGGGGTACGCTTCCAGCCACATCCATGTCTAGTCCAGGTTGAAATCTCCATGCGATACTCCATCTGCGCGTTGGAGTACCAGAAGCACCGATATCCCAACGGGCAGGAGAGAGTTAGCGAACCGAACGACAAGTCGTCGACGTTGTGGATTTACCGCAGGCGGGATATCAAGACAGCACACACAATACAAACAAGGCACACACAACACAGCACTCAAGCATATCATCATACCTCTTTATTATTAACATTCTTATGATTATTATTATTCTTTATTCCTTAATTCCTTTCTCATTCACAATACCCAAACCTTCACTTCTTTTCTCTTTCCCTTTCCAAGGGTCTCACCTTTCCTTTCCACACTTCCCATCTCCATTTTCAATCATTCACAAACTTTTCCTTTTCTTAATTCTAAATATTTTCATTATCAAGTCTTATTGAATTATAACCATCGATGATCGGGGGATTAAAGAATCATCGAGGTACGCGTCCGTTCGTAGTTAGCACTCACATTTCAAGTCTACATCTCCTCGGCCATCCATCCACCTAATCGGAAGCAAACAGGAGTACAGGACCTTTACCGTGTGGGCACGACAGCTGTCTCACAAACAAATGGTCCCAGACCAGGAGGACTACTGCCTCAAACCAAATCATATCAATTCATAAATATTCAAGGCACACTGTCTCACAGTGGCAATCAAGATGCCCCACTCTAGTCCCTCTCACTGTTCTAGACTTGCAATCTAGGGGGCGACAGTACAATTCCAGTGTGCACGCAGAACTTGCCACGGCATTGGACCCAATCCCTACCACGTTAGTACGCCACATGTGGAGTTCGTTCTGCCTAGAAAGTACTCTAGACTTCTTGACGTTTCACCGTCATCGTCCTCCCCTAATGCAATCTCCACCTGAGTATCCGCATATACCCATAGTATCTTCCTCTCCACTACTTCGGGTTAACTCTCATACCTCACCGCGTTCGTTGTTAATGTCTTTTAAAGTCTTTTATCTTGTTAATAAACCTAATGGTCGGCTCACCCTTCGTGCAACCCTTCAATGAGTCCCGACCGCTATCTTTGCATCTCTTTTCCTTTCATTTCACAACTTGGCACAAAGCGGGATAACCTTCACAGCTTGAATCTCATCACAAAAAAAACTTTTTCCAAAACAATCCTTAAATCTCTTTTCAAAAATTTTTCTTGAAACTCCACTTCACAATTTTCTCAAAAATCTCCTTTCACAATTCCTTTTCAAAAATTTTCATTTCGTAAACTCTTTTCAAAAACTTTGGTTCATAAATCCTTTTCTAAAAATTTCATTTCATAATTCGTTTCAAAAAATCTCCTTTAGAAAACCCATTTCAAAAATTTTTCTCCACAATCTCTTTTCGAAAATCTATTTTGGAAAATTTTTCTCTTTTTGGGAATCCCCTTTGAAAAATTACATTTCATAAATTCTTTTCAAAGAAATCACTTTTTGAGAATCCCCTTTTAAAATTTCATTTCATAAACTATTTTTCAAAAATCTCATTTTCGTAATCCTTTTCAAAAAAAATTTCTCAAAAGTTTTTCTCAAAAACTTTCTCTTCTTGAGAACTAGTGGAGGAGCAAGCTCAACTCAACGCTAGGCTCAGTCCAAGAAATATTAACAAGAATCAAGCTTTTCCCTCATCACACTTTACTTCTAGTACACTCTCAACATTACTTCCCAGCTCTGGCTCACTCGCATCGCCACGGCAAATCTTTTCCAATCTCATCTCTTTCCAATCATTCCCTTTATTTCTATTCACATCATTCTCAACTCCCTTATCATCATCTTCCATCTTAATATCTTATCAAGGCTGCCTGGTTCCATCAGGACTTAAGCCAAACAAGGGTTATATCTTTTCTTGGTGTCTTTTAATTCTAATCTCTTTTATTATCATTACCAATTATTTCACATTATTTCATACTCAACAAATGATAATATCAGCATGCATAAATAAACAAATGTAAACATCACATCATTAGCACACAAACATCACACACAACAAGGTGGTCTTTGTCCTCTTCGTATAAGTGGCCACACAAGACAAACAATTGCCACTATACTACTGACTCAGAACCACTGAGTTCCGATCTTTGAGCTGATACGGAACGTCTTAATACAACACCTACTACCACGGTGTCTTAGGAAAGCTACTCTCTCACCTGAGGTCCAGCGATTACATACGTGCAGTCTTCTCTGAACTGGTTTGCTGCCACTGCCTTAATCCCTCGTCTGTAACATCCCTCGTACTAAAAAAAATACATTTTCATTATTATCTTTTATTAAGAAAACATTTTTCATCCTTCGTCGGAAATCGTAAAATATGATTGTTTTCTTAAAATGACTCAAACATTTCTTAGTTCTTCAAATACTTAAAAATCATTTTGAAAACATCAAATAGAATAATTTAAATCAATTGGTTAGGTTTCTGGTCCGTCTTGGACAGCACCTTAACCTCATTCGAAAACACCGAAAAATTCACCGGTTTCAATCCGGGTTTTGCTCAAATCAATTACTATTTAAAAACCAAACTTTGAGTCTCATGAACTCAATTTTAGAAACAAAAACAACTTTAAATACACTTGGACAGCAAGGAAATGTTTTTACAAAAATCAATTTAATAAAACCCGAAAACATCGTAAAAACTCTTTTTATTTCAAATACTCTTTAGGTCAATATTAATTCTTTAAAACTCAAGTTTTTGTTGTAAAACAAATCTTAAAACACAACTTCACAAATTCAAATAGATAAAACCAAATTAAGTTCAACACGATTACACACGGCCAACCACACACTTTGATCAAACAAAACAATTATTCAATTACTCACTTTGATTACAAACCATTCATTCATTCCTAAACAAATATTTCACAAATCAAACACTTAAGTAAATTATTCAACACACAATTACCTTCAAAAACATTTAACTTTTGTAAAACAAAAACACTTAAACATGCTTAATGTAACACCCCGCAAATTCCTCGTATTAATTTAAAATACTACAAAGATTTATTTTGAGAAAAGTGTTTTGGAGAAGAGTATTTTCTTAAATGAATCTCTTAATTCACGTTTTTGAAAGTAATGAGTGACTTTAAAGGAATGATTTCTCATGAAACAATGTTATGAGTTTCTAAGATGAAGTTTTCGGAAATGATTTTAAGGAAATATTGAATTTTTCTACAAGAAATTATTTTATGAAAAGGTGTTTTATTCCCTATAAATATGTGTCCTTGCTATTTTTGGCATTTTAAAGGAATTATCATTCTTATGCATGAATGATTTAATAAATAAGAAAATGTATTTCCATAGGTGTATGCATGTATATGTACGGTTTTTGTGTATGTATGCTTTTGATCATGTGAAATTTAATTAGTAAAAGTATGGGATGATAGATGCATGAATGTGTGTGTGTGGTATATGTGTGTAACGAGTGAGTGTGCATATAAATGAATATGTGTATGTATATGTATATGTGTATGCCGTATATGTGTGTGTGGGTGCATGTGTGAAGCCTAGAAACTTCCTAAGTGTGGAGACCAAGTAACTAAATCTTAACTAAACCGTAACTAAGTGGGGAAAACCCTAAAGATAAATCCACAAGTCAAAAGCCTAAGTGACCTCTAAGTGCCTAGTGTCCCCTACATTGTCTCCTTGGCAAATGTTAAACTCCACCCATGCAAAATTATAGAGAACCGAATTTACCCCTCCCTTAAACACACCTTGGCCGAACTTATCAAGGATAAAAGAGGGAATCATGAGTTGCCTATATAAGTCTTTACCCTTAGTTCATCTCACCCATTTTCCCATTCATTTCTTTCATTCCCTTTCACTTTTCAAACACAATTGTTGAGAGCAAGTACCAAGCTCTCAACACATAGAGAAAAGAGGGAGAGGCCGTGGGTAAGAAGGAGGAAAAAGGAGGGAATCAAGCCCAAAAACCCTAGAGTTTTCTTTCAAGAATCAAGAACTAAGAAGCTAGGAGATCAACCTTAAGCTTGGTGGGTATTTCGAGTGGACAAGAAGAAATTGCAATAGTTTAGATTCTTCTTTTTTTTCTATGATCTTTCTTTTCTTTCTTTGCATGTTAATTTCTAAAGCTTGAACGATGAGTACAAGTGTGTTTGTACTTGATCATGTGTAACACCCCGCATTTTTCCCGCACGTGCGTAAACGGTTTTGACGAAAGAACCTTTGAAATTATGATTTTTCAGAAAAGTGTTTTTCATTAAAAGGGAAATGGAGTGCTAATTTCTATGAATTTTTGGTGAACAAGATATTTTCATGAGTGAAAAGTGAATGATTTTATTGAGATGGAAAATAATTTTTTTTTATTTTTGCAAAATTGTGATTTTTATTAAAAGTTGATTTTGTAAAAAAAATGATTTTGGGGTCTGTTATCTTTAAAAATCCATAACTTTTAAACCGTAACTTGGAATTTTATGATCCATATATGAAAACGATCGTTTTGAAACCTAGAAATTGAAAATGTAATTTTTAAAATTTTCTAGAGTGGTTTATAAAGATTTATTTTCAGAATATAAGGAAAACGAATTTTTAAGAAAAATGTGTTTTTGTGATGATTGTTTTGGCATGAATTATGTGTGATGTGTGCTTAATTGGATGTGTGTTTAATAAGTGCTGCATGAAATGGTTATGTAAATGTGATTTCCTAAAGTTAATTGCCTTAGTATATGAGTTAGTAATTTTAAGTAGAAATGATTAGGAATAAATTAATTAATTAGGAAATAAAAATTAGCAAGCCATGTGTAGGTGTGTGAGATTGCCACGGTTTGCATGTGCATGTTTGTGTGTGTATATGTGTCATACGTGGGTGTGTGCATAAGCCTTAGACTTTGGAAGCTTAGTGAGTAAGCAACTAAGTAACTAAACTAGAACTAAACCAAACTAAATTAGGAGGAAAACCCTAACTAGGACGCCAATTACCCATTCACCCTAGATGACCCCTAAATCCTAGCCCACTCCTCCATGTTCCCTTGACTTTGAAGACTTAGCCATGCAAATTTATGATAGGACAAAACCGCCCCTCCCTAATTGTGTTGGTCGAATTCACTCAAGGGTAAAAGAAGGAGAGTTCGTGAGTTTATTTAGGTGTGAGGCTTAGTTCATTTCCTTCTACCCATTTCATTTTTCACTCTTCAAACACATACACAACTCTAAAGGGCCATCAAACCTTTAGAGAAAAATAGAGAAATAGAGAAAGAAAGAAAGAAAGAAAGTGGCCATGAGCCTTTAGGAAGAAGAAGAAGGAGATCCACTTTAGACCAAGCCTTTCCCTTTTGAAGATTCAAGTACTAGAAGCCTAAGGAGCCAATCCCTTGGTAGGAAAACCGTGGAGCAAGAAAAAAAAAGAAATGTAATAGTTTAGCGTTTCTTTTGATTTTTAGTTTGTATAACCCTTTCTTTTCTTCTTGCTTGTCTATTTTTATGGTTTGTAAGATGAAATTATATGTTATTCATTCTTGATCTTGGACATTCATGGACTAGAAGTAATTTGTAATATGTGTAATCCTATGTTTATGATTCGGTTTGTATTCTCTTGCTAGATCTACACATTTTTCTAACTAAAACCAAAAGATCTAGAGTTTTGTTTGAGTTTTGTGAAGCTTAGCATGAATCTTCTTGCATGTATGTTTTTCTTGTTTTAGATCATATGCTTATTTGATAGATTAATTCATGATCTAAGTTAAAGAAAAATTATTTGGTCTTGCATGATTTGATTTCTTGCCAAAACCGTGAGCTATAGTATTTTTAAGAAATAATTTGATAAATGAATTTGTGATTTGAACTTGATCTAAGGTCTTTTAGTCTTGCATGTTAAATTTCCCTTGCTTAAAAGATGATCCATGTTGTGTTGTGTGATTCTTTCATGAATAAATGCATGATTTTAATTTACTTGAAACTAAGGTTGAGATCTTTGGGTTTGGTTTATAAATTTGATGGTGACTAAGTTGATTTATGTGCATATGTTTGATGATCCAAGTTTTTAAAGCATGCATGTTAATTTTAAGTAGAAAAATCATGTTTTTGTTTTATGCTTGTCACGGTTTAGAAGAGAAAAATTTAACAAACAAGTTTTAAATTGATTTTTGAAGTATAAACATGATCTAGCTTGAGTAATTGAGTTTATGTATGTTATATTTTGTATGAGGCCATTCGGCCATACTTGATGAAAATAGGTTTCATGCTTTTGTTATGTGGAAATTTGATGTATGTGCATGATAAGACTAGATCTAGTGGTTTTAGGTGCATGCATGTTATTTTGAGAGTCTAAAAATGGTGATTTTGATTTTTATTTAAGAAAGAGTGATGAATTTGAGTTGTTTGTGTATATAATGTGATGTTTTGAAAAGTTTTCCTACATGTTTTGACTTGATTTTGTGACTTTGGTATGTTGAGAATTGAACCAACAACCTTGCATTTTGTATGATTAGCATTCGGCCATGAGGAATAGAAATAGGAAATTATGTTTGAATCTTGTTTAGGTTGCATTCAGAATGAGGCTAATTTAATCTAAAGGCTTATAGAATATATGCATGGAGTCATTAAGTTTAAAAAAAAATGAAACTTTGAAGTGATTGTGCTGTAACTTTTTGTTTGATTCAATTTGTGGAATTTTCTTTTAATGCTCTCGGTTTCTAAGTCCTAAAAGGAAAATAAAATAATTTCATCTACTGTGTGCTTCTCTGTGTGCATCAATCTTTGTGAAATTTCCTATATATGATTCGGTCACTGTATGCTAGTGTAGCTAGGAAAATTATTTTCATGAAATGACCTTGTGAATGATTGTGTTTTCATATGCACGATGCTGTGTGTGTGATTGGAATGATATGTTGTTTGTTTTGATTTTCTTTTCGGTTTTATTAGAAATAAAATAAATAAATTAATATTATAAATAATGTTTGATGATTCAAAGTGTGGCTAGTCTTGCGTAAAGTTGTGAATGTGTTGTTTTATTGATTGTGTTTTGAAAATCTTTATTTGAATTCCCAAAGAATTGAAAAATGTTTTACTGAAAAGTATGATCTAAGAAACTTAATTGATTTGATTTTATTTTCTTAAGTTTTGAATTTTGTTTTAAAGTAAGTTTTCCTCAAGACAAATGAATTCTGTTTTAAAGAAATTAATTCAAAGTTGTTTCGAGGTTTTCATGAAAACATTTTTATCTTTGATTTGGATTTGGAAAACTGTTTGAAAGTGAACAATGTGTTTTCAAATAAAAATGATTTCCAAGTGCTTTCTAAAACAAATTAATGAATTCGTTAAAACATTTCTAACGCACGGGGAAAAATGCTATAGTTCGGACGATCGACGCAAAGGAAACGAGACGGATTAGCTATGGAAAATCTCGGAGAGCTTTCAAAGGTCTACGGTATTTAAGGTGAGAGAGGGGCTTCCCTTAAGACGCCGTGATAGTAGGTAACTTATTAATAGGTCCAATCATCTCAAAGGTTGGACATCCAATCTCATTTAGCGTAGTGGTGTATGTGATAGCAATTGTTTGATTGTTTGTTTGGCTATCCACCCGAACGGCTGAGATTGGTATAGTAAGTATGATATCATGTTTTCTGGTTGATTATGTTTGAGTTCTTTAATTGCCCTCTGATCTATTACTGTGTTGGGGTGAGGAATAATGCGTTGATAAGAATTAAATTGTAAAGAAAGGAAAGAAAATGTGATTGAAAGAAAAGTGATGATAAATGTTGTATGAGTAAGGAATAATGATGCGGAGTTGAAAAGTGATGGAAGTGAGTCAAGAAATGAGATTGAGATAAAGTATGGGAGTGAGTTGAGTTATGATATTGAGATGTGGTTTGGCTCTTGTTGTCTTTGGTTTTAGTCTGGGCACTAGTGTTGAGTTGAGCTTACTCCTCCATTAGCGCTCAGCAAGTTTTTATTTTTGGGAAGAAGCTTAGTGTTGAGTTGAGCTTGCTCCTCCATTAACACTCACCCAAAAATATGATTTTTTTGAAAACGGTTTTTAGAAGAGATTTTTGAAAGGCTTTTTAGACTTGTCTTTGAAAAAGGGTTTTTGAAAAGTGATTTTGAAAAGCTTGTGTTATAGGACATATTTTTGAGAAAGTTTTGTGAACCAATCTTTGGGAAGGATTTTTGTAAAAAGAAATGTTTTTGAGAAAAGTTTTTGGAATCAATCTTTTTGATAAAGTTTTTGAAAGGATATTTTGGAAAATGCCTTTTGAACACCCTTTTTAGAAAAGTCTTTTTGGAAACAATATTTTTGGGAAACGTTTTATGAAATGACCCTTTTGAGAAAAAGTTTGTGAAAACAATATTCTATGAGCGTTTGTGAAATTAGATTTTTGTGTAAGTTTTTGGAAATAGTAGTTTTGAGGAAATCCTGTGAGAGGACGTGTAATGCCCCGATTTTCACCTTTCGAAAGTCTTCATCACTTAATTAAATGTTACCAAAAATTGAGGCCATTTTTTTTAATAAGATGTGGGTGCACGTTTACGCTCTCACCTGAAAACCGGGTCGTTACGTGAAACTTACCTCCACATCTTTACAGAACCATTTCATAGATCTTTACCAAAAGATTAGGGCCCGTTCACAGAACAAAAATAGGGCAACATTACATAAGTGATATATTGCTCAGATAATCCTTGATGCTCACCTGTTTACAACTACTTAGACTAAACACCCTGCTTACGGCTTTGCCTAATGAAAACTAAGGGAGGAAGGTCCTGATCCATCTTGCGTTCTGTCTTCATTCCTGAAGGAGCAGCAATCTCCCTTGCTGCCGGTCCACCATTGCTTGGCCCCCACTGTGTCCTAGAGGGAGTAGGAGAAGTCTTCAGAGCTTCGCAGCGCAGCATCTCCTCGTAGTCTCGGTATCCTCGGACAATTACTTGTCCCAGCAAAGGTCCTAATTTGGCTCCTCCCAGTCGATGCTCAAGGTCCGGAATCATGATCTGAGAGTCACCAATCCATACCCAGCCAGATGGGATACGCTTCCAGCCGCATCCATGTCTGGTCCATGTTGAAATATCCATGCGATAGTCCATCTGCACGTTGGAGTACCGGGGACACCGATATACCAACGGGCAGGAGAGAGTTAGCGAACCGAACGACAAGTCGTCGACGTTGTGGATTTACCGCAGGCGCATACCAAGACAACACACACAATACAAGCAATGCACACACAGCACAACATTCAAACAAATTGGTATCACATTTTATTATTATTATTTCGCCATTTTTGCTCTTTGTTCCTCAATCCACTTACTATTCTCGATATCCCGCCTTTAAATTACTTCCTTTCCCTCTTTAAGGGTTTCCTTTCCTTTTCCAAACTTTACACTTTCCACATTCATCCTCAACCATTCTCAACTTTTCTTTTCTTAATCATACTTATTTCTTGTCAGGTCTTATTAGATTATAACCATCGATGATCAAGGGGAATTTAAGGATGATCGAGGTACGTGTCCGTTCGTAGTTAGCACTCACGTCACAGGTCTACATCGCATCGTAATCCATCCACCTAGTCGGAAGCAAACAGGAGTACAGAACCTTTACCGTGCGGGCACGACAGCTGTCAACACAAGTGGTCCCAGACCAGGAGGCTCAGCCTCAATCATAATCATATACATGGCACACTGCCTCGCAGTGGCAAACAAGATGCCCCACTCCAGTTCCTGTCACTGTTCTAGATTTGCATCTAGGGGGTGACAGTACAATTCTAGTGTGCACGCAGAACTTGCCACGGCATTGGACCCAGTCCCCACCACGTTAGTGCGCCACTTGTGGAGTTGTTCTGCCTAGAACGGTACTCTAGACTTCTTGACGTTTCACCGTCATCGTCCTCCCCTACTGCAATCCCCACCTGAGTATCCGCAGATACCCATAGTATCTTCCTCTCCACTACTTCGGGTTTTGGGATAACTCTCATATCTCACCGCGTTCGCTGTTAATGTCTTTTAATAGCTTTTATCTTTAATTAACCTAATGGTCAGCTCACCCTTCGTGCATCCCTTCAATGATTCCTGACCTCTAACTTCGCATCACTTTTCTTTCACAACTTAGCACAGAGCGAGGTCACAATCACAACTTAACTCTCATCACAACATCAAAACATTTCCAACATCTCACTTCACAAATCCCCTTCCACAACTTCATAGAAACTCTTTCAAAACTTTAGTTCATCAATCCTTTTGTAAAAATTTCCTTTCTTACTTCTCTCCCAAAATCTCCTTTCAAACTTATTTCAAAAGTCTCCTTTCAAATTCTTTTTCAAAACTTCCTTTCGCAACCCCTTTCAGAAAATCTATTTTGGAAAACTTTTTCTCATTTGGGAATCCCTTCCAAATTATAAAACTTTTTCAAAAATCTCACATTGGGAATCCCATCTCAAAATTTCTCTTTTGAAAACTCATTTTCAAAATCTCATTTTCATAAAATTTCTTTTCATAAATCTTTTTCGAAAATTCTCTTTTCCCAAAAACTTTTTTTTTAAACACTTTTGTGCTGGGTGCTAGTGGAGGAGCAAGCCCAGCTCAACACTAGCTCCCAGACTAAAACCAAAAACGGAAGGGCTCAGCTCTACTCAGTTCACCTCTCATTCCACAATCCACATCACTTTCCTCAGCTCTGGCTCGTTCACACACATCATTACACCACTTCAATCTCATCTTACTATCTCTTATCACATTACTATTCACGATCATCAGTCCAATCCTTTTTTCATCATTCCCATTCCCAATGTCTTATCAAGGTAAGGCGGCCTTGTTTTGCAAGGGCTTAGGCCAAACCGGGCTTATTTCTTCTCTTGGTGTCTTTTACTTTAAAATTTCTTTTATCTTTCTTAATTGTTTCACCTTAACATTTCAACATCAACATTCATAAACAAATAAACATAAACAACACATCATCACGCATCACACACAACAATGTGGTCTTTGTCCTAATCGTATAAGTGGCCATACAAAGCACACAATTGCCACTATACTTCTGACGCAGAACCACCTAGTTCCGATCTTTGAGCAGATACGGAACGTCTTAATACAACACCTACTACCACGGTGTCTTAGGAAAGCTACTCTCTCACCTGAGGTCCAGTGATTAAACATGCACAGTCGTCTCTGAACTTGGTTGCTGCCACTGCCTTAATCCCTCGTCTGTAACATTCCTCGGTTTAATTAAAACTCGTTTTCTCAAAATCACTCAAACTTTTCTTAACTCTTAAATACTTTAAAACCACTTTGAAAACATCATTTAAAACATTTTAAATTGATTGGTTAGGTTGCTGGTCCGTCTGGGACAGCACCTCAACCGCATTTGAAAACACCGAAAATTCACCGGTTTTTAATCCGGGTTTTGCTAAAATCCATTACTTTATAAAAGCCAAATCTTGAGTCTTATAACTCAATCTTAGAAATCAGGAAGGCAATTTTAAATACACTTGGACAGCAAGGAAAAACGTTTTATAAAAACCAATTTAGTAAAATCCGAAAATAGTGTAAAACCCTTTATTTCAAGTTAATTCTTTAAAAACTCAAGTTCTAATTAGAAAACAGGTCTCAAGCACAATCTCAAAAACTTAAATAAATTAAATCAAATCAAATGCACAGCTAAGCATACATACGGTCACAACATATTTTAATCACATAAAAAATTCAAAACAATTTACTTAAGCATTCTTTAACACATGAACCGAATACATGCACACCCACATAATCATTCAAGTACCAGAATTCTTTCTTAAACCTAATTAACTTAGCTTTATCCCACAAAACATATGCATGATTCCTAGGCTGCTTTATGGAAAAGAATTCTAACCTAATTAACATGTATAAACCGAAACCATACACACATCAAAGCAAGATTCATGCAATCATCAAACACACACAAAATCATGCAATTATTCTATTCTTCTTCCTAATAAAACCGTGAGCTTCAATTTAGAGGACAATCAATCTTTCATTTATTTTTCATAAATCAAATCAAGCAAGATCATACAAGGACATATAGCATAGATCAAGTTCTTACAAAATGAAAGCATAAGTCTTGAATTTAAACATGACCGAATGTATCATGCACAAAGTCAACACTTGATTTAAATCACGTTCATGCAAAGAAAATTATCTTAAAGCTTATTCTCCTAATTTCTTTCTAAAATCGAGGCATGCACAAAGGAACACATAGTCTTTCCACTTAAAACTAATATGCAAGAATGAATCTCAAGCAAAACATGCAAAAATCCACATAACACTTTCAATTTGTTTTTTTTTATGAAATAATTTTCAAAGGTTAGGATCAACATGCATGCACTTAGATCATGTGAATCAAGTCATGAAATTAAACATAAAAGCACAATCAAGGACAAAAACCATTTTGGATGAAAAGGGACCAAAACCGTGACATCCTTAAAGAAAACATCAAAGTTTTTTGTTCAAAAATCATTTACAAGACTCAAACAAAATCAAGATCAACACAAAGTCAAAGATCAAAACATAAAGCAAAGCTTTTCCCAAGCTTAAATCAAAACCGAAGCATGCAAGGCCAAAAATTTATCCAACAAGTTTAAATCAAATATTAATTTAGCAATTAAATACATAAACACTCATTGATCTACGGTTCTAAGCATAAAAGTTAATCATGCAAGAAGATCTACTTTAATTTTTACATAGATTATGAACAAAATTTTTAGATCTAAGAAATTTATCTTGGAAACAAGAAGATCTACCATGGAAAGTATCAAGATCTATCATGCGAACCATCCAACATAAGTTACAAATATTACAAACCAATTCAAGTTCTTAAGAGTTCATAGTTAGAAGAAAAATTACACATAGGTGGCATAGAATTAGACATGCAAGAGAAGAAAAGAAAATAAAAATTACAAGATCAAAATCAAGGACTAGTTCTAAAATTCTAGGGCCTTCGGTTATACCAAAAGAAAAGGTCTTCTAAACCTCTAAGCTCTTGATCTTCGAGGTCTTCCTAAGTTTGGCTTGCTCTCCTTCCCCTTTCTCTTGCTTACGGCCTCCTCTTCTTCCTCTTTTTCTCTATTTCTATTTTCTTAGTCTAAGAGTTTAAGGAGCTCTTAGACTTAGTGTTTGGTGGTGTTTTGGGCGAAAGGGTGAAGAAATGAAGTGGAAAATGGATGAAAGGAAACTAAGGCCAAGTCTTATATAAAAATTTCATGGTTTCCTATTTTCTCCTTCAAGTAACTCGGTCATGGGCTAAGGAGGAAGGGTAGATTCGGCTCCCACAAAATTGCATGGGTGGAGCTTATCAACACCCAAGGAAACACGTAGGGGACATAAGGACTTAGAGTCATGCTAGGTTGTTGACTTGGGGCTCTCATTAGGGTTTCAACCACATAGTTAAAGTTTAGTTGGACTTAGTTGGGTTTTAGTTGGGAACTTAGTTGCTTACTAATTAGGCTTCCACTCACTCTCTTCCACACGTGTCACACACACATATTCACACATTCACTTATTCATGCACAAACATACACTTGCATGACACCTATACCTCTTCATGCATATACACACCTACACTCATACGGCACATACACACCTAACACCTTCATTCATGCACTTAATTAAATCCTAAGCATGCAAGTATGAAAAAAGAAAAACCGCACATACACATGTTCACACACATAAAGAATGAAACCATTCATACATAAAATTATAATGCCTAAGAATATCAAACATACATATTTAGAAAATAAAACATACTCCTCACATACGGCACACACATGTATAAAACACATTTTAGAAAATAATTCCTTGTTAAAAGAAATTCACCATTCCTTTAAAAATCATTTCCACTTGAAAACATGAACAAGGAGATTTATTTAAGAAAATACCCTTTCTAAAACACTTTTCTTGAAAACGATTCTTTTTAGAATTAAAACAGATACGAGGAAATTGAGGGGTGTTACAGTCTCCCCAACTTAAGGATTTCTCGTCCCCAAGAAATAAGTTGCGGATTAGGCAGTAAGACACAGCAACTCTCACATCACAGTGATGTCCATGAGCACATCCACCTTCTTGCTTTGTGGTCGTCCTTCTCCTGTAGCTGATTGCTGCTTCGGAAAGCACAACCTTGGGTATAAACCCAGGGAAAATCAAGCAAGCAAGATTCACACATCTCCAAAATACCGGATTTAAACCTAAAATCCGAAGATACACTCTACTTTCTATTCTTGGGTTCTTACTAACTCATAAACAATCGCTCCCTCTTTCTAAGTCTACTTCTAACTCTAAGGCTTCCATCTACTATTTCTCTGTCTAATCGTCTAACTACGACATAAAGGGATCTGATCTTTCACACTATTTTCCAAATAAATATCTCCTTGTGACTCCCCAACTTTGATCAAACCTATCACTAGTCTTACTTTTACTATTTATCCATCCATAACAATCCAAGCCTAATTATCTAAGCAACTATGACACTCCTGCTACCACAATTTAGGTTAACAAACCTTGGAAAGATTGATAAAGCTACAGTTTAGTAGGAAGGCCTATGAAGAAAATTTGGGTTCCAGCTATGCTGGCTGTCTTTGTTGAAACAATTCAACAAATACGGGTCCAGGGATGACATGCTATTTTCTTAAGGGTAATGACTATCAAAATACTTTGGGGGTCAACATACTTAGGTCTATCCGTCAATGATACTACTTCTGATACCACTCTGAGGTTATGGGATTTCAATGCTAGAGTCTCTCTGCCTCCACTACTTTAACCAACTGGGTCCTTAACCTAACACTACTGGTACTAAGGATAAGCAAGGGTCTACATCTCAGAAAGACAAAGACTTAATCTTATACTCCTACCTTGCACTAGCAAGAACACACACATCGATGCAAACAAGCAAACAACACACAGAGCATTCAAGCATGCACACAAAGCACACAAGTGTAAGCTTAAAGCCATAAAGGATTAACATCGCTCTGATACCACTCAATAACGCCCCGATTTTCACCTTTCGAAAGTCTTCATCACTTAATTAAATGTTACCAAAAATTGAGGCCATTTTTTTTAATAAGATGTGGGTGCACGTTTACGCTCTCACCTGAAAACCGGGTCGTTACGTGAAACTTACCTCCACATCTTTACAGAACCATTTCATAGATCTTTACCAAAAGATTAGGGCCCGTTCACAAAACAAAAATAAGGCAACATTACAGAAGTGATATATTGCTCAGATAATCCTTGATGCTCACCTGTTTACAACTACTTAGACTAAACACCCTGCTTACGGCTATGCCTAATGAAAACTAAGGGAGGAAGGTCCTGATCCATCTTGCGTTCTGTCTTCATTCCTGAAGGAGCAGCAATCTCCCTTGCTGTCGGTCCACCATTGCTTGGCACCCACTGTGTCCTAGAGGGAGTAGGAGAAGTCTTTAGAGCTTCGCAGCGCAGCATCTCCTCGTAGTCTCGGTATCCTCGGACAATTACTTGTCCCAGCAAAGGTCCTAATTTGGCTCCTCCCAGTCGATGCTCAGGGTCCGGAATCACGATCTGAGAGTCACCAATCCATACCCAACCAGATGGGGTACGCTTCCAGCCGCATCCATGTCTGGTCCATGTTGAAATCTCCATGCGATAGTCCATCTGCACGTTGGAGTACCGGGGACACCGATATACCAACGGGCAGGAGAGAGTTAGCGAACCGAACGACAAATCGTCGACGTTGTGGATTTACCGCAGGCGCATACCAAGACAACACACACAATACAAGCAATGCACACACAGCACAACATTCGAACAAATTGGTATCACATTTTATTATTATTATTATTTCGCCATTTTTGCTCTTTGTTCCTCAATCCACTTACTATTCTCGATATCCCGCCTTTAAATTACTTCCTTTCCCTCTTTAAGGGTTTCCTTTCCTTTTCCAAACTTTAAACTTTCCACATTCATCCTCAACCATTCTCAACTTTTCTTTTCTTAATCATACTTATTTCTTGTCAGGTCTTATTAGATTATAACCATCGATGATCAAGGGGAATTTAAGGATCATCGAGGTACGCGTCCGTTCGTAGTTAGCACTCACGTCACAGGTCTACATCTCCTCGTAATCCATCCACCTAGTCGGAAGCAAACAGGAGTACAGAACCTTTACCGTGCGGGCACGACAGCTGTCAACACAAGTGGTCCCAGACCAGAAGGCTCAGCCTCAATCATAATCATATACATGGAACACTGCCTCGCAGTGGCAAACAAGATGCCCCACTCCAGTTCCTGTCACTGTTCTAGATTTGCATCTAGGGGGTGACAGTACAATTCTAGTGTGCACGCAGAACTTGCCACGGCATTGGACCCAGTCCCCACCACGTTAGTGCGCCACTTGTGGAGTTGTTCTGCCTAGAACGGTACTCTAGACTTCTTGACGTTTCACCGTCATCGTCCTCCCCTACTGCAATCCCCACCTGAGTATCCGCAGATACCCATAGTATCTTCCTCTCCACTACTTCGGGTTTTGGGATAACTCTCATATCTCACCGCGTTCGCTATTAATGTCTTTTAATAGCTTTTATCTTTAATTAACCTAATAGTCAGCTCACCCTTCGTGCATCCCTTCAATGAGTCCTGACCTCTAACTTCGCATCACTTTTCTTTCACAACATAGCACAGAGCGAGGTCACAATCACAACTTAACTCTCATCACAACATCAAAACATTTCCAACATCTCACTTCACAAATCCCCTTCCACAACTTCATAGAAACTCTTTCAAAACTTTAGTTCATCAATCCTTTTGTAAAAATTTCCTTTCTTACTTCTCTCCCAAAATCTCCTTTCAAACTTATTTCAAAAGTCTCCTTTCAAATTCTTTTTCAAAACTTCCTTTCGCAACCCCTTTCAGAAAATCTATTTTGGAAAACTTTTTCTCATTTGGGAATCCCTTCCAAATTATAAAACTTTTTCAAAAATCTCACATTGGGAATCCCATCTCAAAATTTCTCTTTTGAAAACTCATTTTCAAAATCTCATTTTCATAAAATTTCTTTTCATAAATCTTTTTCGAAAATTCTCTTTTCCCAAAAACTTTTTTTTAAACACTTTTGTGCTGGGTGCTAGTGGAGGAGCAAGCCCAACTCAACACTAGCTCCCAGACTAAAACCAAAAACGGAGGGGCTCAGCTCTACTCAGTTCACCTCTCATTCCACAATCCACATCACTTTCCTCAGCTCTGGCTCGTTCACACACATCATTACACCACTTCAATCTCTTCTTACTATCTCTTATCACATTACTATTCACGATCATCAGTCCAATCCTTTTTTCATCATTCCCATTCCCAATGTCTTATCAAGGTAAGGCGGCCTTGTTCTGCAAGGGCTTAGGCCAAACCGGGCTTATTTCTTCTCTTGGTGTCTTTTACTTTAAAATTTCTTTTATCTTTCTTAATTGTTTCACCTTAACATTTCAACATCAACATTCATAAACAAATAAACATAAACAACACATCATCACGCATCACACACAACAATGTGGTCTTTGTCCTATTCGTATAAGTGGCCATACAAAGCACACAATTGCCACTATACTACTGACGCAGAACCACCTAGTTCCGATCTTTGAGCTGATACGGAACGTCTTAATACAACACCTACTACCACGGTGTCTTAGGAAAGCTACTCTCTCACCTGAGGTCCAACGATTAAACATGCACAGTCGTCTCTGAACTTGGTTGCTGCCACTTCCTTAATCCCTCGTCTGTAACATTCCTCGGTTTAATTAAAACTCGTTTTCTCAAAATCACTCAAACTTTTCTTAACTCTTAAATACTTTAAAACCACTTTGAAAACATCATTTAAAACATTTTAAATTGATTGGTTAGGTTGCTGGTCCGTCTGGGACAGCACCTCAACCACATTTGAAAACACCGAAAATTCACCAGTTTTTAATCCGGGTTTTGCTAAAATCCATTACTTTATAAAAGCCAAATCTTGAGTCTTATAACTCAATCTTAGAAATCAGGAAGGCAATTTTAAATACACTTGGACAGCAAGGAAAAACGTTTTATAAAAACCAATTTAGTAAAATCCGAAAATAGTGTAAAACCCTTTATTTCAAGTTAATTCTTTAAAAACTCAAGTTCTTATTAGAAAAAAGGTCTCAAGCACAATCTCACAAACTTAAATAAATTAAATCAAATCAAATGCACAGCTAAGCATACATACGGTCACAACATATTTTAATCACATAACAAATTCAAAACAATTTACTTAAGCATTCTTTAACACATGAACCGAATACATGCACACCCACATAATCATTCAAGTACCAGAATTCTTTCTTAAACCTAATTAACTTAGCTTTATCCCACAAAACATATGCATGATTCCTAGGTTGCTTTATGGAAAAGAATTCTAACCTAATTAACATGTATAAACCGAAACCATACACACATCAAAGCAAGATTCATGCAATCATCAAAAACACACAAAATCATGCAATTATTTTATTCTTCTTCCTAATAAAACCGTGAGCTTCAATTTAGAGGACAATCAATCTTTCATTTATTTTTCATAATCAAATCAAGCAAGATCATACAAGGACATATAGCATAGATCAAGTTCTTACAAAATGAAAGCATAAGTCTTGAATTTAAACATGACCGAATGTATCATGCACAAAGTCAACACTTGATTTAAATCACGTTCATGCAAAGAAAATTATCTTAAAGCTTATTCTCCTTATTTCTTTCTAAAACCGAGGCATGCACAAAGGAACACATAGTCTTTCCACTTAAAACTAATATGCAAGAATGAATCTCAAGCAAAACATGCAAAAATCCACATAACACTTTCAATTTGTTTTTTTTTAAGAAATAATTTTCAAAGGTTAGGATCAACATGCATGCACTTAGATCATGTGAATCAAGTCATGAAATTAAACATAAAAGCACAATCAAGGACAAAAACCATTTTGGATGAAAAGGGACCAAAACCGTGACATCCTTAAAGAAAACATCAAAGTTTTTGTTCAAAAATCAGTTACAAGACTCAAACAAAATCAAGATCAACACAAAGTCAAAGATCAAAACATAAAGCAAAGCTTTTCCCAAGCTTAAATCAAAACCGAAGCATGCAAGGCCAAAAATTTATCCAACAAGTTTAAATCAAATATTAATTTAGCAATTAAATACATAAACACTCATTGATCTACGATTCTAAGCATAAAAGTTAATCATGCAAGAAGATCTACTTTAACTTTTACATAGATTATGAACAAAATTTTTAGATCTAAGAAATTTATCTTGGAAACAAGAAGATCTACCATGGAAAGTATCAAGATCTATCATGCGAACCATCCAACATAAGTTACAAATATTACAAACCAATTCAAGTTCTTAAGAGTTCATAGTTAGAAGAAAAATTACACATAGGTGGCATAGAATTAGACATGCAAGAGAAGAAAAGAAAATAAAAATTACAAGATCAAAATCAAGGACTAGTTCTAAAATTCTAGGGCCTTTGGTTATACCAAAAGAAAAGGTCTTCTAAACCTCTAAGCTCTTGATCTTCGAGGTCTTCCTAAGTTTGGCTTGCTCTCCTTCCCCTTTCTCTTGCTTACGGCCTCCTCTTCTTCCTCTCTTTCTCTATTTCTATTTTCTTAGTCTAAGAGTTTAAGGAGCTCTTAGACTTAGTGTTTGGTGGTGTTTTGGGCGAAAGGGTGAAGAAATGAAGTGGAAAATGGATGAAAGGAAACTAAGGCCAAGTCTTATATAAAAATTTCATGGTTTCCTATTTTCTCCTTCAAGTAACTCGATCATGGGCTAAGGAGGAAGGGTAGATTCGGCTCCCACAAAATTGCATGGGTGGAGCTTATCAACACCCAAGGAAACACGTAGGGGACATAAGGACTTAGAGTCATGCTAGGTTGTTGACTTGGGTCTCTCATTAGGGTTTCAACCACATAGTTAAAGTTTAGTTGGACTTAGTTGGGTTTTAGTTGGGAACTTAGTTGCTTACTAATTAGGCTTCCACTCACTCTCTTCCACACGTGTCACACACACATATTCACACATTCACTTATTCATGCACAAACATACACTTGCATGACACCTATACCTCTTCATGCATATACACACCTACACTCATACGGCACATACACACCTAACACCTTCATTCATGCACTTAATTAAATCCTAAGCATGCAAGTATGAAAAAAGAAAAAACGCACATACACATGTTCACACACATAAAGAATGAAACC
Organism: Crotalaria pallida; assembly: GCA_037953625.1. NCBI lineage: Eukaryota > Viridiplantae > Streptophyta > Magnoliopsida > Fabales > Fabaceae > Crotalaria > Crotalaria pallida. The sequence goes on from CM075649.1 coordinate 126,191,174, forward strand.
ATTCATACATAAAATTATAATGCCCAAGAATATCAAACATACATATTTAGAAAATAAAACATACTCCTCACATACGGCACACACATGTATAAAACACATTTTAGAAAATAATTCCTTGTTAAAAGAAATTCACCATTCCTTTAAAAATCATTTCCACTTGAAAACATGAACAAGGAGATTTATTTAAGAAAATACCCTTTCTAAAACATTTTTCTTGAAAACGATTCTTTTTAGAATTAAAACAGATACGAGGAAATTGAGGGGTGTTATAGGACGTTTTCAAGGAAGTTTGCAAAAAGTATTTTTGAAAAAGTTTTGTGAAAGGAAGCTTTGTGATTTTATATTCTGGAAAAGTTTTACGAAAAAGTGTTTTGGGGAAAGATAAGGAAGTGAGCTTGGGAAAGTGAATGGAATGAGTTTGGGAAAGTTAATGAAATGAGTTTTGTGAAAGTGATGGCATGAGATGAGCAAGAGTGCGATATGAGATGTTGAATTGTGATGTGATGAATTGGGGAAAAAGATAGCGTTTAGTGGTCGGGTTTCGTTGAAGGGTTGCACCAAGGACGAGCCGACTGTTAGGTAAGGTATGAGTCTCGTTTCGTTTAATAAAGCTATAAAATTTTAAAAAGACATTTATATGCGCGGTAAGGTATGAGTCTCGTATCGAAGTAGTGGAGAGGAAGATACCCCGGAGTATTTGTGGATATTCGGGTTGTGATTGCAATAGGGGAGGGTAAAGACGGTGATACGTCAAGAAGCCTTGAGTGCTATTCTAGGCGGAATGAATTCCATATGTGGTACGGGCAGATGGGTCCTATGCCGTGGTAAGTTCTGCACGATCAACTAGAATTAGTACTGTCGCCCCCTATGGCAATTCGAGAACAGTGAGAGGGACTGGAACGGGGCATTTGTGTTTGCCGCTGAGAGCGTGCCATTGATTATGTGAACTGATATGATTTGAGGCTGAGTCCTCCTGGTCTAGGACCATTTATGTGTTGTGACAGCTGTCGTGCCCGCGTGGTAAAGGTCTTGTACTCCTGTTAGCTTCCGACTAGGTTTGGATGGATGACCGAGGAGATGTAGACGTGAGAGCCGTTTGTCCTCAATGATGGTTCCCCAAGTCATTGAGTGAGTTGAAATGATAAGACGTAATAACTTAAAGATTTGAAAAGAAAAGTACAGTAATGATATTGAGTATTGAGTATTGAGTCGAGAAACGAGAATGAGTTAGAGTATATATGATGATGATGATGATGATGTTGTTGTTATGATTTGCTTTCTGCTTACTGCTTTATCTTAATAATTTCCTATCGTAAATCCACATAGTCGACATTACATGTTTTGGGTAGCTCACTCTCTCCTATATGTCTATTGGGTATCGGGAAATTTCTGTACGGTTTTTAGACGAGAAACTGTTAGCTCGTTATGAGGAGGAGAAGGAAACGCGAGAAGCTGCTATGGAAAGTGCCTCCAAGGAGACTAAAGAGGATGACGCTGCTTGCGACTCGAGGGTGTGACAAACCAAGAATCAGAGTAGCGCTGCGGAAGCGTTAGTGGCGATGACTGGAAGTTAGGTAATTCCCTTCCAGAGTTTTGTATTTCCAGTGCATGTTACGTAAAGTCCTGGCTTTATAGTGCTGTAACCCCAACTGAAGTTTATTTTAGTAATGATGTTTCGTAATGAGTAAACGGGCCGTGTTTTAAACAATGTTTTTGAAAACTAGTTTCAAAGTGCGATGTCTTGTGACATCTCGGTTTGGAACTTGAAAGGTCTTATGCATTTTGAGAACATGAGATTTTAAATCTGTAACTATGTTTTGTAAATACTAATGTTCTCATCCTGCATAACACTTGTTTAAAAAAAAAATTTGGGCCCAGATTTTCACTATAAACAAGTTGTGGTTTTCAAGTTGCCAAATCGGGGTGTTACATCATGGATTTTAAAGTTTAAAGAAACTTGTAAGCTTCTAACTAACGGATTTTATAACTCATTTAAGGTCTTCATGAAAGATCTTAAGGTTTTTCAACATAGATCTTAAAGATCTAAAAAGTTTGTTGAGATTTTTGTGAAGCAAACCTTTTTGCATGTTAATTTTTCAAGCTCAAAGGAACTTAAAAACGTCTAATCAATGGATTTCATAACTTGTTTAAAGTTTTTCATAAGAGATCCTAAAGCTTCTAAATCAAAAGGTTTGATGGGGTTTTTGTAAAGCCCAAAGTAAATCTCTTTGTGTGTTGAATTCTCTTTCTTAAAACCGTGATTTAAGGATGTATTGGTGTTGCATGTTAACATGTTGAGGATCTTAATGATTTGAGTACATGCATGTGTTGATTGTGTATTGATCTTGAATTTTTGAGAACAAACAAACTTATAAAACCCTAGATCAAGAGCCCAATGATTCGGCCTTGACTCGATTTATGGATCTTAATGCTTTTAATTTGATCTAAATCATTGCATGATAACTTTATGATTAGGAAAATTGATTTGAGTGTTTGAAAGTGTTTAATTTACACTTGATCTATGATACCTAGGTGCATGCATGTCATTTTTAAGTGGAAAAGATTTGAACTTTTCTAAAGGCCATCCCGGTTTTATAAAGAAATCAAGGAGACAAGTTTTGGAAAAAAAATGATTTTTAACTTGATTCCTGCTATGTGATCTTACATGTGAAAGATTTGAAGATGAACCTTAATTTTTGGTGATAAGGCATTCGACCTAGGCTTAGAAATCAAGGAGTCATGTTTTGATTTTCATAAAAGATACATGCATGATTTTCTTGATTCAAAGATTTTGATGTATGCATGAAAATAAAATTAAAATGAAAACTTGGTTTAAGGAAATAATATTTTTTTGAGTTCTGTGTGAAAAGGGTACATGGTTGGATTCATGACCTTTGATGTTTGCATGTTGAAAAAGTGGACTAAAAACCTTGTTTTTGTTCAGCGTAGGGCTCGGTCTATGTATGTAAGCTAGGCCAGGATCTTTTTCAATAAGATGACACAAAAACAATGAGTGTGTTTTGTGAAATCATGATAAATTATTTGAAATTGAGTTGTGAATATTTATTTTCCAATAGGTTTTTGATCTTAAAATAAAGGAGATGAATGAACTAAACGATTTTGGGGAAAGTATTGTGTGTGTGCATGTGTATTCGGTTTAGAGGGAAAGGAAGGGTAAATGAGATTGTTGCATGAGGAAGAAAATAGAATTTAAGTGCTTAAAATGAATTAAGTTGATTTATGAGTTTTTAAACTTGTGATCCTCAAATTGTTTCTCTCGAGGTTGCTCGGTCATAAGGAGAAAATTTATTTAGGTAGCTTAGTTGCATAAAATAAAATGTACATGTTTGGTTTATATCTTGTAAGTGGGTGGATGCTTAAGTGTTTCGCGAATAAGTGTTTAATTTATAATCAAGTTAAATAATTTATTTTGTGTTACTTGTCCTTTATGTATTAATTGATGTTTGAACAATATATGCATGTGTAATTGGTTGGGTTCAAATGTTTGTTTGTGATTTACAACTAAGTAAAACGATTGGTTTTGAAATTAATTGAATTTGGATTAAAATAATTTCTCATGAAGTAATCCCTTGATGTCCTGAATTAAATAAAATTGTTTCTTAATTTTAAAAGGTGTTTTCAAAAGATTTAAAGTAAAGTTTTCAAGTAATAATTATTTTAAGAAAAACCCGGATCAAAAACGATGCATTTTTCTATGTTTTCAAACATGTTTAAGGTGCTGGTCAGCACCCAAACTAAATAGTTTAAATAACTTTTCATAATATTTTCAAATGATTTTTGAAAGTACTTAAAGTGTTAAAAACATCCGAGTTGTTTGAAAGAAAAACGAGTCTGTTTTAAAGTCTTCCGACGAGGAATGAGAGGTGTCTAAGTTTGAAAAAGAATTTCCTAATACAAGTTAATAAGATAAGTGTATTTTATTTAGTACGAGGAAAATCTTAAAGACGAGGGATTGGGGCAGCCAGCAGCACAAAAGATCCAAGGTGACGGTACGCACTTAATAGCTGGACCTCAGGTGAGAGAGAAGCTTTCCTAAGACACCGTGGTAGTTAGGTGATTTATTAGGACGTTCCGTATCATCTCAAAGATCGGAACTAAGTGGTTGGAGTCAGTAGTATAAGTGGCAATTGTTTGATTGTGTGGCCACTTATACGAAGGTGACGAAGACCACATTGTTGTGTGATGTTTGTGTGAATGATGGCATGCTTTTATATAATTATGCCTTATGTTATTGCTGTTAATGAGAATGTGTAATATGCTGATGGATGTCGGTTACGTCCTGAAAATAGAAGCGAAATAAATAAGAGTGTGAAGTAAAGACATAATGAGAGAGAAATAATGATTGGAAACAAAGTATGTGTTGGAAAGGAATGAATGAATGATAATGTTGAGTACGATCCAGAGCTGGGAAGAGTGATGTTGATTGTTGGAACAAGGTGTGAATTGAGCGGAGCTGGGCTCCTTGGTTCTTGGTTTTAGTCTGGGACTAGTGTTGAGTTGAGCTTGCTCCTCCATTAGCGCCCAGCAAAGTTGAGGCTTCTTAAAAAGGTTTTTGAAAAGCATTCTTTTGAAAATGTTTTTGAAAAGAGGTTTTTGAAACGATTCTTGAAAAGAGACCCTGAAAAGATTTGTGAAAAGAGATTTTGTGAGGAATGGTGAAAAGAAATTCTAGAAAAGGGTTGTGGAACGAAATCCTTTTGAAAATGTTTTTGAAAAGAGGTTTTTGAGAAATTTATGAAAAAGATTATTTTGAGAAGAGATTCGGAATGTGATGGGGAAAGATGTTGAAATAAGATGATTGTGAGAAATAGAGTATGTTGAGATAGTTTGAGAAATGGAATTGGAAATTGTGATGTGATCCCAGCTCTGTGCTATGTGAGAGAAAGATTGTGCAAAGTTAGTGGTCGGGACTCGTTAAAGGGTTGTACGAAGGATGGGCCGACCTTAGGATAATTAAAAAGATTAAAAGCCTTAAAAGACATGCGCGGTGAGGTATGAGAGTGCGAAGTAGTGGAGAGGAAGAAACGATAAGTATCTGCGGATACTTAGGACGAGATTGCATTAGGGGAGGACGATGACGGTGAAACGTCAAGAAGTCTAGAGTATGTTTCTAGGCAGAACGAACTCCACATGTGGTGCACTAACGTGGTGGGGACTGGGTCTAATGCCGTGGCAAGTTCTGCGGGCCCACTAGAAACATACTGTCGCCCCCTAGATTGGAAATCGAGAACAGTGAGAGGAACTGGAACGGGGCATTGTGTTTGTCACTGCGTGGACGGTGAGCCTTGTTATTATTGAAATGATTTGAGGACGAGATCCTCCTGGTCTGGGACCATTTATGTGTTGTGACAGCTGTCGTGCCCGCGTGGTAAAGGTCATGTACTCCTGTTTGCTTCCGACTAGGTTGGGTGGATGACCGAGGAGATGTAGACGTGAGTGATAGTCGAGAACGAAACGAATACTTTGATGATATTCGAAAGCTTTCCCTCATCATAAAAGAGTGTGAATTGATAAGACAGAATAAAAAGAAAAATATGATTATGAAAAGAAATGAATATGAGAAGGCAAGAAGATTCATGAGAAATAAAGATAAGTGGAAAAGGATATGAGAATAATAATAATGATAATATTGATAATGTTAAAGATATGCTTGAAGTGTTGTGTGTTTGCATTTTGTATTGTATGTTTGTGTGGTCCTGTTATCTTGCCTATCGTAAACCCACACCGTCGACGATTCGTCGTTCGGAACGCTTACTCTCTCCTGTTCGTTGGCATATCGGTGCTGCTGATGTCTCGACGGGCAGATGGAGTACCGTGTGGAGATCATCTCTCTAGATGGAGCTGAATGACAATTGCAGAGCAGCGATGGGGTGAAGAGAGGGCACAAGAAGAGAGGAGATTTCCATCCGGATGTTTGCATCAGAAGGAAGCGAAAGTAGAGTGTTTAGGTTAAGTTTGTGAATTGTATTTTTGAGCCAAGGATTACCAAGCTATGTGCCAATTATGTAACTAAGCCAAGTTTTAGTTTTGTATTGAGGAATACTCTATTTTGAAAGAACCAACAATGTAGTCTTTTGGGGAGATACCATGATGATTTGAAAACAAGTCTTTTATGAAAATGAAAGTTTTCTGAAAATGAATGTTTGAGTAACAACTCGATTTTCAACAAAAGGACTTTCAAATACACCAATGATTTTTCAACAATGTGTTACAAAAAAAAAAATTAGGCCTCATTTTTGCAACTTTAGTAAATAAAAGTCAATTATTTTGGTTTACGAAAATCGGGCTGTTACAGAATGGTATCAGAGCTTATGGTAATCCTTAGTGGCCTTGAGCATGGGCTTACATGCTTTGTTTGTGTGACTCTGTGTGTTTGCTAGTATAAGGATAGGAATGTAAGTTTAGGTCCTCATCTTTTAGGGTGTAAGATTTATTTGTGGCTTAGAGTTGGCCGAGTTAGTACGAGTAACCTATGGACCCGGCAGTTTGAGAAACATTGACTAAGTAAGAAGTGAATAGGATTGAGACCCTTTTTAACTTTTGATGTTTCCTTCGTATTTGACAAATCCTAGTCTATTGACCTAGACGTACCCTTTCCAAGAGTAGTCGGTGCCTTTGAGAAAATAGGATGCTATTCTTGAATTCCCTGTCTGTTGAATTGCTTCAACAAGACAGTTAGTATTGTTGAAATTCGACCTTTTTCTTCATAAGCCTTTTTATTCATCTGTGACCTCATCAATCCTATTTAGGACTCTTTAACCCAAATTGTGGAGTTAAAAGTACCATTATTACCCAAATAATTTAGGCTTGAGTGATTAAGGAAGGACAAATAGTTTGAGTTAAGGAGGAAGTAAGATCACAGTGGATTTAGTTATAAGTTTGATCAAAGTTGGGGAGCTACAAGGAAGGAAAGAGGTGTATATTACTTGTTATTAGAGGAAATCCTGAGGAGAATTTAAGGATTAGGATTGCCATACGACCTAATCAGAGGTTTAGTCGGTGAAAGTGGTAAGTTTGATTAATGTGTAGGATGAGTCTAAGAAGAAAAGTAAGGGTATTTTGAGGAAGTAAGTACGCCTAAGTAGTAATAGAATCCCTTTGAAATAGAGAAATGATAGACGAAGACCCTAGAGCTACAAGGAGAGCTGTAGAGAGAGTAATTATCGTGAGTTAGTGAGAACCTAAATTGTAGAAAATAGAGAATGTCTGAGAATTTCAGGTGGAATTCTGTGTTTCTGGAGATGTATGCCTTTTGTTTGCTTGCTTTTCCCCTAAGTCCGTACCTATGGTTGGACTTTCTGTGACGACGACCAGCTAAAGGAGCGACATTCTCTTCGGTCAGTCCGTTGGACTTGACCTGATTCGACACTTAAACGGTGATATGATTGAGACTTCTTCATCCGAGAGCAACGAACGAGGAGCACTGCAAGGAGGATTATACCTGCAAAAGGGAATATGATCATGAAGAATGAATGAGAGCGTTCTTATGAGAATCACGGTAACGTGAGAATTGTGTGCTCTGCTGCCCAATCCACAGCGTATTTCTCGGGGACGAGAAATCTTTAAGTTGGGGAGAATGTAACACCCCGCAAATTCCTCGTATTAATTTAAAATACTACAAAGATTTATTTTGAGAAAAGTGTTTTGGAGAAGAGTATTTTCTTAAATGAATCTCTTAATTCACGTTTTTGAAAGTAATGAGTGACTTTAAAGGAATGATTTCTCATGAAACAATGTTATGAGTTTCTAAGATGAAATTTTTGGAAATGATTTTAAGGAAATATTGAATTTTTCTACAAGAAATTATTTTATGAAAAGGTGTTTTATTCCCTATAAATATGTGTGCTTGCTATTTTTGGTATTTTAAAGGAATTATCATTCTTATGCATGAATGATTTAATAAATAAGAAAATGTATTTCCATAGGTGTATGCATGTATATGTACGGTTTTTGTGTATGTATGCTTTTGATCATGTGAAATTTAATTAGTAAAAGTATGGGATGATAGATGCATGAATGTGTGTGTATGGTATATGTGTGTAACGTGTGAGTGTGCATATAAATGAATATGTGTATGTATATGTATATGTGTATGCCGTATATGTGTGTGTGGGTGCATGTGTGAAGCCTAGAAACTTCCTAAGTGTGGAGACCAAGTAACTAAATCTTAACTAAACCGTAACTAAGTGGGGAAAACCCTAAAGATAAATCCACAAGTCAAAAGCCTAAGTGACCTCTAAGTGCCTAGTGTCCCCTACATTGTCTCCTTGGCAAATGTTAAACTCCACCCATGCAAAATTATAGAGAACCGAATTTACCCCTCCCTTAAACACACCTTGGCCGAACTTATCAAGGATAAAAGAGGGAATCATGAGTTGCCTATATAAGCCTTTACCCTTAGTTCATCTCACCCATTTTCCCATTCATTTCTTTCATTCCCTTTCACTTTTCAAACACAATTGTTGAGAGCAAGTACCAAGCTCTCAACACATAGAGAAAAGAGGGAGAGGCCGTGGGTAAGAAGGAGGAAGAAGGAGGGAATCAAGCCCAAAAACCCTAGAGTTTTCTTTCAAGAATCAAGAACTAAGAAGCTAGGAGATCAACCTTAAGCTTGGTGGGTATTTCGAGTGGACAAGAAGAAATTGCAATAGTTTAGATTCTTCTTTTTTTTCTATGATCTTTCTTTTCTTTCTTTGCATGTTAATTTCTAAAGCTTGAACGATGAGTACAAGTGTGTTTGTACTTGATCATGGATTTTAAAGTTTAAAGAAACTTGTAAGCTTCTAACTAACGGATTCTATAACTCATTTAAGGTCTTCATGAAAGATCTTAAGGTTTTTCAACATAGATCTTAAAGATCTAAAAAGTTTGTTGAGATTTTTGTGAAGCAAACCTTTTTGCATGTTAATTTTTCAAGCTCAAAGGAACTTAAAAATGTCTAATCAACGGATTTCATAACTTGTTTAAAGTTTTTCATAAGAGATCCTAAAGCTTCTAAATCAAAAGGTTTGATGGGGTTTTTGTAAAGCCCAAAGTAAATCTCTTTGTGTGTTGAATTCTCTTTCTTAAAACCGTGATTTAAGGATGTATTGGTGTTGCATGTTAACTTGTTGAGGATCTTAATGATTTGAGTACATGCATGTGTTGATTGTGTATTGATCTTGAATTTTTGAGAACAAATAAACTTATAAAACCCTAGATCAAGAGCCCAATGATTCGGCCTTGACTCAATTTATGGATCTTAATGCTTTTAATTTGATCTAAATCATTGCATGATAACTTTATGATTAGGAAAATTGATTTGAGTGTTTGAAAGTGTTTAATTTTAACTTGATCTATGATACCTAGGTGCATGCATGTCATTTTTAAGTGGAAAAGATTTGATCTTTTCTAAAGGCCATCCCGGTTTTATAAAGAAATCAAGGAGACAAGTTTTGGAAAAAAAATGATTTTTAACTTGATTCCTGCTATGTGATCTTACATGTGAAAGATTTGAAGATGAACCTTAATTTTTGGTGATAAGGCATTCGACCTAGGCTTAGAAATCAAGGAGTCATGTTTTGATTTTCATAAAAGATACATGCATTATTTTCTTGATTCAAAGATTTTGATGTATGCATGAAAATAAAATTAAAATGAAAACTTGGTTTAAGGAAATAATATTTTTTTGAGTTCTGTGTGAAAAGGGTACATGGTTGGATTCATGACCTTTGATGTTTGCATGTTGAAAAAGTGGACTAAAAACCTTGTTTTTGGTCAACGTAGGGCTCGGTCTATGTATGTAAGCTAGGCCAGGATCTTTTTCAATAAGATGACACAAAAAACAATGAGTGTGTTTTGTGAAATCATGATAAATTATTTGAAATTGAGTTGTGAATATTTATTTTCCAATAGGTTTTTGATCTTAAAATAAAGGAGATGAATGAACTAAACGATTTTGGGGAAAGTATTGTGTGTGTGCATGTGTATTCGGTTTAGAGGGAAAGGAAGGGTAAATGAGATTGTTGCATGAGGAAGAAAATAGAATTTAAGTGCTTAAAATGAATTAAGTTGATTTATGAGTTTTTAAACTTGTGATCCTCAAATTGTTTCTCTCGAGGTTGCTCGGTCATAAGGAGAAAATTAATTTAGGGAGCTTAGTTGCATAAAATAAAATGCACATGTTTGGTTTATATCTTGTAAGTGGGTGGATGCTTAAGTGTTTCGCGAATAAGTGTTTAATTTATAATCAAGTTAAATAATTTATTTTGTGTTACTTGTCCTTTATGTATTAATTGATGTTTGAACAATATATGCATGTGTAATTGGTTGGGTTCAAATGTTTGTTTGTGATTTATAACTAAGTAAAACGATTGGTTTTGAAATTAATTGAATTTGGATTAAAATAATTTCTCATGAAGTAATCCCTTGATGTCCAGAATTAAATAAAATTGTTTCTTAATTTTAAAAGGTGTTTTCAAGTAATAATTAATTTAAGAAAAACCCGGATAAAAAACGATGCATTTTTCGATGTTTTCAAACATGTTTAAGGTGCTGTCCAAAACGGACCATCACCCAAACTAAATAGTTTAAATAACTTTTCATAATATTTTCAAATGATTTTTGAAAGTACTTAAAGTGTTAAAAACATCCGAGTTGTTTGAAAGAAAAACGAGTCTGTTTTAAAGTCTTCCGACGAGGAATGAGAGGTGTCTAAGTTTGAAAAAGAATTTCCTAATACAAGTTAATAACATAAGTGTATTTTATTTAGTACGAGGAAAATCTTAAAGACGAGGGATTGGGGCAGCCAGCAGCACAAAGGATCCGAGGTGACGGTATGCACTTAATAGCTGGACCTCAGGTGAGAGAGAAGCTTTCCTAAGACACCGTGGTAGTTAGGTGATTTATTAGGACGTTCCGTATCATCTCAAAGATCGGAACTAAGTGGTTGGAGTCAGTAGTATAAGTGGCAATTGTTTGATTGTGTGGCCACTTATACGAAGGTGACAAAGACCACATTGTTGTGTGATGTTTGTGTGAATGATGGCATGCTTTTATATAATTATGCCTTATGTTATTGCTGTTAATGAGAATGCGTAATATGTTGATGGATGTCTGTTACGTCCTGAAAATAGAAGCGAAATAAATAAGAGTGTGAAGTAAAGACATAATGAGAGAGAAATAATGATTGGAAACAAAGTATGTGTTGGAAAGGAATGAATGAATGATAATGTTGAGTACGAGCCAGAGCTGGGAAGAGTGATGTTGATTGTTGGAACAAGGTGTGAATTGAGCGGAGCTGGGCTCCTTGGTTCTTGGGTTTAGTCTGGGACTAGTGTTGAGTTGAGCTTGCTCCTCCATTAGCGCCCAGCAAAGTTGAGGCTTCTTAAAAAGGTTTTTGAAAAGCATTCTTTTGAAAATGTTTTTGAAAAGAGGTTTTTGAAACGATTCTTGAAAAGAGACCCTGAAAAGATTTGTGAAAAGAGATTTTGTGAGGAATGGTGAAAAGAAATTCTAGAAAAGGGTTGTGGAACGAAATCCTTTTGAAAATGTTTTTGAAAAGAGGTTTTTGAGAAATTTATGAAAAAGATTATTTTGAGAAGAGATTCGGAATGTGATGGGGAAAGATGTTGAAATAAGATGATTGTGAGAAATAGAGTATGTTGAGAAAGTTTGATAAATGGAATTGGAAATTGTGATGTGATCCCAGCTCTGTGCTATGTGAGAGAAAGATTGTGCAAAGTTAGTGGTCGGGACTCGTTGAAGGGTTGTACGAAGGATGGGCCGACCTTAGGATAATTAAAAACATTAAAAGCCTTAAAAGACATACGCGGTGAGGTGTGAGAGTGCGAAGTAGTGGAGAGGAAGAAACGATAAGTATCTGCGGATACTTAGGACGAGATTGCATTAGGGGAGGACGATGACGGTGAAATGTCAAGAAGTCTAGAGTATGTTTCTAGGCAGAACGAACTCCACATGTGGCGCACTAACGTGGTGGGGACTGGGTCTAATGCCGTGGCAAGTTCTGCGGGCCCACTAGAAACATACTGTCGCCCCTAGATTGCAAATCGAGAACAGTGAGAGGAACTGGAACGGGGCATTGTGTTTGCCACTGCGTGGACGGTGAGCCTTGTTATTATTGAAATGATTTGAGGACGAGATACTCCTGGTCTTGGACCATTTATTTGTTGTGACAGCTGTCGTGCCCGCGTGGTAAAGGTCATGTACTCCTGTTTGCTTCCGACTAGGTTGGGTGGATGACCGAGGAGATGTAGACGTGAGTGATAGTCGAGAACGAAACGAATACTTTGATGATATCCGAAAGCTTTCCCCCATCATAAAAGAGTGTGAATTGATAAGACAGAATAAAAAGAAAAATATGATTATGAAAAGGAATGAATATGAGAAGGCAAGAAGATTCATGAGAAATAAAGATAAGTGGAAAAGGATATGAGAATAATAATAATGATAATATTGATAATGTTAAAGATATGCTTGAAGTGTTGTGTGTTTGCATTTTGTATTGTATGTTTGTGTGGTCCTATTATCTTGCCTATCGTAAACCCACACTGTCGACGATTCGTCGTTCGGAACGCTTACTCTCTCCTGTTCGTTGGCATATCGGTGCTGCTGATGTCTCGACGGGCAGATGGAGTACCGCGTGGAGATCATCTCTCTAGATGGAGCTGAACGACAACTGCAGAGCAGCGATGGGGTGAAGAGAGGGCACAAGAAGAGAGGAGATTTCCATCCGGATGTTTGCATTAGAAGGAAGCGAAAGTAGAGTGTTTAGGTTAAGTTTGTGAATTGTATTTTTGAGCCAAGGATTACCAAGCTATGTGCCAATTATGTAACTAAGCCAAGTTTTAGTTTTGTATTGAGGAATACTCTATTTTGGAAGAACCAACAATGTAGTATTTTGAGGAGATACCATGATGATTTGAAAACAAGTCTTTTATGAAAATGAAAGTTTTCTGAAAATGAATGTTTGAGTAACAACTCGATTTTCAACAAAAGGACTTTCATATACACCAATGATTTTTCAACAATGTGTTACAAAAAAAAAATAGGCCTCATTTTTGCAACTTTAGTAAATAAAAGTCAATTATTTTGGTTTACGAAAATCGGGCTGTTACACTTAAGCTCACAAACCGGATGCACACACATAATTTCACTTAAACACAAAACTTAGTCCTAATCAATTAATTTATCAAATACGTTCATTATTCCTACATTACTTCATGGAAAGAATTCTAACCTAATTAACATGCATAGACCGAAAATCATCACACAAATCAAAACAATATTCATGCATCATCAAACATACAAAATCATGCAATTACTTCTTCTTTTCCTTAATGAAACCGTGAGCTTCAACTTGGAAAATAATCAAACTTTAATTTATTTTTCTTTACTTAAAACAAATCAAAATCACACAAGAACATAGAACATGATTCAATTTAGAAAAAAATCATTTTGTTCTCCCTAATTTTCTTTCAAAAACCGAGGCATGCAATACAAGAAATCATGGTCTTTTATTTAAGTTTAACATGCAAGAATGAATCTTAAGCTTTTCTAACAAAATATGCAACAATCATGGATCAACACAAACACTTTCAATTTATTTCTCAAAAGGACATGAAAATAACTTTTTCAAAGCTCAACACCAACATGCATGCACTTAAATCATGTAGATCAAGTCATGAGATTAAACATGAGAACACAAATAGAAGACAAAAATCATCTTGAGTAAGAAAAAGGGCAAAACCGTGACATATATTGAGAAAACACTAAAGCTTTTGTTTCAAAGAAAATATCATGCAAAGCTTAAGATCAAAACAAAAAATCAAGGATCAAAACACAAATCAAGCTTTGTAAAAATAAAAGCAAAGATCAAAACATAAATCAAAGCTTTTTCTTAAGATTAAACCAAAAATCAAGACATGCAAAGGTTCAAGGTCATGTAAGACCAACAATTACAAATAAGTTTAGATCACATATTGATTTACTAAATAAACACATAAACACCTTTTGATTCACGGTTTCAAGCATCAAAATCTAATATGCAAGAAGATTTACTCCAAGTTCACAAAGATCACAAATAAAACTTTAGATCTAAAAGATTTAACTTGAAAAACATCTAGATCTATCATGAAAATCATCAACCGAATCATCAAACATAAGCTACACATATTACAAATAAATTTAAGTCTTTAAAAGTCCATATATAAGAAAGATCAACACATAAAGTCATCTTTCAAAACATAAAATCAACATGCAAAGAAAAGAAACAAAGATTACAAGATTACAAATAAAACTAGTTCCACTCTTCTAGGATCTTCGGTTATACCAAGAAAATAGGTCTTCTAGCACTTGATCTTCAAAGGGCTCCTAGCTTTAAGGCTTGATCTCCTCTTCTTCTTCATTCTCCTACCTCGCGGCCTCTTCTTCTTTCTCTCTTTCTCTATTTCTATTTTCCTTTTCTTAGTCTAAAAGTTGAATGAGCTCTTGAACTTGTGTTTGGTGGTGTTTGGGGCGAAAGAGTGAAATGAAAATGAAGTGAAGAATGAAATGAAGCTAAGGTGTATATAAGCAATTCGGGCTTCCCATTTTTCCCTCATGAAATTCGGTCATGAGCTTTGGAGGGAAGGGTAAATTCGGTCTTCTCTATTTTTGCATGGGTGGAGGTTAACATCTCTTAAGGAGACATGTAGGGACACTAGGTGCTTTAGGGGTCATTTAGGTGCAAAGACTATTTGACACTCCATTAGGGTTTCCATTCACTTAGTTAGAACTTAGTTAGGACTTAGTTACTTGGTCTCCACTTAAGGAAATTTCTAGGCTTTCCTCCACACTCACACACATACATGGCACACACATATATACATGCATACACATACTCACTTACACGCCTAACACACACATACATACATATTCACATGCATATATTATACTAACACATACATTCATGCATATATAATCATACTCCTTTACTAATTAAATTTTCACATAATCAAAACATACATGCATATATCCAAAAACCGTACATATACATGCATACATACATATAAAATAAATTTTCATATTTATAAAATCATTCATGGATAAAATCATAATAACAACAAAAATATCAAGCACACATTTTTAGAAAACAAATCACCATTTCATCAAATAATTCTTGTTGAAAAATTCATCATTTCACTAAAAGAATTTTAATCACATAATCATTTCCAAAGACTCAACTTTAAAATTCATAACATTATTTCATGAAAAACCATTCCTTTAAAATCATTTACCACTTTGAAAACGTGAATAAAGAAATCTATTTAAGAAAACATCCTTTCAAAAATACTTTTCCCAAAAACAATTCTTTTTAGAGATTAAAACAGCACGAGGAATTTGAGGGGTGTTACAATTTTAGCCTCCTATTTCTCTTGTTTTTGGTTTCAATTTTGCGTTTCAATTTTAGGGTTTCAATTTTTTGTGTTTAGCTTTTTTTGTTTTTTTTGTTAGGTTGGTCAAGGCACTGCTACAGGGCAAGCTGTCGAAGGGATTGCGCGATAACCCGAGTCAGAGGGAAAAATACGAGGTACATACTTATGGCTTGCTACTGCATACTGAGACCATTTTGGGCATGAAACTTATTGCTTAATGCTGCATTTAGAAGTCTGTCTTTATTTTATAGTTCATGTTAAGTATGGAGAAAGAGGAGAAGAAAAGATAAGATACCATGTTAAAAACGATGTAAAGACAATCTAATTTGCATTCCATGGCTAGTAAAATTTAAGTTGCAGATTAAATGGGAGTGTTCAGTTTATATTGATTTGTATGCGAGGTATTTCGGGCATGCCTATGGTTTCTATTTGCGAATCCTGGTTAGTTTATTTAGAAGCATAGCATGGGCGCCATTGTGGCTCAATGATTGTTATTAACATGCTTAAATGCTTCATTGTGTTACAACCAAGCAAGATACTTACAACACAATGCTTTTCATATGCATTTCATTCTATATTCTTCTGCTCTGCAATGCTCTTCTAGGTTTGCACAATGCTTTTTTTAGTTTGGAGTATGTGACATGTTAATTTGGAGTATGTGACAAACTGCAAAGTGAGTATTCTACATCATATTATATATACCTGGAGTCCTCTAAAGTAATTGGTGCCAGGAATTTTAATAGGCATAGAAAATGTTCCTGATATTATGTTGTCAAATGTAGCCTTGAAGGCCTCATGGAATGGACTTGGTTCATTTTCTACAATCAGCTTCATTGATACAAAGAATGCCATCTAAAAGAAGAAATCAAACAATGTAAAGTGTATAATTGGTTAGAATGAACTTTGCTTTGTTAGACCTTAATTAGCTCCATAGTCTTTTAGTTGAAGTTATGTGTTATAAATTATAATCATACCTGTTTGGTTTTGTCTTGAATATCTATGGTTTTACCGACCCAATTGTCTAAAAAAGACCTCATAAACTTGTTAATTTCTGGCAGAAGATGATCTCTAATTACAGCAGGACCAATGAATAATAATGTTGACCCTCGAATATGTTTATGAAGAGCACCATGAACTTCAGCAATGTTGCTATTCCCTAGTATATTCCTTGAGTAACTATGTCTACTCTAGGTAATAACAACTGATGCTCGAGTAACTATGACACACACTAACTATGACACATGCACCCATTTTAAGTTACTTTTACATGACTTTAGTACTTTTCACTTCCACATAGTCCACATTTCTTAGCTTAGGTATTGCTGAACTTTATGAGGAAACTAGTTGATTATTGACTGTAAATAGGAGAAGATTGAATAACTACACTCTTCTTGAATAACCGATAAACTCTTGTACTCATGGTGAATTATGTGCGCATGCTGATTAAGTTTTAAAAAAAATTCATGTTCTGGTTTATGCTACTTCAATTCTATTTTTGTACTCAACATTGGTGCTTGACTTTTTCTAAATATAGTGAGAAACAATCAAATATATGGCGGATTTACAATTTTAATGTATGTATAAGTATGGTTCCATAAAAATGTGACATAGTATGAAACTACATTTGAATACTTTAGAGAAGTTACTTATGTTGAATCAAAGAGATTTTGATGAAAACAAATAGATCGGTTCTAGGCCTAAGCGTTGTTGAAGTCAAATATTTCAGCGGGACTCGGTCTCTGGCAAATGCTTTGTTCGGCTACCTGCAGCAAGTCAGAAGTTCAGGTTCAAAGTTTGGAATATGCTCGGACATAGGTTCCGTGTGAAGATCAAGAACAAGCTCGGAAGTCGCTCAGGTGCAAGTTCGGAAGACGTTCGGAATTTGCTTAGCTGAACATGCAGTACAAGCCAAGATATCAAGGATAGTCAAATGCTCAGAGGTCACTCAGCAGATGTTTGAAAGATGCTCAGCAATTGCTTTGAGTTTGACAATGCTCAGCTCGGCCTTAAGTACAGCCAAGTCAAAATCTTAAAGTTTTTGCTCAACCGAAATTAGGCTCGGCCTACACTTCATCCGAGCAAAATAGCAAAGCATCAACGAGCCAGAAGAGAAATGTCAAGTCGGATGCTTGGCCAAGTTCAGATTTAAACTTTCAGCTCAAATCAAGCTCAGTTTTGTCTTAGCTCTATGCTGAGAAGAAATCAAGTTCTCCAGCTCGAACAGATGACTTGCTCGGATACTGTTCATCGTCTTCAACATTCAGTTGTCTCGACACTGCCAATCGTAAATTTCAAATTCGAAAAAGGGATTGCTTTTTGGAAAGGACAACAACTATCACTATATGTTGCTGAAAATTAGAAGCTTCCAAAAAGGACATACGTGTAAATCAGAACGTTGATGGAAAATGGAAAGATCTGGAATTTTTCTTTGGAAAAGACAATACGTGGATGGTAACGTTGCAGCAAAATGGATATTATTTTGGAATATTCGTTACAAGGACAGTATGTGTCACAAAATATCCTTCCTCTTTTTTTTTTTGGGTGCTGAGTTGTGTATAAAAACCCAAACTCTCCTTCTCTTGCAAGCAGAGCAGCACAGAATATACGAAGAACAAGAGAGAGAAAATCACAACAACAACAATAATTCTCTAAGAGCACAGAGAAGCAAAAATTTAATATACGAAACCCAGTTTCAACTTCTCTGTGAAATCCTTTTCCTTCAATCGATTACTCTCAGATACACAAACTTTCAAATCTCACTCTGTTGAGTTCTCGAGTTTTGGAGCCATACTCTTATTTCATCTCTGTAACCGTGTATAACGAAGCTGGTTCTTGAAGGTGTTAAGAAGCTTCGGTGTGTGTGTGAATCACTGAAGCGGTTCTTCAGGCATCAATTTATTTGGGGTAGAATCCGAGGGTTTGGTACGCTCTTGAGGGGTTAGGATTAGAGAGGTTCTCTTGTAAAATCCTTGTGTAACCATTTAAATTAATTGTTAGTGAAAGCTCCCTGTGGATCAGGGGGGACTGGACGTAGCTCTCTTGTGGATGAGAGTGAACCAGGATAAAATTTCTTGTGTCTTTGTTTTCTGCTTTCTGCCTTTTTCTATTCAGTGCAGCATTTGCATTATACCGAGCATCTTAGTTGGCATAACCTATCTCTGTTCGTTAATTCGTGTTTGCTAAGTTACCGCTGCGAAAACCAGTTATTGCACAGTAGCTCGGATAATCTATTGCTCGGCTTAGACAATAGATTGTCTGCATCTGCTCGGCATAAACTCTGCAATTTTATAAAAACAACAAGCATAAATTATCAACTTTCAATTTATCCGAAAATTTGGTATTAGAGCTTCAATCTACTATTCACCCCCCTCTATTAGATTGTTAGGCCGCTTGTTGGCTTCCCAACAACTTATGAATAACTGGACATAGAAGACCTTTGTATAATGTATTAATAGCATGATTTCCTCCACCTTCACTTCTCAGTTATATGTCTTGAATATTATATAATTAGTAAGTTATGATAAATGTGTTTTGTACTTGGATGCTGCATGTTTTGAATATGAAGTCTATTAAGCATTCCTAAAATGATAGTTTTTTACTTTCTTGATGGTTGAAAAGGATTGAAAGAGATATTTGATAGTGTCTGGAATAGTTCAATTGAAATTTTTCTTAGTGGATTCACCATCATTTTATTTGAGAAATTGTTGGATTTTGGCTTAGTATTTTATATGATACTTGGTAATTGCTCGTGACAGGTCTGGTGATATTGCTTGTATTGCTTATGTGGATCCACTTCCTGCCACAACCCATTTACCTCATCTGTAATGCTTTTAACTTGATCTGATACTTTATTTACCTCTAGGTTTGTGACTTGTGCTTCTAGTTCCTTAATTTTACTTGAGGACTCTTCATGCTTCTGATTGAGGGTTAAAACTTCTCTGTCTCTGTCCTCATGTCACTAGTTGTTCTACATGTTCCAGCTGCTACTTTAGATTAATTGGAAAGTTCCTCTAGCTTGTTACAGCTTTAGTGTACAAGGCTCTTTCCTTATTACATTGTTTGATGTAGTAGTAATGATTTAGTTGTAGCATGATTTCTTATTTTATTTTTGGTTTTAATAAATTATACTTATTTATTTGTGTTTTTCATATATGCAGAGGCGAAGGAATATGGTTTAATTAAGGAACAATCAGGAGCAACAAGATAAAAGGATGTAGTAGAAGGAGCAATATATTTCAGTTTTTGTTTATGCTATATTATAGCAGAATTGTAAGTTGTTGTGTGACGAATTGGATAATACATGGGATACTTTTGATATTTCAACTATTTTCATTAGTAGTCTGCCTTTGATTTGATCAAGGATGTTGTATTAGAGATTTTTATTAATATTAATTAAAAATTCTTTCAATTATATTATTTTACTGCTTCTTGCTATTGAATTAGATTTTTATTTTAATATGAATTTATTTAAATAATATATGCAATAACAAGTTTAAATATGAGGAAAAATAATTTTAAAAAAAAAAAAATTTATAGCACTTCTTTAAACAAGTGCAGTAGAAAATCATTAAAATATGAAAAAATAAAATAAAAAAATAAATTAAAAATAAATTTACAACACTTCTCTAAGCAAATGCTGTAGAATAGACTCACTAAATAAACAATTTAAAGTGCTTATTAAAGCAAGTGCCGTAGAAAAAAAGCACATTTACAACACTTTTTTAGTGTTAAGCGCAGTAATATGTGATTGTTGGCGCTTATATGAACATATTAAATGGCGCTTTTGAAGCGCTTTTGTTTGTATACCCTCTTTCTACTGCACTCAAATTTAAAGCGTCTAGCAAGCACTGTAAATTAGTGTTTTCAAGTGTAACACCCCAAAATTTTAATCCCCGATTAATGAAATGGTAATTATAAATTAATTATAATTAATTATTTCCATATTAATCCTTGATTAAAATATGCGTTTATATAGTTGGTATATGTGTGTGAATTGATTTAATAAATATAATAAATGCCTAAGATGAGTATTTTGCATATTAGTCCCTGGGTTGGGACCTAGAGGTAATTATAGAAAAGATTTTGGTGGGAAAATAAATAAAATAATTATTTTTCAAAAATTGGGTAGAATACTCGAGTATTTTCTGAAAAACTCGAGTATTCTAGGTCAAATTGCACGAGTTAGTGCGGTTTATGAGTCAACACCGAGTTGCTATCATTTTGACACGAAAACAGCCTCCAAACCACGTCCCAATCTGCGTGTCGAGCTGCATGGATAGCTTAGCCATGTATTTAAACACTTGGTTGATGCATCAACACCACATTTTGCCAAATTCGTGGGTTTTGCTTCAAGTTAGGGTTCCTGGATTGTCCTCTTCGATTCTCTTTCTCAGAGTCAAATTGAAACACAAATCATACACGAATACAAAGCTTACATCTTGAGCTTTGTATAGAGAGTAAAATCGTGAGGATTGAGTGAGTGTGTTGAGAGAATTGGAGCTGAGAAGTTGGAGCTTGTTCTGTCAAAGTGTTGCTTGGAGCTTACTTTGATCTTGATTTCTGGTAAGCTCACGAATTCTTGAGTCTCAAATTCGATTCCTTTAGTTAGATTATGTTGCATAGAGTCCAGAAAATCTAATTTCCCCAATTTAATCTTCTGTTTCATGTACAAACCAATTCCATTTTGGTGTGGTACTCAAAATGCTCTGCATGTGGCATTTGAAGTTGGTCTGAGAATTTTGGAGCCTTTTTCTTGTCAATACTTGTTTGGAAAACATCTGAGAGGTAAGGGGAAGTAATTATATTCACTAGATAGAGTTTAATTTCATTAAATGTGTTAGAGAGCCACCAAGAGGCTCTAAGGGCTTAGTTTGAATAGGAACTTTGGTTTGGAGACCAATCCATGCTCTATGACTGTGATGATCAAGTTCTACATCATGCATGCAAGCTTAAATGAACTTTGTTTCATGAATATTGTGCTTATTTTGCAATTTGAAGTGTTGAGTTGCTAAATTGTATATTTCATGCATAATGGATTGATTCTCTGTCAAATGTGTTATTTGATATGAAATGAGTATGTTAACATGTTCAATATGTGGTATGTGAACTATTGTGATTACTGTTTTGGGTTAAAAATGTTTAGAAATTGAAATGGTATGTAAAAACCAAGTTTCACTCTGCTCAGTCTGCAGATACTCGAGTATTTGGCTTAAAACTCGAGTATTTCGTGGTGCACCAGAGTGAAAATTGGCGCACCAACTTGGGAATCAGATTGAACACTCGAGTAATGTATGAACTACTCGAGTATTCTGGGTGATGGAATACTCGAGTATCTCATGAATTACTCGAGTATATTTATGAAGACCTGAAACCCTAAATCTCTGAAAAGACATGAACGACTCGAGTATAAATATGGACAACTCGAGTAGAATCTGGAAAATGATAAACTACTCGAGTATTTTGAAAAAAACTCGAGTATTTTTAGTCAGATACTCAAAAATACCATTTTCAATCCTAAGTCATTTTGTAACTCTTAGAGGACAATAAACCAAGTGATCCTGGACTTAGAGGAAATTGATTGACGTTATGATGTTTTCATTTGAATAATGATACGTTGCTTGGGAGGCACGTAATGTATTAATAAAATGATAAAACATCAATCAATCTCTTTTAAGTAAGGTAATGCATTCATTCTGGAGTTTGGTTGGTAGGACGTATATCATGTTTTTGGTAAACATGTGGAGGGCCTCTGGGAGTGCCAATACGCTTGCTTGATGACACGTCGTTGACGTGGTCGGCTGAGGAAATGCCGATATGGTTATACCGTTTGGATGACGGTCCGTTTGGATGACGGGATATGCTCGGGTAGCATGGATACCAAGCTTGTCGTGTACATTCTAGGTGAATGTACGAATTGTTGTATACCTAGGAATACAACGCACTGTTGAGTGCTGGGTTGTCAGGGATGGACGTCAGAGAGTGACATAGTATGATGGAGATAGGCTTGAGAGCTAAAGTCATGCATCATGCCACTCATTTAAATTAATTGTGATAAATGAAATAAGTGTGAGCATCCTACGTGCATCCATTAACTGCTAAGTGTTATATGTGATAGTGGTTAATTGATGCATATTACATATTCATATTGCACAATTTATTCTCTATTGATTATGTGTATAGAATTGCTTACCCCTATGCCCTTGTAGGTGATGTCTCGTTACATTCCTTGCATCGAGATCCGGCCACTTCCTAGTGGCACATGGATCTATGAGGACCATCGCGCGGTGTTCGAGGGTGAGGTAGAGATTACCTTCTACCACCCGAACCCGTTGATCCGATTCTGTCTTCGTAGATTTAGGATTCCCATCATATACACTATGCATGTACCCCCGTTTTACACTTACCATGGACCACCTCCCGCGCGACCAGCTCGCTCTTACCATAGTTTTCGTTTTCGACCTACCCGCTCTCACCCTTTTACTTCGAGAGTCGTCCGCGAGGAGACTCCCCCTTCGGATCCGAGGAGCCCAGTCAGGGTTTCACCATCCCCTGACCCGGTACCCAGTGGTAGGGTACACTCTCCCTCGGACGAGATCGAGGAGGATCCAGTGGAGGACGAGAGTGGAAGCGAGCCTGTCGTGCATTCTACTGGGAGTGACTGGAGGGACGATGATCCCTAGGTATATGCATATGGTATGTGATGAGGATCAGTGGGTCCGATGTGCGGATGCTGTGGAGGAGACTTGCTGCTGCTGCTGTGTTGATGATGATGCTACTACCTTACCACCTATGTTTCTTGGAGACTGCTGCTATCACTACTACTACATCTGATGATGCCAGATCTATGTAACACCCTATAATTTTTACCCTTAATTCCCCTTATAACAAATATACGGACTTAAAAATTCATTTTTATTTCATTAAAATCAACCGTCAAACGGACGGAGTTTTGTTTGTTTTTCGGACTAATCCAAAATTTAACCTGTGATAATCAATTTCAAATAAACTTCCAATAGCCAGCAGGGCTTCAGATTTATATTTCTAAATCATACCAAGACCTTATTGGCTCCAGATATAACAGAGACATCAAATATTCAGAGTGCAGCGACAAGTACAAAGTCTGATCATTAAAAACTAAAATCTAAAATTTTCTCAAAACAAAACCTCCTAAGCCTCACTTAAAAATATTTATAACACATTTACATCAAAAATAGTGCAGGAGGCTTAGGTTCATAATATCCACAAAACCCATAATAACCCTACTCTCCCTGTAAGGGAAAGTACTCCTGCTCGGCCGGGGGCTGAGCCAACTCAATCTCCGTACCTGAAAATGTAAGGGAGTGAGCATTGCACATGAAATAGAAAGCAGTTTCTAACTAGACATAACAACCCACTAGGTCAAACACATTTAGCAAATAAGCAAATATTCACATATTTCACAACATACTCATTACATTATTTCCATATTCAATATTTACTCCACACTTCCATTTTCATTATTCGTTTCAACGTCCAGTTTCACTATTCTTTTCAACATTCATTTCCCTTATTAATTTACTCATTTCACATACTTATTTCATTTCAATATCCATTTTCATTCTTCATTTCAACACCCCTTTCCTTTTTCTTTCCATTTCATTCTTTAAGATACATTTCACACCATTGTACTTCACCTCCACACTGGAAGGTACCTCATACATATCCTTATTTAAATTAGGTGTCCCTCAGGTCAGAGGTCAACACATTTTAACATTTTATTCATTTCGTGCCCCTCAGGTCAGAGGTCAACACATTTTAACATCTTATTCTTAAAAATACATTTCGCGCCATTGTACTTCACCTCCACACCGGAAGGTACCTCATACAATGTGGCCTAAGGATACTTCACCTCCACACCGGAAGGTACCTCATATCGTTGTACTTCACCTCCACACCGGAAGGTACCTCATACAAGTTGGCCTGCAGGTACTTCACCTCCACACCGGAAGGTACCTCATACCATCGTACTTCACCTCCACACCGGAAGGTACCTCATACATTTGGCCTATGGGTACTTCACCTCCACACCGGAAGGTACCTCATACCATCGTACTTCACCTCCACACCGGAAGGTGCCTCATACAATTTGGCCGGTGGGTACTTCACCTCCACGCCGGAAGGTACCTCATACAACCACCCAAATTATACTTAACATTAATCTCATGATAAACAATTCATTCATAAACACATTTAACCACAATCAACACATAATCATTCGTGTAATTTCCGTATTCATTTCCTTTCTTAGTTACCACATTCATACCAAATAGTGTTCTCTTTCATAGCCCAACATTTAGATTTTACATATATCATCTTTTACTTTGTTTTGCACGTAATCCTTTTACTTCCATTTCCTATTTTCATATGTTCAATTCATAAACCATAACCCTTATTCACAATTGATAATACTTAACATTTATTCTCATTTAGAATTTAGAAACAACTACGCACATTCATCTCATATAGTCATTTTCATTCCATCTTCTTCCTATATCAATTTATTCCACAACACATACTTATATTAGCTATAGCAATTAATTATCATTTGATTCACAACTTTACCAATAAAAGCAACAATCATAGAAATCCTTTATGTCCACTTCATTAACACATTACCCAATTCCTCATGTATTTCAATATAATCATTAACCAAATTTCATTTATCAAATGATTGATTCTTATGGTATTGGGTTTCCTTTTCCTAGTCTTAACATAAAATCATCATGCATATTTAATTAATTAGAATTTTATGTTTCATAACCTAGGGTTTTATAATCTAATTTTCTCTCCTAACACATAATCCTAACAAGCATTATATACTAACTAGACCCAACTCCCTAGAACAAGGCAAAGCTCACTATATCCACTCCCTTACCTCAAACACTTGGAGATAAGGTGATTTTGCTTGCTCTACACTTGAAAGCCTTGCCACCAATTGAGTTAGAGTCCAAAGGAAGAGGGAGGAACCTAATATAATAGCCATAGCAAGAAAAGATTAACATTCATGTAATGAGTCATGCCAAAACTCAAGAAAAGTAGAGCTTCCATGACTTAAAAATCAAAAACCACCATGGATGGAGGAGAGAGAAAGGGAAAACGAATTTAGAGAAAGAAAAGAGGAAATCCATGGCATTAAACACTTACTTGAAGTGAAGAAGGAAGAGATTTGTTGACGGAATGAAGAAATCCCACTTGCTCTTGGTGGATTTGATGATGGAGAATGGAACCCTAGGGGAGAGAAAGAGTGAGGTTCAAATTTGGAAGAGAAAGAACGTGTGCTGCACTTTATTATTTTCTGCATCTACAGCGTTTAATCGAGTATTACTCGATTAAATCCCCCCCCCTCCTTCAGGTCTTAATCGATTAAGCTGCAGCTTAATCGATTAAGTTGCAGTATTTTCAGCACCCCGACTTTGAACGGCCATAACTTCTTCGTTAACCGTTGGATCTTCCTCAAATTTTGACACATGCTTCCCCACATATCCTACTTCACATCCAACGGTGGAATTTGTGTTTAGAGTTGTAAATCTTTTATTTTGAATTTCCTAATATCCTATGTTATTAATCCTAAATCAAGCCTTCAAACCACTAGTTTCAACTCCATATCATTACTTCCTTCACTTTAGGCTTGACCCATCATCAATTATACTAGGAATTAAATTTGGGATGTTACAATTCTCCCCCACTTATTGGAATTTCGTCCCCGAAATTCCGTTAAGTTTAGTAAATGGAGAGTCACCCCGGTGATAGGGCTTGCAATTCTTACCTTTAATTCCCTTTGGTTTCTTCTTCCACTCTTTCGATTTGTCTTTACCTAGACAGAATTTAAATTAGGGTAGGAAGTGCTCCCCCACTTGGCTTCGACTTACCCAATTACCGCTATGCTAAAGGATGTGGGATCGGGTGAATCCGCTTCCGATCGTCCTTCGGACAAATGCAAGACAGGAGTTGCATTAGCTAGATACGGGAAAACTCGAAATATTTAACATTCCCGGAATAGTTTTAGAATCTTTCCCAGAATAGATACCCTGGGGATCGTGGCATGCGAAGGTTTTTGTAGGATAGAACGCCTTAGAGTTTGTCTCCTCACAAGGATTGACTAGCACCGGTAAGATTTAGAACCTTTCAAGAACACAAGAATTCATGAACAAGAAGCACCACAAAAGGTTAAGAGTATCCCCCAATGCTTAGTTGATTAGAGCAAACACAATTCCTACTAAATGCTCCACAATCAACTTCTTCCATGAATCGATTAAAAAGAACAGGAAGGAAGAAGTTCACATTAGTTCCAAGATTTGCCCAACTACCAAAGGTGAAGGGTGCAACAAGCTTGTCGTTGGCTGGGTCAATTATTAAGATGGTTTGGTCTTAACGCAGGGATTTCACAAATTTGGCACAACCGGCTATTCTTACGAATGGTTATCTAGGAACGGGAAAAGATTCGAAGCAATTGTCAAATTGCTCAATGATTGGTTTAGTTGATATGAGGATTGAGAATAATTTCTGGAGAGTTTTCTTAACTCATCCAAGGGTTTAGCACTTAGCTATACTACTTTGGAACAAGTAGCACACACCAAGACTTCCTTTCTTTGGAACTATTTTCTATCTACTCCCTAACTCTATAAGAAGCTTCTGAACGAATGTTTCTGGGTTAGGTTGGCTTCACTTACAAGAATTATTTTCCTTGGAAGTCACTACTTTGGTTGTCTACTTTCATTTTAAAAGGTTACAATGATAGCATTTATTGATAGATGCAAGAATTGAGGTGATCAATCCCAACCTCACGTCTACCAACAACATATCACTGTCAGGTTCTGTCAATGATGTCATCGTTTAACAAATGCAAGGATTAGAGTGATCAGTTCTAACCTCACATTACATCAAATAACAACATCACAACATAGTATTGGTCGCTTGGTACTAGAATTCTCAAACTTAAGAATTCTTTCTAAGGTCTTTCATATGTTATCTATAAGAACAGGATTGTATTTGGAAAGGCAGATTTCCAACATGTTTTTAAGCACTTCTAACCTAAGACATTACTAATTCCCTATTTAGCTAACTAAGGAGAAGACTATCTACCCCCCAGTCGAACTTAGAAACATTACGCATGGACTTGGCAAACATTAGTTACCTGCGATCATATCAGCTGGGTCCACCTCATCACCCTCTACAGTGAATAACTTTCCCTTCTGCAAGGATGGACCACCCCGGGCCTTCTGTGCTTTAGCAGCATTAATCTCCCTCTTCATTGTGTTCTTAGGACAATTTGAAGCAAAATGTCCGGGTTGTCCACAGTGAAAGCATAACCCCTCCTTTCGACCCAATATCCAGCACACTCCCCTATGCATCCTGCCGCAGTGTTGACAAGTTGGTATTGGACCATAAGCATTCACTGTTGGTCCGGATTCCCTAGGAAACGTGACCCCGGAATGAGTGTATGGACCAGACTTCTGAATCGGTCCCTTGCTCCTAATAGGACCAGGCAATCTCTGAGATGCCCTGCTTCGCTCCCCCGCTTGTTCCTGCTTGAGAGAATCTTCGTAAGCACTGGTCATGTTCACTAGTTGAGAGAGATTAGAGATTCCCTGATAGACAAAGACAGTTCTGATCTTGGGGTTGAGACCAGCCTCAAACTTGATACACTTAGTGCGCTCATCAGCATCCCGATAGCTACCAGAATAACGGATGAGATCCTCAAACTGAGCTGCATATTCTCCAACACTGAGGCTCCCTTGCTTCAGCTCAAGAAAAGCCACTTCCTTCTCCCTCCTTACCTTTTCCGGGAAGTACTTTCCCAGAAAACGGGTCTTGAAAAGATCCCATGAAATAAGCTCATGAGCGGCTTCCAAACCTCTCCTCTGTTGGTCCCACCAATGTTCTGCCTCACCCATTAGAACATACTCCACTAGTCGCATATACTGGTCACCTGGTGGCTGCAGTGAGCGAAACACCTTCTCCATCTCCTGGAGCCATCTTTGAGCTCCATCGGGATTGTAACCCCCTTCAAACTTCGGTGGATCGCTTTTTCTAAAGCGGCCCATCCAGTCAATCTCCACTGGTGGTGGTGGAGGAGGCTGAAGTGCTGCTGCAGCAGCTGCTGCCGCTACAGCAATGTTCTGGGCTTGATTCTGATGCAGATTTGCAAGATTATCAGCTTGTTGCTGCTGAACTTGGGCTTGGTTCAGCTGCAATTGAACCAGAGTTTCGAGAATCGCAGCAATCCTATCATTATTAGCCCGTCTCCCTGCCATACTGTTGAGTCATGGAAGGGAAACCCGTTAATGATAGAATCAACTAAATAAAACTACTAATATCCTACAACTTCACTTAGACACTAAACTAAGTACTTGGGTTACTCGCTCGGTGAGTAACCATAGGAGTAGTGAATTCATACTCCAAAGGCCGAGGGAAACTGCTCTGATACCATAAATGTAACACCCTATAATTTTTACCCTTAATTCCCCTTATAACAAATATACGGACTTAAAAATTCATTTTTATTCATTAAAATCAACCGTCAAACGGACGGAGTTTTGTTTGTTTTTCGGACTAATCCAAAATTTAACCTGTGATAATCAATTTCAAATAAACTTCCAATAGCCAGCAGGGCTTCAGATTTATATTTCTAAATCATACCAAGACCTTATTGGCTCCAGATATAACAGAGACATCAAATATTCAGAGTGCAGCGAAAAGTACAAAGTCTGATCATTAAAAACTAAAACCTAAAATTTTCTCAAAACAAAGCCTCCTAAGCCTCACTTAAAAATATTTATAACACATTTACATCAAAAATAGTGTAGGAGGCTTAGGTTCATAATATCCACCAAAACCCATAATAACCCTACTCTCCCTGTAAGGGAAAGTACTCCTGCTCGGCCGGGGGCTGAGCCAACTCAATCTCCGTACCTGAAAATGTAAGGGAGTGAGCATTGCACATGAAATAGAAAGCAGTATCTAACTAGACATAACAACCCACTAGGTCAAACACATTTAGCAAATAAGCAAATATTCACATATTTCACAACATACTCATTACATTATTTCCATATTCAATATTTACTCCACATTTCCATTTTCATTATTCGTTTCAACGTCCAGTTTCACTATTCTTTTCAACATTCATTTCCCTTATTAATTTACTCATTTCACATACTTATTTCATTTCAATATCCATTTTCATTCTTCATTTCAACACCCCTTTCCTTTTTCTTTCCATTTCATTCTTTAAGATACATTTCACACCATTGTACTTCACCTCCACAGTGGAAGGTACCTCATACATATCCTTATTTAAATTAGGTGTCCCTCAGGTCAGAGGTCAACACATTTTAACATTTTATTCATTTCGTGCCCCTCAGGTCAGAGGTCAACACATTTTAACATCTTATTCTTAAAAATACATTTCGCACCATTGTACTTCACCTCCACACCGGAAGGTACCTCATACAATGTGGCCTAAGGATACTTCACCTCCACACCGGAAGGTACCTCATATCGTTGTACTTCACCTCCACACCGGAAGGTACCTCATACAAGTTGGCCTGCAGGTACTTCACCTCCACACCGGAAGGTACCTCATACCATCGTACTTCACCTCCACACCGGAAGGTACCTCATACATTTGGCCTATGGGTACTTCACCTCCACACCGGAAGGTACCTCATACCATCGTACTTCACCTCCACACCGGAAGGTGCCTCATACAATTTGGCCGGTGGGTACTTCACCTCCACGCCGGAAGGTACCTCATACAACCACCCAAATTATACTTAACATTAATCTCATGATAAACAATTCATTCATAAACACATTTAACCACAATCAACACATAATCTTTCGTGTAATTTCCGTATTCATTTCCTTTCTTAGTTACCACATTCATACCAAATAGTGTTCTCTTTCATAGCCCAACATTTAGATTTTACATATATCATCTTTTACTTTGTTTTGCACGTAATCCTTTTACTTCCATTTCCTATTTTCATATGTTCAATTCATAAACCATAACCCTTATTCACAATTGATAATACTTAACATTTATTCTCATTTAGAATTTAGAAACAACTACGCACATTCATCTCATATAGTCATTTTCATTCCATCTTCTTCCTATATCAATTTATTCCACAACACATACTTATATTAGCTATAGCAATTAATTATCATTTGATTCACAACTTTACCAATAAAAGCAACAATCATAGAAATCCTTTATGTCCACTTCATTAACACATTACCCAATTCCTCATGTATTTCAATATAATCATTAACCAAATTTCATTTATCAAATGATTGATTCTTATGGTATTGGGTTTCCTTTTCCTAGTCTTAACATAAAATCATCATGCATATTTAATTAATTAGAATTTTATGTTTCATAACCTAGGGTTTTATAATCTAATTTTCTCCCCTAACACATAATCCTAACAAGCATTATATACTAACTAGACCCAACTCCCTAGAACAAGGCAAAGCTCACTATATCCACTCCCTTACCTCAAACACTTGGAGATAAGGTGATTTTGCTTGCTCTACACTTGAAAGCCTTGCCACCAATTGAGTTAGAGTCCAAAGGAAGAGGGAGGAACCTAATATAATAGCCATAGCAAGAAAAGATTAACATTCATGTAATGAGTCATGCCAAAACTCAAGAAAAGTGGAGCTTCCATGACTTAAAAATCAAAAACCACCATGGATGGAGGAGAGAGAAAGGGAAAACGAATTTAGAGAAAGAAAAGAGGAAATCCATGGCATTAAACACTTACTTGAAGTGAAGAAGGAAGAGATTTGTTGACGGAATGAAGAAATCCCACTTGCTCTTGGTGGATTTGATGATGGAGAATGGAACCCTAGGGGAGAGAAAGAGTGAGGTTCGAATTTGGAAGAGAAAGAACGTGTGCTGCACTTTATTATTTTCTGCATCTACAGCGTTTAATCGAGTATTACTCGATTAAATCCCCCCTCCTTCAGGTCTTAATCGATTAAGCTGCAGCTTAATCGATTAAGTTGCAGTATTTTCAGCACCCCGACTTTGAACGGCCATAACTTCTTCGTTAACCGTTGGATCTTCCTCAAATTTTGACACATGCTTCCCCACATATCCTAATTCACATCCAACGGTGGAATTTGTGTTTAGAGTTGTAAATCTTTTATTTTGAATTTCCTAATATCCTATGTTATTAATCCTAAATCAAGCCTTCAAACCACTAGTTTCAACTCCATATCATTACTTCCTTCACTTTAAGCTTGACCCATCATCAATTATACTAGGAATTAAATTTGGGATGTTACAATCTACGTGACCACCCTTGGAGTTTATGTTTTGGTTATGTACATATATTGTAGATATACTTTTGGAGTACTCTGGGGGTTTAGATATACTATGATGTAGATCTGTTTATGGGCTTGTATATGTTGGATCTTGGAGACTTTGATTATGGGACTATGTACTCACTACTCTTCATATATATATATATTTAAAACTTATGTTTATCTTACCATGAAATCGCATAGTCCGATAAATTCCGCTTTACTCTGATTTAATCTACTTAAGAGCTCGGCTATAAATATTATTTGATGATATTAGTTTTATCAAACAAAGCATGGGTAACTTTGATTACTTGTATGATACAAAGATGTTTCCGAAGAGCGAATGTTAACCTATTTGTGAAAAGGTTTTAGAGATCGCCGAACTCGATACAAATGTTTTGAAATGGTTTAAAGTTTATTCTCCAAGAATTCCAAACGACGATTTGTGCACCCGCTTTGAAACAAAATTTTTATTTCGATTATTTTCTTAACACTCACAAGTCCATACACTATCCCAATATGAAGGCTTAATTACTATATTATATTTGGGTAATTCGGAAGGGTGTCACACTGAGTGGTATCAGAGCAAAAGTCAGATCCTGTAGTAGTGGAAGTAGTTCAGAAAGGTAGCCATCAACATCAAGCAGGTATCTCCAAGGCAATTACATTACTTTAAATGTTTTTATTTTGTTTGTTGAGGTTTAAATACCCTTGATTTGTTTGTATCTTGTCTCTTTGAGTACAAGACGCAATTGATTGTAGATTTAATAAGTTTAAGATAGAGCCTTAGAATAGGTAGTGTAATGGAAGTTTCTTTGGTTCAACATATGTGACCATAAGCCCATAGCGCAGGTCTAATATGGCAACTAGAAACCAAAATCACACTAATACGATGCTAGAAAGGATCACCACGGTGCTGGAAGCCATGCAACGACAGTCTCAACAACCATCTCAACCGGTCAACCCGTCTCATCAAGGTAATGTGGGTAACGTTGAAGCAAAGACTTTGGCTGATTTTAGAAGCTGTAATCCGCCAAAGTTTGAAGGAGGATTTAAACCGGAAGAGGCCAACAAGTGGATTCACACCATGGATAAGATCTTGGGAACGTTGGAGTGTTCTGATGTTCAAAAGGTGGCATATGCAACCTACATGTTAGAGGAGGAAGCTGAGAACTGGTGGAATCACACGATGCAGCTTCTGCAATATGAAGGAAGAGAGGTGAGTTGGGGAGTATTCATGGAGAAGTTTCTCCAAAAGTATTTCCCTGAGGACTTGAGAAGGAAGAAGGAGGTAGAGTTCTTGTAGCTGAAGCAAGGAAACATGAGTGTGGGTGAGTATGCAGCTAAGTTTAAGGAGCTGATGAAATACTCTCCATATTATCAAAACAATCCAGATGAAAGGAGTAAATGCATTAAGTTTGAAGGAGGCTTGAGGCCAAAGTTGAAGTCGATCTTCAGTTACCAGCGAATTCAAAGCTTTCCTGCACTGGTAGACATGTGTAGGATGTATGAAGATGATACCAAGGCTGAGGAGATGCAAGTCTCAGAGAAGAAGGACAGTCAAGGCTATGGACCTCAGAGGCGTAAAGGTCTCAACAACCGAGGCAAAGGACCGTATGATCGTCGTGGGAAAGGCAAAGGAAAAGCTGGTGGTTCTGATAGAAGGGACTATCGGAGCGAGGCTCCATTCTGTGACAAGTGCAAGCGCAATCACTATGGCCATGTGTGTTGGGGGACAAGTGGTTGCTTTAATTGTGGAAAGTCGGGACATTTCGCAAGGGACTGCAAGGAACCGGCCAAGGCCAACTCAAGAGGGGCTGCTGATAGGCCTATGGCTCAAGGGAGAGTTTTCAGCCTTAGTGGTGTGGAAGCAAGTCGGTCTTCTGATCTGGTGCAAGGTAAATACTTGCTTAATGGTCAGTCTTGCTATGTTTTGTTTGATTCTGGTGCAACGCATTCATTCGTTTTGTATGAATGTGTAAACCGTTTAGGCTTGATTATGTCTGAAATGCCTTATGCTCTCAAAGTAGAAACCGCTACCAATGCTCCTGTTGTAGTTTCTAGAGCATGTCTTAACTGTTGTATAGAAGTGTTAGGACAAACCACTAAAGTAGATTTGATCTGCTTACCCTTAGTGCAATTAGATGTGATCTTGGGCATGGACTGGTTAAGTCAAAACTGGTGAGATCCCTGGTCTGCCACCAAGAAGAGAAATTGAATTCGGTATCGACTTAGTCCCGGGAACTGGTCCCATTTTTATCGCTCCCTATAGAATGGCACCACCGGAAATGGCGGAATTGAAGAAGCAGATTGAGGAATTGTTACAGAAACAGATGATCCGACCAAGTGTGTCACCTTGGGGTGCTCCGGTTTTGTTTGTCAAGAAGAAAGATGGTAGTATGAGGATGTGCATCGACTACCGACAACTGAATAAGGTCAACATCAAGAACAAGTATCCATTGCCGAGGATAGATGACCTTATGGATCAAGTTCGTGGAGATTCAGTATTTTCTAAGATCGATTTGAGGTCAGGATACCATCAGATCAGGATAAGAGAAGAGGATATCTCTAAGACTGCATTTCGGTCTCGATACGGACATTATGAGTATGTCGTGATGCCGTTCGGATTGACTAATGCACCAGCCATTTTCATGGACTACATGAATCGAATCTTTAGACCTTACTTAGATTCGTTCGTGGTTGTGTTCATTGATGATATTCTCATTTACTCTAAGAGCCCGGAGGAGCATGCCGAACACTTGAGGATAGTGTTGAGCATCCTAAAGGAGAAGCAATTGTACGCCAAACTTACAAAGTGTGAGTTCTGGCTGAAGGAGGTTAAGTTCTTGGGGCATGTGATTTCGGACAAGGGAATAGCCGTCGATCCGACGAAAGTGAGTTCGGTTTTGCAATGGGAGCAACCAAAGTCGGTCACGGAGGTGAGAAGCTTTCTTGGTTTGGCTGGTTATTATAGAAGGTTTATCGAAGGTTTCTCGAAGATCGCACTGCCTCTGACGAAGTTGACTCGGAAAGATCAACCATTCCTATGGAATGAGAAATGTGAAAGAAGTTTCCAAGAGTTGAAGGAAAGGTTGACATCATCTCCTGTATTGGTTCTGCCCGATACACAGAAGAGTTTTGATGTGTATTGTGACGCGTCGAAACAAGGTCTTGGGTGTGTTTTGATGCAAGAGGGACAAGTCGTCGCCTATGCCTCGAGACAGCTAAAAGTTCATGAAATGAACTATCCAACCCATGATCTGGAGCTGGCAGTTGTGGTGTTTGCATTAAAGATCTGGAGGCACTATCTCTATGGCACTACGTTTCGGGTGTTCAGTGACCATAAGAGTTTAAAGTACCTCTTTGATCAAAAGGAGTTGAATATGAGGCAACGCCGATGGATGGATTTTTGAAGGATTATGAGTTTGAACTCCATTATCATCCTGGAAAGGCCAATGTTGTGGCAGATGCATTGAGTAGGAAGGCAATGCACATCAGTGCAATGATGGTCAGAGAAGCTGCACTGATAGAGGAATTCCGGGATTTGAATCTGACGATGCAAGTGGAGCCGACAAGTATCAAGATGGGGATGCTGCAGATTGCTAATGAGTTTCTACAAAGGATTCGGGAATTGCAAGGCAAGGATGAGAAGCTCATAGAAAAGAGGAAGTTGAGGGGAGAAGGCAAGGAATTGGAGTTTCAAGAAGGAAAGGATGGAATCCTTCGTTTTAAAACAAGGATTTGTGTGCCTGCTGATTTAGAAGTAAGAAGGATGATTCTGGATGAAGCGCATAAGAGTAAGATGAGTATGCATCCGGGAGCTACCAAAATGTACCAGGACTTAAAGAAGCTATTTTGGTGGCCTGGTTTGAAGAAAGACATCGCTAAATATGTGGCCTGTTGTTTGGTGTGTCAAAAGGCCAAGGTGGAACATCAAAGGCCAGGAGGAGAGTTACTTCCTTTGGAGATCTGTTGTGGAAATGGGATGGCATCTCGATGGATTTCGTGTCAGGATTGCCAAGGACATCTACTGGTCATGATGCAATCTGGGTGATAGTGGATCGTTTGACCAAGTCGGCGCATTTCATTCCCGTGAATATGCGCTATTCGTTGGAAAAGCTCACCCAGTTGTAGATCAAAGAAGTTGTTCGTCTGCACGGTGTACCATCAAGCATTGTATCTGATCGCGACCCGAGATTTATATCGAAGTTTTGGGAAGATCTGCATAGAGCCTTGGGTTCAAGATTGAAACTGAGTTCTGCATACCATCCTCAGACTGATGGCCAAACGGAGAGGACTATTCAGTCATTGGAGGACATTCTACGAGCCTGTGCTTTGGAAGGACAAGGGAATTGGGAACAGATGTTGCCACTCGTGGAATTCACTTACAACAACAGTTACCACACGAGCATTGGAATGGCACCATTTGAAGCTTTGTATGGGAGAAAGCGCCAGACGCCGTTATGTTGGTTCCAAGTGGGGGAGAATTCTCTGGTTGGACTAGATTTTGTGCAAGAGA
The DNA here is from genome assembly GCA_037953625.1 of Crotalaria pallida. NCBI lineage: Eukaryota > Viridiplantae > Streptophyta > Magnoliopsida > Fabales > Fabaceae > Crotalaria > Crotalaria pallida. Next base: position 126,227,480 of record CM075649.1, read on the forward strand.
CCACGGAACAGATCAGGATGATACAAGAGAAGATGAGGGCAGCTCAAAGTAGGCAGAAAAACTATGCTGATAAGAGAAGAAAACCATTAGAGTTCGCCGAAGGAGACCATGTGTTTGTTAGAATAGTACCAACCAAAGGTGTTAGTAGAGCCTTGAAAACTCAGAAACTATCACCTAAGTTTATTGGTCCCTACCAAATCCTCAAAAGAGTCGGCCCAGTAGCTTATCAGTTGGCTTTGCCTCCGTCATTAGCTAACCTTCATAATGTATTCCATGTGTCTCAACTTAAAAGATATGTCCATGACCCCACCATTGTCCTTAGAATCCAACCTGATGACTTAGAAATTCATGAGAACCTAACCTTCAAAGTTGTGCCAAATCGTATTGAAGATCGAAGAATCAAGCAGCTTAGAGGAAAAGACATTCGTCTGGTCAAAGTCGTCTGGGTGTGTGGCGATGTCATGGAAGCATCGTGGGAATTAGAAGATAAGGTGCGTCAGGATTATCCTGACTTGTTTGTATGAGTTGAATTTCGGGGACGAAATTCCTTGTAAGTGGGGGAGTAGTGTAACACCCCAAAATTTTAATCCCCGATTAATGAAGTGGTAATTATAAATTAATTATAATTAATTATTTCCATATTAATCCTTGATTAAAATATGTGTTTATATAGTTGGTATATGTGTGTGAATTGATTTAATAAATATAATAAATGCCTAAGATGAGTATTTTGCATATTAGTCCCTGGGTTGGGACCTAGAGGTAATTATAGGAAATATTTTGGTGGGAAAATAAATAAAATAATTATTTTTCAAAAATTGGGTAGAATACTCGATTATTTTCTGAAAAACTCGAGTATTTTGGGTCAAATTGCACGAGTTAGTGCGGTTGATGAGTCAACACCGAGTTGCTATCATTTTGACACGAAAACAGCCTCCAAACCACGTCCCAATCTGCGTGTCGAGCTGCATGGATAGCTTAGCCATGTATTTAAACACTTGGTTGATGCATCAACACCCCATTTTGCCAAATTCGTGGGTTTTGCTTCAAGTTAGGGTTCCTGGATTGTCCTCTTCGATTCTCTTTCTCAGAGTCAAATTGAAACACAAATCATACACGAATACAAAGCTTACATCTTGAGCTTTGTATAGAGAGTAAAATCGTGAGGATTGAGTGAGTGTGTTGAGAGAATTGGAGCTGAGAAGTTGGAGCTTGTTCTGTCAAAGTGTTGCTTGGAGCTTACTTTGATCTTGATTTCTGGTAAGCTCACGAATTCTTGAGTCTCAAATTCAATTCCTTTAGTTAGATTATGTTGCATAGAGTCCAGAAAATCTAATTTCCCCAATTTAATCTTCTGTTTCATGTACAAACCAATTCCATTTTGGTGTGGTACTCAAAATGCTCTGCATGTGGCATTTGAAGTTGGTCTGAGAATTTTGGAGCCTTTTTCTTGTCAATACTTGTTTGGAAAACATCTGAGAGGTAAGGGGAAGTAATTATATTCACTAGATAGAGTTTAATTTCATTAAATGTGTTAGAGAGCCACCAAGAGGCTCTAAGGGCTTAGTTTGAATAGGAACTTTGGTTTGGAGACCAATCCATGCTCTATGACTGTGATGAGCAAGTTCTACATCATGCATGCAAGCTTAAATGAACTTTGTTTCATGAATATTGTGCTTATTTTGAAATTTGAAGTGTTGAGTTGCTAAATTGTATATTTCATGCATAATGGATTGATTCTCTGTCAAATGTGTTATTTGATATGAAATGAGTATGTTAACATGTTCAATATGTGGTATGTGAACTATTGTGATTACTGTTTTGGGTTAAAAATGTTTAGAAATTGAAATGGTATGTAAAAACCAAGTTTCACTCTGTTCAGTCTGCAGATACTCGAGTATTTGGCTTAAAACTCGAGTATTTCGTGGTGCACCAGAGTGAAAATTGGCGCACCAACTTGGGAATCAGATTGAACACTCGAGTAATGTATGAACTACTCGAGTATTCTGGGTGATGGAATACTCGAGTATCTCATGAATTACTCGAGTATATTTATGAAGACCTGAAACCCTAAATCTCTGAAAAGACATGAACGACTCGAGTATAAATATGGACAACTCGAGTAGAATCTGGAAAATTATAAACTACTCGAGTATTTTTAAAAATACTCGAGTATTTTTAGTCAGATACTCAAAAATACCATTTTCAATCCTAAGTCATTTTGTAACTCTTAGATGACAATAAACCAAGTGATCCTGGACTTAGAGGAAATTGATTGACGATATGATGTTTTCATTTGAATAATGATACGTTGCTCGGGAGGCACGTAATGTATTAATAAAAGGATAAAACATCAATCAATCTCTTTTAAGTAAGGTAATGCATTCATTCTGGAGTTTGGTTGGTAGGACGTATATCATGTTCTTGGTAAACATGTGGAGGGCCTCTGGGAGTGCCAATACGCTTGCTTGATGACACGTCGTTGACGTGGTCGGCTGAGGAAATGCCGATATGGTTATACCGTTTGGATGACGGTCCGTTTGGATGACGGGATATGCTCGGGTGGCATGGATACCAAGCTTGTCGTGTACATTCTAGGTGAATGTACGAATTGTTGTATACCTAGGAATACAACGCACTGTTGAGTGCTGGGTTGTCAGGGATGGACGTCAGAGAGTGACATAGTATGATGGAGATAGGCTTGAGAGCTAAAGTCATGCATCATGCCACTCATTTAAATTAATTGTGATAAATGAAATAAGTGTGAGCATCCTACGTGCATCCATTAACTGCTAAGTGTTATATGTGATAGTGGTTAATTGATGCATATTACATATTCATATTGCATAATTTATTCTCTATTGATTATGTGTATAGAATTGCTTACCCCTATGCCCTTGTAGGTGATGTCTCGTTACATTGCTTGCATCGAGATCCGGCCACTTCCTAGTGGCACATGGATCTATGCGGACCATCGCGCGGTGTTCGAGGGTGAGGTAGAGATTACCTTCTACCACCCGAACCCGTTGATCCGATTCCGTCCTCGTAGATTTAGGATTCCCATCATATACACTATGCATGTACCCCCGTTTTACACTTACCATGGACCACCTCCCGCGCGACCAGCTCGCTCTTACCATAGTTTTCGTTTTCGACCTACCCGCTCTCACCCTTTTACTTCGAGAGTCGTCCGCGAGGAGACTCCCCCTTCGGATCCGAGGAGCCCAGTCAGGGTTTCACCATCCCCTGACCCGGTACCCAGTGGTAGGGTACACTCTCCCTCGGACGAGATCGAGGAGGATCCGGTGGAGGACGAGAGTGGAAGCGAGCCTGTCGTGCATTCTACTAGGAGTGACTGGAGGGACGATGATCCCTAGGTATATGCATATGGTATGTGATGAGGATCAGTGGGTCCGATGTGCGGATGCTGTGGAGGAGACTTGCTGCTGCTGCTGTGTTGATGATGATGCTACTACCTTACCACCTATGTTTCTTGGAGACTGCTGCTATCACTACTACTACATCTGATGATGCCAGATCTACGTGACCACCCTTGGAGTTTATGTTTTGGTTATGTACATATATTGTAGATATACTTTTGGAGTACTCTGGGGGTTTAGATATACTATGATGTAGATCTGTTTATGGGCTTGTATATGTTGGATCTTGGAGACTTTGATTATGGGACTATGTACTCACTACTCTTCATATATATATATATATATATATATATATATATATATATATATATATATATATATATATATATATATTGAAAACTTATGTTTATCTTACCATGAAATCGCATAGTCCGATAAATTCCGCTTTACTCTGATTTAATCTACTTAAGAGCTCGGCTATAAATATTATTTGATGGTATTAGTTTTATTAAACAAAGCATGGGTAACTTTGATTACTTGTATGATACAAAGATGTTTCCGAAGAGCGAATGTTAACCTATTTGTGAAAAGGTTTTAGAGATCGCCGAACTCGATACAAATGTTTTGAAATGGTTTAAAGTTTATTCTCCAAGAATTCCAAACGACGATTTGTGCACCCGCTTTGAAACAAAATTTTTATTTCGATTATTTTCTTAACACTCACAAGTCCATACACTATCCCAATATGAAGGCTTAATTACTATATTATATTTGGGTAATTCGGAAGGGTGTCACATCAAGCGCTATTAATTTACTTTTCTGGTGTAGTGAAAGAAGCAAAACACTTCTACTATCTAATGTTTATATTTTAGAAGAAAAGAGTAAAACTATTAACATTTGAAATATTTAATAATTTTTTTAATCTATGCTCCCTCCTGTTTGCAATATTAGAAAAAAAATTTCTTGATTTAAAATATAAAAAAGTTAATTAACTTTCTCAAATCTTGTTTCATTTCAAATACTACTTTTTTAAATCATTATTAGAAAGTGGTTGTTTCATATAATTTTTTTTATTCCCAATACTCTTTTTCTTAAACATCCTTAAAATGTGATTATCTCAATTAATTTTTGTTTCATTCTCAATACTATTTTCTTAATAAGTTAATATACCTTTATTTTTATATAAATTTAAAAAATACAATGGATTAAATTTTTTAATAAATATGAATTTTTTTTCTTATATTTAAAAAATGGGTGTATGTAATCCAAGTGGATTGGCCTAGTAGAAACTGGCTGGACGCTTAGGGATTTCAGGGTCAAAGGCTCGAGTCCCAATGAGACAACAATTCCTGGGGAGGATCCATACCGTTAAGTCTCAGTGAGACAACAGTTCCTGTGGAGGATCCATACCATTAAGTCAAAGACTCGCACAGTTCGCGGATTCGAGGTGGATTAGTTGGACCATAAAAAATATGCCCAGAACCAAAAATAAAAAAGAAATGGGTGTATGTATTTTCTTAAGGATTTTACTTGGGAACCCTTTGAGATGAGAGGGTTTTGGTACCCTTTTGACATGGACCAATAAATATATATTTGCCATGTTTTATTTTTTGTCATGTCAGCGGGGTATATTTTTGATTTATAAATTTTGCAATTTGATCCCTAAAATATTTAATTAAAAATATTATTTTTATTTGTAATTTGATTTACCCAAAATAACCCTGATCTAATATTAATTTTTATATACCCAAAATACCCCCATTTTGATATTATTTTTCATATACTTGAAATAACCTTATTTTAATATTAATTTTCAAGTACCTAAAATGCCCTTAACAATTAATTATTTTTCCACTTCTATACCCTCCCATGGTCCCCGAAGTGTCTCACACTACCCTCCCCACAGTCTCCCCCTCCCTACCCCACGAATTTTCATTTTGTCGTTCACTCACTACTCACTGTGCCATCATCTTCTTCATCAATCACTTAATTGTTTTCATCACTCACTGTGCCCATCTTATACAATTAGATGCCCACATCATAATTTCGAAACTCCATCATATCATCATCATTGTCAGCGAGCGTTTTCTTCTTCTCGATCTTCTTCTTCTCACGTTCTTCGTCTCCTTCTCCTTCATTTGACTTTCACTTGTCTCTGTTGTTTTGGTTAATTGTCAACATTAACCACCAAAATCTGCCAAATATGAGTGGTAATAAGGTAGCCTCTATGATTATGTTTCAACATAATTTTGATCCCAAAAATTTTCAGAGCAAGCAAAATATTCTACTCCAATGTTGTATTCATGCTGTGCATTACAATTACATATTTTAACTAGTAGAGTACTTATTAAAAAATCGAAAAGCATAAATTCTGCCATATTTTTCCTGTTGCTGGTTCATAATTAAGCCAAAATTTATCAGTAATGTGTTAACACACTTGAATTTGTATTGTTTTGAGCACCATATTTGTTATTTTACAGGACCAACTTTAGCCTTTCACCAAACTTAATATACAAGTGTTCCTTCTATAGACATATACTACAAACCAATGTTTAACCTTGTTAAATTTTATGACCTGTACTTTTGTTGTTATTTGACCTGCAAGTGAGCGAAAGAAATCAGGGAAGATCACCAAAGAGCCTTGATAGAATATCTAACTTGAAAGAATGATAATCACATTTAGAATCACCTTATTATGGTTCTTAGTCCTTACTTGTACAGAATGCCAAACTGTGTTTATTCTCTTACTTTGTTTACTTAGAAATATTCAGATACCCAACTTTTGGCAATTTAAAAGAACAAACTTTATTTTTTAGCAAATGTTTGCATGTTTCACTATAAATAAAATCATTCTATCAACTATCAAGTACAGATTCAGTATCTTTGGAAGACTAAAATCATAACTCCCCCAAATTGTATCTATTCTACATCTTTTATGGAAAACTAAAATATTTTACGCTAGATGCCTGCAAAAACTTGTATAAATTGATAAACAGGAGATGGCTAGATAACTGATCAATTATAAAGTGGGTTTGGTCCCCCTGGACTAGGTCCCTGTTGTATATTTGTATAGAAATGTTGTCTTGTGATAGAGTGTAAGATTTTAATATCTTAGTATGTTTCATGTGATGTGCATGTGACATGTATTGATGTGTGTTTACTAAATAAATAATTAAATATTAATAGGCTTAACCATAATTAGATATAAGGGAGGTTGTTTCTGAAGGCTCATTATCTTGATGGAAGCTAATGGATAATAGTTAGGGCTTTTAACTATTTATAGGAAATAGGTCATGTTCCTGGCCATAAGGTATTCCTTTCTCTCCCCATCACAAAACGGCTAAACAAACAGCATAGAAAAGAATAGCATAGGAGGCAAAGGAATAGAAACGTGTTTCGTGGCTTTTGATCAAAGGGCGTTTGGAGAACTATCTTTCAACTCTAGCAATGGATAGAGGTTAGTAATTGTATTCCTTATTGTCTCTATAATATCTGAAAGTCATGTAATTTCAATATCCTTATTATTGTAGTTGTAACGAATAAATTAAACTACAACTTATATCTGGTATCAGAGCCACGTTATTAAGAAATTCATGACTTTCCAATTAAGATTTAGGATTTGGATTGAATCCTAATTATGGTGTTTAGGGAATGAATTTTTGCATAAATCCAAATCATGAAATTCAGGAACTTTGAACCCTAATTATGAAATTTAGGGCTTTGTTTCAGTATGAATCCTTATTGTAAAATTTAGACTTTTACGCTTCTGCATTATTGTTAAATGAAATATTAGGATTATTTGAAACTTGATTGTTTATCGATTTGTTTTACCCATCAAAGTTGTTATCCAATTGGGTATAACGTATACCCAGTGTTTCAATTATATATTTTTAAAGTTCATCAAGTTTTTTCTAATTGGGGTAAAACTATTAATTGATATATGTGAGAAGCATTAGTTATTGCTTCTATAACTATTTATGATTCATTTTACTGTATAAAAGCACATTACAGTGAATAACGAATAATTATATATTCTTTTTGCATAATAATGAATATATATATATATATATATATATATATATATCATCAAGTCCAGTATTTCATGGACAATTTACGTTTATATATATATTTGAGATTAATATGATTTTTTTATTAGCAAAAGAAATTTTTGAATTGGCATTGCTTGATTTGATATTAATGTATGATGATTTGATCATCATTAAAGTTGTCAAATCATAAAGATATTAATTCCGATTGTATAATTTTTATTATAATAAAGAATTTGATTTGAAGTTAATTGTATGTTGATTTTGTTAATCACCAAAGTGATCAAATCAGTAAGTAAATTAATTTCAAATCATATGATGATTTTTCAATTACTCATAGATTTGATGCTATATGAATGACATGATGGTTTGATGTTCTATGGGTATATTGTAGTTCATTGTTATAAGGCATTTATGAATCTCCCAAAGGTTTGATTAGCTGTTCTTATAATTAATGGACATGACTGTAGGCAATATGTTTGTGTTATTGGTTTATTTTTATATATCCAAAGACAATAGATATTACTAATTGGTGCATATATCATTGTCAATTATTGATTATTAATTTTATTAGCATCATTATGTTTGAATGTCGTGTACTAATGTGTAACCCAAAGGAGAGCGTTAGTGTACCTTAATTGTTTAAGTAACATGTACCTTATGTCTCAAAACATTTATGTTATGTAGTACATGTTCTTAATTTTCTGCATTCTCCTGACTTGTATGTGTCATTGTTATTTGCTAAACTTTTTGACTAGAGTTTGCAAGTCTTTCTCATCAGCTAAAAAAAATATTGTTGTTATTAATGGTGTTAGCAAGCATAAAGATAAAGTTTATTATAAAATTTGAGAAAGATTTCACAATGTTCATGAGGATAAATATTGCAGATAACATTAAGATAATTTTCTCCAAAATTGAAAGTAATTAAAAAAATTAAGTGAATTTTGTGAGAGTGCCCAATATTTTTTGTGAGTCTCTTTCTGGGACATTAATGAGTACCCTAACCCATAAAGCTTGGTGTTTCGTGCACTATTTATGAATTTTATAATTAAAACGAAAATTATTGTAGCAAAATTTAAGTTTGAGTCCTTAGGAATAGTTGTGGATAAGAACTTCTTATTATAGTTTATCTTCGCTCATTACCGATTGAGTATTACTTGTTTTGAATGAGCTATAACGCCCTGAAAGATAATGGGTTGTGCAGTAAACTGCACAATATCTTAGTTTAAGAGGAAACAAGACTTAAGAATATAAGAAATCACTTTATCCAACCTTTAAGGACATTAAGGAGCTGAAAGTAAATGTGTGAAGAAACATGATAAGGGCAAAGAGTCACTTAGAATTAATGAGGCATGTGTGAAAATTCATATGAAAGAACCTCAGTATCATAAATGTCATTTTGTGCAAAAATGTTGAATTCAGAAGAAATGCATAAAATGAAAATCTTGATTCTATAAAAGATAAGTTTAAAGCTTATGTATGTTTGAGTCAAACTTAACCAAAGATCCACATAAAATTTGGTGGATTGATCTTGGATTAATCGAAACATGTTTCTAGCATAATGAATTTTGTTTAATTCATACCATAAACCCACATGTAAAGTACGTGTTTGTGAGAATAAAGTGAAGGTTCTAGTAGAACTTGTTAGGATTTATTGTTTAATCCTTGATATTGGGTATCACCTAGACTCATTGGAGACCTTTTAGGTACCTAGTTTTTCTAGGAGTTTGGTTCATTATCTAAGATTGATGTTACTAGACACTCTTCTATGTTTGGTTATGGATGTTTCAATTTATTTAAGTATAATCATCTCATTGGTATTTGTATCTTTGTGATAATTATATTTTAGATGAATTTTAAATGATATTTTGCTAATTTGTGGCATAAGTGTTTGGGTCATAAATCCAAGGAAAGAATGGAAAGCTTTATAAGGAACAAAATCTTTCCTGATTTGGATTTTATTGTCCTAATTATTTGTGTAGATTGTATTAAAGGAAAGAAAAGCAAACAAGCAAAGAAATGAGCCAAAAGAAGTACGCAACTTCTTGAAAATGTGTTCGTCAAAACTTGTAGACCTCTGATGTTAACTTTCTATTAGAAAGGAAAAGGTATGTCATCATCTTTATTGATAACTATTCATGTTATAGTTATATGTCTAATAGTGTCGTGAGAAATCTCAAGTAGAGGGTGCTTTGGAAATTTACTTGAACAAAGTAGAAAGTTATTTAGACATATAGGTGAATATTGTCAGGTATGAAAGAGATGATAACTGCCATAAAAGAAGTAATTAAAATGGAGAACATCCATGACTATTTGTTAAACTCCTCAAGAAATAAGTTATTTGTGTGTAATACACAATGCCAGTTACACTGCAACAAAATGGTGTATATAGGGCATAATAGAACATTAATGAATATGGTTAGGGGGTATGGTATTTAGTCTTTACCCGCAATGCTGAATGTATGTCTTGAAACTGTCATTTGTCTATTGAACAGGGTTCCTAGTAAGACAGTGCCAAAGACAATTTTAAACCGTGTGCTAATAGGATACCCAATTTAAGGCACCCGCATATTTGCGGTTGTCGGGCAGAAACAAGGATTGCAATCCCCAATAAAAGAAAATGGATATAAAACATCAGTGAGTATTTCACTGATTATCCAAATAAATCAAAAGGTATAGACCTTATTGTTCTAACCATAGTACAAGAATTATTCAAATTGAGAATGATAGGTTCATTGAGAATGGTGAAATTAGTGGGAGTATAGTTCCACATATGTGGAAATGAACGGAGTTAGGGTGCAAGTTCCTGTAATTTGTTCTTCTACCTCAACAAGAATTGTTTCTTTTATTGTTGAATCGTATAACAATAAAGTACGAAAACATTTAAATGAATTCACTATTCACCATGATTTTATTGTAGAAGAACCATGAGAAATAGTATTTAAAAAAAATTGCTATTTCGAACGTTTGACAGGTTTATCTACAGGAATATGAATTTTTGACTTAGTCATTAATGATAATAATGTGTTGTTTTCGCATGCCGTAAGTTGTGATAATACTGATAAATAGTTAGATGTCATGAAAGTATTAATAATTATTAATTTTTTTTGGGACCTTGTAGAATTGCCTAAAGGTTGCACGAGAGTTGAAGGGTAAGTGAGTCTTTTAGACCAAATATAACTCATGACAACCTTGAACGTTACAAGTCCAAATTTTTTGTGAAGGATTTCCCTCACAATGTTGACATTAACTATAAATGAGATATTTAACCAATTTCATGAAAGATTTATTTAGCGTTATCATCATGGCACATGTAGTCCGTAATGATTTGGAGTTGCACTAGAGGAATGTGAAAACAACCTTATGAATTTTATAAGAGGAAGTTTACTTGGATGACCCACTGATGTGGTTCTCAATTGAAAAGAATGAACACATAATGTGCAGATTTGAGGAAATTAATATACAATTTTAAACAAACATCCCACCAATAGTATCTAAAAGAAAGTCAATGATACTATTGTTTCTTTTAGATTTAAGGAAACACAATTAACTTGTGTAAGTATCTTAAGGTCAGTGGGAGTGAGTTTATTATGTTGATTCTGTATGTTATTATATCTTGCTTGCGACTTATTATCTTGGCCTTCTATGTAACACCCCTAATTTTCGTCTCCCGGATAATAAGGAAATTAATAATAAAGTTTTATTATTAATTTATTTTTCCATGTTTATATTTTGTATTTAATTAGCCTGAAATATAAAAATAAGTTGAGATATTTTTATATGGCAAATAAATGCAAAAAATAAGGATATTGCATTTTAGTCCTTGGGTTAGGACCTAAGTGTAATATTGAAAAGTTCTTGGAGGGAAAGATTTAAAAATATTAATTTTTAAATTTTGTGCTGATCTAACCGGTTAGTAATGCCCTGTAACCGGTTAGACGATGAACCCAGAAACTGGGTTGGGGGAATTTGATGAGTAATCTCTTGATTAATTCGTTTAATCGCCACGAAATCAGTTCAGTGATAATGGGAAACACGCGTCAGTGTGCATGCAAGGACAATTCCTCTATAAAAACCCATAATTCTGATCAAATTGGGTTGTTGTTGCTCTGAATTAAGGAGAATCTCTATTCTAGGGTTTCAGAATCGTCTCTTTCAATTCCCTCTCGTTGTTGAGTGTTAGTTTTCGAGTGATGCACCGTTGTAAAGCTTACAAAGCTTACATCAAGAGCTTTACAAAGATATAAACATTGTGAGTTGAGGGTTAGGGAGCTAAGAGAACGAAGCTGTTGAAGTAGAGGAGTTCCAAAACCGTTTCTGCAAAAACTGATTTTTGGAGCTGAGTTGGAGCTTCAATTTGGGTAAGTATATGAACTCCTTTGAACTCAAATCACTTCGAATCTTTAGTGCATGTTACCTAAATTCAGTCCTAATCATTTTCCCTAATTTGTTTGGCCAAAATCTATGTTGAAATCTTTGGTGTTTGGACCCTGTTGCTGAAATCGTGGGTAAAGAGCAGACTAGGGATTTTTGGTGGAATCTGTGAATTCTCTTCAAAACTCAGTGTCATTACTCATCAAACACTATCCTAAGGTAAGGGAGAAGCTTACCTTATACTAGATTTAGACTAAGATCAAGTGATTTAGGACTTGAGTCAACAAAGACTCAAAAGGGCATTATGTGTTTGAAGCACAAAGGCTTGGAGGCCAAATTTTAACTCAATTCTGTTTTATTTGAGCAATTTTATGTTGATGCATGCAATGGATGTTGATGCCTGAATCTGAATCTAAATATGTAATCTGAGTTTTGTGGTATTGAATTGTGTTTTTATGGATTTTTATGCAATTTGATGCACTAAACCAAATGCATGCAAGTTAGATGTGTTTCTGTGGTTAAACATGCTTACTTAAGGTATATGAACTCTTTGAAATGATTGAAATTTGGTTAGATTTGAGTAGTGAAAAGAATGGTTTGCTAAACCTCATGTTTTAGTGTCTGACTGCATAATCTAACCGATTACTCGATATTTGTAACCGGTTAGACACTGTAAAAATTCAAAAGAAAATAAGTTTATAAAATCAGTACTGTGGTCTTATAAATTCTACTCAAATCTAGGCCTTAATTTCATAGAAAACAATTTGAAAATAAGTTGATTTCACTGTTATGGCTCAGATTGAAGTTAAAGAGTTAATACCTTAGTGTAATGAGATAATTTCAAGAGGAAATTGTGCTCATTTGGAAATGGAATGTGATTTAGACTTTTGAATGATAAACATGGTGTTTTTTTTTTGAGGTATAAAACAATGTTAAACTTGTTTATGGATTGGGTAGAGAATTCAAGAAAAAGGGTTTTTCTGAATTTCAATGGTATACAGTTCAGGTCTGTAATTCTAACCGGTTAGCCTGAGACTGTAACCGGTTAGTACCTGAATTTTGAAAAATAAAAAGTTAAGTCTTTTGAGTACCATTGGTTATGTTTCCCAATCTAAGCCTAATGGCATGTTTTTGAGATAATTCAAGAGAGAATGTTTGTACCAAAGATTATGCCTCAAATTAATCATTCAAAAGAGAGATTGAAGTATTTCTAAATCACAGTAATTAAATTAAAGATAAAACCAACCTTGATGATGTGCATCCATATAGAATGGAAGTTTGGTTGGTAGGAACGTTTATCATATTCCGGGAATATGAGGAGGGTACTCCGGGAGTACCAAATTGTAACCTACTTGATGACACATTCTGGGAATGTGGCCAGTGTCCGGGACCTGGTTTTTATGCGTTCTGGGAACGTGATGCACACTCCGGGAGTGATGCTTAATATCCAAGTATGGTTTGGCATTACGTTCTGGGAACGAATGTCAGTGTTCCGGGAACACAAGGGTGTATTGGATGGACGTCCAAGATGGACTTTTAGAGGCCTCAGTTGTGGATAGAAAATCATACATCATGCCACTTGCATTATAAGAAATATAATGTTGAAAATTGGTGTGCTCATATGTACTTGCATTGTTATCTGTCCATGACATACTTGTGTTTGTAATTTCTTTATCAATTAAGTATATGTGTATACTTACTCCCTATGCCTTGTTTAGGTGATGGCCAGATACCTAGCTTGCATCGAGATACGCCCTATCCCTAGTGGTATATGGACGTATGAGGAGCACCGTGCCACTTTTGAGGGGGAGGTGGAGATCACTCTCTACCACCCTAACCCTCTGGTTCGGGTGCGACCTCGTTAATTTAGGATCCCGTTAGTCTATACTATGCATGTTCCACCCTTTTATACATATAGAGGACCACCCCCGGCTCGACCTATGCGTCGATTTCATAGTTTTCGTTTCAGAACTGCCACTCGTTCTCATCCTTCCTCCCATAGAGTGGTCACTGAGGAGACTCCTTCTCCTGGTCCAACTGATCTTGAGAGGACTACTTCTGCAGATCCTAGACCCAGTGGTGGAGTCTCTCCACAGTCAGGCGAGGTCGAGTAGGACCCTGTGGAGGATGAGGACGAGGAGGAGGTGAATGTCGAGCCGACTGTTTCTGCTAGAGGTGGACCTGCTGGTTCATAGGAGCCTGCATAGCATGGATGTTTTGGATCCTAGATCCTAGGGATAGAGCTGTGGAGGATCTGAGGAGCTGCTGAGGACATGGATGACCTGCTCTGGGACTTCTACTTTTGGATTATGTGATATATTATATATATTTTGAGAGGTCTTAGAGTGAGGTTTATTTTATGCAGCTGGTTTGTATATATTTCACCAAACTTGCTATCTCGACTCTCACTACTTGCTACTGATGATACTGATGGGGTTTTCATATATATATATATATATATTATGTTTTATTTACCTCAACAGTGCCCCATAAGTATTACTTTTACTTCCGCATACTCTGATTCTGATTCAAAAAGGATTCTGCAATAGGCTTATATTTTATACATTCGGTCAAACTCGAGAGACAAATAATATATTTCAATAAGGACTACGGAGATGTTTTACTACGTGTAAAAGACATTGTCTCGAGAGCCTTTTCATAGCTAAAATAATATTACGCCGAATTCAATTTTGTAACACCCCTCAAAATCCTCGTACTGTTTAAATCCCTAAAAAGAATCATTTTTGGAAAGAATTTTGAAAAAGGGTATCTTCTTAAATAAATTTCCTTATTCACGATTTCAAAGTGGTAAATGATTTTAAAGAATGATTTTCTTCATGAAATAATGTTATAAGTCTTGAAATTTATTTTGGAAAGGCGATTTATTTTCTATGAATGTGTGTTTCATTTTGGCCTCTTAAAGGAAATTTATTTTCTACGAGTGTGTATGTGTATATATGTACGGTTTTTATATGTATGTGTACTTGGACTTAGATGGAAATTTAATTAGTAAAAGAATGTGATTATATGTGCATGTAGTATATGTGTAACGTGTATGTGCATGATATAAGTATATGTGTCAAATGTGTGTCTTACTACATGAGTTCATGCTATGTGACAAAATGAAAATAAATTGCATGTGTATGTGTATGTGTGTGGTGCGGCCAAGTATAGGACTAGAAGACCAAGTGAAGTTTAAATGGAAAATAGGAGGAAGCTAGGGGGTATGACTCATGATGCCTACGAAGACTTCCTTGCACCCTTGTCTCCCCCACGAAATGACCTCCCATGCAACAATTGAGATGGACCAAATTACCCTTAAGTTTACACTTTGAGCCAAGGCTAAAAAGGAAATTTTTCACCCCTTTCATTTGTCCTTTAAGCCGTGTGAGGAGTATTGGCTAGGATTCATTTCATTTCCTTCATTCACAACACACACACACACAAACACACTTAGTTTCAAGAGCACCATCAAGCTCTTGGAACGTAGAGAGGAGAGAGTGAGGCCGTGAGGAGAAAAGAAGGAAAAGAAGAGTGAAAACCCAATTCTTAAACACCAAACCCCTTGATTTCTTCTTTCCACACACATCTTTCTTCAAAGATCAAGGAGGAAACCCCATCAACCCTAGAAGAAGAGAAGAGACCGTAGCAAACCCAAGAGGAGGAGAAGAGAAAATTTGAAGATTTAAGTTCGGAATTAAGGTAGAGGGAGTTTTGATTGAGTGATTTTTTTTATGTTGTAAAGGACTTTTAATGGATCTTGTTTAAATTTTGTGATGCATGTAATTATTTTGAGTGATCTTGAGGTCTAAGTGGCTTGCATGCTATTTTTATGTCTTGATATTGAATGTTGATGTTGGAAAATTTTGATCCCTTACTTGTTATTTTTCTTCACCACGGTTTTTGACCAAAGTTGTGTTTAAGTCTCACACAATGTATTGATCTTGTCTTGCATGTTGATTTTATGGCCTTATGATTCTTATTTCTTCTTGCATGACCTCCTTATATCTTAATCTTGGATTTTTAAGGATAAATGAACTCATAAAACACCAAATCAAGAAATAAGTGATTCGGCCATAAGTAGAAGGAATAGGTCTAGATGCTTTTAATTGATCTAAGTGATTTTATGCTACCTTTATGCTTAGAAAAGTTAGTTTAAGAAGTGAAAAATGCTTTGATGTGATTTTAAACTTGACTAAAGTCTTGACCTTGTGTTGATCTTTGAAAAGCTTGATATTTGGTACATGCATGTGTTTTAGAACCAAAAGAGTCGCTCAACCTTCTTTGCATGTCACGGTTTTGGTCCTTCTTTCAACTTAAAAACAACTTTCATCTTTTGTTGCATCAATTGATTAATTCCATAACTTGATTTACAAGATTTAGGAACATGCATTTGGTTTTGAACAAAAGATTTTATTTTCCCTCATAGACCTCACGGTTTTTACAAAGAGGACAAGGAAACTAGTTTTTGGAAAATGACCTTTGCCTTGATTCATGATCTATGTGCATGCATAATGACTATTTGAAAATTAAGCCTTGTTTTATCATGATAATATTCGGCCTACTCATGCTAGCTAGACTAGGATTCCTTTTCTATGAAATGACTTAAAAGAAATGAATATGTGTGTGTGGGTGTGGTGCTTATGTGCATTCGGTTATGAGCAAAAAGAAGAGTAAACAATTTTGTGCATGAAAAAGAAAATGGAATTTAAATGTCTAAAACTAACCAAGCTGGTTCATGTGATTTAAATTGTGATGATGATTTGTTTTCTTTGACTCCATTCGGTTATATAGTTAAATAGGTTTAAGGAACTTAATTTCATGAGATAAAAGGTGCATGATGATTGTTTAGAGTGAGGAAAATAAATATAAATATGTTCGGTTTGAAATTTGACTTCAAATGATTTATGAATGCTTGCATGCCTAAGTGCTTTATGTTGTGAAAATGAATTATGTATGGGTTGTATGATTACCTTGATATTGACCAACTTGTTTGACTGCTTTTAATGAAATTATTAAAGTATTGTTTATTGTGGTATGTGGAGTAATGCTTGGAAGATGATTAAATATGTGGTTAATATTGAAGTTTACTGACCATGAAATGATTTGGTTTGATTTGTTGAAATTATATTGTGGTTGTGTGTTAGTGTGTGAACGGTTTTAAAATAAATTGATTTGATTTAATTTACTTGAGGTTTTTAAATTGTGTTTATGGCTGTCCAAAATTGTTTGTGATGGAAACTTGAGTTTTCAAAAGGTTAATTTAAATAAGGGGTTGTTTTAAACGAAAAAGTGTTTTTACGATGTTCTCGGGGTTTTGTCAAAATAAATTTTATAAAATAACTCTTTGTTGTCCAGGATTAGTTGGACATGTTTCTTGTGTTTAAAAATGCTTTCATGAAATTTAAAGTTTGGTTTTCAAATGATAATTGACTCAAGAAAAACCCGGATTAAAAACGGTGAAATTTTCGGTGTTTTCGGACACTATTTAAGGTGCTGTCCAAGATGGGCCAGCAACCAAATGAATTGGTTTAAATCATTTTAATTAATGTTTTCAAATGATCTTGAAATGTTTAAAGTGCTAGAGATATGAGGATTGTTTTAATAAAATAATAGTGTTTTAAGTCTTTCGATAAGGAATGGAAAGTGTCACGAACTAAGAAAAGATCTTCTTAATACAAGACAATAACGTAAGTGTATTTCATTTAGTACGAGGAATTTGAAAAGCGAGGGATTGGGATAGCCGGCAGCACAAAGGATCCGAGGCAACGGTACGCATTAACTTGCTGGACCTCAGGTGAGAGAGAAGCTTTCCTAAGACACTGTGGTAGTTAGGTGATTTAGTAGGACGTTCCGTATCATCTCAAAGATCGGAACTAAGTGGTTAGAGTCAGTAGTATAAGTGGCAATTGTTTGATTGTGTGGCCACTTATACGAAGGTGACGAAGACCACATGGTTGTGTGATGTTTGTGTGAATGATGACATGCTTTTATATATTTATTTAATTCTGCCTTATGTTATTTATTGCTGTTGAATAGTATGTTGATGGACGTCTGTTACGTCCTGAATAGGGAAATGAAATTAGTAAAGGAGAAACTAAAGTTAGAAGTATGAGAAAATAATAATGATAAGATACAAAGAGAAAGGAATAATGATTGGAAACAAAGTATGTGTTGGAAAGGAAAGAAAGAATTGAGATTGGGGAAGGAATGAATGAATGATAATGTTGAGAACGAGCCAAAGCTGGGAAGAATGATGTTGATTGTGGGAACAAAGTGTGAATTGAGTGGAGCAGGGCTCCTTTGTTTTTGGTTTTAGTCTAGGACTAGTGTCGAGTTGAGCTTGCTCCTCCATTAGCGCTCAGCAAAGTTATTTTTGGAAAAAGGTTTTTGAAAAACAGATTATGAAAAGGTTTTTGATAAGAGATTTTTGAAAGATTTTTGAAAAGAGATTTTTGGAAAAGATTTGTGAAATGTTACCTTACATGAAACATCGTTTTTGAAAGGATTTTATGAAACCTTATCTTTGCAAAAGGAAATGTTTGTGAAACCTGGTTTTTAGTAAACAACATTTTTGAAAAGAGATTCCTTATAAATAGTATTTTCGGAAAAGTTTGGAAATAGATTTTGAGAGTTTTGAAAAGAGATTTTTAGAAACTTCGAGAAGGTCTTTTGTAATGATAATTTTGAAAGAAAAGTTTCTGAAACCAATATTTTGGTGAACGGTGGTGAAAAGATTTTACGTGAAAGTCTTCGAAAGAATATTTTATGAAAGCTTATGATATGAGATTTTCTAATTAGTTATTGAAAATGTGTTTGAGGAAAGTAAGATTGTTCTTTTTGGAAAAGGGTGAGACTGTTGAGAAAGTTGAGAAATGAGATGTTTGTGAGAAATGGAGAATGTTGTGAAAGTTTGAGAAATGAGTTTTGAGATTGTGATGTGATCCCAGCTCTGTGCTATGTTAGAAATGATGAGAGAAAGGCTGAGCAAAGTTAGTGGTCGGGACTCGTTGAAGGGTTGTACGAAGGACGGGCCGACCTTAGGATAATTAAAAAGATTAAAAGACTTTAAAAGACATACGCGGTGAGGTATGAGAGTGCGAAGCAGTGGAGAGGAAGGAACCATAGGTATCTGCGGATACTTAGGAGGAGATGGCATTAGGGGAGGACGATGACGGTGAAACGTCAAGAAGTCTAGAGTATGTTTCTAGGCAGAACGAACTCCACATGTGGCGCACTAACGTGGTGGGGACTGGGTCTAATGCCATGGCAAGTTCTGCGGGCCCACTAGAAACATACTGTCGCCCCCTAGATTGCAAATCGAGAACAGTGAGAGGGACTGGAACGGGGCATTGTGTTTGCCACTGCGTGGACAGTGAGCCTTGTTATTATTGAAATGATTTGAGGACGAGATCCTCCTGGTCTGGGACCATTTATGTGTTGTGACAGCTGTCGTGCCCGCATGGTAAAGGTCCTGTACTCCTGTTTGCTTCCGACTAGGTTGGGTGGATGACCGAGGAGATGTAGACGTGAGTGATCATCGAGATTAAAATGAATACTTTGATGGTATTTTAACATTCCCCAATTACCAGAGGTGATGAAATGATAAGGATGGAGGAAAAGAGAGTATAGTGATGAAATGGAAATGAATGAGAAACGGAAAGAATGTTTATAAGATGTGAAAGTAAAGAAGAATGAGAAAGTATAACAACAATGCTAATAAAGTGAGAGGATAATGATGATGATGTCAATAATCTGTTTGGTTGTTGTGTGCTTGCGTATTGTATTGTGTGTTTGTTTGGTTCTATTAGCTTGCCTATCGTAATCCCACACCGTCGACGATTTGTCGTTCGGAACGCTTACTCTCTCCTGTTCGTTGGCATATCGGTGTTGCTGGTATTACAACGGGAAGATGGAGTACTGCATGGACATCACCACGTTGATAAAGTATGGAAGAGGTTGGAATCGTACTCCAAGCGGCTAGGGATGGACCGGCCATACTCAGATTGTAATCCCTGACCCGGAGCATCAACTGAGCGGAGCTAACTTGGGGCCGCGCTTGGGACAAGTCACAGTGCGAGGATATCGAAACTACAAGGAGAAGGTGCAATATGAGAAACAGTTGAAGTCTACCACCAGAGAAGGAGTGCAGTTGGAGCCCAACGACAATACAGAGACAACTACATGGACGGTTTCATCCTCGAAAGCGAAGAGAGGACCCAAGAAGAAGGAGGATCTCCACCCGATTGCCTTCACTAGGGTAGTTTAAGAATCTAAGTATAGTATATGTTTGTGATGAGTGCTTTAAGTTAAGGATTACCTAAGTAATGAATCATCCATGTACTCAACTTGTTTTGAGACTCGCCCTACTTTTGTACCATCTTGTGAAGAATGTTCAATAGCTTTTTGAAACACAAAGAACTACATTGAACTGGAACTAAACTTTTCCTGAAAAATGTTTCTGTAAACTTAAGTGGTTAAGTTTTGGTTTTAGTAACAACTCGGTTTTCGAAAAAGGGTGTTGAGAATATCAAGTACCTTTCAAACATGTCAACCATGTTTTAAAAAAAATAAAAATTTTTGGCCTCATTTTTACAACATTAATGACTAAAAGTCAATTAATTTGGTTTACGAAAATCGGGCTGTTACAAATTTACTTGTCCACGAAAGAAGGATTTATAAATAAGCAAGTAAACATTGAAAAGGGAAAAAAAATTTCAGTCCCGATTTTCGATAGCAAGTATTTTCAATCATTTGGAAATATTAATTATTTTCAAAGATATAAAAATGAGGGTGTCACACCTTTGGTGGTATCAGAGCATTGGTCCTGTCCCTCATGGCCCCGATGATGCAGCTAAGTATGGTATTCAATGTTAATTGAATATGTTTTGAGTAAGTTAGTAGTAATCATGTTTTAAAGACCTTTTAGTGACCCAAAGCCCATAGTGCAGGTCTTTCTATGGCAACCAGAACTAGAAATTATACGAACGAAATGTTAGAACGTATTACGACTGTGCTGGAAGGCATGCAGCAGCAGTAGCAACAGCAGCCACCTCACGGGCGAGCTGGTAACCCACATGTTGGCAATGTGGCGAATCATGATGTTAAGACTCTGTCAAAATTCAGGAAGTGCAATCCACCAAGGTTTGAAGGAGGATACAAACCTGATGAGGCAAATAAGTGGTTGTACGAGATCAACAAGATTTTCAGAACTTTGGATTGTTCTGATGAGTAGAAGGTAACCTATGCAGTTTACATGCTCCATGGGGAAGCTGAGAACTGGTGCGACCACACTGTTCAATTGCTGAATTTTGAAAGGAGGGCAATCAATTGGGGAGTGTTTATGGAGAAATTTCTTAATAAATACTTTCCGGAAGATTTAAGGAGAAAGAAAGAAGTAGAATTCATGCAATTGAAGCAGGGGGATATGAGTGTAGGGGAATATGCTGCCAAGTTTGAGGAGTTGATGAAATATTCTCCCTACTACTTGAATAACCCTGATGAAAGAAGTAAGTGTGTTAAGTTTGAAGGTGGACTGAGACCGGAGCTGAAATCTATTTTCAGTTACCAGAGGATTTAGAGTTTTCCTGCACTTGTGGATATGTGCAGAATGTATGAGGATGACAAGAAGGCTGAGCTGATCGGAAGTCAAGGGAAAGGGGTTGAACAGAACTATGGACCACAGGGGAAGAAGAGATTTGATCATCGGAATAATGGTCCATATTCTCAGAAGAACAAGGGCAAGGGCAAGGCTGTGATGGATAACAAGAACAAGTCTCGCGATAATGCTCCTTATTGTGAGAAGTTTAGGCGCTATCATCATGGTCAATTCTGCTGGTCCACAGGAGGATGTTTCAAATGTGGAAAGCAAGGTCACTTTGCTCGTGATTGCAGAGAATCTGCAAAAGGTGATGCAAAAGGATCTGCTGGAAAGCCTGTGGTTCAAGGAAGAGTGTTTACCTTGAGTGGTAATGAAGCAACCCAAACCCCGAATCTCGTGCAAGGTAACTTTTTGCTTAATAATCAACCTTGCAAAATCATGTTTGATTCTGGAGCTACACATTCTTTTGTTTCCCCTGAATGTGTGAATAGGCTGAATCTTGTTGTTTCCGATTCGCCTTGCTATCTTAGTATAGATACCCCTACTGGGATACCGATCTTTACCGCTAAGGTCTGCTTAGGGTGTGATGTTGAAATCTTGGGTCGTGTCTCTAAAGTAGATTTGGTTTGCCTCCCTAGGTTACAATTGGATGTGATCTTGGGTATGGATTGGTTGATGAAGAACCAAGTGATCATCAATTGTGAGGAAAAGACAATCCAATATAGGACCCTTGAACCCGAAGGTTATATGTGTTTGTTATCTTCTACTAGGGAAGAAGAGTCGATGCCGATAGAAGAGATTCCTGTGGTGAGGGAATTTTCGGAAGTATTTCCTGAGGAGAAACCAGGATTACCTCCGAAGCGAGAAATAGAGTTCGGGATTGACTTAGTCCCTGGAGCTGGTCCCATCTCTATTGCTCCTTATAGAATGGCACCACCGGAAATGACAGAGATGAAGAAGCAGATAGAGGAATTGCTGCAGAAGCAGATGATCAGGCCAAGCGTTTCGCCTTGGGGAGCTCCATTACTGTTTGTAAAGAAGAAGGACGGGAGTATGAGAATGTGTGTGGATTATAGACAGTTGAATAAGGTCACCATTAAGAATAAGTACCCTTTGCCAAGGATTAATGACCTTATGGATCAAGTTAGGGGAGCTGCAGTATTTTCCAAGATTGATCTGAGATCGGGTTATCATCTGATCAGGATAAAGGAGGAGGATATACCCAAGACTGCATTTCGATCTCGATACGGTCATTATGAGTATGTTGTGATGCCGTTCGGATTGACTAATGCACCTGCTATTTTCATGGATTATATGAACCGGATCTTTAGACAATACTTGGATTTACTTGTGGTGGTGTTTATTGATGATATTCTGGTCTATTCTAAGAGTTCGGAAGAGCATGAAGAGCATCTCAGGATAGTGTTAAAAGTCCTGAAGGAGAAGTAGTTATACGCCAAACTTACGAAATGTGAGTTTTGGTTGAATGAAGTGAAGTTCCTAGGGCATGTAATCTCTAAGGAAGAAATTGCGGTGGATCCAGTAAAAGTAAGTTCAGTACTAAGCTAGGAACAGCCCAAGACTGTAACTGAGGTGAGAAGTTTCTTGGGGCTGACTGGATACTATCGTCGATTTATAGAAGGATTTTCCAAGATTGCATTGCCTTTGACCAAGTTGACTCGGAAAGATCAACTGTTCGTGTGGGACGATAGGTGTGAAGTTAGTTTCCGAGAGTTGAAGGAAAGGTTAACATCGTCTCCGGTGCTAATCTTACCTGATCCTCACAAGACACACGACAGTTGAAGAATCATGAGGTGAATTACCAGACACACGATTTGGAATTGGCTGCGATCGTGTTTGCCTTAAAGATATGGAGACATCATCTCTATGGCACTATGTTCCAAGTATTTAGTGACCATAAGAGTTTGAAATATCTGTTCAATCAAAAAGAGTTGAACATGAGGCAAAGAAGGTGGATGGAGTTTTTGAAAGATTATGACTTTAAACTCCACTATCATCCGGGTAAAGCAAATGTGGTGGCAGATGCTTTGAGTCGGAAAGCAATCCACATAAGTGCGATGATGGTTAAGGAAGCAGCGTTGATTGAAGAATTCAGAGACTTGAGCCTGTTGACACAAGTGAAGCCATGAAGTATCAAGTTAGGGATGTTGTAGATCACAAATGAGTTCTTGGAAAGAATTCGGGAGTTGCAACGAGCGGATGGAGAGTTGATTGAAAAGATGAGATTAGGATCAGAAGGGAAGGAACCTGATTTCCAGATTGGGTTGGATGGAATCCTTCGTTTTAGGACAAGGATTTGCATACCAAGAGATCAGGAGGTTTGGAGACTGATTCTTGATGAAGCACATAAGAGTCGGATGAGTATGCATCCTGGATCAACCAAAATGTATCAGGACTTGAAGAATATGTTTTGGTGGTCTGGATTGAAAAAGGATGTTGCAGAATATGTGGCGGCGTGTTTAATTTGTCAAAAAGCTAAGGTAGAACACCAGAAACCAGGAGGACAGTTGCAACCTTTAAGTATCCCTCAATGGAAGTGGGATAGCATCTCCATGGATTTTGTGTCTGGTTTGCCAAGGACAGCAACAAATCATGATGCAATCTGGGTGATTATGGATAGGTTAACTAAGTCGGTGCATTTTGTTCCGATAAATATGCGCTATCCTTTGAATAAGCTTACCCAGATCTACATTAAGGAGGTAGTTCGTCTTCACGGAGTGCCTTCGAGTATCGTGTCGAATCGAGATCCCAGATTTTCTTCGCAGTTCTGGAAAAGTCTGCATGATGCCATGGGAACCAGAGTAAATTTGAGTTTTTCATATCATCCACAGACGGATGGTCAAAGAGAACGATTCAGTCTCTGGAAGATGTGTTGAGGGCTTGTGCACTTGAAGAACAAGGAAGTTGGAATCAAGTGCTACCTCTTGCAGAATTCACGTATAACAACAGCTATCATGCGAGCATTGGGATGGCACCATTTGAGGCTTTGTATGGAAGGAAGTGTCAAACCCCGCTATGCTGGTTCCAAGTGGGGGAGAATTTAGTGGTTGGACCGGAAATGGTGCAACAGACAACTGAGAAGATCAGGATGGTTCAGGCAAAGATGAAAGCGGCTCAGAGTTGGCAGAAGAGTTATGCTGACAGGAGAAGGAAACCAATAGAGTTTTCAGAGGGCGACCATGTGTTTCTTCGGGTAGTTTCGATGAAAGGGATTAGTAGATCTTTGAGAACCCGAAAGCTATCACCCAAGTGTATAGGTCCATACCAAATCCTTAAGCTAGTTGGTCCCGTTGCTTATCAACTAGCTTTACCACCCTCTCTATCCAATTTGCACAACGTCTTTCACGTTTCTCAATTGAAGAAGTATGTGCATGACCCATCAGTTATTTTGAAACTCCAACCTGATGACCTAACTTTGAAGGAAAACCTTACCTTTGAAGCCAGACCGATCCGGATAGAAGATCGTGAAGTTAAGCAGCTCAGGGGAAAGGAGATACCTTTAGTTAAGGTTGTATGGGAAAATGCTGATGTGTCTGAAGCTACATGGGAAGTAGAGGGGAAGATGCGTCATGAGTATCCGAAATTGTTTTTGTAAGCTAGAATTTCGGGGACGAAATTCCTTTTAAGTGGGGGAGTAGTGTAACACCCCTAATTTTCGTCTCCCGGATAATAATGAAATTAATAATAAAGTTTTATTATTAATTTATTTTTCCAAGTTTATATTTTGTATTTAATTAGCCTGAAATATAAAAATAAGTTGAGATATTTTTATATGGCAAATAAATGCAAAAAATAAGGATATTGCATTTTAGTCCTTGGGTTAGGACCTAAGTGTAATATTGAAAAGTTCTTGGAGGGAAAGTTTAAAAATATTAATTTTTAAATTTTGTGCTGATCTAACCGGTTAGTAATGCCCTGTAACCGGTTAGACGATGAACCCAGAAACTGGGTTAGTGGAATTTGATGAGTAATCACTTGATTCATTCGTTTAATCGCCACGAAATCAGTTCTGTGATAATGGGAAACACGCGTCAGTGTGCATGCAAGGCCAATTCCTCTATAAAAACCCATAATTCTGATCAAATTGGGTTGTTGTTGCTCTGAATTAAGGAGAATCTCTGTTCTAGGGTTTCAGAATCATCTCTTTCAATTCCCTCGCGTTGTTGAGTGTTAGCTTTCGAGTGATACACCGTTGTAAAGCTTACATCAAGAGCTTTACAAAGATATAAACATTGTGAGTTGAGGGTTAGGGAGCTAAGAGAACGAAGCTATTGAAGTAGAGGAGTTCCAAAACCGTTTATGCAAAAACTGATTTCTGGAGCTGAGTTGGAGCTTCAATTTGGGTAAGTATATGAACTCCTTTGACCTCAAATCACTTCGAATCTTTAGTGCATGTTACCTAAATTCAGTCCTAATCATTTTCCCTAATTTGTTTGGCCAAAATCTATGTTGAAATCTTTGGTGTTTGGACCCTATTGCTGAAATCGTGGGTAAAGAGCAGACTAGGGATTTTTGGTGGAATCTGTGAATTCTCTTCAAAACTCAGTGTCATTACTCATCAAACACTATCCTAAGGTATGGGAGAAGCTTACCTTATACTAGATTTAGACTAAAATCAAGTGATTTAGGACTTGAGTCAACAAAGACTGAAAAGGGCATTATGTGTTTGAAGCACAAAGGCTTGGAGGCCAAATTTTAACTCGATTCTGTTTTGAGCAATTTTATGTTGATGCATGCAATGGATGTTGATGCCTGAATCTGAATCTAAATGTGTAATCTGAGTTTTCTGGTATTGAATTGTGTTTTTATGGATTTTTATGCAATTTGATGCACTAAACCAAATGCATGCAAGTTAGATGTGTTTCTGTGGTTAAACATGCTTACTTAAGGTATATGAACTCTTTGAAATGATTGAAATTTGGTTAGATTTGAGTAGTGAAAAGAATGGTTTGTTAAACCTCATGTTTTAGTGTCTGACTGCATAATCTAACTGGTTACTCGATATTTGTAACCGGTTAAACACTGTAAAAATTCAAAAGAAAATAAGTTTATAAAATCAGTATTGTGGTCTTATAAATTCTACTCAAATCTAGGCCTTAATTTCATAGAAAACAATCTGAAAATAAGTTGATTTCACTGTTATGGCTCAGATTGAAGTTAAAGAGTTAATACCTTAGTGTAATGAGATAATTTCAAGAGGAAATTGTGCTCATTTGGAAATGGATTGTGATTTAGAATTTTGAATGATAAACATGGTGTTTTTTTTAGGTATAAAACAATGTTAAACTTGTTTATGGATTGGGTAGAGAATTCAAGAAAAAGGGTTTTTCTGAATTTCAACGGTATACAATTCAGGTCTGTAATTCTAACCGGTTAGCCTGAGACTGTAACCGGTTAGTACCTGAATTTTGAAAAATAAAACGTTAAGTCTTTTGAGTACCATTGGTTATGTTTCCCAATCTAAGCCTAATGGCATGTTTTTGAGATAATTCAAGAGAGAATGTTTGTACCAAAGATTATGCCTCAAATTAATCATTCAAAAGAGAGATTGAAGTATTTCTAAATCACAGTAATTAAATTAAAGATAAAACCAACCTTGATGATGTGCATCCATATAGAATGGAAGTTTGGTTGGTAGGAACGTTTATCATATTCCGGGAATATGAGGAGGGTACTCCGGGAGTACCAAATTGTAACCTACTTGATGACACATTCTGGGAATGTGGCCAGTGTCCGGGACCTGGTTTTTATGCGTTCTGGGAATGTATGCGTTCTGGGAACGTGATGCACACTCCGGGAGTGATGCTTAATTTCCAAGTATGGTTTGGCATTACGTTCTGGGAACGAATGTCAGTGTTCCGGGAACACAAGGGTGTATTGGATGGACGTCCAAGATGGACTTTTAGAGGCCTCAGTTGTGGATAGAAAATCATACATCATGCCACTTGCATTATAAGAAATATAATGTTGAAAATTGGTGTGCTCATATGTACTTGCATTGTTATCTGTCCATGACATACTTGTGTTTGTAATTTTAGTCTTTATCAATTATGTATATGTGTATACTTACTCCCTGTGCCCTGTTTAGGTGATGGCCAGATACCTAGCTTGCATCGAGATACGCCCTATGCCTAGTGGTATATGGAAGTATGAGGAGCACCGTGCCACTTTTGAGGGGGAGGTGGAGATCACTCTCTACCACCCTAACCCTCTGGTTCGGGTGCGACCTTGTCGATTTAGGATCCCGTTAGTCTATACTATGCTTGTTCCACCCTTTTATATATATAGAGGACCACCCCCGGCTCGACCTGTGCGTCGATTTCATAGTTTTCGTTTCAGAACTGCCACTCGTTCTCATCCTTCCTCCCATAGTGGTCACTGAGGAGACTCCTTCTCCTGGTTCGACTGATCTTGAGAGGACTGCTTCTGCAGATCCTAGACCCAGTGGTGGGGTCTCTCCACAGTCAGGCGAGGTCGAGGAGGACCCTGTGGAGGATGAGGACGAGGAGGAGGTGCATGTCGAGCCGACTGTTTCTGCTAGAGGTGGACCTGCTGGTTCATAGGAGCCTGCATAGCATGGATGTTTTGGATCCTAGATCCTAGGGATAAAGCTGTGGAGGATCTGAGGAGCTGCTGAGGACATGGATGACCTGCTCTAGGACTTCTACTTTTGGATTATGTGATATATTATATATATTTTGAGAGGTCTTAGAGTGAGGTTTATTTTATGCAGCTGATTTGTATATATTTCACCAAACTTGCTATCTCGACTCTTACTACTTGCTACTGATGATACTGATGGGGTTTTATGTTATGATATATATATATATATATATATATATTATGTTTTATTTACCTCAGCAGTGCCCCATAAGTATTACTTTTACTTCTGCATACTCTGATTCTGATTCAAAAAGGATTCGGCAATAGGCTTATATATTATACATTCGGTCAAACTCGAGAGACAAATAATATATTTTAATAAGGACTACGGAGATGTTTTACTACGTGTAAAAGACATTGTCTCGAGAGCCTTTTCATAGCTAAAATAATATTACGCCGAATTCAATTTACTTGTCCACGAAAGAAGGATTTATAAATAAGCAAGTAAACATTGAAAAGGGAAAAAAAATTTCAGTCCCGATTTTCGATAGCAAGTATTTTCAATCATTTGGAAATATTAATTATTTTTAAAGATATAAAAATGAGGGTGTCACATTTTACACTAGATTAAGAAGTTTTTTCTAGTAACTTTGAATGAAAGATATAGGTGAGTCGAGCCATGTGATTAGAAAATGAATATTCTAGAATATGTCACATGTATTGTTAGGCTTATCTCAGAAAGCATATATCATTAAAGTACTAGAATGATTTAGAATGAATAAAATTTACGTTAAAGAAGTATTAACTATACTCATAAAGTCTTGAGGTATTAGCATGGAACGAATAAATACATGATTACTTCTGTAACGAATGAACATTGAGGTAATCAAAATGTTGAATTTGTAACAAGTTTTGAGGTTACAATTCAAACTAATTGACTACAAAATTTTATTTTGGGGATTAGAACTGTCGACAATATTGCTTAGCCACTGCAAACGTACTGTGGTGTTTTGCAGCAATGACAAGTACTATAAGGTGCTAAAACTATGTGAATGAAGTACTTTGTCTTGAAAAAATGAGATCAGAAACAAAGATTGTCAATAGAGCATGTTAGCACCAATCTTATGATTGCTAATCCCTTGAAAGAAGGATTATTGCCTAAACATTTATTAAACATGTTGAAAGTATAGGCATTACTGTCATTAAGTAAAATTGAATTTGATGTTGACATCCTTATGTATGATGTAATTGACACTATGAGCTGAGCTCATTTATGATATGTTTGTTATGTTTTTGATTACCTGTTTTCTAGAACGGCATGCATTATTGTATTAGAGTAAGGTAAACAGGTATTGTCTTGAAAAAGGACATTATGGACCAATTATATATTTCCCAATTATAGATCGTGTTAAGGAAAAGACTATTTTGTGGTACATGGAAGGAACTATGTCGAACAAATGATGTACAACCGTCATGACCCAAATTAGTTCTTATCTTTAATCATGATTAATAGAGTATCTAAGTATAAAATGATTTAGCTATATAAATGCGCATTAATTGTTTGTTTAATTATTTTGTTTATTAGACCTTAATGTTGAATTATGTCACATGAGCCAATTGGGAGAATGTAAGATTTTAATATCTTAGTATGTCTCATGTGATGTGATGTGACATGTATTGATGTGTGTTTAGTAAATAAATAATTAAATATTAATGGGCTTAATCATAATTAGATATAAGGGAGGTTGTTTCTGAAGGCCCATTATCTTGATGGAAGCTAATGGATAATAGTTAGGGTTTTTACCTATTTATAGGAAACAGGTCATGTTCCTGGCTATAAGGTATTCTTTTCTCTACCCATCACAAAACGGCTAAACAAACAGCATAGAAAAGAATAGCATAGGAGGCAAAGGAATAGAAATGTGTTTCGTGGCTTTTGATCAAAGGGCATTTGGAGAACTATCTTTCAACTCTAGCAATGGATAAAGGTTAGTAATCTTATTCCTTATTGTCTCTATAATATGTGAAAGTCATGTAATTTCAAGATCCTTATTATTGTAGTTGTAACGAATAAATCAAACTACAACTTATATAGAGAGCTTCTGAAAAGAGCTGCTTCTTTCTGTTTGCTTGATTTCTTTACTCATCCATCTTCTGCACTATTTATACTGACTGCTTAGAACTGGTGTAGACATGGAATAGAAGGGGAAAAATAACACATATATTGACACTATGTTACAGGATGGCATTGGCTTGTCTAGCCATTTTGTGAGTTTGGAGCTTTTTTACAGAACTAGAAGTAATAATGTAATGGCAGATTTTTTTTATCAAATGTTGCATTTGACTTGGGTGTAAAACACTGGCTGGACAATATTACAGCTGTTCTTGTACCAAATTTTGCATCACATGCTAGCTGCTCAGTTGTGATTGCTCATTAATAAAATTGAGTTCATTTTAAAAAAAAAAGTGTAAATGATAGTTACTTTTATAAGATCATTTGGACTGTTCTTCCTATGGTCAATTGGTACCATGGCCCGAACTTAAACGTAATTTAAGATTCGTATTGCTAGCTAGAATGAAAATAATTAGATAACCATGAATAATTCAAAATCAACAATACTTGTCATAACGAGAAAACAAAAAAAAACAAAAAAGAATTAAATAACTATTGTGAATCCATTATCAATTTTTTAATAATTGAATTTCAAATCTACTTCTTCACAAGGTGCTTATACTTTTCCTGAGCATATTCCAGTTTGTTTGTGCATCTGCCACCACCTTTTTTTTTTAATTTCGTTGTGTGATTTTAAGACGAAATCCAGAGCAATCTTATACCTATCTTCGTCATCAACCTGCCATGTAATAATATGTAAGTTTTTAAAATATTAAGTACAATTATACTATTATTGATTAGTGAAAAGAGCGTTATTACCATGATTTTATAGCCATTGTCCCATATACCTTCGAGCATCCATTAACACACCCAAACCCCACAATCATTACTGCAATGAAAACATGCAGAAGATACTAATATTATTAAATGTATCGAAGTAAAACAAAAATATTATTTAACCTTTTTTTTTTGGTAATGTCTTACGATCCATTTCGTTGCTGGCCTATGCCAACAGGTTCTACAAGTTCAAAATTGGAAATGAAGATTTTTGGTGTAGGAGAGTCATAGAAGGATGGATGGTCAAACATGTCATCTAGAAAAAGTGCCTACAGAAAAATAAACGATGGTAAAAATAGTTTAACATTAATAGAAACTATAGTGAGAGTTGGCAGTATACAATACCGTTCTCTTTGCTTGTCTCCTCCTTCTCTCTTGTCCTTCTATGTCAGAATGTGGTGCTGAATCTAGAAGTATGAGCTTCTTTTGGTTTATATCCACCACTAGTAGTATCCAATGTGTTTTTCCATGATTAATTGGAACAAAAATCTAAAAATGAATATATCGTGTAAGTCCTTAAAAAAACCGGAAACATTTAAGAATGAAAACTGAAGAAATTTAAAATAAAGTTTTTGTTTAGACCTAGGACAACGTGTGGCTAATCTTTCCCACAAAGACATTTTGAAAGTTTGTTCTAATTGTATTAGGATTAGTTTGGTACCCCGAAAAAAATTGCTCCAAAATAATTTAAGCATTGAGCTCTAATGAATATACAATTATTTGCTGTCAAGTATGCGAAAAATAAAGAAAAACAAATTTATACTGCGAGGTGTGTTGTGAAGAACCAATGTTCCTTCAAAGACTCCTGAGAAGTCATCATGCTAGCTACCATGTTAATGACCTGTACATTTTACGCAGATTGAGCGAGCTTGCATTTAGAGTTTTATATGATTAAAAAAAATTAATAGTTAAAGATAAAAAGGAAAAGTAGTGTACATCATCTTTAACTTCGGTTCCGGGAAGAATGGTTTTTAAGGTGTCTCTATCACAATAATATATTGTCTTCGCTCTAGAAAGAATTTTTTTCCTGAAAAAAAAATAAAAAATATAAGTTAAAACAACCTTACTTTTTTTTTTATCCAAAAGAGAAATACAATGATACACTAACCCATTTGTTTTATCGTCTTTATCTTTTCCAAAAATGTAGGAGATAACAACTCTGTCAATTTCATTCATTATCATTGACGGTGGAATCTCACATAGCAAAGGCACCCACTACAATTTCGAATTTTAAATAGGTTAGATGAATATTAATACTTAAGTAATAACTAATTATGAAATCACTTGACTTTGGAATGACAAATCCCATTTTTCTTCCGTCGAATGGAGCAGAGA
Organism: Crotalaria pallida; assembly: GCA_037953625.1. Lineage (NCBI taxonomy): Eukaryota > Viridiplantae > Streptophyta > Magnoliopsida > Fabales > Fabaceae > Crotalaria > Crotalaria pallida. Next base: position 126,259,790 of record CM075649.1, read on the forward strand.
CTAGTGGGTCCAGATTCATAAAGAATTTCGACGCCTTTCCTTGAATGTTACGAGAGTTTAAATTTCTTGTGAATAATTCTTCATCAATTTTTTCAGGAGATTTCATCCCAACTTCAGGAGAATAGTTGGTTTTGTCGATCTGATTCCCTGCCATGGCTAATTTAGCTAGTAACTCTCTAGCTGCAGATGAAAGATTTGTTGGGGAATCATTTGGGATATGAGTGTGCGAGTAGACTTGTTTAGGTGTGAGTATCTTATCATGTCGTTCAACATGCTTTGTTAATTTGTTGATGGCTTGTCCTAACGTTTTTACTTCCTTTAATACTTCCTGAAAAAACTGTAAAGTTGTTTGCATCATACTCCCCGGATGGGTTAATACAAATTGATACAAGTATTTTTGCTTTTCCGTTAAAGAAAAAAAAGAACAAGTATATCTGTTATAAAATAATGGGCTTAGTATCACACTCCAAAGAATGGCCATTGTTGATTGTATCATACTGCACGATTGGGCTTAGGCCCATTATGGTTTTAGTAGAGGAGTTTTAGATTTCAAACCCCACTTCTTATCCTAAAACCTTGTTTTAATGTGTGAAATGACGATAATATCTATTATTAAAAAAGCAGTTAAATTTTGAACCTCATAAACTATCTCACACCCCATTTATTATCTTCTGTGCCTAACATTTTTAATAAGACTCCGCTGTCAATCCTCTTGCAGATTGTAAAGAAAAACTTCAAGAAGCATATACAACATTATTATCGAACTTCCATACCCATTCCTTCACAGTTTTCAAGCCAAAATATTTATATATATATATATATATATATATATATATTAAAAAAAAGAGGATTTGTTAATTGCAAACCATAAAATAACTATGTCAAATGCAAAGAAAAACCCATTAATTAAATCTCAAGAAACGAAAAAAACCGAGAAAAAAGAAACTAAAAACAAATTGTGAGCTGTAGGCAAAAACAATACTCCATGTCAGTCTAAGGAATATAGGGTGCCTATCTTGATCAATTCGTTTTTTTATTTAAGAAAAAAAGTATATTTGTTACAAAATACTGGGCTTATAATCATACTCTAAGGAATAGTCATTACTGTATCATACTCCCCGGATGGGCTTAGACCCATTATTGTTTAAAAAATTAAATTTCCATAGACCACAGATTATCTTGTTGAATGTTTATTTTTTTATTTTTCCCATTAAGTATGGTCTCAGTGTATGAGCAAATTAGAGTACAAACTCCTAACACAGTGAGTTATAAAATATAATGGAGGAAGTATAACATTGAAATAATATTTTCACAAAAAAATAAAAAATAAAAATAGTAATACCTTATTTTGGTCTATGGGCGAATCGCTCTTTCGCTTTGGTGTATGAGAGGCCGTGTCTTTTATGTCGTTGTCGCTGTGAAAAAATTGATATTCATGTTAAATAAAACTTAAATAACATAATTAAATTAAGGTAAAAAAATTATTGAATAAAATATACCTGGAAGAAAGATCAATTACTTGTTTGAGAGTTTCTTTTTTGGTTCAACAAGATTTCTTCTCTCCTTCGAGAGTCTTTTTTCCATTACCATTAACTTTTTTTCCTTAGCTTTCGTAGTGATCTTTGAAATTCCAACTTTTTCCATAAAAGTTGTGAATTGTGATGTTAAGAATACTATTGTACATATGAATTTATATAGATTATAAAATAGATATGTTATATATAAAAGATATAAAAAAATGAAGATAACAAAGATATGTAATACATATAAAATAATATTTTATATATAGAAGATATAAATTATGTTATATATAAGATGAAGTTACGGTTAAGGTTAGGGTTACCGGATGAAGTATCCTTTATGTTTTAAATCCCGCTGTGTAGATTAAGTTTTTTATTTCAAACTATCATATTCAGCCTGTAGAAAAAGTTTTTGTTTATTAAAGATATGATCGGTTGTTTCTAAAATCTTGCTATGTACATCCATTATGATTTTATTCAAATTTATTGTCTATTAAAGATATGATTGGTTACATTTTTTTTTTCTTTCTACGTACGTCAATATATTATTATTTCGTAAATCTTTCTTCCCAGGGCAAGACTCCCAACCAAACTTAAATCAAGTTGCAACATGTTGAGCGCTCATGCATGCTGATGGTAGGATCTCCCCTAATTTTTTTATTCTTTGAATTATTTATTTTTTATTTTTTGAAATTCCACCGCTGAAGTTATTTTAATTTGTTAAAGTCATCTTTTAATCTTTTATCTTTAATTGATAAGAACAAATAAAAAAAATACCTAACAATAAAGTTGAATTAAAAAATATCTTTTATCTTTTATCTTTTATCTTTTATATTTGATTGATAAGAACAAATAAAAAAAATACCTAACAATAAACTTGAGTTAACAAAATATCTTTTATCTTTTATCTTTTATTGGAGCTCAAATATTGAATTAAAAAAATATATTTATTTTGATTCTATAAATAGGCAACATAACAAAAAAAAAATAGTAGAAGAATTGACCTAACAATAAAGTTGTGATATGGAGATGCAGAAAAATACCGTTGGTGGTTTATCAACACCTGACTCAGTGGAGGGGACGAACAATGTAAGAACGGCAACATCCCCAAGAAGGTCTCCAAAAAAGTCAAAAATAGAACAAGAGAATGATGAAGAAATCGAACCATTGTTCAATGACACATGTAACATCCTAAATTTAATATGTAATTTAATTAGAATAATTCTAATTGAAGATAATGGAGATCATAGAAGTAGCGACGTGTAGGGTCACAGACCCATCTTAGCCGAGCATATCGAGACGACCCACGATTACACACACTTGTGTTAGCCATATACAGTCGACAATAGTGATTCACCTTGTGCTAACCGACCAAAGACTCAGCCTTCTAAGCTAAAGGTTCGGCCTTCTACCGGCCGACTAGCGAGACACTAAGCCAAACCTCCGTCAACGCCAAGGCATCTCGGCTCCTCGTGTCGAGCATTCCACCTTATTGTCTTATTCCAAGCGAGTACTCCCCCGACCTCGACTACCGAGATCCTATCACACCGAGCAAGAGCCAAGTGCTTATTGCTCAAACGAGCAACTTGCGCATCGACATCCGCGCCAACCGTACAAACGTCCCTTTCAATCGCTGTCTGTCCCTTTCAAATCACTGTTGTCCTTTTCAAATCACTATTGGTGGCTTCCTCAAGAAGCCAATAGATCCTAGCCACTTGTTCCCAAAGCTTCTCAAATAAGCTTCTCTCCAGGACCACACGATCTCTTCTCAAGGAAAAATATAAACAAAACCACGTTCAACACACTAACACACGTGATACTCTTCTTCTTCCTCTTCTACATTTTTCTCCCTAGGGCACTAGTGATAAAATCACTCTTTCTCACCTCCCTTACAGACTCTACTCTCTTAACATTCATTAAACTCCAACCACTCCCAAGAACCAAAGATCATTCCCTCCGTTTTCTCTTGAGCTTCGAGTTCTCCTCAGCATTTCTAAGGCCCTGTTAAGGCATCACCGAAGATTAAAGGGACCATGGTTTATGGAGTCCAAACACGAAGAAAAACCTCATAGAGCATCCTTATCTCTAATGGTTTTGAGGTAAGGAGTGAGTGTTACCTTAGCTTAGGTTTGGGTTCCTAGTGTGTTCATAACGGGTGCTAAGAATGGGTGTTAGGCTAGGATATCGGATATAGATTAAACTTAGGGAAAGAAATGAATAAATAAAAGAACCCAAGAATATGTGTATGTTTGTTAAGCATGATTAAATAGGTGTGAAATATGATGATTGTTGGTGCATATCTAACACTGTGTGAGTAAATACGTCAACCAATCATAAGTGGCCGAGATGGGGGAAAGATGTAGAAAGATGGATAATAGACTAAATGAGGAGCAATAACCAAAGAACAGTAATTAAAACAGAAAGACGAGTGAACTGGTGAAAAGAGAAATGAGCTGAGAGAAAACTCAGAGTGAATGAAAATGAATGAAGTGAATGGTTAATAAATGAAGAGAACTTGCGGGTCGGCCAGTTCTTGAAAGGCATTTGTCCAGGTGGTGTAAGTCGCGCATGTGTCTTGCGTGTAATCGCAAGGGGGACTGTTTGCTTAGACCGTGAACTTGGTGTTCGGCCAGGTCTTGTTAGTCATTTGTCCGGGTGGTGTAAGTCGCGCATGTGTGTGTTGCGTGCAATCGCAAGGGGGACTGTTTGCTTAGACCGAGAACCCGTGGTGTGATTCAGGTCTTGTAAGACATTTGTCCGGGCACTGTAAGTCGCGCACGTGTGTTGTGTGCAATAAGCCGCATGAGGGACTATTTGCCTAGACCGCGCTTGGTGCGCTGTAAGACGCATAAAGGGTAATGCGCAATTATGGACACACGTTTTACCTAAGAGACTTGTGAAATATGAATAAAAACTTGTCAAGACAAATGAATACTGAGAATGGTCAGTGTAACACCCCGCATTTTTCCCGCACGTGTGCGTAAACGGTTTTGACGAAAGAACCTTTGAAATTATGATTTTTCAGAAAAGTGTTTTTCATTAAAAGGGAAATGGAGTGCTAATTTCTATGAATTTTTGGTGAACAAGAAATTTTCATGAGTGAAAAGTGAATGATTTTATTGAGATGGAAAATAATTTTTTTTTTTGCAAAATTGTGATTTTTATTAAAAGTTGATTTTGTAAAAAAAATGATTTTGGGGTCTGTTATCTTTAAAAATCCATAACTTTTAAACCGTAACTTGGAATTTTATGATCCATATATGAAAACGATCGTTTTGAAACCTAGAAATTGAAAATGTAATTTTTAAAATTTTCTAGAGTGGTTTATAAAGATTTATTTTCAGAATATAAGGAAAACGAATTTTTAAGAAAAATGTGTTTTTGTGATGATTGTTTTGGCATGAATTATGTGTGATGTGTGCTTAATTGGATGTGTGTTTAATAAGTTCTGCATGAAATGGTTATGTAAATGTGATTTCCTAAAGTTAATTGCCTTAGTATATGAGTTAGTTATTTTAAGTAGAAATGGTTAGGAATAAATTAATTAATTAGGAAATAAAAATTAGCAAGCCATGTGTAGGTGTGTGAGATTGCCACGGTTTGCATGTGCATGTTTGTGTGTGTATATGTGTCATACGTGGGTGTGTGCATAAGCCTAAGACTTTGGAAGCTTAGTGAGTAAGCAACTAAGTAACTAAACTAGAACCAAACCAAACTAAATTAGGAGGAAAACCCTAACTAGGAAGCCAATTACCCATTCACCCTAGATGACCCCTAAAGCCTAGCCCACTCCTCCATGTTCCCTTGACTTTGAAGACTTAGCCATGAAAATTTATGATAGGACAAAACCGCCCCTCCCTAATTGTGTTGGTCGAATTCACTCAAGGGTAAAAGAAGGAGAGTTCGTGAGTTTATTTAGGTGTGAGGCTTAGTTCATTTCCTTCCACCCATTTCATTTTTCACTCTTCAAACACATACACAACTCTAAAGGGCCATCAAACCTTTAGAGAAAAATAGAGAAATAGAGAAAGAAAGAAAGAAAGTGGTCGTCAGCCTTTAGGAAGAAGAAGAAGGAGATTCACTTTAGACCAAGCCTTTCCCTTTTGAAGATTCAAGTACTAGAAGCCTAAGGAGCCAATCCCTTGGTAGGAAAACCGTGGAGCAAAAAAAAAAGAAATGTAATAGTTTAGAGTTTCTTTTGATTTTTAGTTTGTAGAACCCTTTCTTTTCTTCTTGCATGTCTATTTTTATGGTTTGTAAGATGAAATTATATGTTATTCATTCTTGATCTTGGACATTCATGGACTAGAAGTAATTTTTAATATGTGTAATCCTATGTTTATGATTCGGTTTGTATTCTCTTGCTAGATCTACACATTTTTCTAACTAAAACCAAAAGATCTAGAGTTTTGTTTGAGTTTTGTGAAGCTTAGCATGAATCTTCTTGCATGTATGTTTTTCTTGTTTTAGATCATATGCTTATTTGATAAATTAATTCATGATCTAAGTTAAAGAAAAATTATTTGGTCTTGCATGATTTGATTTCTTGCCAAAACCGTGAGCTATAGTATTTTTAAGAAATAATTTGATAAATGAATTTGTGATTTGAACTTGATCTAAGGTCTTTTAGTCTTGCATGTTAAATTTCCCTTGCTTAAAAGATGATCCATGATGTGTTGTGTGATTCTTTCATGAATAAATGCATGATTTGAATTTACTTGAAACTAAGGTTGAGATCTTTGGGTTTGGTTTGGAAATTTGATGGTGACTAAGTTGATTTATGTGCATATGTTTGATGATCCAAGTTTTTAAAGCATGCATGTTAATTTTAAGTAGAAAAATCATGTTTTTGTTTTATGCTTGTCACGGTTTAGAAGAGAAAAATTTAACAAACAAGTTTTAAATTGATTTTTGAAGTATAAACATGATCTAGCTTGAGTAATTGAGTTTATGTATGTTATATTTTGTATGAGGCCATTCGGCCATACTTGATGAAAATAGGTTTCATGCTTTTGTTATGTGGAAATTTGATGTATGTGCATGATAAGACTAGATCTAGTGGTTTTAGGTGAATCATGTTATTTTGAGAGTCTAAAAATGGTGATTTTGATTTTTATTTAAGAAAGAGTGATGAATTTGAGTTTTTTGTGTATATAATGTGATGTTTTGAAAAGTTTTCCTACATGTTTTGACTTGATTTTGTGACTTTGGTATGTTGAGAATTGAACCAAAAACCTTGCATTTTGTATGATTAGCATTCGGCCATGAGGAATAGAAATAGGAAATTATGTTTGAATCTTATTTTGGTTGCATCCAGAATGAGGCTAATTTAATCTAAAGGCTTATAGAATATATGCATGGAGTCATTAAGTTTAAAAAAAAATGAAACTTTGAAGTGATTGTGCTGTAACTTGTTGTTTGATTCAATTTGTGGAATTTTCTTTTAATGCTCTCGGTTTCTAAGTCCTAAAAGGAAAATAAAATAATTTCATCTAGTGTGTGCTTCTCTGTGTGCATCAATCTTTGTGAAATTTCCTATATATGATTCGGTCACTGTATGCTAGTGTAGCTAGGAAAATTATTTTCATGAAATGACCTTGTGAATGATTGTGTTTTCATATGCATGATGCTGTGTGTGTGATTGGAATGATATGTTGTTTGTTTTGATTTTATTTTCGGTTTTATTAGAAATAAAATAAATAAATTAATATTATAAATAATGTTTGATGATTCAAAGTGTGGCTAGTCTTGCGTAAAGTTGTGAATGTGTTGTTTTATTGATTGTGTTTTGAAAATCTTTATTTGAATTCCCAAAGAATTGAAAAATGTTTTACTGAAAAGTATGATCTAAGAAACTTAATTGATTTGATTTTATTTTCTTAAGTTTTGAATTTTGTTTTAAAGTAAGTTTTCCTCAAGACAAATGAATTCTGTTTTAAAGAAATTAATTCAAAGTTGTTTCGAGGTTTTCATGAAAACATTTGTATCTTTGATTTGGATTTGGAAAACTGTTTGAAAGTGAACAATGTGTTTTCAAATAAAAATGATTTCCAAGTGTTTTCTAAAACAAATTAATGAATTCGTTAAAACGTTTCTAACGCACGGGGAAAAATGCTATAGTTCGGACGATCAACGCAAAGGAAACGAGACGGATTAGCTATGGAAAATCTCGGAGAGTTTTCAAAGGTCTACGGTATTTAAGGTGAGAGAGGGGCTTCCCTTAAGACGTCGTGGTAGTAGGTAACTTATTAAGAGGTCCAATCATTTCAAAGGTTGGACATCCAATCTCATTTAGCGTAGTGGTGTATGTGATAGCAATTGTTTGATTGTTTGTTTGGCTATCCACCCGAACGGCTGAGATTGGTATAGTAAGTATGATATCATGTTTTCTGGTTGATTATGTTTGAGTTCTTTAATTGCCCTCTGATCTATTACTGTTTAAGCAATTATGCTGTTGGGGTGAGGAATAATGCGTTGATAAGAATTAAATTGTAAAGAAAGGAAAGAAAATGTGATTGAAAGAAAAGTGATGATAAATGTTGTATGAGTAAGGAATAATGATGCGAAGTTGAAAAGTGATGGAAGTGAGTTAAGAAATGAGATTGAGATGAAGTATGGGAGTGAGTTGAGTTATGAGATTGAGATGTGGTTTGGCTCTTGTTGTCTTTGGTTTTAGTCTGGGCACTAGTGTTGAGTTGAGCTTACTCCTCCATTAGCGCTCAGCAAGTTTTTATTTTTGGGAAGAAGCTTAGTGTTGAGTTGAGCTTGCTCCTCCATTAACACTCACCCAAAAATATGATTTTTTGAAAACGGTTTTTAGAAGAGATTTTTGAAAGGCTTTTTAGACTTGTCTTTGAAAAAGGGTTTTTGAAAAGTGATTTTGAAAAGCTTGTGTTAAAGGACATATTTTTGAGAAAGTTTTGTGAACCAATATTTGGGAAGGATTTTTGTAAAAAGAAATGTTTTTGAGAAAAGTTTTTGGAATCAATCTTTTTGATAAAGTTTTTGAAAGGATATTTTGGAAAATGCCTTTTGAACAGCCTTTTTAGAAAAGTGTTTTTGGAAACAATATTTTTGGGAAACGTTTTATGAAATGACCCTTTTGAGAAAAATTTTGTGAAAACAATATTCTATGAGCGTTTGTGAAATTAGATTTTTGTGAAAGTTTTTGGAAATAGTGTAACACCCCAAATTTTCGCTTCCTGATGTAATACAATTGTGATTAATGAAAGATTAATTTATAATTACTTTCTTAATCATAATTATATTTCATAAATAAATTAAGTTTAGTATGAGTTAGTATTAGTAATTGCGAAAGTAGAAAAATATTGGAGCAAGAGAATAATATGTAAAAATAAGGTTTTTACATATTAGTCCCTGGAAAAGGACCTAGAAGCAATATTAGGAAGGTATTGGAGGGAAGGGGCATTAAAATAAATATTTTTGAAAAACTGACCAGAATACTCGAGTATTTGTAGAAATACTCGAGTAATCGAGTCAGTGGAGAACTCGTTAGTGCGGTTGATGAGTCAACCCACAACGAATCTCGTTTGTTGACACGAAGTCCACTTCAACCAAGCTTCATTGATGTCGTGTCGTCATGCATGAAGGTTTAATTCGTGTATAAATACTCAGTAATGGACGAAGATCAACCATTTTGGTTGATTCACTCTGAAAACCTTGGCTTAGGGTTTCTAATTTCGTGGTTTGATTCCTCGATCGTGTTTGAGAGTTAAAACGAGAGTGATACACCATTGTAAAGCTCACATCTCGAGCTTTACAAACATATAAAAATCGTGAGTTAAGGTGCTGTGTGGAAGGAGAATCGAGGATCGAAAGGAGAGGGATTGTTGCTGCCAAACCAAGTTCCTCAGGTCTGGAAGCCTACTTGGAGCTCGGATTTTGGTAAGTTAATGAGTTCCCTGAATCTCAAATTCGTTTATACCTCTAGATTAAGTTGCAGAGAACAACTCCTAACCTCTTTCCCTAATTTTTAAAACGATTTTGCATGTTAAATCCTCTGGTCTTGGTTCTCTGTTCAAACTGTGGCTGCATGCAAAGGATTTTTGGGTTTGAGCATCTCCAGCCAATTTCTCTGCAATTTCAGAGTTGAGTCACGAATTTGAGGTAAGGGTGAAGCTATTAATTCACTAGAATAAGAGTATATTGTGTGGAATTAGGTTGAGAGTCAATGAATGACTCTATGGGCATAGTTTGAAATAGGTTTGAGGCTTGGAGGCCCTTCTGGACTTAACTGAAGGTTTGGACATGTTTATTTGGTCACATGCAAGGTGTACCAATGCTGAAAATGGAATGGATATATGTAGAATTGGAATTGGTATGTTAAGTTGTGGAAAAATGCATTTTTATGCATAATTATTGATAATCTGTGATTCAGTGTTAAATGTTGTTAATTCGGTGTTGGAACATGTTTAAAATGTGTAAGGTAAGCTATATTGATCTTTGGTTTGGACTGGAATGGACTATAATCGAAATTGGTATGTTAAAACTTGATTTTAGTGCTGTCTGTCTGCAAACACTCGAGTATTATGGGTAATACTCGAGTATTTTGCCTGTTTTGGGAAATCAATTTTCTGGAAAACTCAAGAACACTCGAGTATTCATATAGAACATTCGAGTATTCTGGAAATTTTTTTTAAGTATATTTCTGGAAATGAAAGAACACTCGAGTCTTGCCTGGGACACTCGAGTATATGGTTGAATCTTTGAAAATTTAGTTCTGGAAACAAAGAACACTCGAGTACCAGGAGGAACACTCGAGTACTTTGATAAACTAAGAAAACACTCGAGTCTGGAAAAGTTTACTCGAGTATTTTTGGATCAGGACAGAAATGCAATTTTACTTTTAACATACCTAATGGAATATCGATTAAGATCAATTATGCTTATGGGAAAAAGTGTCATGTTCCAATAAAAGGACTGGGAAATTATTAACAACAGTTTAACCCACTGAAGGAATAATATTGGATGCACATAATAAGATTATTGGTTAATCTTGGTGTATAATTTTTATGTGCATGCATGCATGGTGTAAGGTTGGGGATAATTCGGTGGTAACTGGCTCGATGACACATTTTGGTAATGTGGGCAGCATTTGGGAATGCTGTTACGTCTTGGTGACGTTGTGTGCACACTATCCGAGCAGTTCCACAATACATGTTGGTCATGTATGCGAATTATTGGAATGAACGTTCAATGGACAATGGAACTGGGAGACATGCATCATTACTCATAATTAATGGTATTAATATAAATGGAATACATTCATCTGCATTTACCTTTGCATTGGATATTTGTAACTGGCTATTGTTACATGTTTTATTTATTCTTATTCGATTATGTGAATTATGTGCTTACCCCTTATTGCCCATGTTAGGTGATGGCACGTTATCTAGCTTGCATCGAGTTGCGCCCGCTCCCTAGCGGAGTGTGGTACTACGAGGACCATCGAGCCACATTTGAGGGTGAGGTGGAGGTGACTCTGTATCACCCCAACCCTTTGGCTCGTGTCCGTCCTCGTAGGTTTCGCATCCCTATTATCTATACTTTGCATGTACCCCCTTTCTATACTTATCATGGACCACCCCCGACTCGACCTGCTCGTCGCTTCCACTCTTTCCGTTTTCGTGCTGCTACTAGATCTCACCCCTCTGCTTCTCGAGTGATTCGAGAGGAGACTCCTATACCTAGTCCGATGAGTCCGGTTCATGGGACACCCTCAGCGGACCCAGTGCCCAGTGGTGGGATACCCACTCAGTCGGAGGAGGTAGAGGAGGACCCGGAGGAGGGCGATGGTGAGGACGAGCCAGTCGAGCACTCCACTGGGAGCCAGTGGGGAGTTGGGGATCCACCAGGTGATGCATAGTATAGATGATTAGGATGTGGGACGGGTGGAGCAGCTGCTGGAAACTTTGGAGATCATGCTATGGAGGAGGATCACTGGACCACCATTGGAGATTTCACATTTTGCTCTATATATATATATATTGTACATATTTTTGAGAGATCTCAGTGAGGTGGTCTTATCTTTAGTTTATATTATGGACTTGTATTTTCGTAACACCTGCTATCTCGACTTTGACTTGGTTGTATGTGACTTTTATGGATGATGATATATATATACCTACTCTTTTCCTATAAATAGTTTATGAATGTGAAGTATCAAGTCAAGGTCACTATTTCCGCTTACTCTGATAATTACGGTATTTTGCTATAATAAGAAATGTTTTCATAAATGATTCTGAAAAGATTTTTAATAACCAAAAATAAACACCAAGTTATTCTATAAGAGCTTTACGAAAGAATTTTTAATTATATCTCTACTCGAGCAAGTCCATATACCCTATTCAAATATTAAAGTAGAGAGTATTTCTTTATAATAAAGTAGTAGAAATAAGAAGGAGTGTGACACCTTTTGTGGTATCAGAGCATAATGGTCCTGATTCTTGATCCTCTCGAGCATAATCTGCCAGAAGTTGCTACAGCTGGGTAAAGTTTCTTAGCTATTTGATTCATTTCATATGGCTTAGTTCTATTAGTGATAGTTTAGAATAGAACTAGATAGATTTCAAAGTCTAGATAGATCTTTAACGACATAGGTCCATAGTGCAGGCTCACTATGGCATCGCGATATAGAAACCATACGAACGATCTGCTGGAAAGGATGGCTACAGTGTTAGAAAATTTGCAGCAGAATCAGCAGCAGCAACATCAACCTCAGCCCGTCAACCCACCTCCAACAGGTGCGGTAGCTGCAGAAGCCAAGACCTTATCGGATTTCAGGAGCTGCAATCCCTCAAAGTTTTCTGGTGGATTTAAACCAGAAGAAGCTAACAAGTGGATCTTGGAGATGGACAAGATCTTTAGAACTTTAGAATGCTCCGATGCCCAGAGGATAGCTTATGCTGTTTTCATGCTGGAGGGAGAAGCAGAACATTGGTGGAATCATACTGCCCAGTTACTCGCTCATGAAGGAAGAGAGGTAACTTGGGAAGTATTCATGGGAGAATTTCTCAAGAAGTATTTTCCTGAGGATTTAAGGAGGAAGAAAGAGGTTGAGTTTCTACAACTCAGACAAGGCAACATGAGTGTAGGAGAATATGCTGCGAAATTTGAAGAACTAATGAAATACTCCCCTTACTATCAGATGAATCCGGATGAGAGGAGTAAATGTATCAAGTTTGAGGGAGGACTGAGACCCGAATTGAAGTCGGTGTTCAGTTATCAAAAGATTCAAAGTTTCCCTACGCTGGTTGACATGTGTAGGATGTATGAGGATGATAAAAGGGCGGAGGCAGTTCAGATTGTGGAAGGAAAGAAGGAACATTCGGGACATGGTCCACAGAGACAGAAGGGGCATGACCATCGTAATAAAGGCCCTTATTCTCATAAGAATAGGGGGAAGGGCAAGATGTCTGATGATCGAAACACCTCTTACAATAATGCTCCTTATTGTGAGAAGTGCAGACGTAATCACTTTGGAAAGTTCTGCTGGTCTCACAGTGGGTGTTTTAACTGTGGAAAACCTGGTCATATTTCTTGCGATTGCAAGGAACCACCCAAGAATGCTCAAAGAGGTTCTACAGACAAGCCCGTGACTCTAGGTAGAGTTTTCACCCTTAGTGGTGCTGAAACAAATCAGACTCCAGGACTCATGCAAGGTACTTATTTGCTCAATGACCAACCTTGTAGAATTCTATTCGATTCAGGAGACACTCATTCATTTGTGTCACTTGAATGTGTGAATCGTTTGAAATTGCCTGTGTCTGAATCACCCTCTTATCTTAGGGTAGAGACCCCTACTAACTCTCCTGTAATCACCTCAAAGGTGTGTCCTAATTGTAAAATTAGGATAGTAGACCGAGTCTTTCAGTTAGATTTGATCTGTCTACCTTTGTCCCAATTGGATGTAATTTTGGGTATGGACTGGATGGTTAGCAACCATGTGGTTATTGATTGTGTTAAGAAAACGCTTTTGTTTAAAGACCCAATCTTGGAGAAGTATCTCTGTTTGGTCTCTCCTGTTGAGCCGGAGAAAGGAGAAAGGTCTGTGGAGGAGATTCCGATTGTTAGGGAATTTTCGGAAGTGTTTTCCGAAGAGATGCCGAGATTACCACCCGAGAGGGAGATTGAGTTTGGAATCGAGTTAATTCCAGGAACTGGTCCCATTTCTATTGCTCCTTATAGAATGGCACCACCCGAGATGGTCGAATTGAAGAACCAGATTGAGGAATTACTGCAAAAACAACTTATTAGGCCAAGTGTATCCCCATGGGGTGCTCCAGTGTTGTTTGTCAAGAAGAAAGATGGAAGCATTAGAATGTGTGTGGATTATAGACAGTTGAATAAGGTGACCATAAAGAACAAGTATCCTTTGCCAAGGATAGATGATCTCATGGATCAAGTAAGAGGAGCTTCGGTGTTTTCTAAGATCGATCTGAGATCTAGATATCATCAGATCAGAATCAAGGAGGAAGATATCCCTAAGACTGCATTTCGATCTCGATACGGACATTATGAGTATGTCGTAATGCCGTTCGGATTAACAAATGCACCAGCCATTTTTATGGACTACATGAATCGGATTTTTAGACCATATCTAGATTCATTCGTGGTAGTTTTCATTGATGACATCCTGATATATTCTAAGAGTCCGGAAGAACATGCCGAACACCTCCGAGTAGTGTTGAAGATTTTGAAGGAGAAGCAACTCTACGCCAAAATCTCTAAGTGTGAGTTTTGGTTAAAAGAGGTCCAGTTCTTGGGGCATGTGATCTCGGAAGGTGGCATAGCAGTTGACCCAGCCAAGGTGGAATCAGTTTTGCAGTGGGTTCGACCAAAGACAGTCACGGAAGTCAGAAGTTTCTTAGGGCTGGCCGGATATTATAGAAGATTTATTGAAGGATTTTCGAAGATTGCATTACCCCTCACCAAGCTGACTAGGAAGGATCAACCATTCGTATGGGATGAGAAGTGTGAAAGGAGTTTTCTGATGCTTAAGGAAAGATTAACATCCTCACCAGTGTTAATCTTACCTGACCCTCACAAGGAGTACGAAGTGTACTGTGATGCATCGGGACAAGGACCTGGGAGTGTTCTAATGCAAGAAGGAAAGGTTGTGGCGTATGCATCTCGTCAACTGAAAGTTCACGAGGTAAACTACCCCACCCATGATTTGGAACTTGCTGCAATAGTCTTTGCACTAAAGATATGGAGGCATTATCTCTATGGCACTACGTTTCGGGTGTTTACTGACCATAAGAGTTTGAAGTATTTATTCGATCAAAAGGAATTAAATATGAGGCAGCGTCGATGGATGGAATTTTTGAAAGACTACGATTTTGAGCTTCATTACCATCCTGGTAAGGCCAATGTTGTGGCAGACGCTTTGAGCCGTAAAGCGATTTATGTGAGTTCCATGATGATTAAGGAAGCGGCTTTGATTGAAGAGTTTCGGGATCTAAGCCTGGTGATGCAAGTGGAACCAGATCAGATTACGTTGGGTATGTTGCAAATTTCTAACGAATTCTTGGCTCGAATTCGAGAATTGCAACGTAAAGATCCGGAATTGCTAGAAAAGAGGGAATTGATGGAAAAAGAAAAGGAGTCAGATTTTTCAGAAGGGTCAGATGGAACTCTTCGTTTTAAAACGAGAATTTGCATACCGAAGAACTCGGAGATTAGGAGGATGATTTTGGATGAGGCACATAAGAGTCAGATGAGTATGCACCCTGGATCGACAAAGATGTACCAGGATTTGAAAAGCATGTTCTGGTGGCCTGGTCTTAAGAAGGATGTAGCAGAATATGTATCGTCATGTTTAATTTGCCAAAAGGTTAAAGTGGAACATCAGAAGCATGGGGGAGTGTTACAGCCCTAGATATTCCACAATGGAAGTGGGACAGCATTTCCATGGACTTTGTGACTGGATTGCTAAGGACAGTTGCAAACCATGACGCGATCTGGGTAATTGTGGACCGTCTTACTAAGTCAGCGCATTTCATTCCGGTGAATATGCACTACTCTTTGGAGAAACTGACCCAGATTTATATTCGGGAAGTGGTACGATTGCATGGAGTACCATCCAGTATTATTTCGGATCGTGATCCGAGATTCATGTCTAGATTTTGGACAAGTTTGCATCAAGCTCTGGGGACGAGACTTAAGATGAGTTCAGCTTATCACCCTCAGACCGATGGATAAACCGAAAGGACCATCCAAACTTTGGAGGACATATTGCGAGCGTGTGTGTTAGAAGAAAGAGGAAGTTGGGATCAGATACTACCACTCGCAGAATTTACATACAACAACGGATACCATACCAGTATCGGTATGGCACCGTTTGAGGCATTGTATGGGAGAAAATGCCAAACCCCTCTATGCTGGTTTCAAGTGGGGGAGAATTTACATCTTGGTCCGGATATGGTACAACAGACAACCGAAAAGATCAGAATGATTCAAGAAAAGATCAGGACTGCGGTGAGTCGTCAGCAGATTTATTCGGATCGAAGAAGAAGACCTTTAGAGTTTGCAGAAGGCGACCATGTATTTCTCAAGATTGTACCGCTAAAGGGTGTGAGTAGAGCATTGAAACCTCAGAAGCTATCACCTAAGTTTATAGGTCCCTATCAAATCCTTAAGCGAGTAGGACCTGTAGCCTACCAAATAGCTCTCCCGCCATCTTTAGCCAACCTGCACAATGTTTTCCATGTCTCTCAATTGAAAAAGTTTGTGCATGATCCAACCTCGATCCTTCAAATTCGTCCAGATGATTTAACCTTACGAGAAAACCTAACCTTTAAAGCTGGCCCAGTGAAAGTGGAAGATAGGAGGACTAAGCAGCTTAGAGGAAAGGAGATCCCGTTGGTCAAAGTTATGTGGCAAAGTGGGAATGTATTCGAGTCAACCTGGGAATTAGAGGATCGAATGCGCAAGGATTATCCTGAGTTATTTTTGTAAGCTGAATTTCGGGGATGAAATTCCTGTTAAGTGGGGGAGTAGTGTAACACCCCAAATTTTCGCTTCCTGATGTAATACAATTGTGATTATTGAAAGATTAATTTATAATTACTTTCTTAATCATAATTATATTTCATAAATAAATTAAGTTTAGTATGAGTTAGTATTAGTAATTGCGAAAGTAGAAAAATATTGGAGCAAGAGAATAATATGTAAAAATAAGGTTTTTACATATTAGTCCCTGGAAAAGGACCTAGAAGCAATATTAGGAAGGTATTGGAGGGAAGGGGCATTAAAATAAATATTTTTGAAAAACTGACCAGAATACTCGAGTATTTCTGGAAATACTCGAGTAATCGAGTCAGTGGAGAACTCGTTAGTGCGGTTGATGAGTCAACCCACAACGAATCTCGTTTGTTGACACGAAGTCCACTTCAACCAAGCTTCATTGATGTCGTGTCGTCATGCATGAAGGTTTAATTCGTGTATAAATACTCAGTAATGGACGAAGATCAACCATTTTGGTTGATTCACTCTGAAAACCTTGGCTTAGGGTTTCTAATTTCGTGGTTTGATTCCTCGATCGTGTTTGAGAGTTAAAACGAGAGTGATACACCATTGTAAAGCTCACATCTCGAGCTTTACAAACATATAAAAATCGTGAGTTAAGGTGCTGTGTGGAAGGAGAATCGAGGATCGAAAGGAGAGGGATTGTTGCTGCCAAACCAAGTTCCTGAGGTCTGGAAGCCTACTTGGAGCTCGGATTTTGGTAAGTTAATGAGTTCCCTGAATCACAAATTCGTTTATACCTCTAGATTAAGTTGCAGAGAACAACTCCTAACCTCTTTCCCTAATTTTTAAAACGATTTTGCATGTTAAATCCTCTAGTTTTGGTGCTCTGTTCAAACTGTGGCTGCATGCAAAGGATTTTTGGGTTTGAGCATCTCCAGCCATTTTCTCTGCAATTTCAGAGTTGAGTCACGAATTTGAGGTAAGGGTGAAGCTATTAATTCACTAGAATAAGAGTATATTGTGTGGAATTAGGTTGAGAGTCAATGAATGACTCTATGGGCATAGTTTGAAATAGGTTTGAGGCTTAGAGGCCCTTCTGGACTTAACTGAAGGTTTGGACATGTTTATTTGGTCACATGCAAGGTGTACCAATGCTGAAAATGGAATGGATATATGTAGAATTGGAATTGGTATGTTAAGTTGTGGAAAAATGTATTTTTATGCATAATTATTGATAATCTGTGATTCAGTGTTAAATGTTGTTAATTCGGTGTTGGAACATGTTTAAAATGTGTAAGGTAAGCTATATTGATCTTTGGTTTGGACTGGAATGGACTATAATCGAAATTGGTATGTTAAAACTTGATTTTAGTGCTGTCTGTCTGCAAACACTCGAGTATTATGGGTAATACTCGAGTATTTTGCCTGTTTTGGGAAATCAATTTTCTGGAAAACTCAAGAACACTCGAGTATTCATATAGAACATTCGAGTATTCTGGAAATTTTTTTTAAGTATATTTCTGGAAATGAAAGAACACTCGAGTCTTGCCTGGGACACTCGAGTATATGGTTGAATCTTTGAAAATTTAGTTCTGGAAACAAAGAACACTCGAGTACCAGGAGGAACACTCGAGTACTTTGATAAACTAAGAAAACACTCGAGTCTGGAAAAGTTTACTCGAGTATTTTTGGATCAGGACAGAAATGCAATTTTACTTTTAACATACCTAATGGAATATCGATTAAGATCAATTATGCTTATGGGAAAAAGTGTCATGTTCCAATAAAAGGACTGGGAAATTATTAACAACAGTTTAACCCACTGAAGGAATAATATTGGATGCACATAATAAGATTATTGGTTAATCTTGGTGTATAATTTTTATGTGCATGCATGCATGGTGTAAGGTTGGGGATAATTCGGTGGTAACTGGCTCGATGACACATTTTGGTAATGTGGGCAGCATTTGGGAATGCTGTTACGTCTTGGTGACGTTGTGTGCACACTATCCGAGCAGTTCCACAATACATGTTGGTCATGTATGCGAATTATTGGAATGAACGTTCAATGGACAATGGAACTGGGAGACATGCATCATTACTCATAATTAATGGTATTAATATAAATGGAATACATTCATCTGCATTTACCTTTGCATTGGATATTTGTAACTAGCTATTGTTACATGTTTTATTTATTCTTATTCGATTATGTGAATTATGTGCTTACCCCTTATTGCCCATGTTAGGTGATGGCACGTTATCTAGCTTGCATCGAGTTGCGCCCGCTCCCTAGCGGAGTGTGGTACTACGAGGACCATCGAGCCACATTTGAGGGTGAGGTGGAGGTGACTCTGTATCACCCCAACCCTTTGGATCGTGTCCGTCCTCGTAGGTTTCGCATCCCTATTATCTATACTTTGCATGTACCCCCTTTCTATACTTATCATGGACCACCCCCGACTCGACCTGCTCGTCGCTTCCACTCTTTCCATTTTCGTGCTGCTACTAGATCTCACCCCTCTGCTTCTCGAGTGATTCGAGAGGAGACTCCTATACCTAGTCCGATGAGTCCGTTTCATGGGACACCCTCACCTGACCCAGTGCCCAGTGGTGGGATACCCACTCAGTCGGATGAGGTAGAGGAGGACCCGGAGGAGGGCGATGGTGAGGACGAGCCAGTCGAGCACTCCACTGGGAGCCAGTGGGGAGTTGGGGATCCACCAGGTGATGCATAGTATAGATGATTAGGATGTGGGACGGGTGGAGCAGCTGCTGGAAACTTTGGAGATCATGCTATGGAGGAGGATCACTGGACCACCATTGGAGATTTCACATTTTGCTCTATATATATATTGTACATATTTTTGAGAGATCTCAGTGAGGTGGTCTTATCTTTAGTTTATATTATGGACTTGTATTTTCGTAACACCTGCTATCTCGACTTTGACTTGGTTGTATGTGACTTTTATGGATGATGATATATATATACCTACTCTTTTCCTATAAATAGTTTATGAATGTGAAGTATCAAGTCAAGGTCACTATTTCCGCTTACTCTGATAATTACGGTATTTTGCTATAATAAGAAATGTTTTCATAAATGATTCTGAAAAGATTTTTAATAACCAAAAATAAACACCAAGTTATTCTATAAGAGCTTTACGAAAGAATTTTTAGTTATATCTCTACTCGAGCAAGTCCATATACCCTATTCAAATATTAAAGTAGAGAGTATTTCTTTATAATAAAGTAGTAGAAATAAGAAGGAGTGTGACAAATAGTACTTTTGAGGAAATCCTGTGAGAGGACGTTTTCAAGGAAGTTTGCAAAAAGTATTTTTGAAAAAGTTTTGTGAAAGGAAGCTTTGTGATTTTATATTCTGGAAAAGTTTTACGAAAAAGTGTTTTGGGGAAAGATAAGGAAGTGAGCTTGGGAAAGTGGATGGAATGAGTTCGGGAAAGTTAATGAAATGAGTTTTGTGAAAGTGATGGCATGAGATGAGCAAGAGTGCGATATGAGATGTTGAATTGTGATGTGATGAATTGGGGAAAAAGATAGCGTTTAGTGGTCGGGTTTCGTTGAAGGGTTGCACCAAGGACGAGCCGACTGTTAGGATTAAGCCGTTTAATAAAGCTATAAAATTTTAAAAGACATTTATATGCGCGGTAAGGTATGAGTGCCGTATCGAAGTAGTGGAGAGGACGATACCCCGGAGTATCTGCGGATATTCGGGTTGTGATTGCAATAGGGGAGGGTAAAGACGGTGATACGTCAAGAAGCCTTGAGTGCTATTCTAGGCGGAATGAATTCCATATGTGGTACGGGCAGATCGGTCCTATGCCGTGGTAAGTTTTGCGCGATCAACTAGAATTAGTACTGTCGCCCCCTATGGCAATTCGAGAACAGTGGGAGGGACTGGAACGGGGCATTTGTGTTTGCCGCTGAGAGCGTGCCATTGATTATGTGAATTGATATGATTTGAGGCTGAGTCCTCCTGGTCTGGGACCATTTATGTGTTGTGACAGCTGTCGTGCCCGCGTGGTAAAGGTCCTGTACTCCTGTTAGCTTCCGACTAGGTTTGGATGGATGACCGAGGAGATGTAGACGTGAGAGCCGTTTGTCCTCAATGATGGTTCCCCAAGTCATTGAGTGAGTTGAAATGATAAGACGTAATAACTTAAAGATTTGAAAAGAAAAGTACAGTAATGATATTGAGTATTGAGTATTGAGTCGAGAAACGAGAATGAGTTAGAGTATATATGATGATGATGATGATGATGTTGTTGTTATGATTTGCTTGCTGCATACTGCTTTATCTTAATAATTGCCTATCGTAAATCCACATAGTCGACATTACATGTTTTGGGTAGCTCACTCTCTCCTATATGTCTATTGGGTATCGGGAAATTTCTGTACGTTTTTTAGACGGAGAAACTGTTAGCTCGTTATGAGGAGGAGAAGGAAACGCGAGAAGCTGCTATGGAAAGTGCCTCCAAGGAGACTAAAGAGGATGACGCTGCTTGCGACCCGAGGGTGTGACAAACCAAGAATCAGAGTAGCGCCGCGGAAGCGTTAGTGGCGATGACTGGAAGTTAGGTAATTCCCTTCCAGAGTTTTGTATTTCCAGTGCAAGTTACGTAAAGTCCTGGCTTTATAGTGCTGTAACCCCAACTGAAGTTTATTTTAGTAATGATGTTTCGTAATGAGTAAACGGGCCGTGTTTTAAACGATGTTTTTGAAAACTAGTTTCAAAGTGCGATGTCTTGTGACATCTCGGTTTGGAACTTGAAAGGTCTTATGCATTTTGAGAACATGAGATTTTAAATCTGTAACTATGTTTTGTAAATACTAATGTTCTCATCCTGCATAACACTTGTTTAAAAAAAAAAATTTGGGCCCAGATTTTCACTATAAACAAGTTGTGGTTTTCAAGTTGCCAAATCGGGGTGTTACAAAATGGTATCAGAGCTGTGGTTGGACTTAAGTAACCTTATGCATGGATTTACATACTCTGTTTGCGCGTTAGTGTTAAGATAGCGATAGACAAGAATAGGAACACTAGGAGTATGCTGACGTTTTCCAGAGGAGTGCCAGTTTTCGTCTGTAATGGAACCGCGAAGCAGTGCTCAGTGCCGTCATGGAACGTTGATTCGTGGTTCGAGTTTTCTTCGTTGAGCTTCTCTTTGATATGAACACCTTTCGTTTGCAATGACCCTAAAACCATAAAAATTTTCTTGCAACTAGAACCCTTCTTTCGTGTTGGAACTTTTCTTGTATGAACCCTATGCATGTCAAATCGCTTTGGCATGATGTTGGAAAAGCCTTGATCATTGATGAACCCAAAGTTTCTCTTTGGACTTTGACCCAACATTGTTCTTTCCTAAAGCTTTTGCTGAGAGATATGAGTCCTCTAAGTTGGGGAGTAGCTGGAAATGTGAAGTTTTGAGGAGAAGTTTGTTTAGGCATGAATTGATGATAAGGATGTAGCCCTAGGCGTGGTGGTGTCTTGACTTTAAACGAAAGTAACTCTGTTCCCTTTGAACGCTGTTTTGATACCTTGAACCCCCAGTCCTTTGTTTTCCATGAAACCGTATTGTTTCTATCCCACCTTGTTTGAACCCCAAGAGACTACTTTTGTAAGTAATCTGTTTAATCTGCTTTTGAGAGCGATGAACGAACGGCGCATATTCGAGAGTGCGACGACGGCTACGGTTAAAAGGGAAAGAATTTCTTCAAGGAGCTACGTGTTCACGCATTTACCAGACTCTTCGCAGCATTTCTCGAGGACGAGAAATCTATAAGTTGGGGAGAATGTAACACCCCGCATTTTTCCCGCACGTGCGTAAACGGTTTTGACGAAAGAACCTTTGAAATTATGATTTTTCAGAAAAGTGTTTTTCATTAAAAGGGAAATGGAGTGCTAATTTCTATGAATTTTTGGTGAACAAGATATTTTCATGAGTGAAAAGTGAATGATTTTATTGAGATGGAAAATAATTTTTTTTTTTTGCAAAATTGTGATTTTTATTAAAAGTTGATTTTGTAAAAAAAATGATTTTGGGGTCTGTTATCTTTAAAAATCCATAACTTTTAAACCGTAACTTGGAATTTTATGATCCATATATGAAAACGATCGTTTTGAAACCTAGAAATTGAAAATGTAATTTTTAAAATTTTCTAGAGTGGTTTATAAAGATTTATTTTCAGAATATAAGGAAAACGAATTTTTAAGAAAAATGTGTTTTTGTGATGATTGTTTTGGCATGAATTATGTGTGATGTGTGCTTAATTGGATGTGTGTTTAATAAGTGCTGCATGAAATGGTTATGTAAATGTGATTTCCTAAAGTTAATTGCCTTAGTATATGAATTAGTAATTTTAAGTAGAAATGATTAGGAATAAATTAATTAATTAGGAAATAAAAATTAGCAAGCCATGTGTAGGTGTGTGAGATTGCCACGGTTTGCATGTGCATGTTTGTGTGTGTATATGTGTCATACGTGGGTGTGTGCATAAGCCTAAGACTTTGGAAGCTTAGTGAGTAAGCAACTAAGTAACTAAACTAGAACCAAACCAAACTAAATTAGGAGGAAAACCCTAACTAGGAAGCCAATTACCCATTCACCCTAGATGACCCCTAAAGCCTAGCCCACTCCTCCATGTTCCCTTGACTTTGAAGACTTAGCCATGAAAATTTATGATAGGACAAAACCGCCCCTCCCTAATTGTGTTGGTCGAATTCACTCAAGGGTAAAAGAAGGAGAGTTCGTGAGTTTATTTAGGTGTGAGGCTTAGTTCATTTCCTTCCACCCATTTCATTTTTCACTCTTCAAGTACTAGAAGCCTAAGGAGCCAATCCCTTGGTAGGAAAACCGTGGAGCAAAAAAAAAAAGAAATGTAATAGTTTAGAGTTTCTTTTGATTTTTAGTTTGTAGAACCCTTTCTTTTCTTCTTGCATGTCTATTTTTATGGTTTGTAAGATGAAATTATATGTTATTCATTCTTGATCTTGGACATTCATGGACTAGAAGTAATTTTTAATATGTGTAATCCTATGTTTATGATTCGGTTTGTATTCTCTTGCTAGATCTACACATTTTTCTAACTAAAACCAAAAGATCTAGAGTTTTGTTTGAGTTTTGTGAAGCTTAGCATGAATCTTCTTGCATGTATGTTTTTCTTGTTTTAGATCATATGCTTATTTGATAAATTAATTCATGATCTAAGTTAAAGAAAAATTATTTGGTCTTGCATGATTTGATTTCTTGCCAAAACCGTGAGCTATAGTATTTTTAAGAAATAATTTGATAAATGAATTTGTGATTTGAACTTGATCTAAGGTCTTTTAGTCTTGCATGTTAAATTTCCCTTGCTTAAAAGATGATCCATGATGTGTTGTGTGATTCTTTCATGAATAAATGCATGATTTGAATTTACTTGAAACTAAGGTTGAGATCTTTGGGTTTGGTTTGGAAATTTGATGGTGACTAAGTTGATTTATATGCATATGTTTGATGATCCAAGTTTTTAAAGCATGCATGTTAATTTTAAGTAGAAAAATCATGTTTTTGTTTTATGCTTGTCACGGTTTAGAAGAGAAAAATTTAACAAACAAGTTTTAAATTGATTTTTGAAGTATAAACATGATCTAGCTTGAGTAATTGAGTTTATGTATGTTATATTTTGTATGAGGCCATTCGGCCATACTTGATGAAAATAGGTTTCATGCTTTTGTTATGTGGAAATTTGATGTATGTGCATGATAAGACTAGATCTAGTGGTTTTAGGTGAATCATGTTATTTTGAGAGTCTAAAAATGGTGATTTTGATTTTTATTTAAGAAAGAGTGATGAATTTGAGTTTTTTGTGTATATAATGTGATGTTTTGAAAAGTTTTCCTACATGTTTTGACTTGATTTTGTGACTTTGGTATGTTGAGAATTGAACCAAAAACCTTGCATTTTGTATGATTAGCATTCGGCCATGAGGAATAGAAATAGGAAATTATGTTTGAATCTTGTTTTGGTTGCATCCAGAATGAGGCTAATTTAATCTAAAGGCTTATAGAATATATGCATGGAGTCATTAAGTTTAAAAAAAAAATGAAACTTTGAAGTGATTGTGCTGTAACTTGTTGTTTGATTCAATTTGTGGAATTTTCTTTTAATGCTCTCGGTTTCTAAGTCCTAAAAGGAAAATAAAATAATTTCATCTAGTGTGTGCTTCTCTGTGTGCATCAATCTTTGTGAAATTTCCTATATATGATTCGGTCACTGTATGCTAGTGTAGCTAGGAAAATTATTTTCATGAAATGACCTTGTGAATGATTGTGTTTTCATATGCATGATGCTGTGTGTGTGATTGGAATGATATGTTGTTTGTTTTGATTTTATTTTCGGTTTTATTAGAAATAAAATAAATAAATTAATATTATAAATAATGTTTGATGATTCAAAGTGTGGCTAGTCTTGCGTAAAGTTGTGAATGTGTTGTTTTATTGATTGTGTTTTGAAAATCTTTATTTGAATTCCCAAAGAATTGAAAAATGTTTTACTGAAAAGTATGATCTAAGAAACTTAATTGATTTTATTTTATTTTCTTAAGTTTTGAATTTTGTTTTAAAGTAAGTTTTCCTCAAGACAAATGAATTCTGTTTTAAAGAAATTAATTCAAAGTTGTTTCGAGGTTTTCATGAAAACATTTTTATCTTTGATTTGGATTTGGAAAACTGTTTGAAAGTGAACAATGTGTTTTCAAATAAAAATGATTTCCAAGTGTTTTCTAAAACAAATTAATGAATTCGTTAAAACGTTTCTAACGCACGGGGAAAAATGCTATAGTTCGGACGATCGACGCAAAGGAAACGAGACGGATTAGCTATGGAAAATCTCGGAGAGCTTTCAAAGGTCTACGGTATTTAAGGTGAGAGAGGGGCTTCCCTTAAGACGCCGTGGTAGTAGGTAACTTATTAAGAGGTCCAATCATCTCAAAGGTTGGACATCCAATCTCATTTAGCGTAGTGGTGTATGTGATAGCAATTGTTTGATTGTTTGCTTGGCTATCCACCCGAACGACTGAGATTGGTATAGTAAGTATGATATCATGTTTTCTGGTTGATTATGTTTGAGTTCTTTAATTGCCCTCTGATCTATTACTGTTTAAGCAATTATGCTGTTGGGGTGAGGAATAATGCGTTGATAAGAATTAAATTGTAAAGAAAGGAAAGAAAATGTGATTGAAAGAAAAGTGATGATAAATGTTGTATGAGTAAGGAATAATGATGCGAAGTTGAAAAGTGATGGAAGTGAGTTAAGAAATGAGATTGAGATGAAGTATGGGAGTGAGTTGAGTTATGAGATTGAGATGTGGTTTGGCTCTTGTTGTCTTTGGTTTTAGTCCGGGCACTAGTGTTGAGTTGAGCTTACTCCTCCATTAGCGCTCAGCAAGTTTTTATTTTTGGGAAGAAGCTTAGTGTTGAGTTGAGCTTGCTCCTCCATTAACACTCACCCAAAAATATGATTTTTTGAAAACGGTTTTTAGAAGAGATTTTTGAAAGGCTTTTTAGACTTGTCTTTGAAAAAGGGTTTTTGAAAAGTGATTTTGAAAAGCTTGTGTTAAAGGACATATTTTTGAGAAAGTTTTGTGAACCAATCTTTGGGAAGGATTTTTGTAAAAAGAAATGTTTTTGAGAAAAGTTTTTGGAATCAATCTTTTTGATAAAGTTTTTGAAAGGATATTTTGGAAAATGCCTTTTGAACACCCTTTTTAGAAAAGTCTTTTTGGAAACAATATTTTTGGGAAACGTTTTATGAAATGACCCTTTTGAGAAAAAGTTTGTGAAAACAATATTCTATGAGCGTTTGTGAAATTAGATTTTTGTGAAAGTTTTTGGAAATAGTACTTTTGAGGAAATCCTGTGAGAGGACGTTTTCAAGGAAGTTTGCAAAAAGTATTTTTGAAAAAGTTTTGTGAAAGGAAGCTTTGTGATTTTATATTCTGGAAAAGTTTTACGAAAAAGTGTTTTGGGGAAAGATAAGGAAGTGAGCTTGGGAAAGTGGATGGAATGAGTTCGGGAAAGTTAATGAAATGAGTTTTGTGAAAGTGATGGCATGAGATGAGAAAGAGTGCGATATGAGATGTTGAATTGTGATGTGATGAATTGGGGAAAAAGATAGCGTTTAGTGGTCGGGTTTCGTTGAAGGGTTGCACCAAGGACCAGCCGACTGTTAGGATTAAGCCGTTTAATAAAGCTATAAAATTTTAAAAGACATTTATATGCGCGGTAAGGTATGAGTGTCGTATCGAAGTAGTGGAGAGGAAGATACCCCAGAGTATCTGCGGATATTCGGGTTGTGATTGCAATAGGGGAGGGTAAAGACGGTGATACGTCAAGAAGCCTTGAGTGCTATTCTAGGCGGAATGAATTCCATATGTGGTACGGGCAGATCGGTCCTATGCCGTGGTAAGTTCTGCGCGATCAACTAGAATTAGTACTGTCACCCCCTATGGCAATTCGAGAACAGTGAGAGGGACTAGAACGGGGCATTTGTGTTTGTCGCTGAGAGCGTGCCATTGATTATGTGAATTGATATGATTTGAGGCTGAGTCCTCCTGGTCTGGGACCATTTATGTGTTGTGACAGCTGTCGTGCCCGCGTGGTAAAGGTCCTGTACTCCTGTTAGCTTCCGACTAGGTTTGGATGGATGACCGAGGAGATGTAGACGTGAGAGCCGTTTGTCCTCAATGATGGTTCCCCAAGTCATTGAGTGAGTTGAAATGATAAGACGTAATAACTTAAAGATTTGAAAAGAAAAGTACAGTAATGATATTGAGTATTGAGTATTGAGTCGAGAAACGAGAATGAGTTAGAGTATATATGATGATGATGATGATGATGTTGTTGTTATGATTTGCTTGCTGCTTACTGCTTTATCTTAATAATTGCCTATCGTAAATCCACATAGTCGACATTACATGTTTTGGGTAGCTCACTCTCTCCTATATGTCTATTGGGTATCGGGAAATTTCTGTACGGTTTTTAGACGGAGAAACTGTTAGCTCGTTATGAGGAGGAGAAGGAAACGCGAGAAGCTGCTATGGAAAGTGCCTCCAAGGAGACTAAAGAGGATGACGCTGCTTGCGACCCGAGGGTGTGACAAACCAAGAATCAGAGTAGCGTCGCGGAAGCGTTAGTGGCGATGACTGGAAGTTAGGTAATTCCCTTCCAGAGTTTTGTATTTCCGGTGCAAGTTACGTAAAGTCCTGGCTTTATAGTGTTGTAACCCCAACTGAAGATTTTAGTAATGATGTTTCGTAATGAGTAAACGGGTCGTGTTTTAAACGATGTTTTTGAAAACTAGTTTCAAAGTGCGATGTCTTGTGACATCTCGGTTTGGAACTTGAAAGGTCTTATGCATTTTGAGAACATGAGATTTTAAATCTGTAACTATGTTTTGTAAATACTAATGTTCTCATCCTGCATAACACTTGTTTAAAAAAAAATTTGGGCCCAGATTTTCACTATAAACAAGTTGTGGTTTTCAAGTTGCCAAATCGGGGTGTTACAAAATGGTATCAGAGCTGTGGTTGGACTTAAGTAACCTTATGCATGGATTTACATACTCTGTGTGCGCGTTAGTGTTAAGATAGCGAAAGACAAGAATAGGAACGCTAGGAGTATGTTGACGTTTTCCAGAGGAGTGCCAGTTTTCGTCTGCAATGGAACCGCGAAGCAGTGCTCAGTGCCGTCATGGAACGTTGATTCGTGGTTCGAGTTTTCTTCGTTGAGCTTCTCTTTGATATGAACACCTTTCGTTTGCAATGACCCTAAAACCATAAAAATTTTCTTGCAACTAGAACCCTTCTTTCGTGTTGGAACTTTCCTTGTATGAACCCTATGCATGTCAAATCGCTTTGGCATGATGTTGGAAAAGCC
This sequence comes from Crotalaria pallida, assembly GCA_037953625.1. Lineage (NCBI taxonomy): Eukaryota > Viridiplantae > Streptophyta > Magnoliopsida > Fabales > Fabaceae > Crotalaria > Crotalaria pallida. The sequence continues at coordinate 126,288,239 of CM075649.1, forward strand.
TTGATCATTGATGAACCCAAAGTTTCTCTTTGGACTTTGACCCAACATTGTTCTTTCCTAAAGCTTTTGCTGAGAGATATGAGTCCTCTAAGTTGGGGAGTAGCTGGAAATGTGAAGTTTTGAGGAGAAGTTTGTTTAGGCATGAATTGATGATAAGGATGTAGCCCTAGGTGTGGTGGTGTCTTGACTTTAAACGAAAGTAACTCTGTTCCCTTTGAACGCTGTTTTGATACCTTGAACCCCCAGTCCTTTGTTTTCCATGAAACCGTATTGTTTCTATCCCACCTTGTTTGTGTAAAATCAAGTCTCCGATTAAGGCGGATTAATTTTGATGATGACAATGTAATTAAATTATGGACTTAAAGTGAAGAATGCAAGCCCAACATTAAAGAAGATCAAGTGCTTAGTTATTTATTCATTCTCATTTAATTTTAATGTATTTTATTTTATTTATGAGATTGGGTAGTTTAGGTTTTTATTCTCACATAAGGTCACATGATAATTATGCATGAAAGGTTGAGATTAAAACCAATTAGGCTTGAAGAGAGAATTGAAAACAATGTTAGAAAAACTTAATTTTTCCAACATTAAGCAATTCACTCGAGTGATTCTAAAAACACTCGAGTGATTTATGAATTTTCAGTAATATAGCCGTTGGATAAAGTAAAAAGGCAACCCTATCAGAGTTGACCAAAAAACTCGAGTGTTTTCAAAAAGACTCGAGTGTTTTGGGTCTGACAGCAATTTTTCTAAACGTTAGAAGAGGACAAAAAGGAAGAATAACTTGGTTTTTCCTTCCCTTTTGTCCCCTCACTTATATTCTGAAGTGTTGACCTCATTTACTAGAACAAGCAAATACTCTTTCATTGAATCCCATCTCTCTTAAGTGTTAAAATCTTTTCTCTCTCTAAACTCAACCAAGCATTCATCTTTATTATTGTCTTAGTGAGTTAAGAGAGTGTGCTTTAATTGTAAGAGAATTATTTATTGTACAATTCTCAAACACTCATACACTTCTTGTTCTAAAAATCTTGGTTGGTAACCAAGTGTACCTAAGTGGGTCTTAGGTTCATTCAAGACTTGAGAGGTTCTCAAGCAAGGGCTAAGAGGTTCTTAGCTTTGGTGGAGCTCTTGGAGGTTCCAAGGAGCAAAAGAAGAAGGGACTCTTCATCATCAAATCAAGTTGGGGTAGAAATTTCAAGAGTTTGGTACACTCTTGAAAAGGGTTAGGATTGAGTGAGGAATCACAATTTAGCCTTGTAATTTCTAACAATTTGATTACTAGTAGAAACTCCTAAGTTGATTAGGGGGACTGGATTAGCACTCTAGATTGAGTGTGAACCAGGATAAATTGGTGTTGTCTCTCTCTTTATAGCTTTCTTAGATTTCAAGAAAAACCAAACCCTAAGTTCTCAAGAAAGGGGCTTTTACAATTCAAGTAGAAATTGGTAGCAATTAAATTGTTTTCAACTTGTTATACCTTCATTTAATTGCCCTCTACTTTGATTAATATCAGCTCTTGCCTAGTCTTTAAGATATTGAATCATTTGGCTAAATTTCTCTGAAACTGAATATTTCTGTTCTGCATAAAACACTCGAGTGTTTTCCAAATCACTCGAGTATTTAGTAGGTTTTCACTCGAGTGTTCTTAAAATCACTCGAGTAAATTGCCCAGTTTCAGAAAATCAAGCTTTTGATCAATTATATTTTAATTGCACCGAAAATTAGTTACTGTTGCTTTCATATTACTATTCACCCCCCCTCTAGTAATTTCTAAGCCCGCTTGTTGGTTTCCAACAAGTGGTATCAGAGCTCGGTCGAAAGATCGAGCGTAAAAGCTTTTTCGAAAAGATCCTTTGGAAACTATGGGCTCTAGCAATTATCAAGAAGGATCCTCTTCAATAAACTGCCCTCCATTCTTTAATGGTGAAGGGTATGCTTATTGGAAGGTTCGGATGAGAGTTTTTATTGAAGCAATAGACACCGATATTTGGGATGCAATAGAGGATGGTCCATATATTCCTAGACATATGATAAATGGGGAAGTCGTTGAAATTCCTAGGAAAAGTTGGAGTGATGATGATAAAAAGAAAGTATCCTATGATTTAAAAGCTAAGAACATCATCTTCTCCGCTTTATCCCATGATGAATTTTATCGAGTTTCTCAATGCAAGTCGGCTAAGGAAATGTGGGACACTTTGGAAGTCACACATGAAAGAACAAGTGAAGTAAGAAATGCTAGATTAAATTCTTTAACACATGAATATGAATTATTTCACATGTTCCCGAATGAATCTATTGATGACTTACAAAAGAGGTTTTCACATATCATTAGTCACTTGATTTCTCTAGGAAAGCAATTTCGTGATGGTGAAACTACTCACAAAATTTTGAGATGCCTTGATAGAAAATGGCAACCAAAGGTCACCGCCATCAAGGAGTCCAAGGATTTGAACACTATGGACTTGGCAACCTTGTTTGGGAAGCTCAAGGAACATGAGATTGATCTATCAAGACTTAGCTCACATGAGGAGTTGGACAAAAAGAAGAAGAGCATCTCTCTCAAGGCCTCAACCAAAGTTGTAAAAGAGGTTGAAGATGACTCTACAAGTGAGAACTCCGATCATGCACTCAATGAGGAGGAAATTGGATTATTTGCGAAAAGATTCAATAAATTCCTCAAGGGTAAGAAGAGTGGCTCATCATCAAGAGATAGAAGACCCAAGGAACAAAAATCAAAGAACAAGACTTCAAGTGATGTAGTGAAGTGTCATGAATGTGGAGGCATTGGACATATAAGGATGGAATGTCCTACATACTTGAGAAAGAGTGAAAAGAAGACCCAAGAGGGGAAAGGCAAGAGAGATTACATTGTGTGGGATGCACCGGAGAAGGAAGCAAACTCATCATCAAGTAGCTCGGATGATGAAGTTGCAAATCTATGTCTCATGGCTAGAAGCAACAATGAAGCCTTAAGTGCCAAGAGTGAAAATGAGGATGAGGTATCATCTCAAAGTTCTAGCTTTTCCTCTTCCTCTATTCCTTATGATGATTTGCTCAATGAGTATAATGAAATGTTGACACAATTTGAAAAACTAGCTAAGGTTAACAAGGAAAAAGGAAAGAAAATTTTGGAGTATCAAAAAGAAATCAATGAATTGGAAAAATACATAAATGATTTGAAACTCCAAAATGCATCCTTAGAACTTGCTAGCTCTAGTCATGTTTGTGATTGTGCAAATCCTAAGGAAACTATCACTCATTGTGAGAAATGTGACTTTCTTGAAAATGAAATAAAAGATTTGAAACACAAACTCACAATATCAAATAGTGATAGAAACCTAGACCGGATAATTAATTCTCAAAGAAATTATTCAAACAAAACCGGTTTAGGATATGTCCATAAGAAAAAGGACAATAAAAATGTTGGTTCACTTTCTAAAATTGATTATACAAAGAAACCAACTTGATTTTATTGTGGAAAGTTTGGACATACAAACAATAGGTGCCACATAAAACATTTTGAAATTCAAAAGGGCACTTATGTTTGGATTAAAAAGGAAGAAGCACCAAAAGCTAACCCAAAGGGACCCAACATAATTTGGGTACCCAAAATGAGAAAATGATTGTGTCTTGTAGGTGTGCCTTAGAACCGAAAAGAAACCGTGGTATCTTGATAGTGGATGTTCAAGGCACATGACGGGAGATGAGCGGAACTTCATAGAGCTTACTCCTCAAGAAGGTGGATATGTCACTTATGGAGACAACAACAAAGGCAAAATTCTTGGGATTGGTAAAGTCGGTAATTCTTCCAACTTGGTTATTGATAATGTACATTATGTTCAAGGATTAGAACACAATCTTTTGAGCATTAGTCAACTTTGTGATATTGGTAACCATGTATTATTTACCTCTACCCAATGTCTCATAAAAAGTGACAAAGATGAATCTATTAAATTTGTTGGCAAAAGGTCTAATAATACTTACTTGGTTGAATAAAACAATATCACCTCTTTAGTCTCTACTTGTCTAGTTAGCAAAGAGAGTGACACTTGGTTATGGCACCGTAGGACCGCTCACATTAATGTAAATCAATTAAAGAAACTACAATCAAAAGACTTAGTAGTTGGATTACCAAAGCTAGATTTTAAAATTGAAGGTGATTGTACTCCTTGTAAAAAGTGCAAGCACACCAAAAACCATTTTGGTTCTAAAAATGATGTGTCCACAAAAAGACCATTAGAAATGCTTCATATGGACTTGTTTGGACCTTCTCAAGTAAAAAGCTTTGGTGGCAACTACTATGGTTTGGTGATTGTTGATGACTTTTCTAGATTTACATGGACATTATTTTTAAGTGCAAAGAGTGAGACCTACAAATCTTTTAAACGCCATGTTAAACTTGTGCAAAACCAAGTAAACCAAAAAGTAATTACTATTAGAACCGACCATGGTGGTGAATTTGAAAACTACAAGTTTGATAGATTTTGTGATAAACATGGTATTGAACACCAATATTCCGCACCAAGAACTCCGGAACAAAATGGAGTGGTAGAGCGGAAAAATAGGGTGTTAGAGGAACTTGCAAGAACCATGCTAAATTATTCTCAAGTACCTCATTATTTTTGGGCCGATGCCGTTAATACGGCTTGCTATGTCATGAATAGAATTCTAATTAGGCCCATGCTCAAGAAAACCCCCTATGAGCTTTACAAAGGAAGAAAACCAAATATATCCTACTTTCATGTTTTTGAATGCAAAGTTTATGTGCTAAATAATGGAAAAGATCATCTTGGAAAATTTGACTCCAAATCCGATGAGGGAATATTTTTGGGTTATTCTTCACATAGTAAAGCATATAGAATTTTTAATAAAAGAACTATGACTATTGAAGAATCTATTCATGTGGTTTTTAATGAGTCTTCGAAAGAAGATGGTGTTTTAAGTGATGGTTGTGATGAAGGTTTTGAGTTTTCAAAAGATGAAAAAGGGAAGGAGATTTTAAAGGATGAAGGAGAAGTCAAAAATGACCTTGATCCGGCTTGGAAAACGGTGAAAGCTCACCCTATTGACAATGTCATAGGAGACCTTTCAAAGGGAGTATTAACTCGTAGGACAATTCAAAACATTTGTCATTTTGTTTCCTTTGTTTCTCAAATCGAACCAAATTCAATTAAGGAAGCAATTTTGGATGAACATTGGGTTATGGCCATGCAAGAAGAACTAAATCAATTTGTTAGAAATGATGTTTGGGAATTAGTGCCTATACCCGATGATCATACCATAATTGGTTTAAAATGGATTTATAGAAATAAATTTGATGAATCGGGTTTGATTATAAGAAACAAAGCTAGACTTGTTGCCCAAGGGTACAACCAAGAGGAAGGTGTTGATTATGATGAGACCTTTGCTCCGGTTGCACGCCTTGAGGCAATCCGAATCTTGCTTGCCTTTGCATCAATTATGAAATTTACTCTTTATCAAATGGATGTGAAGAGTGCTTTCTTGAATGGTTTCATAAATGAAGAGGTGTATGTTAAGCAACCACCCGGTTTTGAAAGTCATGAATTTCCAAACCATGTTTATAAATTGAAAAAGGCTCTTTATGGATTAAAACAAGCTCCTAGAGCTTGGTATGATCGATTAAGTACCTTTTTATTAGAAAATGACTTTCAAAGAGGAAAGGTTGATAATACCCTATTCATCTATAAAACCAAAAAGGCCATTTTGTTAGTGCAAATATATGTAGATGATATTATCTTTGGTGCCACTAACGTGTCCTTGTGTAGCAAGTTCTCTAATTTGATGAAAAAGGAATTTGAGATGTCCATGATGGGGGAGCTCAAGTTCTTCCTAGGACTTCAAATCAAGCATGTCAAGGAGGGGATTTTTGTGCATCAAGGAAAATATTGCAAGGAGCTCCTTGGAAAATTCGGAATGGACAAATGCAAAGAAGCCTACACTCCCATGAGCACATCATGCTACCTAGACAAGGATGAACAAGGTACACCGGTTGATATTAGTAAATATAGAGGCATGATAGGTAGTCTTCTATATCTTACCGCATCTAGACCGGATATTATGTTTAGTGTATGCATGTGTGCCCGTTTTCAAGCTAATCCTAAGGAATCACACCTATCCGCGGTCAAACATATTTTTAAATATCTTAAAGGAACAATTAACTCCGGATTATGGTATCCTAGTGATACTAGTCTTAGTTTGGTTGGTTATTCGGATTCCGACTTTGCGGGATGCAAGCTTGATCGCAAAAGCACTAGTGGTACTTGCCATTTATTGGGAAGTTCATTAGTGTCATGGTTTTCTAAAAAGCAAGCTTGTGTTGCTCTTTCCACCGCCGAAGCGGAATATATCGCCGCCGGTAGTTGTTGTGCTCAACTCTTGTGGATGAAACAACAACTATTGGATTTTGGTTTGAAACTTGAAAATATTCCTATTAAGTGCGATAACACGAGTGCAATCAACTTAACTAAGAATCCGGTGTATCACTCAAGGACTAAACACATTGAAATTAGACATCATTTTCTAAGGGATCATGTTCAAAAGGGTGATTGCACAATTGAATTTGTAAGTACCACAAATCAATTAGCGGACATTTTTACAAAACCCTTACCAAGGGATACCTTCTATCATATAAGAGGTGAACTTGGTATTTTAGATGAGTCTAGTATAAACTAATTGATTTGTGCCATTTGAAAATCACCAAATGTGTCTAAATTTAATGTGTAGTGATACTTGATTGAATTTGCCTTGAGAGCTTAAAAATTTATGCTTTAACTGTGTGTGATTATGTTTTCTATCTATTGTCTTCATTATTTGTGGTGGATTTTGTGTTTTGTGTTTTAAAAACTGTGTTTTAAGCTTAACTAATAAAAAGACTCGAGTGTTCCTAAAAACACTCGAGTAATTTTAATTCCAAATTAAATCAATTTTATTTGAAAAAGTTTTTTAGCAGGTCTGATGGAAAACACTCGAGTGTTTACAAAAACACTCGAGTGAATCTCAGTTTTCTGAAAATCAAACTTTCGGGCAGCACGCGAGTGAATTTCAATTCACGCGAGTGTTTTTCAGGTTTTCTGAAAAACACGCGAGTGTTTTCAAAAACACTCGAGTGAATCGCAGTTTTCTGAAAATCCAATTTTCGGCCAACACGCGAGTGAATTCAAATTCACGCGAGTGTTTTTCAGGTTTCATGAAAAACACGCGAGTGTTTTAAAAAACACTCGAGTGATTTCATCAGATTTAGTCTGATGCTGCTGCGATTTTGCCCAGTTTTGCACGAATCTCTCTCTCTTCTCACTCGAGTTTTCTCAGCTCTCTCACCTCTTTCATCACATATTTCACCCAAAATCAATATTTCTTTCATTTTTCAACAAGATTTCATCTTCTAAACTCATTCCCATCCTTTATTTCACATCAAATCCACATTTTTAACCCCCAAATTCATCATTCCCTTTCAAAACCCTAACTTTCAAAAACCCCAATTTTCTCCAAAATTTCTTCTAGTTTTCAATTATAAGTGCAAATGGCTTCATCATCGGATAGAAGAAAATGGAAGAAGCCTAGAATGGAGGAACCAATTGAAGAGGAGGATGATTTCTACCATAGAGCCAATTGCATTGAGAGGGAGAGAAAGTTTGCTTCCAACGATTATGCTACTCAAACATGGGTAAGTGAAGCTTATCTCAATAGTAGAGGATTCCCTTTTGTAGATGCCCTCAAAACTCAAAAGCTTATGGGTTTCATATCGTTTAATGGCCCTATTTACATTAGGCTAGTTAGACAATTTTATGCTAACTTTAGGCCGGTTGGGAATTCTTATGAGACCTCCGTGTTAGGAAATCGTTTTGAGGTTACCCCCAAGGCTTTATTCCAAGTCTTTGGGATTTCACGATCGGGCGAAGGTACATCAAAAGGGGAGGTTGACCCTATTTTCCGAAAACTACTCCGCCTCGATCGTGCATATCTCAAGGGCGAGAAGCGAGCGAACCAAATGACCGCCGACAATAGAGTCCTTCACTATATTGTTAGCCATATTTTGTTGCCCCAAACTTCTCCAAATTACTCCCGCCCTATTCAAATTGAACTTAGAGCTATGGATGCCATTTTAAATGGTAATGTTTTGAATTGGGCTTCCATTATCCTTGCCAAGATGAACCAAGCCTCCGACTCTAAACCCAAGCAACACCTCCCTTACCCAATGCATGTGTGCCGACTCCTTTAACATTTTGATGTTCAAATTCCTGAAATCGAGTCTGTTGTTCGTCTACCTGAGAAGACTCATGCCTTTTCTGACATTTCTTTGGGAAAGATGGATATCGAATACTACGGTAATCGATGTTTATATTTTGATGAGGCGGCTATTCTGAAGGCTCAGGGGAATGTTCAGCAGGCTGCGGATCAGCTGGGTGTTGATTCTCAGCAGCTAGAGGAGGAGCAGGCTGCTTTTGACCAGCAGGCCGGAGGGAGTGGGAGTGTGCCCTATGATGACCCTACTGATGGAATTAATTTTGATATGCCGGAGTCCTGGAACTCCCAATTTGCACAGCACAGGGTCTATATGGATGAGAGGCTGGATATCTTTGATGGGAAGTTTGCCTCCATGTTATGACTGGTCGGGCTGATAGGATTGATGGACGCTTGGATGCTTTGGAAATCCAAGCTCAAGAGCAAAGGGCAACCTTATTCGACATGAGAGCTCAGATGGACCTCCAACATTCTGCTCTTCATGGTAGACTTGACGCACATTCCGATCGTATGGATGCTAGCTTTGGCCATGTGCGCTCCGACCTCAGTCAGATTCTGTCAGCTCTTGGGCGATTTCAGCCATATCCTCGCGATGATGATCAGCAGCCACCCTCTGTCTGAGTCCGGATGTTCCTTTGCACTTCTTTTTTTTTATGACTATGTCTTTATTTTAGCTATGTTGAACTTTTTGAGTATTATGTTGTTTTTGGAGTTGGGTGTACTTTGATTCAAACTCTAGTTTTATGGTCTATTTATGGTTTGTTGGAATGATGAATTTATGACATCTATGCATTACTCATGTTTTCTTCATAATTTTCATGTTCTTCAAAGTTTCGTTATTGCTTCATAGTCATATTTTTCTTATTATTTACTCTTCCGGGGTAAGTTTTCTTATTGGTATCCCTCATTATCCACCTTGTTTCCAAATTGTATCTTTTTTGATCATGACAAAAAGGGGGAGAAAGGAGATTAAAGAGAAAGAGCATATTTTTTTCTGCTTTCTTGCTTATACTCTGATGACTTATGCTCTTGCTCTGATACCAATGAGAACTTGATTATTTTTATTATTGTATTACGTTGTGCTTGGCATTTTCTGGATTGTACAGGTTAAAAAGGTTCCTAGATTGAGGGGGAGCTCTCAAGTGCTAGAGGTTTAATTATTTTGTCATCATCAAAAAGGGGGAGATTGTAAAATCAAGTCTCCGATTAAGGCGGATTAATTTTGATGATGACAATGTAATTAAATTATGGACTTAAAGTGAAGAATGCAAGCCCAACATTAAAGAAGATCAAGTGCTTAGTTATTTATTCATTCTCATTTAATTTTAATGTATTTTATTTTATTTATGAGTGGGTAGTTTAGGTTTTTATTCTCACATAAGGTCACATGATAATTATGCATGAAAGGTTGAGATTAAAACCAATTAGGCTTGAAGAGAGAATTGAAAACAATGTTATAAAAACTTAATTTTTCCAACATTAAGCAATTCACTCGAGTGATTCTAAAAACACTCGAGTGATTTATGAATTTTCAGTAATATAGCCGTTGGATAAAGTAAAAAGGCAACCCTATCAGAGTTGACCAAAACACTCGAGTGTTTTCAAAAAGACTCGAGTGTTTTGGGTCTGACAGCAATTTTTCTAAACGTTAGAAGAGGACAAAAAGGAAGAATAACTTGGTTTTTCCTTCCCTTTTGTCCCCTCACTTATATTCTGAAGTGTTGACCTCATTTACTAGAACAAGCCAATACTCTTTCATTGAATCCCATCTCTCTTAAGTGTTAAAATCTTTTCTCTCTCTAAACTCAACCAAGCATTCATCTTTATTATTGTCTTAGTGAGTTAAGAGAGTGTGCTTTAATTGTAAGAGAATTATTTGTTGTACAATTCTCAAACACTCATACACTTCTTGTTCTAAAAATCTTGGTTGGTAACCATGTGTACCTAAGTGGGTCTTAGGTTCATTCAAGACTTGAGAGGTTCTCAAGCAAGGGCTAAGAGGTTCTTAGCTTTGGTGGAGCTCTTGGAGGTTCCAAGGAGCAAAAGAAGAAGGGACTCTTCATCACCAAATCAAGTTGGGGTAGAAATTTCAAGAGTTTGGTACACTCTTGAAAAGGGTTAGGATTGAGTGAGGAATCTCAATTTAGCCTTGTAATTTCTAACAATTTGATTACTAGTAGAAACTCCTAAGTTGATTAAGGGGACTGGATTAGCACTCTAGATTGAGTGTGAACCAGGATAAATTGGTGTTGTCTCTCTCTCTTTATAGCTTTCTTAGATTTCAAGAAAAACCAAACCCTAAGTTCTCTAGAAAGGGGCTTTTACAATTCAAGTAGAAATTGGTAGCAATTAAATTGTTTTCAACTTGTTATACCTTCATTTAATTGCCCTCTACTTTGATCTTGCCTAGTCTTTAAGATATTGAATCATTTGGCTAAATTTCTCTGAAACTGAATATTTCTGTTCTGCATAAAACACTTGAGTGTTTTCCAAATCACTCGAGTATTTAGTAGGTTTTCACTCGAACACTCGAGTAAATTGCCCAGTTTCAGAAAATCAAGCTTTTGATCAATTATATTTTAATTGCACCGAAAATTAGTTACTGTTGCTTTCATATTACTATTCACCCCCCCTCTAGTAATTGCTAAGCCCGCTTGTTGGTTTCCAACAGTTTGAACCCCAAGAGACTACTTTTGTAAGTAATCTGTTTAATCTGCTTTTGAGAGCGATGAACGAACGGCGCATATTCGAGAGTGCGACGACGGCTACGGTTAAAAGGGAAAGAATTTCTTCAAGGAGCTACGTGTTCACGCATTTACCAGACTCTTCGCAGCATTTCTCGAGGACGAGAAATCTATAAGTTGGGGAGAATGTAACACCCCGCATTTTTCCCGCATGTGCGTAAACGGTTTTGACGAAAGAACCTTTGAAATTATGATTTTTCAGAAAAGTGTTTTTCATTAAAAGGGAAATGGAGTGCTAATTTCTATGAATTTTTGGTGAACAAGATATTTTCATGAGTGAAAAGTGAATGATTTTATTGAGATGGAAAATAATTTTTTTTTTGCAAAATTGTGATTTTTATTAAAAGTTGATTTTGTAAAAAAAATGATTTTGGGGTCTGTTATCTTTAAAAATCCATAACTTTTAAACCGTAACTTGGAATTTTATGATCCATATATGAAAACGATCGTTTTGAAACCTAGAAATTGAAAATGTAATTTTTAAAATTTTCTAGAGTGGTTTATAAAGATTTATTTTCAGAATATAAGGAAAACGAATTTTTAAGAAAAATGTGTTTTTGTGATGATTGTTTTGGCATGAATTATGTGTGATGTGTTCTTAATTGGATGTGTGTTTAATTAGTGCTGCATGAAATGGTTATGTAAATGTGATTTCCTAAAGTTAATTGCCTTAGTATATGAGTTAGTAATTTTAAGTAGAAATGATTAGGAATAAATTAATTAATTAGGAAATAAAAATTAGCAAGCCATGTGTAGGTGTGTGAGATTGCCACGGTTTGCATGTGCATGTTTGTGTGTGTATATGTGTCATACGTGGGTGTGTGCATAAGCCTAAGACTTTGGAAGCTTAGTGAGTAAGCAACTAAGTAACTAAACTAGAACCAAACCAAACTAAATTAGGAGGAAAACCCTAACTAGGAAGCCAATTACCCATTCACCCTAGATGACCCCTAAAGCCTAGCCCACTCCTCCATGTTCCCTTGACTTTGAAGACTTAGCCATGCAAATTTATGATAGGACAAAACCGCCCCTCCCTAATTGTGTTGGTCGAATTCACTCAAGGGTAAAAGAAGGAGAGTTCGTGAGTTTATTTAGGTGTGAGGCTTAGTTCATTTCCTTCCACCCATTTCATTTTTCACTCTTCAAACACATACACAACTCTAAAGGGCCATCAAACCTTTAGAGAAAAATAGAGAAATAGAGAAAGAAAGAAAGAAAGTGGCTGTGAGCCTTTAGGAAGAAGAAGAAGGAGATCCACTTTAGACCAAGTCTTTCCCTTTTGAAGATTCAAGTACTAGAAGCCTAAGGAGCCAATCCCTTGGTAGGAAAACCGTGGAGCAAAAAAAAAAGAAATGTAATAGTTTAGAGTTTCTTTTGATTTTTAGTTTGTAGAACCCTTTCTTTTCTTCTTGCATGTCTATTTTTATGGTTTGTAAGATGAAATTATATGTTATTCATTCTTGATCTTGGACATTCATGAACTAGAAGTAATTTTTAATATGTGTAATCTTATGTTTATGATTCGGTTTGTATTCTCTTGCTAGATCTACACATTTTTCTAACTAAAACCAAAAGATCTAGAGTTTTGTTTGAGTTTTGTGAAGCTTAGCATGAATCTTCTTGCATGTATGTTTTTCTTGTTTTAGATCATATGCTTATTTGATAAATTAATTCATGATCTAAGTTAAAGAAAAATTATTTGGTCTTGCATGATTTGATTTCTTGCCAAAACCGTGAGCTATAGTATTTTTAAGAAATAATTTGATAAATGAATTTGTGATTTGAACTTGATCTAAGGTCTTTTAGTCTTGCATGTTAAATTTCCCTTGCTTAAAAGATGATCCATGATGTGTTGTGTGATTCTTTCATGAATAAATGCATGATTTGAATTTACTTGAAACTAAGGTTGAGATCTTTGGGTTTGGTTTGTAAATTTGATGGTGACTAAGTTGATTTATGTGCATATGTTTGATGATCCAAGTTTTTAAAGCATGCATGTTAATTTTAAGTAGAAAAATCATGTTTTTGTTTTATGCTTGTCACGGTTTAGAAGAGAAAAATTTAACAAACAAGTTTTAAATTGATTTTTGAAGTATAAACATGATCTAGCTTGAGTAATTGAGTTTATGTATGTTATATTTTGTATGAGGCCATTCGGCCATACTTGATGAAAATAGGTTTCATGCTTTTGTTATGTGGAAATTTGATGTATGTGCATGATAAGACTAGATCTAGTGGTTTTAGGTGCATGCATGTTATTTTGAGAGTCTAAAAATGGTGATTTTGATTTTTATTTAAGAAAGAGTGATGAATTTGAGTTGTTTGTGTATATAATGTGATGTTTTGAAAAGTTTTCCTACATGTTTTGACTTGATTTTGTGACTTTGGTATGTTGAGATTTGAACCAAAAACCTTGCATTTTATATGATTAGCATTCGGCCATGAGGAATAGAAATAGGAAATTATGTTTGAATCTTGTTTAGGTTGCATCCAGAATGAGGCTAATTTAATCTAAAGGCTTATAGAATATATGCATGGAGTCATTAAGTTTAAAAAAAAATGAAACTTTGAAGTGATTGTGCTGTAACTTGTTGTTTGATTCAATTTGTGGAATTTTCTTTTAATGCTCTCGGTTTCTAAGTCCTAAAAGGAAAATAAAATAATTTCATCTACTGTGTGCTTCTCTGTGTGCATCAATCTTTGTGAAATTTCCTATATATGATTCGGTCACTGTATGCTAGTGTAGCTAGGAAAATTATTTTCATGAAATGACCTTGTGAATGATTGTGTTTTCATATGCATGATGTTGTGTGTGTGATTGGAATGATATGTTGTTTGTTTTTATTTTCTTTTCGGTTTTATTAGAAATAAAATAAATAAATTAATATTATAAATAATGTTTGATGATTCAAAGTGTGGCTAGTCTTGCGTAAAGTTGTGAATGTGTTGTTTTATTGATTGTGTTTTGAAAATCTTTATTTGAATTCCCAAAGAATTGAAAAATGTTTTACCGAAAAGTATGATCTAAGAAACTTAATTGATTTGATTTTATTTTCTTAAGTTTTGAATTTTGTTTTAAAGTAAGTTTTCCTCAAGACAAATGAATTCTGTTTTAAAGAAATTAATTCATAGTTGTTTCGAGGTTTTCATGAAAACATTTTTATCTTTGATTTGGATTTGGAAAACTGTTTGAAAGTGAACAATGTGTTTTCAAATAAAAATGATTTCCAAGTGTTTTCTAAAACAAATTAATGAATTCGTTAAAACGTTTCTAACGCACGGGAAAAATGCTATAGTTCGGACGATCGACGCAAAGGAAACGAGACGGATTAGCTATGGAAAATCTCGGAGAGGTTTCAAAGGTCTACGATATTTAAGGTGAGAGAGGGGCTTCCCTTAAGACGCCGTGGTAGTAGGTAACTTATTAAGAGGTCCAATCATCTCAAAGGTTGGACATCCAATCTCATTTAGCGTAGTGGTGTATGTGATAGGAATTGTTTGATTGTTTGTTTGGCTATCCACCCGAACGGCTGAGATTGGTATAGTAAGTATGATATCATGTTTTCTGGTTGATTATGTTTGAGTTCTTTAATTGCCCTCTGATCTATTACTGTTTAAGAAATTATGCTGTTGGGGTGAGGAATAATGCGTTGATAAGAATTAAATTGTAAAGAAAGGAAAGAAAATGTGATTGAAAGAAAAGTGATGATAAATGTTGTATGAGTAAGGAATAATGATGCGAAGTTGAAAAGTGATGGAAGTGAGTTAAGAAATGAGATTGAGATGAAGTATGGGAGTGAGTTGAGTTATGAGATTGAGATGTGGTTTGGCTCTTGTTGTCTTTGGTTTTAGTCTGGGCACTAGTGTTGAGTTGAGCTTACTCCTCCATTAGCGCTCAGCAAGTTTTTATTTTTGGGAAGAAGCTTAGTGTTGAGTTGAGCTTGCTCCTCCATTAACACTCACCCAAAAATATGATTTTTTGAAAACGGTTTTTAGAAGAGATTTTTGAAAGGCTTTTTAGACTTGTCTTTGAAAAAGGGTTTTTGAAAAGTGATTTTGAAAAGCTTGTGTTAAAGGACATATTTTTGAGAAAGTTTTGTGAACCAATCTTTGGGAAGGATTTTTGTAAAAAGAAATGTTTTTGAGAAAAGTTTTTGGAATCAATCTTTTTGATAAAGTTTTTGAAAGGATATTTTGGAAAATGCCTTTTGAACACCCTTTTTAGAAAAGTCTTTTTGGAAACAATATTTTTGGGAAACGTTTTATGAAATGACCCTTTTGAGAAAAAGTTTGTGAAAACAGTATTCTATGAGCGTTTGTGAAATTAGATTTTTGTGAAAGTTTTTGGAAATAGTACTTTTGAGGAAATCCTGTGAGAGGACGTTTTCAAGGAAGTTTGCAAAACGTATTTTTGAAAAAGTTTTGTGAAAGGAAGCTTTGTGATTTTATATTCTGGAAAAGTTTTACGAAAAAGTGTTTTGGGGAAAGATAAGGAAGTGAGCTTGGGAAAGTGGATGGAATGAGTTCGGGAAAGTTAATGAAATGAGTTTTGTGAAAGTGATGACATGAGATGAGCAAGAGTGCGATATGAGATGTTGAATTGTGATGTGATGAATTGGGGAAAAAGATAGCGTTTAGTGGTCGGGTTTCGTTGAAGGGTTGCACCAAGGACGAGCCGACTGTTAGGATTAAGCCGTTTAATAAAGCTATAAAATTTTAAAAGACATTTATATGCGCGGTAAGGTATGAGTGTCGTATCGAAGTGGTGGAGAGGAAGATACCCCGGAGTATCTGCGGATATTCGGGTTGTGATTGCAATAGGGGAGGGTAAAGACGGTGATACGTCAAGAAGCCTTGAGTGCTATTCTAGGCGGAATGAATTCCATATGTGGTGCGGGCAGATTGGTCCTATGCCGTGGTAAGTTCTGCGCGATCAACTAGAATTAGTACTGTCGCCCCCTATGGCAATTCGAGAACAGTGAGAGGGACTGGAACGGGGCATTTGTGTTTGCCGCTGAGAGCGTGCCATTGATTATGTGAATTGATATGATTTGAGGCTGAGTCCTCCTGGTCTGGGACCATTTATGTGTTGTGACAGCTGTCGTGCCCGCGTGGTAAAGGTCATGTACTCCTGTTAGCTTCCGACTAGGTTTGGATGGATGACCGAGGAGATGTAGACGTGAGAGCCGTTTGTCCTCAATGATGGTTCCCCAAGTCATTGAGTGAGTTGAAATGATAAGACGTAATAAATTAAAGATTTGAAAAGAAAAGTACAGTAATGATATTGAGTATTGAGTATTGAGTCGAGAAACGAGAATGAGTTAGAGTATATATGATGATGATGATGATGATGTTGTTGTTATGATTTGCTTGCTGCTTACTGCTTTATCTTAATAATTGCCTATCCTAAATCCACATAGTCGACATTACATGTTTTGGGTAGCTCACTCTCTCCTATATGTCTATTGGGTATCGGGAAATTTCTGTACGGTTTTTAGACGGAGAAACTGTTAGCTCGTTATGAGGAGGAGAAGGAAACGCGAGAAGCTGCTATGGAAAGTGCCTCCAAGGAGACTAAAGAGGATGACGCTGCTTGCAACCCGAGGGTGTGACAAACCAAGAATCAGAGTAGCGCCGCGGAAGCGTTAGTGGCGATGACTGGAAGTTAGGTAATTCCCTTCCAGAGTTTTGTATTTCCGGTGCAAGTTACGTAAAGTCCTGGCTTTATAGTGCTGTAACCCCAACTGAAGTTTATTTTAGTAATGATGTTTCGTAATGAGTAAACGGGCCGTGTTTTAAACGATGTTTTTGAAAACTAGTTTCAAAGTGCGATGTCTTGTGACATCTCGGTTTGGAACTTAAAAGGTCTTATGCATTTTGAGAACATGAGATTTTAAATCTGTAACTATGTTTTGTAAATACTAATGTTCTCATCCTGCATAACACTTGTTTAAAAAAAAATTTGGGCCCAAATTTTCAATATAAACAAGTTGTGGTTTTCAAGTTGCCAAATCGGGGTGTTATAGTCGGTGGGTGCCGAGCTAAGAAAATGCAAGACATAATAAAAGAGTAAAAGTGAAAATGGTCGGAATGGGACGAATAAAAGTGAATGACATAAGATAAAGGAGAAACTAAGTAAGAGTCGAGCAAAATGATATCATATTGGTATGGCCGAATAAAATAATGATGCTTGAATATGATGCATGTTGGACCGAGTATTATGATTATGTGTATATTTGATTAGTTGTGTTTGACTTGGTAGGTCGGTATGTCATATTAGAAACTGCTTACTTAAGTTTTGTGTAATGCTCACCTCCTTACCATTTTTCAGGTACCGAGTCCGAGCAAACAGAATCCCTGGCCAAGCAGGTTCACTCTCCCTCACAGGGAGAGTAGGTCTTTAGTCGGACAACGGTCCATGTTCTCGGTCCTCTAGCCGAGCAAAACACTGATGTAGTATTTATTTTGAATATGTAAAAGAGAATGTTTTGGAACTATAGTGTTGTGCACTTCAGTGCTTTATGTAAGCCTGTCTTTTGGTCAACATTTTCGTAAGATATGAATGCAAACGAAATTAGTATGTTATTCAAAGAAATTTTTTTGGACTTCAAAGAAATTTTTTTCAAGTCCAAAAATTGATTAAGGGTAATTATTAGAAGGGTGTTACAACACATCTCCGTATTTGAAGCCTTCAAGGAGTCAGGCTTTGAAGCTGGTAAAGATCCATTCTTTGAAAGTGACAAATATCTCCATTGATTTCAGAACATGTTTCCCACCGACAGGTCGCATGGGTTTGAGTAAATCATACGAAGAGCTTGCTCTTTATGTCTTTGGTGTTCAACTCCCTAAACCGTAAGTTATCAATTTTATACTTTTTTTTAATTTGTACAAAAAAATTTCTACTAACAAAATTATTTTGAAATGTTATTGACTACATTGAGGTGTTGTTTAATGTTGGTGATGTTGAACTGACAAGGGAGTATATAATCAATAATCTTGTCCCTGCAAAACCCATCAACCCTGCTGTGAGTTATTTTAATATCATGTCTAATTCTTTGACTTTATGTTTTATTTTTTCTTGTAATGTCTAATTAATGTACAATTATCTTTAATATTTTGTTGTAGATTATTGACTTGATGACGTTAAAGGTGAAATATAATACACAACAACTATATCGTAAAACAAGTTGTTCTTTACCATCTTCATTCGCGGTAAGTCTTATTATTTAATTAGTAGAATTTTTTTAGTATATAATTATTGCAATTTTAAATTTTTTTCCGCATTTGTATTGCTAGGATGATGTACTTGTTGATAGGATTTCCACTAAAGAAATCCATGCCAAGTACCTCGAGTATATGCCTCCTATTTTGAAGGATCTCAATTATGTAAGTTTTCTTCCTAAAGTTATAAATATTTTTGATTGTATAAATATGTAAGTTATAAATATATTAATATTTTTTTTTCGGAATTAACACATGAATTAATTTTTTTAAAACACTTGTTATAATTTCAGATCTACATCCCTCTTCATGATTACATTAGGGAGAGTCATTGGTATTTAATCGTTCTATGCATCAAGAATAATTGGATATATTTGATGGATTCATTTAAGGAGTACGAAGAGTATAGGAAAAACCAGATATACCGTGTGGTAATTTTTTTATGTCAACTTTACTTTTACATGAATTATCTTTAATTGGCAACATGTAATTAAGTAGTTAACAACAACTTCAAATATAGGTCCATGCATTGAAAGAGATGTTGCCACCGGGACTCACAAATATAGATGATTGGCCACTGAAGGATGTATATAGGGTACCTAACTGCGGCGAAAGGTGTATATACCGAAACGTTGAATATATAACTTTTTAAGTTTTCTTAACCAATAATCATTTTAATCACTAACAATTACTTTGTGCAGCCAAACATCGGCGCTATGGATATTGAATTAGATGAATATGGAACACAAGTTTTCACCCAAAGTATTTGGAGTGGTAAGTATCACTTATAATTTTACATGATTCGAAACATTTATACTCATTGATATAACATTAATTGATTTTATGTAGATGTATGACCATGGGGTCAGAATGAACACGACTCTGAATTTCGTAGATGCCTACTTCAGCGGATGCCACCAGCATGTTCGCCATCGCACAGATGCCATGTTACGAGAATGGGCAAATTAATTAGATGCTTTTAGATCTTTTTTCTTTTTACATAATTACATTATTTAAGATTGATTTTGATTTATTTTTTATTTTTTAAGATTTACATTTATTTAAGATTGGTTTTGATTTATGTTTGAATTTATATAACGTTTATTTAAGATTGGTCTTGTTTTATATGTTTGATTTAGTTAACGTTTATTCAAAAGAAATTTCGTGCACCGCCAATGGATGAAGGAATCCAATTAATCGTGATAAATAAAAAGGAATACTAGTATTAAAACACAACCATATAATCGTTAATAATACCCAAATCCCATCTAGATTGCTTTGCTTGCATTTTAGCTAAACAAATCAACAGCGTTCAGTAACACCAAGCTCCTAATCTATAAAAATAAAAAAAGTGGACATTTACTTTGTACCAAATAAAAAAAATCTACATAGTACTTGGGATGGGAGCTATCCAATTCCTAATACCCAACATGCCCCATGTTCCTGAAAACTCATATTAGTAAACAGCTAAACAAATGCTACTAAACAAATCTCACCAATGGTGAATAGCATCATAAAAAAGCGAATATTTCCATTTTCTAAGTCCTACTACTCCAATATGAACCAGAAAAGAGAGTGATCCATTTCTTTATGGATCAATCATGAAAATTTCTAGTTAGAAGGTGAACCATTTTTACAGAAAGGTCAGATATGGATATGCATACTTCAACTTCTCTAAATGCATTAGAAATATAACAGAAGTTCACAATCAAAGTACTAGAAGGCCACTTAATTTTGTGCAGAGGAAACATTGACAGGCGACATGCATTTCACAAAAGAGACCTGGTCTCCACTTGATGCATTTCGACTCACAACAGGTACAAGACCATTCTCAGCATTTTCCAAAGCAATGTCTGTGTCACCAACAAAAAATGAAAAGAACCAAATACGATCAGCAAAAAAAGACGATCACCAAACAGAACAGAACAGAAAAGGAAAAAAGAACAAACAGTCCTAAGCATCAATTTTTTAAACAGAACAAAATTCAACAACACTTCATAACAAACCTGCAAAGCGACATAATTGCAGACCATTCATTTGTCTCTATACATTCGATTAAGTTGAATTATCAGTATGGGATTGGCGTGGGTTTCCACCTACAACATATAATGAATTAACTATATGAAACACAACTCCATTACTTGGTGCATTTCACATTAAATAAATATACAACAATTTATACAAAATTACTAAAACATTAATAATATAAAACTTACTTGTTCCATTACCATTATTCATGACAGAATTAAGCAAATCACACATACTAGTGTCATCACCGACATTAGATGCCCCACTAACATGCTGCAACGTTTATTTACAATAATCATTTAGAAATCATAACTCATGCAATGAATAAAACAGTATATTCATTAGGAGAACATATTACTTGATTTGGAACTGGGACTCGAGGGAATTGCGGATGTAAGGGAGTTATTCCATAAGGATATAAGGGCATCCCTTGCCATGACGGAGCTATTCCATAAGGAGGACGTATTCCATAAGGGGGAGCTATTCCATAAGGATATAAGTTCTGTTGACGGGTTAAAAGCGAGACACCTATAGTAGGGTCCTTTTTAGATACGCCGGTAGGATCAGTGGATTTAATTTTCTATACAAATCAAAATAATGTCAACATATCAATACAAGAATACATACATTAAGAAATAGAAAGCATAACATTGATTCGTTATAATGCAAACAATTGACATGAGCTTACACAGACCGTATTTGGAAAATGTGTCACACTGTCAGGCTTCATATCCGTCGATAGACTTCCACCATTAACTGACCTTTTCCTTTTCATCTACAAAATTAAATCAATATATTCAAAATAAAATAAAAAGCATATACAACTAATAATTAAATGTTCAAAATCGACCCTACAAAACTTACGGAGTCCTTGACTCCTTCTGTCGATGACATCGACTCATTAACTTTTGATAAACTTTCGTTACTAACCGACATACTCCCTCGCTGAAACAATAGTAAATTAAACATTCATATCAGAGTAGGTAGCCAATACAACAAGTAAACCATTTTAACAAATACACATTATCACAAAATTAATAATTAAATGATCATAATCAAACCTACATAACTTACAAAATCATTGACTCCTCCTTGTGTCGATGACATCGGCTCATTAACTTTCGATAAACTTTCGTTACTAACCGACATACTCCCTCCCTGAAACAATAGTAAATTAAACATTCATATCAAAGTAGAGAGCCAATACAACAAGTAAACCATTTTAACACATACACAAAAACATAACGTTAATAATTAAATGTTCAAAATAGACCCTACAAAACTTACGGAGTCCTTGACTCCTTCTTCTGTCGATGACATCGGCTCATTAACTTTCGATAAACTTTCGTTACTAACCGACATACTCCCTCGCTGAAACAATAGTAAATTAAACTTTCATATCATAGTAGGTAGCCAATACAACAAGAATAAACTGCCGACAAGGCATTGCACCAGTATTTTCCCCTTGCATGCCTCACTGCTTGCAGCATAAAATATTGATGCTTAATAAATAGAATGGTAAAAAGAAGACACTAGAAAAGCAAGCTCTACAATCATAACAGAAGCAACGCCAACAATATAGGAAAGTTGTTGTATTTTTTTAATCTTTTTAACCATGGGACAATATAAAGTACCTCATTTCCTTTGTTGCCATAACTAATGGAAATTTCTTGATCAATCTGCAAGGGACTTTGAGCAGCTTTGCAATCAAGAAAACATTTGAATTAAAAGGGAATAGTGTTGACGGAAAGGACCAACTTGAAACAACTTAAAAATTCAAGGACCGAATTGGGTTGTTTATTAATATATATCCTGGATCCATATATACTTAATATATATCAATACAACACTATCACTATGAAAAATAAAAGAAAAACAATAATTTAAAAAGTATTTGGATGAGTGCTTACATGGAAAGGAAAATAACCTTTTAACATCCAATAAAATCAAGACAACAACTTACCATGGTTGAAAAAGTCAATGCCAGGGACAAGACCCTCTACCCAAACAGTGTCACCTTGTGTTGCATTAGTTGTCATTTCCTTGGTTTGATTATCAGATTTTTTAACCTGGCTTCCTGCAATAAACCCTCCATGTTTTAGAATCATTTCAACTCAAAAATTAAAAGAGTACCAAATAATGACCTTTTTTTATGGATAAAAAAAGAAGAGAGGATTCTTGTACCAAACTTGGAAAAACAGATAGAGTCACTGTTTTCATTATCTTCACCATTTGCGGAAGTCTTGAAACTTTTGCTATCAAGAATGCAACAGTCGTAAACTTGTATTTCTGGAAATACATAAGAACGAGGCAAAGGAATGTTCAAAGCACGGCTTCAAAATACTGAATTCGCCCTAGCATGAAGGCAAATTTGCTATCAGCCTCTAAGGGTTCAAACATGGAGAGAAAACATATTAAACAAACAAATATTTGGAATCAAATAAAAGTTCAATAGAAGTATGTACCAAAGGAAATCTTCAAAGCACACCTCACTGGAACAGATCAGGCAGAAGGAACATAAGTTATGTCTAAAATTTATCTCAGAAACAGTTGTTTGGAAGGATATAAAATAGTCTAGATAGATTATAATAATATACCATTCTGAAAATGGTTAGCAGGTGTATATTGATAGTACAGTTCAATGAAAAATAAGTAATATTTTCTGCTACAAAATAAAGGGTAAAGAGAAAAGGCAATAGCAGTCATGTCTTGTACTTGCAATCAAATTCTATAAGCTCACACTTATAGCGGCAGACCATGATCAGAAAGGAAGACATTACTTTGAATGTGATCTTATAACCTATGACATATTTTTGACATATTGAAAAGGACCATGTCCTAGCCATTCTCCCTTTCAATTTATCATGGGATATCAATGAAAAGATGACTCCCATCTGAATAAAATGTCTTGAGTAGGATTTATCTGATATGTAACACATTAATGGTCTTCATATATAAGGTGAAGAGAAAATCTAGTAACTAGCAGATTATACTTCCAAAATTGACATAAAATTGACAAATTGATTCCAAAACAATATGGCAATTGACATAAAATGCCACATGAACTCAAACTCTAATACCTCAAAATTTTAACACTTTATGTCAGCTATGAATTAATCACGTCAACTCATTGAAGCGTCAAAACACAAACCAGTCAATAAAATTATAATTTTACCAAACACATACATCTCCAAATCTACATCAAGAGACAATAGTTTCTTCACCAAAGCCTTCACCATAGTTTCATACAAAGAAAGCAAGCTTTTCTTATGCAAGATAAGACAATTGTCAGATGCTCTTATATGTAAGGTGGACAAAACTTAATACCAGAATTGATATCTGATATGGATTAGTTCAAAAAAAAGTAACTTGAAGGATAACCGTCGACGGAGAAGAGGAAGAGAAGACGGCGAAGTTCGAATCGGAGAAAAGAAGACGGCTTTCACGAACAGGAGCTCTTCTTCTTTGCGAGACAGCGACGATCGAAGTGCGTTCACGACCTGCGAGGCTGCGACGACATTCACGAACAGGACCTCTGCGATCGAAGTGCGAACAGGCTCTTCTCCTTTGCGGCTCTGCGATCGAAGACGACGTTCACGAACAGGAGCTCTTCTCCTCTACGATCTAGCGGCAGAGTCAGCGACGGCCAGATGGTGGCGGACGGCGCAAACCCTAGCCCCTCTTCGGTTCTTCCCAGGTCAGTGTTTGTGGCAAGTATCAGTAGTACGTCTACTATCAGATACCCGGGGTTTGTGGGAAACAAAAATCAATTTATTCATCCCAGTTCAAGTAAAATAATGGGATAAATATGCTTTGTGGGATTTTTAATTTTTAAAAAATAAAAGTTATTTATGTTATAATATTATCCCGGTTCCGTGTTTTTATTATTGATCCCAGTTGAAGTAAAACAACGGGATAAATAAGGATGGTGTAATTTTTAATTTTTTTTTTAAAAAAATTATATATGTTATAACATTGATCCCGGTTCCGTGTTTTTTATAATCGGGATTAATAAATTTATGGTATTTTTTAATTAACATTTGTCTATTAAATCCCAATTGCGGAACGGAACCAGGATTAATATCCGGCTACATTTTAGCAATTCTGTAGTAGTGATTGCCTCCCGCATTGCACCATCTCCATCCGTCAGGACTGACGTGGGCATCTTTTTGCACATTGCATCCAAAAACGTTTCTAAAACCCACTTATACGATTCTATACTTTCATCACCCAATAGCACAAGCAAAAATAACAGTTTCAACATGGTGGTTTTTACCAGAGAAGATTACCAATGGGAGATTATATTTGTTTTTTTATGTACGTGCTATCAAAAGCAACAACATCTCCAAAACATTGGTAATCAACCCTACTGGTTCCATCAGGCCAAAATAGGTGCCTTAGTTTATTATCCTCTTCGACTAGGTACCTTGCATAAAACATAGCGTCACTGTCTGCCTTGCCTTGTAAATAATCTAAGGCGGCTTTTGAATCCCCGCCCATAATCATAGCACGCTTCTCCCGCTCGATATGATTGTACAAATCCTTCTTGATGAAACCAAGACCACCACATCCCCTTTTTGGGCCATCAAGAACCCCAGTATCTGACAAGTTTTAAGACCTTGTGAACGCAAGTTATTCACTTGGGCTTTGTCAGCTTCACTCAAACCACGATATTTTGGAATGAATGGCACAAAGTTCTCAGGACATAAGTTATGGTTGTGAGTCTCAACAAAGGACACAACTTTCCAATTTGATGTCCTATAGTTTATGCGTATCCTCAACTTAGCCTTGCATTGTACACAAGTTAAAGGTCGGTGGCCTATTTTCTTATCCGCAACTAAGCGCTTGGTATTCCTCAAACCCTCCTTGCTACAGCAATATTGACGTGCACACATACGACGTTCCTCATCCCTTACTATGCCATCTTCCTCACAGAGAAACCATGAACCTTTGCATAAGCATTATAAAAATTATAAGCAGCAGGTTCACTTGGAAAAACCATCCCTTTTATGTCCTCCGCTGAGAACCCTAAGAGTTTACTTTGTTGCTCAGGTGTTAGTTCTGCAAATTCATCGTCATTATCATCGCGAACATAATTCTCGTCTTCCTTATTAGGGTTAAAACCGAGGTCTCACAATGATTATCCATCTACGTTAAAGTGACAATACATCAGCACGTCAATACTTGTGCTAATTTGTTTTAACCCAAAATCAAAAACAAGCATATAGTTCAACAAGAATAGTGAATGCAATTTGGATTTCTTTAAAAGAATTACTTATCTGTTGTTGATAGTATTTGTACAAATAAATTATGTTTCTCTTTCAGTATTTCAATTTTCAACTGATGAAATTGTTTGGAACATAGAAAATATGTTTGGGCTATGCAAGTGTATATAGAAGCCTAATTGAACTATGCGATGCAGATTCTAGTATGAGGTTGCCTTGTGTTCTACACAGAACAAAATATTTTCTTTTTCCAGGTTGAGGACAGTAGGACACCATTGTTTGGGTGCAGGAGGAAATATAGGACACCATTCTTCAGTCAAAGAATGATTTCCAACATAGTCCTTTACCCGCTGATCCCAGAGGGGGTGCCAAGTCAATATGGTAGGCTAAAGAATAAGTTTAGACATAGGCTAGAAGAGTTTATTACTAACAACTTCCTTGAAATCATTGAAATTCTAGCTGCAACAAAATTGTATAAAATGCATAATTTGGCAGGCATGTACATTTTGATGAGCCTGGGAGAACAGAATGGGACAGATTTCTTGGTACTAGAGCTGGTGGTGGTGGTATGAGCATGTGTTCTTCCTCTATTTCTCTACAAAATTTTTTGAAAGTGATATTTATCTTATGGAAGTAAGGGTAAGAAATTAATATTCTAATATCTGCTAAGCTGTCTTTTGTGGTGTTGAATTGGCTAGGTTACATGGGATTAACTTGTGTTTAATTTTCTTCTCCTAACATGGGTTTCCACTTCTTTTCAGCTTGAAGCTGAAGAGATTAAAATCTACATTGATGTTGGTATGATCATCAAACTTTATCGTAGCATACAATTAATCAATTTTCTGATTTGTTTCTTTTTTAATAATCGACGCAAATAAGAAGGAACTTGGGCAAGCAGCGTTGAAACTTCACTCAAAAATCTTAAGCAACCATTCTTCTATCTTCATAATAATAAGGAAATTAATAAGGAACTTGTGAGGCTGACTAGCCATGGAGAGGCACATTGTTCAATGGGAGTAGAGAGAAGTGGGCTGCAGATTTGGGTCTAATATATGATGTTTTTGGGTTTAATTTCACTTCTTTTTGCTATGGTTTTAGCTTGTTTCTCTTGTAAATATAGGTATTTTTTATTAGTTTTAGGAATTTTTAGTTTTATAGAATCCTTTGAACGTTTGGATCCGTTTTCGGTATGTTTCAGGTGTTTTGGAGCTGAATTTGGAGAATGTAACACCTAGGATTTATACCCTTAATTCCCCCTTATAATAAAATACGGACTTGAAAATTCCTTTTTATTATATTAAAATCAACCGTCAAACGGACGGAGTTTTGTTTGTTTTTTTGGACTATTCCAAAATTCAACCTGTGGTAAACAATTTTAATTAAACAACCAATAGCCAGCAGGGCTTCAGATTTTTTATATATATATATATATATATATATAAGTCATATCAAGGCCCAATGGGCTCCAAATATATCAGAGTATGAGTGGAAATGCTAAGTTTGAATATCAAAAACCAAAACATAATATTTTATCAAAACAAAGTGTCCTAAGCCTCACTCAAATATATATATATATATATATATATATATATTAAATTTACATCAAAATAACGTAGGAGACTAAGGTCTATAATATACTCTACTCCCCAATAACAACCCTACTCTCCCTGTAAGGGAAAGTACTCCTGCTCGGCCGGGGGCTGTGCCAACTCAATCTCCGTACCTGAAAAATGTTAAGGGAGTGAGTATTGCACATGAAATAGAAAGCAGTTTCTAACTAGACATAACAACCCACTAGGTCAAACACAATTAGCAAATAAGCATATATTCACATATTGCACACCATACTCATTTCATTATTTCCATACTCATTATTTATTCCACATTTCCATTTTCATTATTCCATTCAACATCCATTTCCTTTACTTTTTATTCATTTCACATACTCATTTTATTTCGGTACATCACCTCAAAACAGAGGCCAATGTACAAATTTCATTCAACACATTTATCACCTCAAAACAGAGGCCCTCATACTTTTCCTTATTTAAATTATGTGCCTCTCAGGTCAGAGGTCAACACTTCAATTACTTAAATCATGGTGTGTCTCTTAGGTCAGAGGTCAACACACCAATACTTTATTTCATTCGGTGTCCCTCAGGTCAGAGATCAACACTCAATCATTTTAATTCATTTTGTGTCCCTCAGGTCAGAGGTCAACACATTAATCACTTTAATTCCTTTCATGTCCCTCAGGTCAGAGGTCAACACACACTTTCATTTTAATTCATCCGGTGTCCCTCAGGTCAGAGGTCAACACTCATTAACATTAATTTCATCTTGTGTCCCTCAGGTCAGAGGTCAACACTCTATTACTTTAATTCATTTTGTGCCCCTCATATCAGAGGTCAGCATAATCATCACTTTCCAGTAATCGTCACCTCAAAACAGAGACCAACGCACTTATTACATTTTCATTACACATTTCCTCACATCAGAGACCAAATCATACTTTCATCTTCTTACACAAACCATTATAACACATACATTTGCTCATTCATACAATATCCACATTCAATTCCCATATCCATCATCAAATCTTTCCCAAGTAGCCATCATATTATTAACTAAGCATACACAGTACCATTAATCACATTTTCTCATGCTCATTGGTCATGCCTTATACTCATAATTATTAGTCATTTTACCACTTGGTGGTCAACCTTATCCATACATCACATACTCATTTTAAACATTTCGTCACATAATTGACATCATCATTTCACATTTAATTTTACATTTAATTATTTGTTTCCCATTTCCACCTTTATGCACATTTAGCAATTAGTGTACAAATATATTCCACCAAAACATACATATTATCATCTTGTCATAATTTTACTTTTACACCACATATAATCATTTCCATTCCAGTTTTCTTCCTTTATTAATTTATTCCATAACACATACACATATTTGCAATAGCAGTCACTTATCATTCAATGCAAAGCTTTACAATTAAATCAATAATCATATAATTCATTTATGTCAACTTCACTATCATATTACCCAATTCCTCTTGCACTTCTTTGTAATCACTACCCAAATTTCAATTATCAAATAATTCATTCTCATATCATTGGGTTCTCTTTTCCTAGTCTTCATGTTCAATATCATACATATTTAATTTGTTAGAATTTTATCTTCAATAACCTAGGGTTTTATAGTCTAATTTTCTCCCCTAACACATAACCCTAGCAAATCATTATATACTAACTAGAACCCACTCCCTAGAACAAGGCAAAACACACCCCCTTACCTCAAACACTTGGAGATAAGGTGATTTTGCTTGCTCCGAGCTTGAAAGCCTTGCCACCAATTGAGTTAGAATCCAAAGGAAGAGGGAGGAACCTAATACAAGGGGTATAACAAAACAAATTGTTAAGCTTTAACCATAAGCTTGGAGAAATTCATGAACCAAACTAGAGTTCCCTAGGTGGAAGATTGAAAACTCCAAGGGAGCAAGAGAGAGAGAGAATCGAACCAAATGAGAGAGAAAGAGGAAATTAAGAACTTGGGCACTTACTTGGAGTGAAGAAGGAAGAGATTTTTTGATGGAATGAAGAAATCCCAATTGTTCTTGGTGGATTTGATGATGGAGAATGGAACCCTAGGGGAGAGAGAAAGAGTGGTTCGAATTTGGAAAGAAAAAAACGTGTGTTTTGCCTTTATTTTTTTCCTCAGCAGCAGTACTTAATCGATTAAGAGGCGATTAAGACTTTTCACTCAATCTGACGTTAATCGATTAAATTGCAGCTTAATCGATTAAGCTGCACAATTTTGCAGTATCCAGACTTTGAAAGGCCATAACTTCTTCGTTACCCGTTGGATCTTCCTCAAATTTTAAAGCAAGCTTCCCTACATACTAATCTTCACATCCAACGGTGGAATTTGTGTTTAGAGTTGCCAATCTTTTATTTTAAATTTCCTAAGGTTCTATGTTTTAAACCTAGTTCTACATGTATTTTTGGCTAAACTCTAACTTATATCTCCATTTCTTCTACCCTAAGACCATCCCAACATAGATTATACTTGGAATTAAATTTGGGATGTTACAATCCTCCCCCACTTATTGGAATTTCGTCCCCGAAATTCCGTTAAGCTTAGTAAATGGAGAATCACCCCGGTGATAGGACTTGTGATTCCTATCTTTAATTCCCTTTGGTTTCTTCCGTCGGTCTTTCAATTTTCCCTTACCTTGACAGAATTTAAATTAGGGTAGGAAGTTCTCCCCCACTTGGCATCGACTTACCCAATTACCGTTATGCTAAAGGATGTGGGATCGGGTGAATCCGCTTCCGATCGTCCTTCGGATAGATGTAAGGCAGGTGTTGCATTAGCTAGAAATGGGAAAACTCACAATATTTAGCATTCCGGAATAGTTTTAGAATCTTTCCCAGAATAGATACCCTGGGATCGTGGCATGCGACGATTTTTGTAGGATAGAACGCCTTAGAGTTTGTCTCCTCACAAGGATTGACTATCACCGGTAAGATTTAGAACCTTTCAAAAACACAAGCATTCATGAACAAGAAGCACCCCAAAAGGTTAAGAGTTTCCCCCCAATGCTTAGTTGATTAGAGCAGACACAATTCCTACTAAATGCTCCACAATCATCTTCTTCCATGAATCGATTAAAAAGAATAGGAAGGAAGAAGTCCACATTACTTCCAAGATTTACCCAACTACCAAAGGTGAAGGGTACGACAACTTGCCGTTGGCTGGGTCAATTATCAAGATTGTTTGGTCTTAACGCAGGGATTTTACAAATTTGGCACAACCGGCTATTCTTATGAATGGTTATCTAAGAACCGAAAAAAGATTCGAAGAAAATGTCAAATTGTTCAAGATCAGTTTGGTGGATATAATGGTTAAGAATAATTTCTGTAGAGTTTTCTTAACTAATCCTAGGATTCAGCATTTAGCTACACTACTTTGGTTGTCTATTTTCACTTTAGAGGTTACAATGATAGCATTTATTGATAGATGCAAGAATTGAGGTGATCAATCCCAACCTCACGTCTACCAACAACACATCACTGCCAGGTTCTGTCAATGATGTCATCATTTAACAAATGCAAGGATTAGAGTGATCAGTTCTAACCTTACATTACATCAAATAACAACATCACAACATAGTATTGGTCACTTGGTACTAGAATTCTCAAACTTAAGAATTCTTTCTAAGGTCTTTCATATGTTATCTATAAGAACAGGATTGTATTTGGAGAGGCAGATATCCAACATGTTTTTTAACAATTCTACCCTAAGACATTACCAACTCACTATTTCGCTAACTAAGGAGAAAACTAACTCCACAACAATCGAACTTAGAAACATTACGCATGGATTTGGCAAACATTAGTTACCTGCGGCCATATCAGCTGGGTCCACCTCGTCACCCTCGACGGTGAATAATTTCCCCTTCTGCAATGATGGACCTCCACGGGCCTTCTGTGCCTTAGCAGCATTAATCTCCTTCTTCATTGTGTTAGGACAATTTGAAGCAAAATGTCCGGGTTGTCCACAGTGAAAGCATAACCCCTCCTTTCGACCCAATGTCCAGCACACTCCCCTATGCATCCTGCCATAGTGCTGACAAGTTGGTATTGGACCATAAGCATTCACTATTGGTCCGGATTCCCTAGGAAACGTGACCCCGACATGAGAGTATGGACCAGACTTTTGAATTGGTCCCTTGTCCTTATTTTGACCTCCAATTCTCTGGTTTGCCCGAGATCTCTCATCAGCTAGCTTTTGTTTGAGACCCTTCTCATAGGTGCTTGCCATGTTGACCAAGCTAGCAAAGTTATCAATGTTGTGATACTCACACGAGAGGCGAAGATCACTCCTAAGCCCAGCTTCAAACTTAACACACTTGCCACGGTCACTTGCATACCGATAATCAGAAAAACGGATGAGATCTTCAAACCGAGCTGCATAGTCCCCAACTGACATAGAACCTTGAGTCAATTGGAGAAAAGCAATCTCCTTCTCCCTCCTAACATCTTCAGGGAAATACTTCCCCAAAAATAGATCCTTGAACATCTCCCAAGGAATCACAGGATTAGCTGCCGCCAATCCTCTCCTCTGTTGATCCCACCAATGTTCTGCCTCATTGGTCAGCATGAATTCAGCTCATCGAACATACTGCTCCATTGGTGGTTGAAGAGAACGGAGAATCTTCTCTATCTCCTGTATCCACCTCTGTGCTCCATCAGGGTCATTTCCACCTTCAAAGCGAGGCGGATCATTCTTTCGGAAACGAGACATCCAGTCAATCTCAACTGGAGCTGGTTGCAGAGCTGCTGCTGCGGCTGTAGCTGCTGCTGCTGCTGCCATATTTTCCCCCTGCTGCTGCTGCATCTGAGATAGATGCTCCAGAATGGCAGCAAGTCCATCGTTACCAGCCCTTCTTCCAGCCATACTGCTTAGCCAGAGAGAACAGACCGATAAGACTCAATTACTAAGTACATACATAGTACTGTGGTTATCCTATTATAATCTTACACTATTACTATGAGCATCAATTACTCGCTAGGTGAGTAATCATTTGGAGTTTGTATAACTCCAAGGCCGAGGAGAAACTGCTCTGATACCATAAATGTAACACCTAGGATTTATACCCTTAATTCCCCCTTATAATAAAATACGGACTTGAAAATTCCTTTTTATTATATTAAAATCAACCGTCAAACGGACGGAGTTTTGTTTGTTTTTTTGGACTATTCCAAAATTCAACCTGTGGTAAACAATTTTAATTAAACAACCAATAGCCAGCAGGGCTTCAGATTATATATATATATATATATATATATATATATAAGTCATATCAAGGCCCAATGGGCTCCAAATATATCAGAGTATGAGAGGAAATGCTAAGTTTGAATATCAAAAACCAAAACATAATATTTTATCAAAACAAAGTGTCCTAAGCCTCACTCAAATATATATATATATATATATATATATATATATATTAAATTTACATCAAAATAACGTAGGAGACTTAGGTCTATAATATACTCTACTCCCCATTAACAACCCTACTCTCCCTGTAAGGGAAAGTACTCCTGCTCGGCCGGGGGCTGTGCCAACTCAATCTCCGTACCTGAAAAATGTTAAGGGAGTGAGCATTGCACATGAAATAGAAAACAGTTTCTAACTAGACATAACAACCCACTAGGTCAAACACAATTAGCAAATAAGCATATATTCACATATTGCACACCATACTCATTTCATTATTTCCATACTCATTATTTATTCCACATTTCCATTTTCACTATTCCATTCAACATCCATTTCCTTTACTTTTTATTCATTTCACATACTCATTTTATTTCGGTACATCACCTCAAAACAAAGGCCAATGTACAAATTTCATTCAACACATTTATCACCTCAAAACAGAGGCCCTCATACTTTTCCTTATTTAAATTATGTGCCCCTCAGGTCAGAGGTCAACACTTCAATTACTTAAATCACGGTGTGTCTCTCAGGTCAGAGGTCAACACACCAATACTTTATTTCATTCGGTGTCCCTCAGGTCAGAGGTCAACACTCAATCATTTTAATTCATTTTGTGTCCCTCAGGTCAGAGGTCAACACATTAATCACTTTCATTCCTTTCATGTCCCTCAGGTCAGAAGTCAACACACACTTTCATTTTAATTCATCCGGTGTCCCTCAGGTCAGAGGTCAACACTCATTAACATTCATTTCATCTTGTGTCCCTCAGGTAAGAGGTCAACACTCTATTACTTTAATTCATTTTGTGCCCCTCATATCAGAGGTCAGCATAATCATCACTTTCCAGTAATCGTCACCTCAAAACAGAGACCAACGCACTTATTACATTTTCATTACACATTTCCTCACATCAGAGGCCAAATCATACTTTCATCTTCTTACACAAACCATTATAACACATACATTTGCTCATTCATACAATATCCACATTCAATTCCCATATCCATCATCAAATCTTTCCCAAGTAGCCATCATATTATTAACTGAGCATACACAGTACCATTAATCACATTTTCTCATGCTCATTGGTCATGCCTTATACTCATAATTATTAGTCATTTTACCACTTGGTGGTCAACCTTATCCATACATCACATACTCATTTTAAACATTTCGTCACATAATTGACATCATCATTTCACATTTAATTTTACATTTAATTATTTGTTTCTCATTTCCACCTTTATGCACATTTAGCAATTAGTATACAAATATATTCCACCAAAACATACATATTATCATCTTGTCATAATTTTACTTTTACACCACATATAATCATTTCCATTCCAGTTTTCTTCCTTTATTAATTTATTCCATAACACATACACATATTTGCAATAGCAGTCACGTATCATTCAATGCAAAGCTTTACAATTAAATCAATAATCATATAATTCATTTATGTCAACTTCACTATCATATTACCCAATTCCTCTTGCACTTCTTTGTAATCACTACCCAAATTTCAATTATCAAATAATTCATTCTCATATCATTGGGTTCTCTTTTCCTAGTCTTCATGTTCAATATCATACATATTTAATTTGTTAGAATTTTATCTTCAATAACCTAGGGTTTTATAGTCTAATTTTCTCCCCTAACACATAACCCTAGCAAATCATTATATACTAACTAGAACCCACTCCCTAGAACAAGGCAAAACACACCCCCTTACCTCAAACACTTGGAGATAAGGTGATTTTGCTTGCTCCAAGCTTGAAAGCCTTGCCACCAATTGAGTTAGAATCCAAAGGAAGAGGGAGGAACCTAATACAAGGGGTATAACAAAACAAATTGTTAAGCTTTAACCATAAGCTTGGAGAAAT
The DNA here is from genome assembly GCA_037953625.1 of Crotalaria pallida. Lineage (NCBI taxonomy): Eukaryota > Viridiplantae > Streptophyta > Magnoliopsida > Fabales > Fabaceae > Crotalaria > Crotalaria pallida. The sequence continues at coordinate 126,322,640 of CM075649.1, forward strand.
TCATGAACAAAACTAGAGTTCCCTAGGTGGAAGATTGAAAACTCCAAGGGAGCAAGAGAGAGAGAGAATCGAACCAAAAGAGAGAGATAGAGGAAATTAAGAACTTGGGCACTTACTTGGAGTGAAGAAGGAAGAGATTTGTTGATGGAATGAAGAAATCCCACTTGTTCTTGGTGGATTTGATGATGGAGAATGGAACCCTAGGGGAGAGAGAAAGAGTGGTTCGAATTTGGAAAGAAAAGAACGTGTGTTTTGCCTTTATTTTTTTTCCTCAGCAGCAGTACTTAATCGATTAAAAGGCGATTAAGACTTTTCACTCAATCTGACGTTAATCGATTAAATTGCAGCTTAATCGATTAAGCTGCACAATTTTGCAGTATCCAGACTTTGAAAAGCCATAACTTCTACGTTACCCGTTTTAAAGCAAGCTTCCCTACATACTAATATTCACATCCAACGGTGGAATTTGTGTTTAGAGTTGCCAATCTTTTATTTTAAATTTCCTAAGGTTCTATGTTTTAAACCTAGTTCTACATGTATTTGTGGCTAAACTCTAACTTATATCTCCATTTCTTCTACCCTAAGACCATCCCAACATAGATTATACTTGGAATTAAATTTGGGATGTTACAGAGAAAATATTATTGGAGCTGAGAAGAGCATAAGAAAACCTTGAAAATGGCACAAGAACGGAGAGAAACGGAGTCGGAAAATACTTTGCACGCCCCAGCGCGTGGATGGCGCGCCCAGGCGCTCGTACTTCGTTAATGTCTGGGAACAAACGGTGCGCGCCCAGGCATGCAGACCAACACGCCCAGGCGCGCTAGGTTCGTGAATGCCCAATTGGGCCAATTTTTGAGCAATTTCGAGGGTTTCTGTTAGGATTTGTATTTTAGGTATATATTTATGTGTTTAGGACTAGGTTAGGCAACCATAATCAGTTATTATTAGAAATTAGTATCAAGTTTGAGGGAGGTTACATTCTCTGGAGAGCATTCGGAGGAGGAATCCATTAAAGGTTGAAGATTCAGATCAAGGATTAGTGGTAATTTAGGAATGAATTACTTCTTTTCTTATTTGTTCTTCTTCTCTATGATGTGTAAATAAACCCTCTTGTGTTAGGAACATGGTGAATTTGATTATGTAGTTTATTTATATGAATTAATGTTTTTTCAGTTTTTAAATCAAGTGTTTAATTGTGTTTTTATTGTTATGCATGAACTTGGTCAATTCATGTTATGGATTTTTAGATCTGAATTGGAAAACTAGGATTTAAAATAGGTCATGCAATTAAACAATATAAGGATTCAACTTGTAGGAATACTTTTGGATTTTTATATAACTTTTCAAAATTCATTGTTCTTAATCATGGTTATTCAATAGATTAAATTTGAGTTATTAGTCAGTTAGGTCCCTGAAAGATACCCGTGCCATCAGATAGGTCCTCGAAAGATATATGACATCTCTTATACCCCTGAAAGATCACTTTGGCGTCCCGTTAGTCCCGCCGTCTAACACCGTCAGTTTGTGTTTAACGGAAGCTGACGTGGCATCAGATAGGTCCCTGAAAGATACCCGTGGCGTCAGATAGGTCCCTGAAATTTTATTTTTTAAAAGTGTCATAAATTTTAGTTTTTTATCTTTACTCATATATAATAAATTTTTATTTACTTAAGTAGTTGGAAAAATTAATAATTATAAAGGGTAAAAAATAATAATAAAAAAACATAATTAATATATTAAAAGTCTAAACAATAATTACAATTCTTAAAAAAATTTATTTTATTTAAAATAGAACATATAAATAAAAATGGATGAAGTAATAATAAAAAAAAAACCTCAATAAAACAATACATATAAAACCTTTAGAATAAAGTCTTATATACAAGATCAAAAATAAATTCCGAATTAAAAATAAAGTCTTTACATGTAGGATCTTATATATAAGACGATCATAGTGGGAGTATGTATTAAAAGTGTTTATAGAAAAAATATAACATGGGAATCACTTTGACTTCAAAGATTATCTGCATCGTTGTATTGGTTTCTATGCTTCCAATTTATGAAAATTATCGTTGAAGATCTTTCTAATTAACTCGAGTGATTGAACCCACTGCAATGGTGCAGATAACTACTCAAGTTAAAATCTCGTGATATAAGTGCAACTTTCTCCTTAAAAATATATAAAGTCTTATATATATACTCCCTCCGTTCCTTTTTATCTGTCGTTTTTTGAAGAGATTTTTTGTTTCTTTTTATCTGTCGTATTGAGGATTTCAAGAGTATAATAAATGTTATTTTCCATGTTTGCCCCTATTTAATATGTCTTGGTTTATGTAAGTAGTGAAGAAAAATTAATGATTATAGAGAGAGAGAAAGGGTATAGTAGGAAAAAACATAATTAATGCATTGGAAATTTGAGTAATGATTGGATTTCTTAATGGACGTGTTTTGTTTGAAATATGACAGATAAATAGGAACGGAGGGAGTATATATATATATATATATATATATATATATAATTAAAAATTAATTTCAAACTTATGAAGAAAATTAGTTCATATTTAAGAAAAAAGGTATTTTAGGAAAATAGTATTGAAAATGAAACAAAAATTGAATAAAATACTCCCTTCTATTCGAATTATAACAAAAAAAATTTTAAGCTTATTAATGAGGTTAGTTAATTGTATTTGATTTTCTTAAATATATAAAAAATAGAGCTATTTTAGGAGATTTTATATATATATATATATATATATATTAATTTGTGTACTAGTTATATTTATATTTCAAACCACAATGAGTAAAAACTTGCTAAACGTTACTCTAAGACATTGGAAAATAATTAAAACAAAGAACCCTAAGAAGAAAGTTGCACTTATATCACGAGATTTTAACTTGAGTAGTTATCTGCACCATTGCAGTGGGTTCAATCACTCGAGTTAATTAGAAAGATCTTCAACGATAATTTTCATAAATTGGAAGCATAGAAACCAATACAACGATGCATAAAATCTTTGAAGTCAAAGTGATTCCCATGTTATATTTTTTCTATAAACACTTTTAAGAAATACTCCCACTATGATCGTCTTATATATAAGATCCTACATGTAAAGACTTTATTTTTAATTCGGAATTTATTTTTGATCTTGTATATAAGACTTTATTCTAAAGGTTTTATATGTATTGTTTTATTGAGGTTTTTTTTATTATTACTTCATCCATTTTTATTTATATGTTCTATTTTAAATAAAATACAATTTTTTAAGAATTGTAATTATTGTTTAGACTTTTAATATATTAATTATGTTTTTTATTATTATTTTTTACCCTCTATAATTATTAATTTTTCCAACTACTTAAGTAAATAAAAATTTATTATATATGAGTAAAGATAAAAAATAAAATTTATGACACTTTTAAAAAATAAAATTTCAGGGACCTATTTGACGTCACGGGTATCTTTCAGGGACCTATCTGATGCCACGTCAGCTTCCATTAAACACAAACTGACGGTGTTAGACGGCGGGACTAACGGGACGCCAAAGTAATCTTTCAGGGGTATAAGAGATGCCACATATCTTTCGAGGACCTATCTGATGTCACGGGTATCTTTCAGGGACCTAACTGACTAATAACTCATTAAATTTCTAAGGAATTAGGATTTAACAAATTGGATAATAAACAGTCATTTCATTAGAGGAATCTGGAAATTACTAATTTTCTGAATTAGTTCTTGATTTAAATGGAAAACATTGATTTATAATAAATAAATGAAATATTCAATGAAACTAGTTCCTAACCACCATTCACCAATTGTTAATTGTTTTTATTTATTTTTCCAGCAGTAAAATATTCTTTTTAATTAATTTATTTAATTCTGAATTTTAATAGATTTTACTTTTAATTACTCTTAAGTAGGAATAAGTTAAATAATTCATAGTCCTTGTGAGAACGATATCTGGTCTTCCTAGACTATATTACTATCTGATCTAGTATACTTGCTAGAGAGTGAACAAGTTTTTGGTGCTGTTACCGGGGACTAGAATTTATTTAATTTATTTTTTGGTACTTTGTAGTAGTTTTTAGTAGAATTTATTTTTTTTAGTTGTTATTTTTTTCCTTTTCTTATTTTTCTTTTCTTGACGGGTGCTCCTTAACCCTCTTTTATGCTTTTGCGTTCTGTAGGAAACCGTGAGGTATTGCATTTTGACCCCGACTTGGAGTTGAGTGCAAAGAGGAGGAAAAAGCAAGCAAAGAAAGAAAGGATGTAGCAAAAAAGGAAGATGGTTGAACGAACTGAGCAAGGCACCACACCTCCTGCTAGGAAGACACTGGCTGACTATGCCGTCGTGAACCCGGATGTTTGCATGTCTAGCATTGTCCGGCTAGAAATCACTGCAGCATCTTTCGAGATTGATCCCCAGTACATCCATCTTATCAAGCAGGATCAATTCTTAGGTTCACCAAATCAAGATCCCACGGAGCATGTAGCCAACTTCCTGAACATGCTCAATTTCTTCAAGATCGAGGGTGCGTCAGAGGAGGCAATAAGGATGAGGATGTTTCCTCTCTCTTTAAGGGAACATGCCTACCAGTGGATGAAGAATCAACCGCCCGGAAGTCTTTCCAGCTGGGATGTGCTTGTCAAGAAATTCATAGACAAGTTCTTTCCAGCGGGAAAGCAAGCCAAGCTGCGCCAAGATGTCAACTCCTTCATGCAAGAGGAAGGTGAACATTTGCATGAGGCATGGGATCGGTACAATCAGTTGCTGAAGAGGTGCCCCACGCATGCAATTCCAGACTGGATGCAAATCTGGTTATTCTACTTTGGGCTGAGAATGTCGCACAAGATAATGATAGATGCAGCAGCTGGTGGTTCCCTCCTCAAGAAGACTGTTGAAGAGGCAAAGGAGATAATTGAGACAATGGCCTACAACAACAGTCAAGCCGTTTCTGACAAGGTGATTCTAAAGAACACTGATCTGGGCTCAAGTCAAGTGCAGACAATCATTCAACAAAACAAGGAACTACAACAACAAATTTCTGAATTGGTGAAGAAGATGGCTCAGACCCAGTTGGCTGCAGTCAACCCTCTGGTGTGTGATTTCTGTGGAGGAAATCACCAAAATGGAGATTGCTCACTAGATGTGGGGAAGGCACCGACTACCATTGAGGAGCAAGCCAAGTTTGTGGGTGGTGGAGGCCAGAGAAATAATATGTACTCCACCACCTACAACCCAGCCTACAGAAATCATCCAAACTTCTCATGGAACAGCCCAGCTCTCAACCCACCAATGAAGACTCAACAGCCTCAGAAACAAACTTGGGAAGCAGCATTGGAGAAGTTAGCCACTAACACGACCACGTGCATGGAGGAGACAAGGGCTAACTTCGCCAATCAAGGGGCGAGTATTCGGAACCTGGAGGTGCAAGTGGGCCAGCTTGCAAAGCAGCTATCAGAGAGGTCTCTAGGAACATTTCCTAGTGACACTGTCACAAATCCAAAGGAGAGTCTAATGGCAGTGACTCTTAGGAGTGGCAAGTCGTATGAGGAGCCACTTCCAAAGAGTGATGCAACTGCATCGGAAAAGAAGAAAGAAGTGGAACAAAAGAAACAAGAAGTGGAGAAAGAGCAAGGCAAGAGAGGAGCATCGAAAACGCAGGGTCCACCTGCGGATCACCACCGGGAATCAGCCAAGCCTGCTCCACTACCTTTGAGGGTGCCTTATCCTCAGAGGTTGAAGAAAGAAGAGGACCGGAGGCAATTCTCCAAGTTCCTGGACATGATCAGACGAATTAACATAAACATCTCATTCGCAGAGGCTCTTGCACAGATGCCTCTGTATGCGAAGTTTATGAAAGACTTGCTGACAAGGAAGAAGGGAATGCTCTCGGAAGAGACATTTCTGATTGCGGAGAAATGCAGCACCATTATCAAGTGCAACCTGCCACCGAAGATGAAGGATCCAGGAAGCTTCAACCTTCCCGTCAGCATTGGCAAGGAGTACTCTGGTAAGGCCCTCTGTGACTTAGGTGCTAGTGTTAATATCATGTCTTTATCTATTTGTAATGCACTAGACTTAGGTGAAATCAAACGTACCCCTGCGATTTTACAATTAGCTGATAAGTCCATCCTCCGTCCTTATGGAGTGGTGGAAGATATTTTAGTGAAGGTTAATGATTTCATACTGCCCCTGAACTTCATTGTCCTTGATATTGATGAGGATGAAAATATTCCTCTGATCTTTGGAAGGCCATTCTTGGCCACAGCCGGGGCAGTGATAGATGTTCCTAGGGGAGAGGTTATTCTCCGTGTCAATGGTGAGCAAAGTGTCATAAATATTTTTGAAAAACCACCATGTACGGTGAAGTGCTTCAGCCCCCTAAATTTGGTTCAGCATTCAGTTGCTGATAATTCTCTTAATGCTCAGATGCAGTCCCCTTAGCCTCCGAAAGGAGGTACCCGTCAGGCTCGTGACGTTAAACAAGCGCTAGTTGGGAGGCAACTCAATGTTTAGGTGACTTTCCTTAGTTTAGGTAGTTTTTAGGAAATTAGTTAGTGTAGGTAATTTTTTTTAGTTTATTTTCTGCATTTTTATTTTAATATAAAAAAAGCACCAGTGTACAGGTCTGGCGCGTCTGGGCTCGCAGTCCTGCACGCCTGGGCGTGCACTGGGCGAGAAAGCCCAGAAGTTGGGGGAATTTTTATTCATTGATCTATTTTATACCTTTTCCCCATCAGACCAATTCCTGTACCTGTGCAACAAAAATATGTATTTGTTTTCCAGGATTTATTTTTTAGTTTTATTGCATGAATATTTATTTGGATCATTAATTATTTGCATCAAGTTATATTTTGTGTAACAGATATGAGTTGATATTTCCCCATTAGAGTTGCTATTTTTGGCACTTGTTTCTAATGACTTTTATATAGTTTGGGGGAATGTCTTCTCACTTTCGTTAGTGATGAGTATTTTATTCATATGTGGTAGGAAGTGTTCCAGATTTATTCCATGTAATTTTTTATTTTGTAGTTAGGTATTTTTAGTTTAGTTTGCTTGAGGACAAGCCAACCTTTAAGTTTGGGGGAGTGGACAAAATAAAAAATTTTCAGATCTGAATTTTTTCTCCCATTTTTGGTGTTGGTTTGTGTCTTAGGTAGAGGTTTTGTAATTATTCTAGACATAGGATTATTTTTCTGATGATAGGTGTATATACTTAGTTTATGATTAGACTCATTGATTCATGTTATTTATTTGTTGGGCTATAAATATTTTTGAAATCTGGTAATTTTGACAAAGTTTTTCAGAACTTGAGATTAGTGAACTGACTTTAGCTTAGTGAGATTTTGAGCCTATTTGATGGGGTATGTGAATAATTTGAAATATTTTGATTTGAGACCCCTAATTCTTTCATGAGTGTGTTCTCTTTAGTTTTGTGTTCTAGAACTTGACCGGTGACCATTTTGAGATTGATAATTGATTACATGCATGAAAATGATTAAGGCATTTAGGATGGTGTTTTTGTAGCCTTAAGAGATTTTTGTTGGATTTGTTTTCCCTTAGTTGCTCATTTTGAGCTTGATATAAATATGATTTTTCTTTGGTACCCTGCATTGATTGTATATTTTTGTGAGTACCTTAGGAATTTTAAATGAGCAATTGAGAGAGGGACATTTCAAAAGTATGAAAATTGTGAAAGTGTTGTTGAGTTACTCTTCTTCCAAAGAAAAAAAAAGAGAAAAAAATTGAGAAAAAGTTAAATTTGCTGAATGTTAAGAGAAAAGAAATTTGTTTGGAAGAAGTAGTAGAGTAAAATTGAAAGAGAAGAAGTTTGAAATAGTTGTGATTTGAGTATGAGTCCTCATAGTATTCATTGCTCATTCATAATTTTTAGAGGGAAATTTGTTTTTGCATTTTAGCCGTTAGTTTCATCCTTTCTTTCTTTTATCCCACCTGACACTTTTAGCCATGGCCTCATTACAACCAAATTAAAGACCTTTTGATTTGTGCATAATTTCAATAATTTCAGTGGAGATTTGGGTCTATGGTCAAGTTTATGGTAACATTTAACTATTGTATGAACTTGAGTGAATTGATTTATACCCTTGATACACATGAGAGATACACACTGAGAGGTTGAGAGTGTTCACTAGTTTCGAGTTCTGATTGATTTTGTTTCTTTAACCAGGTTTTGATATGTGAATAGCTTGTGTAAATATGTGGCTGTGTTGATGAGTTGAAGTCTTAGATTAAGTGTTGTACATTTTGATTTAGATGGTTGTCTTGAGTTTATGAATTTTTATTTTAATTTTGCCTGGGACATGCAAAATGCTAAGTTTGGGGGAGTAATTTGAGTCTAATATATGACGTTTTTGGGCTTAATTTCACTTCTTTTTGCTATGGTTTTGGCTTGTTTCTCTTGTAAATATAGGTATTTTGTATTAGTTTTAGGAATTTTTAGTTTTATGGAATCCTTTGAACGTTTTGATCCGTTTTGGGTATGTTTCAGGTGTTTTGGAGCTGAATTTGGAGAAAATATTATTGGAGCTGAGAAGAGCATAAGAAGACCTTGAAAATGGCACAAGAACGGAGAAAAACAGAGTCGGAAAATACTTTGCGCGCCCATGCGCGTGGATGGCGCGCCCAGGCGCGCGTGCTTCGTTAATGTCTGGGAACAGATGGTGTGCACCCAGGCGTGCAGACCAACACGCCCAGACGCGCTAGGTTCGTGAAGGCCCAATTGGGCCAATTTCTGAGCAATTTCGAGGGTTTCTATTAGGATTTGTATTTTCGGTATACATTTGTGTTTAGGACTAGGTTAGACAGCCATAATCAGTTATTATTAGAGATTAGTATCAAGTTTGAGGGAGATTACATTCTCTGGAGAGCATTCGGATGAGGAATCCATTGAAGGCTGAAGATTCAGATCAAGGATTAGTGGTAATTTAGGAATGAATTACTTCTTTTCTTATTTGTTCTTCTTCTCTATGATGTGTAACTAAACCCTCTTGTGTTAGGAACATGGTGGATTTGATTATGTAGTTTATTTATATGAATTAATGTTTTTTAGTTTTTAAATCAAGTGTTTAATTGTGTTTTTATTGTTATGCATGAACTTGATCAATTCATGTTACGAATTTTTAGATCTGAATTGGAAAACTAGGATTTAAAATAAGCCATGCAATTAAACAATATAAGGATTCAACTTGTTGGAATACTTTTGGATTTTTATATAACTTTTCATAATTCACTGTTCTTAATCATGGTTATTCAATAGATTAAATTTCTAAGGAATTAGGATTTAACCAATTGGATAATAAACAGTAATTTCATTAGAGGAATCTGGAAATTACTAATTTTCTGAATTAGTTATTGATTTAAATGGAAAACATTGATTTATAATAAATAAATGAAATATTCAATGAAACTAGTTCCTAACCACCATTCACCCATTGTTAATTGTTTTTATTTATTTTTCCAGCAGTAAAATATTCTTTTTAATTAATTTATTTAATTCTGAATTTTAATAGATTTTACTTTTAATTACTCTTTGGTAGGAATAAGTTAAATAATTTGTAGTCCCTGTGGGAACTATATCTGGTCTTCCTAGACTATATTACTATCTGATCTAGTATACTTGCTAGAGAGTGACAGTTGCTGTTAAGATCCAAACTTTCTTCAAAGGCTACTTGGTATGTGACTTGGTCTTTTAGAAATGATTTATTATTTTTTGTTGATGTGATCTTTGTCTGTCCTTAAAAGGTGGGCAAGTTGTTTTAGATTCTTAATGAAATAGTGCCTTTCCATGTCTCTAGATCATTGAAACTTTTATTAGCACTTTCCTTTTTTCACACTTTCCTTTTAAACAAGTGGAGTAGTTGGAAAATAGAATATGACCGAAAACTTTTAAAATCAACAAAAACATAACAGAGAAATTGGAACAACATAAACCCTAAAATCAACTTCAAATAAATTAACCACAGAAAATGGTGCAACATAAACCCTAAGAGGGTCAGCAGGGGAAAAAAATAAACTAAAAGCAGATTAAATCGAACCTGGACATGTAGGTCATGTCCTCCACATGCAATAAAATCGAAATAGGAATTGTAGGAACGAACCTGGACAACAATGGCACCTGAGAAGCGTCCCTTATAGGCGGCGGTGGTGGAAGAAGCGGGGGAATCAGGGTTCACTACAACATTTTTTACTTTAGGCAACACTAAAAATTTCAACTGTTGAAAAACCGTTGAATAAGCAACGGTTTTTTGTGTGTTGCCAATTGATACAATAAGCAACGGTTTTTGTGCATATATGTTGAGAACACTGGATATCAGCATACAGGCAACGGTTTTTTATCATTGATAGGAAAGACCGCATGCTTTTAAACGTTACCTAAAATTTCATTACATAAATCGTTCCTGAAAATTGCCAAAAAAAAATGGGAGGGCTTTTTTAGCGCCAAAGTTTTTTGATGAGTGCCCAATTGTAAAGTCCCCAGAAAACACAAATAACAAAATTAATTGTTCATCTTCCACCAAATCACAATCAGTATCTTCAGTATCAAAACCCCAACCATGCAGTACCACCGCTCCAACCCGAATAGGCGACCTTACTGAACCGTACCACCGCTCGACCTCCATCAGTCCCTTCATTCCGCTCCGCTGCTCGACCTCCAGCCTCTGCTGACCTTCGCTCCAACCTCAGCCTCGTTTGACGATATTCGTTCTCCATCGGCGACCTACGACTCTACCTTCGACCTTCCGCCGGTGAGTATTTGCTTTTCAATCATGTTAAGCCATCTCTCATTCTCCTCTAATTTCATTATCCCTATTTTCTCTATTTTTTTTAATTTTTTATTCGTTCAGTGTTTGATTAACAAATCATTAGTTACAATTTTTTTATTTTTAATTCGTTCAGTGTTCAGTGTTAACATATCTTTAGTGTTAAAGTTAATACTGCCGTGATTAGAGGCAAAGATAAGGGTGAGACTGGGGTTATTAAGCGTGTCATTCGCTCCCAGAATCGTGTTATTGTTGAGGGTAAAAATCTGGTAAAGAAACATATTAAACAAGGCCAAGGTCATGAAGGAGGGATATTTATTGTGGAAGCCCCACTCCATGCATCCAATTTGCACGTTGTTGACCCTGTAACAGGGAAGCGTGTCAAGGTTGGAATTAAATATCTTGAAGATGGTACTAAAGTCAGAGTATCCAGAGGAATAGGTGCATCTGGGTCCATAATTACTCGTCCCAAGATCTTAAAGATAAGAACTACCCCAAGACCTACAGTCCCTGGTCCCAAAGACACTCCAATGGATCTTGTTTTAGAGCGGACCTATGATGCTAAAACAGGAAGGGGGATGCCTAAACTTTGAAGATATTAGGTAGCTTGTTCTAATTAGGTAGTTGTTATTGCAATGAACAGGATATGGCATGAGTATGTCAGAGTTTCTTCTTCTTCTTCTTCTTCATGTGCTTCTTCTTTTTTTTTTTTTAATCCGGGATCTCATCATGGTTTCATGGTGATGATTGTTTTGTTAATTCTGCATAGCTCTTGCTGAGTTTTGGAGCTGCAGAGAACAGAATTTTGGCAGCTTATGTACAATTTTGTTATGTCTTGTTAAGATGTTTCAATTTTTTGTTTTTCTGTTTTGAAAATTTTGGAATTTGGTTCACAACTTGAGATCCGATCGTGGAAGTTAGGCTGTATTATTCATATGGAACTGGTTTTTGTTTAGTTTTAATTGAAAAAAAAATAATTTTTTTTTGGTTTGTGTTGGACTTCTTTTTTTCTCCGTTGAATTGGGGTGTCTTCAAGTTCTTTGATTTGGCCTAAAATGTTTGAGTTCAAAGATCAGATGGGTTGTTTTTTGTTGATCTCGCACAATTAGCACAAAGCAACTTCATACAGCTTAAAACTGCTATTTCTAGCTATGATAGTGTTGAGTTCTAATGTTTTATGATCTTCACTTTGATGTGTGTTTTTCTTTTTTATTTGAATTTTAATCATGATTTGAATATCATTCTTTTGTCTGTTTACATCTTTTAATCAGAATTTTTTCGCTTTTGTCTCTTACCTTTGATGAGGGGGCAGAGTAATTAAAATTGAGTGGTTGTACCAAAAAAGCTCATATAGTTGGTATATATCAAATTAATTATAGTTTAACTAGGATATCAGTTCGATTTATTTCCATCCCAAATCGCACTTCATTGCTTCGAGGGATCAAGTCTATTGAAATTTCTGCTAGTCCAGGTAGAAACCACAACCTTATACCATGCAGTAGTATCTGGGGAGTGTTATGAATTTGTTTCCTGAAGATGCCTGATTCTCTTCTTGAGGAATTAGTCTTCTACTGTGATGTAGTGTAGTCAATGAAATTCACTCAATAAACAGAGGTTCCTTAAAGAAAAGTTCATCACAAAATGAAAAATAAATGCATATTGGTATATGAACTAAGAAATGCTAAGAAAAAGTGTATCAGTTACCACGGACATAATCTGTTCTGTCTGTATATTGACAAAAACAAGAGGAACACCAGAGGAAATTGCTGCACTAAACCAGGCCATGCACCTAGCCGTGGTAGTATTGATGTTGTGGTCGCTAAGTAAGGGCATGAATAGGATGGAGCTGATTACTGGACAACATATATATCTGCACTAACATATTTCTGCACTAAATATATATCTGCACTAAATATATATCTGCACTAACAGATACCTGAAAGGAAGTCTATGTTTGTCAAGAACAGTCTAAGCAAACAGAGACTCATATATCCATAAGCCAACTTGGCTACATTTTGTCTCCAAAAATAAATATTGAAGAGCTAAGATGAATGGAGGACATGGTTAACCATGCAGTTAGAGGGAAAATGGACTCCATTTTGTGTACTTGTTAGTTGTTATGATCTCTATCTAGTTTCATATGGTAAAAATAGTTTTAGTATTTGTTTTGATCTTATAACAGATTTAAATGGAGTACAGGAATTCTAATGTTGTCTTATTTCTTTTTTCCTGATCTGTACAGACTTTATTTATAAAGTAGTCTTGTTTCTTTTTTCCTTATTTGTCCAGACTTGATTCATAAACTTGATTTATAAAGTTATCTTGTTTCTTTTTTCCTTATATGTACAAACTTGTTTTTCTAATGTGTTCCTAGAAGTTAAGACATGCATGAAATTTTCTATGTTGTTTTTCTAACTGATAAATTGTTTCATATGTGGACTCACAACGTAGCAGAGGACCCTTGGCTGCCCAATCTCGCAAGCATCCTTTTATATTGCTGTTTGTACAACGAGTTCATTCAAGGTATGTTGCTTTCATTATGTAAATGCACATTATGGTTTTCGATGTTGTGTTTGATTGAAAGTCCTTGAGATATTCAACTTACTCTTTGTTATGTTCTTACGTCTAACTTTATAATAATGTGACAATATAAGGGAATAAACACACTTTGATAGGGTCTAATCTTAGGTTCTTTTTTGTTTTTTTTAAGTGTTTTACAATTGTGTCATTTTCCTCGTAGGTGGAATTGTTCATTGTTGATATTGCGATTCTAGTAAATAAAGTTTAGGATGGTATAATCCTTGGAAGTAAATTAATTTATGAGATTTTAAATAATTGGTACACATAGTTTTTAATTATAATTTTTTTTAAAAAAAAAACCTAGTGCTTAACATGTTCATAACTTTATTATTAGATTGAAAGTGATGGACAAAGAGTGGACTAAACTACCGAGGTTCAGTTCGGAGTATATCAATGGGGTAGAGTCTTTTTTAGATTTTGCATACACTAAAGGAAGGCCTCAAGGGGGTGAGATATTATGTCCTTGTGCTAAGTGTAGAAATCGTTGTTGGGCAAAAAGGAATGTGATTTATGATCATTTAATAGGCACTGGATTTTTGAAAGGCTATGATGTTTGGGTGAACCATGGAGAGTGAGTAGCATTTACAAAGGACCTTGATAGTGAGATGGAAGATCAAGAGGAGACACTTGACGACATTGATGGATTATTGTATGACACATTTAGGGATGTGGTAGAAGCAGAGGATGTCAACGAGGGTCCTAATGAAGATGCAAGAAAATTCTATAATTTGGTTCAGGAGGCAAAACAGGAATTATACCCAGGCTGCAAAAACTTCTCCACTTTGTCATTTACAATTCGAATGTACTTGTTAAAATGTCGCCATGGGTGGAGTAATGCGTCATTTAGTGCTCTTTTACAATTATTGAAAGAAGCCATGCCTGAGTTAAACATTCCCGAATCTTTTAACAAAACAAAGGCAATGATTAAAGACTTAGGCCTTGACTATGAAAAGATTCATGCTTGTCCAAATGATTGTATCTTATTTGGGGAAGAGCATGAGAAAGCTGATTCCTGCCCTGTTTGTGGGGCTTCACGGTGGAAAGAATTCCCTCAAGTAGATTGTGAGTTTGAGGAACCAAAAAAAGAGCATAAAGTTCCTGAAAAAGTTTTGAGATACTTTCCCTTGATTCCTAGACTTCAAAGGCTGTATATGTGCTCAAGGACAGCGAAGTCAATGAGGTGGTATGAAGAAGAGCGTACAAAGGATGGGAAATTGAGGCATCCTGCTGATGGCCAAGCATGGAAGGATTTTGACAGCCTTTATCCTGATTTTGCTTCTGACTGTCGTAATATAAGACTAGGCTTGACCAGCGATGGATTCAATCCATTTAGGACTATGAGTATATCTCATAGTACATGGCCTGTCATGTTGATGGCATACAATCTTCCACCGTGGTTGTGCATGAAGTCCGAATATACTATGATGTCGTTGTTGATTCGAGGACCACAATCACCTGGAAATAACATCGACGTGTACCTTCAACCCTTGATCAAGGAGTTGAAAACAGTTATGGGAACCGGGAGTAGAGACATATGATGCCTCTACAAATCAAACATTTCAAATGCGGGCAGCTTTGATGTGGACTATTAGTGACTACCCTGGGTATGCTATGTTGTCTGGTTGGAGTACCAAAGGGAAGTTTGCATGTGCATGTTGCAATCATGGCACTTCTTCGATTTATTTGAAACATAGTCATAAGACATGCTATATGGATCATCGTGTCTTTTTGCCAATGGATCATCCTTGGAGATCTAACAAAAAATCATTCAATGGAAAACAAGAATTTGGAACTGCTCCACCTTTGTTAACAGGGACAGATATCTTACAAGACTTACAATTTTTCATCAATGCTTTTGGGAAGAAGAGCAAGAAAAAAATTGATGGGCCATGGAAGAAGTTGTCAATATTTTCTGAATTGCCATATTGGGCATATATTACTTTACGTCATAATCTTGATGTAATGCACATAGAAAAGAACATATTGGACAATATTATTGGCACTCTATTGGAAATCTTGGGGAATACGAAAGATCATCGGGAAGTTCGTTATGATTTACAAGATATGGGAATCAGAAAGAATCTTCATCCACAAGATATTGGTGAAGGTCTTGTACAGTTTGCGAAAGCATGTTTCTCTATGACTTCGGAAGAGAAAGCTATTTTTTGTGGTGTTTTAAAGGCTGCTAAGTTACCAGATGGTAGTGCATCTAACATTTCAAGATGCGTGAATGTTGCTGAAAAAAAATATCTGGTTATAAGAGCCACGATGCTCATTTCATGCTTCATTACTTGTTGCAAATAGCAATCAGATGCACAATGCCTGATGAGGTGGCTGAACCTCTAATTCGCCTTTGTTCCTTTTTCCGCGCTCTTTGTCAGAAAGTTATCCAACCAGAAGATTTGGATTACTTAGAAGCAGAGATTGTGGAAGTACTTTGTCAACTGGAGATGATTTTCCCTCCTAGTTTTTTTGATATAATGGTCCACTTGCCTATTCATTTAGCAAATGAGGTCAGGTTAGGTGGTCCGGTTCAATTTCGATGGATGTATCCCCCAGAAAGAGCTTTATGTAAGCTTAAGACTTATGTTCGTAATAGAAGTCATCCAGAAGGTTCTATTGCTGAGGAGTATTTGGCTGAAGAAGCTTTAACTTTTTCTATATCTTATATTATAAATGAGTCATGCAACACATGCTCTTGCTGAAGATCACCACCGCCGGCTTCTCAGCAACCAACCTTGCTAGCAGCTCATCCATTGCTAGAATAATATTTGAGTAATTTGAAATAAGGTTTATTTAGTATGAAATCCATAGAAGGTTTTGCTCTACTGAACTTGAGCTCCGTAGAAGGTTTATTTATATTAGCTGTAGCTGGTTTATTCTGGTAGATAAGATCAATTGGGATAAGCTGAAAGAATGTGCATATTTTGTAATATTTGGTAGAAGGTTTCCGATTTCACTTTTGTTTCATGATTCACTTCCCATAAACTCATGTTTTTGCTTATTAGGATAAGCTGAAAGATTCACTTCAAAACTCAACCGAAGCTGCTGGACAAACTTTTCAATCAATATTTGGCAAAGAAAAGCCATGCAGGGTGCGTTGTTTTGGAAGAACTATCACACCAACAATGTTAAAAAAAATCAAGAAATTGCTGCTGTCAAGAAAGAATGTGCTGGGAAGATTAATAGCTTGTCTAAGAAGGTCGAAGGATTAGAAGCGCTCTTAAAATGTGTGTTGAAGCAAACAAACCCGGATTTGGATGATGAGGCTTTGAATAATATAATGGTTGGAGCCTTGGGTAGTGAAAACAGCGTGGCACATCCTTTTTCTACTTCAACCCATTTCCCAAATGAAGAGGTATAACCTATTATGTCTGTCTGTGTGTGCATATTTTGTAATGATATTTAGATTCTCTATTCTTAACATATATATTTCTTTTTCTATATTGCAGCAAAATTTGAATGTTGAGGAAGACCAAGCTGAATAGATGAATAAGAACGATGTCATTGGCAATGCAAGAATATATATATATATATATATATATATATATATATATATATATATATGGATTAATTAAGCTGCTTTTTTCTTTTTTGAAGTTTAGCAAAAATTTATGTTAATTAGCAAGTACTTAATTTAGTCTTGTATGTGCTCTTTGGATTATGGAGCAAAAATTTATGTTAATTAACAAGTACTTAATTTAGTCTTGTATGTACTCTTTGGATTATGGAGCAAAAATTTATGTTAATTAACAAGTACTTAATTTATGGTGATGATTATAATTTAATTTGATTATGTATGTATATTACTCCTCAGTATAATTTTATTAAAAGTGTTGCATATAGAGTAAACCTAAAATAAGTGTTGCCTATGTGAAGTTGTCAGTAGTTGTATAATTGTTGCTGAAACATAATGCAACGGTTTTATCACTATTGCACGTGCTTAAAAGAAAAAAAAACTGTTGCTGATTAAAAGGAAAAGGCAACGATTTTATTAAAAAATCGTTGCATATGCTGAAGAAAAAACCGTTGTTGTTTATAGAGAAACCGTTGCATATTTTGCAAGAAGAAACCGTTGTTTATTGAAAACCGTTGCGCATTATGGAACCAAAAAATCGTTGCTGTTTTTAGCAAAACCGTTGCATATTATGTACAAAAAAAACCGTTGTTGTTTATTGTAAAACCGTTGCGTATTATGTACCAAAAAACCGTTGTTATTTATAGAAAAACCGTTGCGTATTATTTACCAAGAAACTGTTGCTGTTTATGAGTCAAAGGGTAACGGTTTTCAGAAAACTGTTGCCAAATACAAAAAACTGTTGCCTTTGACAATAGGCAACACTCACCTAGAAAGCAGTTTGAAAACCGTTGCCTATACTTTCAGCAACGGTTTTTGTATTTTAAGCAACGATTTTTTGCCGTTGCAGAAAATTAAAAATGTTGTAGTGGTTTGACGGGAGGAAATAAGGACAGAACAGTTATTGTAACCTGATCCCTCAAGAACTGTAGATCAGCAACAAGAACTTCTAAATTGGCTTTAGGATTATCTATCTAGGTTTTTCTTTAGAAGATCAGTAGCCTGCAACAGAAATTCACATTTTGCTTATGTAGGAAACCAACTTAAAAAGCACTTAAGGTTATTAGTTTATCTTCCTAGGCTACGATATAGGGTGTGTTGGGCATTTATTTTGTCTAATGTGTCTTATTGCGTTAAAGTATTTTCTCTTTAATCCTCATTCTGCTATTATCTTTATTACCCAGTTACCATGCATTTATTGTGTAAGATATGAAGTCAGAAGTGACAAGTGAGAACTAGTCACCATCACCACCTATAGCATTATTTTGGATTCAGTCTTATGAATCATGATAATTGATGCCAAATATTATTTTCATAATAATGACATCTTGTTCAGTTCTTCTGTCTTGAGTGATGTAACATAGCAAGTTAGCAACCATGTCAATGACGATATTATGCTTTTCACAAGTAAATTCAGAAAGAACTTTCTTGCCAAAACTAAATCGATCTATATTTCAATTAATGCATTGGGCAACAATATTGCTTTCCTAAATATTGCAGACAACTATTGATTTCATATAATTTTTAATTCCACATTTCAAAATTTTGGTGAGGAAAACAAACGAACTTTAACCATTGGTAAGCATGCACCCATTTGTGACAGAAGTTGTATTCCTATTGCAGGTTTTATAGGTGATGTACCAGTTATACTAGCAAAACCGGAGACTTTTATGAATTTAAGTGGTGAATCTGTAAGTATGCTATCTGGAGAAATTTCATGCTTAGTGGTAGGGAGACATAAGTGATAGGGAGACAAAAGCTTTCCTCCAAATATAGAGTATTATAAACCTTGTTCATTGATTTTTATATAGGTATATAATATGGAAGCCCAAAACATAAAGAACTAGCTTATGCACATTACTTAGATGGTTCCTGTCAAATATTCTACTTGTCTATAACATCAGAAAATTTAAAAGATCAACTCCATCTAGCAACAAACACAAGTATTCTACCTCCAAACTATTTAACATCATCTCTGCTGCCAAAGCAAGAAGTATAAGTTTTTTTCTATTTAATGGAAAGGATTATGACAATGGTATAATTCAAGCACGATCATCAACCTAGGTTCTAAATATAATCATTGGTTACTTGTCCATTAGGACGCCAAATCATCCATAACATGATAGATTTTTTTTAATCAGAGATGATGCAATCTAGACTTTTATACGCAAGATACCTTCTGTGGTGGACTCGGCCTAGCCGAGGTCCTCAAACCACCTCGCCGAAGTCCTGAGGACCCTTCAGGAGGCCTTCTAAGCGCTTGGCCGAGCTCAATGCTCAACGGCCGAACATATGCCAGATACAGGCCGACCTCGTGTTCCCATCCAGGTCCGACACCTCCCCGAGTCCGACATATAGGACATGATGACGTCCCCCTTCCTTATCCACAAGGACAGCTCACAACCTTATCCACAAGGACAGCTCACAACCTTATCCGCAAGGACAGCCTATCCACTCCTAGCTCAGTACAGGCTGACCCTACTTGGGCCTAAAGCAAGCCCATTAGGGAAACCAGCTCCCCCCTATAAGTAGCTCCGTACTACATGGGGCTCAGGTACGTCCTCTAACCCTAATTGCCATCCTCACACACCAGTGATTAGGGTAGCTTCTTGGCTCTTTCCTTTAGCCATCTGAGGACTTCCCCCAAACATCACAGATCAACCCTAGACAGAGGTACCTTTGAAGGTCATCTCCTACACCCTTGGAGGTCCTCACCAACTAGGACATCACATTGGCGCCGTCTGTGGGGAGAGATAAACTGTAACCCCACTCAGAAGATTTCACCATGTCTGAAGAAGAGCAGCCGGTCCAGAGAAGGAGGAGGGGGCGTCCAAGAAGGGTGCCGTCGACTGAGGACCTGCGCCTGCACCTGGAAGCCAACAGGGCAGCGAGGTCCTCACCACCACCCCCTCCACCGCCTCCTCCCCCCTCACCACCACCCCCTTCACTGCCTCCTCCCCCGTCACCACCCCCTCCACCAGAGTTCACTCATACCCATAGTGGACCCTACACCATCCACACTGAAGACACCGCAAACCCAACCCAGCTTCCTTGTGGAGGTCGGCGCGTGCAGTTACGCTCTGAGCTCGGAGAAACCAACACTGAACAGCACCGCCACCGCGGCGAGCGTGCTCACTCAGTCAGTACAACACACCGTTCAAACTCACGACAGTCTACGCTCTCACGGGATGCTGAACTCTTGTCTCTGATGAGACAGCAAATGAGAATCGTAGAGCAACAAGGTAAGGCTATTGCAGATCTCCAACAAGTTGCTATGCAACGATTAGCTGAACGAGCTTCTGTCCAAGCTCCGGCCCCGAACGAGTTCCCTCCACCACCCCCTCCCTCATCTCTTCCACCACAACACCCGTTAACTCCACAAACCTTTGCAACACCACACACGACTGTCACACAACTTACACCAACTCCCGACCAGCAACAACCTGAGCTGGACGATTCCCATCCTGGACACCCTTTCACCCCTGTCGTCATGACCTATGAACCACCGCCTGGGTACCTAGGGCCCAGTAACATCCCCAGATATAATGGCCTTACTGACCCTCAGGAACATGTCCTTTCCTATGAAGGAGCCGTGAACTTTCACGGAGGAGGAGATCGGCTGAAATGTCGAGCTTTCTTTATGACCCTCCAAGCCCCAGTCCTTCGGTGGTACTCAACGCTTCCTAAAAACTCTGTCAACAACTGGGCAGAAATGAAGCGCGTCTTCCTCAACAGATACACTGTCAGCTGTGTACAACCCAGATCGGACCACACGCTAGCGACAGTGACCCAGAAGCCAGATGAATCCTTACGTGCGTACTTGCACAGGTTTCACAGCGAGTCCAGTTCGGTCCCAAATCTGTCTCCCGAGGTGGCCGTCCTCCTTTTGACCCAGGGATTGGCCGAAGGAGGCTTCAAAGATTCACTTATTGGAAAGCCACCAAGGGACATGGCCGAACTGAGACAGAGATCAAACAAGTATATAAACCTTGAAGAATTCAACAAGGGACAGTCGAGCAGACTGGAAAATGCTCAGGCCACCTCGCAGAATGCCCTGCCCCGAGGCCGTCCTCGGGGCAACAAGGATGAAAGAGGAGGAAGAGCAGATCAGGGAGACCGAGGCCGCTCTCAACGAGAGGACCGCCGACGTCCATACATCACCAAATATGACTCTTACACCCCCCTCACGGTCCCGAGGTCTCAAGTCTGGAGAGAGACCATGCAGACCGAACTAAGGAGTGTACCCCGCCCCCCCTTCCTCATAAATCAAAACTATGTGAGAGACAAGTCCAAATACTGCAATTTTCATGACGGGTACGGCCACCATACCGACCAATGCACATGGCTTCGGGATGTCATTGAGGATATGGTAAGAAGAGGCAAGCTACAGCAGTATGTCCGAGAAGCAGTGGAAAGACGAGGTCGGAGAAGATCTCGCAGCCCGGACAATGATAAAGGAAAAGCTAAGGCCGACCCGTCCCCAGAGAAGAAGGAAGAGGAGCCACCACGGGTAAACATGGTCATGGTTCAGGACCTCGATAAGTCGCCAGAAAACTTCCGAGTAGAAACCATCTCGGGAGGTTTCGCTGGCGGCGGTGAGATGAGGGCGGGAAGAAAAAGGTACATCAACCAGGTTTTGGCAGTTCATCACAAACCCGTCCCCAAAAAGCCTTCTCGAAATATTCCCATCATCTTTTCCGACCAGGATATGGAAAATGTCATCCCAGATCACAATGATCCTATGGTGATAACAGCGTTGATTGGCAATTTTGAGGTCGCCCGAGTCTTCGTTGACCAAGGGAGTTCGGCCGACATCCTCTTTCTACATACCTTCCAAGCTTTGAAGTTGAGGTCCGCCGACCTCGTAGGATTCGAAGGAAATCTCATTAGCTTCACAGGTGAGGCAATCCGCCCCCTAGGAGCCATTCATCTCCCGGTGACCCTAGGCAACCAGCCTTCGGCCCGAACGGAGATCATCAAATTTTTAGTTGTTGACTCCGATTCCCCGTACAATGTAATATTGGGACGAACTTGCCTACAAGCTTTTGGGGCAGTAGTCTCAACAGTGCACTTGGCAATGAAGTTTGTCGGATCTGATGATAAAGTGGTTTCGGTAAAAGCTGACCAAGTGAAGGCCCGGCTCTGCTACAATGCGAGCCTACGGGAAGGAAAAAAGAAGCAAAAAGAGTTCACCGATCCGACACTGTCCAAGGGAAGAGTCTTATTGGCCGAACTCCAGTCTGAAAGAAACACCTATGAAGAACGGTTGGTAATCCCCCCTTCACCTCTCCCCTGAGCAAATATGCTATCGTGAATGATAAACCCCTCCGAAAAATCCAAGATGCAGTCAAAGGAGATCTTCTCTCTCTTTCAGTCCTCTCCTACTCCCTGCACGGGGAGAATTTACTCTTTCATCTAGTTCTCACTAACCCCGCCCTCCACTCGGCACATCTCCGAATTGAGGGCCGAGGTGACTTTCTCGCCCATGTCTTCAGCCGAGCTTTTCAGACCCCCAAGCTCGGGTACTTCAAGATGGAAATGTCCTCACTTTTCAACATTACCAACACTCTCGGCAGCCTTTCCTATCAGCCCACCTCGGAGGATCATAACAAGAAAATCCGACAAGACGCTCCTGGTCCGAAGAAGATAGCGATGAAAGAGCCAGCCGACCGCGACAAGAAAGCAAAGCAACCCGGGTCTTCTGAATCTGATCACCTCGCGCCCCGAGGATCAGACATCGGCCCTAACGGCCAGAAAAGCGGGAACTGAGCCCGAGATCGATAACCCCCAACAGAGGCGTTCTAGAAACATACTCTGGGTAATTACCGAACTCAAGGATTCCCAAAAACTTCAAAACATTGAGAACCTGTTCAAATAGGTTTACCTCAGACATCTCAGCAGTCACCAGCACCCTCCCTGAAGGTTTCAATTTTAACTTCCTTTTATTTTCAATTTCCTTCCTGCTAATTATCGTTCATGTCTTTAATTTTCATTGTGAGATATTCACCTTTCAAAAGAAAAAGCAATGTACCCATAATTTTATTCAATGAAAAGTACAAACTTGCTCATACTCAAGTGCCACAGTTTTATATACGTACGTACTAGCTTCTCATTTAGCACTAGCCCCCTAAATGTTGCATGGCGCTATGCACAGCCAACGTCTCCCAGATAAGATCGGCTCATATGCACAGTGTACAAGGGACACCCGATAAAGAACAGACTGCTGTGAAATGTTTATACATAGCTTCACTCAGCACTCTCTTTTACATCGGGGCCGAGGACACCCACCTCGGCTAAGGTGGGTAGATCCGAGTTCCCTACCGTATGCACTTATATACAGTACCTTTATTCAGAGGAAAACTTATAAGATTACTGCACTTACTGAGTCTTCTGATTTATTAATATTTCAAACACCAATGATTGGGTACAAGTTTTCCTAAGGTCCGTTCAGGCCGAAATACAACAAGCCGGCAAAAGACCTGTATTCTCAAAAGTAGCTTTGTTTATAAAAAAGACCTCGGATGCAATATATATGCGACAAGTTAAAACAAGAACTTGCATAAAAAGTTTCAGCATGCAACAAGTTCCAAACACTTGCATCTTTTCTTAAAAATCTCCCTAGGGGCCACCTAATTAATCGAAGACCGAACCCGAGGTCGAACGAATAAACATGCAATAGGTTTATTATGATAAACTCGCATTCACGCAACGAGTTCCCAAAAAGGCGGGCATAATTCCGACCTCGGACATCGGATGTATGCAACAAGTTAGTGTATAAACTTGCATAAATACGACGACACGCAACAGGCTAAAACTGTTTGCTTTAAAAATAAACGAGCTACAATAAGTTAAATAGATGTCAACATTGTCAGATATGTTATAAAAGGACATAAACAAAGTATAAGCTGCCCAGCATAAGGGACTTACGCTGCATCTTCCTCAACATCAGAAAGGACGACCGTCCGCGGGTCGAACTCCTCATCCATCCTTTCAACCAGTGGGTTGGGCAGATTCTCCTCAGGCTGGTCCAAATCAACCTCGGCTCCACCATTTTCATAGTCAACCATCTTTCCATTCTCCACTCCGAATCCGGCAGATGCGCCGACGTACCGAATGCGGAGCCCCTAATTCATGTGTAGAACCTTCTCAACCGCGTTGGTGAAAACCTTGCCGGCCATCCTTTCAAGGTCGAAGTCCAACTCCCGAGCCGCTACCTTATGCTTTAGAGCCTGGGCAGCCCTCTTCTTCAGCAGACCCCTAACCTTTTCCACTTCGGCCAGGCCCTCCTGCCGACCAACCTCTTTCGCATCTGCTTTGGCTTGGGCCAAATCCTCTTCATGCCTTTTTCGGAGCTCTTCCATCTGTCGACGGTGCTCCTCCTCAGCCTCAGCCAATTTTTGTTCGGCTGACCTCTTGCTACTCTTCATCTCTTCCACCTCGGCCGCCATAGCCGACCGAGCCTTTTTCTTAGCAGGCGAAAGACCGTCCGCCACATCATCAGCTACCTCGGCCAGCACATTAAACATAGTAGTGGCTCTCTTCAGCTGGCAAGCCATTTCTTCCGCTTTCTTCTTCCATTCCGCACCTGACATTTTGACAAAAGTGTCTTTGAGTGATGGTTTGGTAGGGGTAGCCGGCAGCCTTGATTGAGTTTCAGTGCTTGGAGGCGGCACATTTGCAACAAGGGCTACCTCGGTGCTGGGACTCGGCGATGTAGGAGGAGGAGGAGCAATAATAACGGCAGGAGGGGTAGGATGGAGGGGACCAGAGTCGGCCGATAGCGTATTCGTAGAAACCTCGGACGACACGGCGTCGGCAGAAGAGACCTCGGGCTTCTTCTTCCTCCGAGCTTCAAAAACAGCTTTCAGCGCCCTGGAAGACATCTCGGACCAATGTTCTTCTGTAAAAATATATATATATATATATATATATTAGTATAAGAGAATTGAAAGAAAAGGCACAAATGCAAGAGCAAAAGTAACTACCAGTCTTTGTTAAGACTTCATCGTCAAGACACTTTATGAAAACTCCAACATCGAGTTGAAATTTCCGAGCACGGTATTCTGTTTGAAAATGGTGAGCCGTTACAGACTCATCGGCATCTAGTGTTACACCCGACCACCTCTGCGGTGTACTGGAATGACGATTGAAGAACTCGGAGGTCCATTCCAGAGGGAACTTCGGTCTTGTCTCGGACCGAAACCAAGGCAGCCCCGCTCCAACGTACCTATATTTGAAGAATCTCGGTTTGAAGTGCTTCCAAGACTCAGAGAACATGTCGAACAGCCCACAATGAGCTCGGGCTTTGACCGACACCCAAAGACGACCAGTGACCCCGTCCTTATTGCTGACGAACGGGTTATACATCCACAAAAATAATCGAACTGTGCATACCAAACGTTTGGCTCCACAATACTTCTGGAACGCTCGGAGAAACGACCAAGTATTAGGATGAAGTTGGGAGGGAGCTAGTCCGAGCTCGTTTAAGACCCTCATTTCCAGGTCGGTGAAGGGGAGGGCCACGCCGAGATTGTGAATCAGATCGACATAAAAGAAAAAAGAATTACTGTCAGTCCGGCTGCATATCCTGTCATTTGCCGAACAGGGGAGCACTTCGTAAGAAGTTCCGGTGGTGTCCCCTGGGCAAGGCAGCACGGCCCTCCCTACCTCGGCAAGCTTATCCTCCGAGGAAAGGCTGGACTGAATTCCTTTGGGCTCCACGTCAACCCACTCATACTGTTCGGCGTCGAAAGGTGCAGGGTAAAGTTCAGGTTGACGGACGCACTTCCTGAGCGGCATGGTACCTGTGGGAGAACAGGGAAGCTCGGTATTAGTCTTACGGGTTACGAAAAATAACCCCCCCAGAGAAACCCCTCGAAGTAGTTCCGAGGGGCGAGCATCTCCCCTCTACCACAGGTACCCCTCGTTCGTACATTCCCTCCTTCTCCATCCTCTCGAAATCGGCACGCTCCCTACCGTCAACAAACTCGGCCCAGGCGTACTGCCGTATCCACTCTCTCTTCTCCTCCCAGTCCCGAGGATAGACTACCTCAACGGGATCAACCTCCAGAACCCTCCTTTCGTACTTTTGCCTATACTCCCTTTGGCGACGGAACGCCTCGTCTACCTCCGTAGACGAACAGGACGAGGAGGATGAGCCGTCCTCCTCCTCACCGCTGCTAGATGACAGGGAAACTACCCCAGCCCACTTCCTAAACCATTCCCTACTCATAATTAACCCAATCCACTCCTTTGATTTTCTGAAAAATAAACAAAAAACAGGAATCAAAAACCCTCCAAAAAACTCAAAATACGCCTAACCTAAAGAAGGCTAAACCCCAGGAATAAACCCCAAAACCAAATAACCAAATGCAGGAAAACCTCAACCCCCAACATTATTCCCCAAAACCAAAACCACAAAACCCAAGAAAAACCCACACCGCCACCAAAATAGAAACAGAAAACCAAAAATCCTAAAACCACTAATCAAAATTCTGCCAAAATACACCCCAGTCAGCGGATACAAAAATAAAAGGGAAGAAACACCAAAATTTCACCACATGAACTGCAAAATTGTAAGAACAGCGGAAAAGAAAATAAGTAAAGAGGCAGAGAAAAGAGAAATACCGGATGAATATGTGTCTGAGAGAGAACGCCGACGACAAGAGATCCCCGGTCGAAATAAAGGGCGAAGAAAATTGAAGACACTGGAACTGTGAGTGAAAGAAAATAGTTTTCGAAGAAGAAAGAGCTTGGGGAGAGATGCAGGGTTTCGTGGGAGATAGGAAGAGGCGTTTTCAAAAGGGGAATATTTGGCTGAGAGAGGAGAGAATGGTTCGTTAGGCCAAGGAGAAAAGAGAACCGTTTTCCCTCCCATTTTGAATTATGGGCCTGGCCTAGGCGGCTCAGCCCAACGCGTGTGGCCACCTATACTTGGACACGTGGCACACAACAGCGAAAAGTGTGGACCTCGAGCAACGTCACAATGATGGTGATGCCTCGAGGATCGCGATTTCTGACACGTGTCAGATCGCAGAAGAGAAAACGCCACATCGGTACGGGTGACTTGACAACTGTCAAACCTGCTCTGTCATAATGAAAGGACATCAGAAACAGATGGATCCAACTTACCGGCAAATCATCGTCCGAACTCCCTAGAACCTCGGAACAAGGCTCCGATAGCCTTGACCGAGCTGGGGGGCTTATGTGGTGGACTCGGCCTAGCCGAGGTCCTCAAACCACCTCGCCGAAGTCCTGAGGACCCTTCAGGAGGCCTTCTAAGCGCTTGGCCGAGCTCAATGCTCAACGGCCGAACAGATGCCAGATACAGGCCGACCTTATGTGGTGAACTCGGACCTTATGAGGTGGATTTGGGGAAAAGACCTAAACCAGAACCTCGGAACAAGGCTCCGATAGCCTTGACCGAGCTGGGGGGCTTATGTGGTGGACTCGGCCTAGCCGAGGTCCTCAAACCACCTCGCCGAAGTCTTGAGGACCCTTCAGGAGGCCTTCTAAGCGCTTGGCCGAGCTCAATGCTCAACGGCCGAACAGATGCCAGATACAGGCCGACCTCGTGTTCCCATCCAGGTCCGACACCTCCCCGAGTCCGACATATAGGACATGATGACGTCCCCCTTCCTTATCCACAAGGACAGCTCACAACCTTATCCACAAGGACAGCTCACAACCTTATCCGCAAGGGCAGCCTATCCACTCCTAGCTCAGTACAGGCTGGCCCTACTTGGGCCTAAAGCAAGCCCATTAGGGCAACCAGCTCCCCCTATAAGTAGCTCCGTACTACATGGGGCTCAGGTACGTCCTCTAACCCTAATTGCCATCCTCACACACCAGTGATTAGGGTAGCTTCTTGGCTCTTTCCTTTAGTCATCTGAGGACTTCCCCCAAACATCACAGATCAACCCTAGACAGAGGTACCTTTGAAGGTCATCTCCTACACCCTTGGAGGTCCTCACCGTCTAGGACATCACACCTTCAACAGTTTCATTTTTCTAGGAAGACATATGCATATGAGAATTGTATAGTATAGTTACCTAACAAATCAAGTGGGTGACTGCAATGCTGATTGCAGTGTTGAATTCCTTATGCCTTGATTCTATATATATAAGACTTTTTATTTTATTATTATTACTCAAAATTTCCAAGACACGGAATGACAAGTTACTGTAAAAAAAAGGAAGATAAGCTGCATTACAATTCTTTTGAACCAAGCAAAATTATTTGTGGTCAGATTAAGGTACATTTGAAACTATCCTGAAAATATAAAATAATAAGAATCCATATGATTTTTCATTTTTCACTGCTTTGAAAATCTAATCCTTTATATTTTCTCCTACCATAGACCTTAGCCTCTAATGGGGTCCCATCAATTCTCACTAGCCCCATTAGAGTTGCCTTCATGAAGCACTTGTGCTATGTTTTTTCTAAAGGGAAAAAAATACCAGCACTTTCAAATTTCAAAATTCGATTGTAAAAGACCTATTTCTAAATAATTTATCTGTGATTGATTTCTTTTTAAAAGTTAAAAAAATACGGCGAAATCGGAACGAACCTGGAGAGGAATGACACCTTCAGAAGCGTCCTTTACAGGCGGCGGCGGCAGTGAAGTGGGGTTCGAAGAGAGGGCGAACGAGGCGGCAGCGGCAGATTAGGGTTCGTTGGAAATGGGAAGAGGGCTATCGATTTCGGCGGCGGTAGAAGAGGGGAAATCGTCCCTTAGACCAATAAATTAGGGTTCGTGCCTTATAGGCGGCGGCGAAATCGCAAGGGCTCTGGAGAGGAATGGCACCTTCGTTGGAAAGGGGAAGAGGGTTTTCAATTTCGGCGACCGCGGAACAACAAGAAGAAGGAGAAGAAGAACGTGCGCGATAAAGAAGAACGAGAAGAAGAACGCGCATGATAGTTGATGCTGATGTGATGGAGTTTCGAAAATTAAAATGAAGAAGAAGATGGTGGGCTAATTGTAGAAGATGGGCACCGTGAGTGATGAAAACAATTAAGTGATTGATGAAGAAGATGATGGCACAGTGAGTAGTGAGTGAACGACAAAATGAAAATTCGTGGGGTAGGGTGGGGGAGACTGTGGGTAGGGTAGTGTGAGACACTTGTGGGACCATTGGAGGGTATGCAAGTGGAAAAATAATTAATTGTTAAGGGCATTTTAGGTACTTGAAAATTAATATTAAAATGAGGTTATATTAGGTATACGAAAAATAATATCAAAATGAGGGTATTTTGGGTATAAAAAATTTAATATTAGATCACGGCTATTTTGAGTAAATCAAATTACAAATAAAATTAATATTTTTAATTAAATATTTTAGGAATCAAATTGTAAAATTTATAAATCAAAAATATACCCTACTAATATAACAAAGAACAATACATAACAAATATCTATTGATTTATGTCAAAAGGTACCATAATCCTCTCGTCTCCTAAGGTTAGAAGCAAAGCCCTTTTCTTAAACAAGTAGGAAGGAAGTAAAATGCATGTTTCCCTCTTGTTTTATGTGTCTGTTAGTCCCATGAGGCAGGACCAAGTAGTTCCCCTGACTCTGTCCACCACCTCACCCTTCCTTTCCCCTGTCGTTTACCATCTCTTTACGTCACAGTTTGATTGTGAAACTCAAACCTCCCCACGATAAACATTGCACCAAAGTTCTCTCTCTACACACACCCTTACTTTCTCTCTCTCTCTCTAACCAAAAAATTCCAAAGTCCACTTGTAAGACCAAGACCTTTGCAAAGTCTTTGTACACTTACACGTCTTCCTTATTTGTTATTACTCAATACTCTTCATCCCCTCTACTCCAACCATCTTCTTTTATTTCATGTTTCTAACCCAACAATGAAACTCTGCATGGCTTTTCATAAAAACATCATAGTTTCTTCTCTCTTTGTGGTATGGTTGTTGTTGTTCCTTGTAGTTGTGAGATATGTTGATGGAAGGTTTGTGGTGGAGAAGAGCAGCATCAAGGTGCTGCATCCACACAAGCTGAGGTCAAACCATGATGGTGCCATAGGAAACTTTGGTGTTCCAGACTATGGAGGATTCATTGTTGGCTCTTTGGTTTATCCTGAGAAAGGCTCTCATGGTTGTCAACCCTTCGAGGGTGATAAGCCCTTCAAGTTTAAGTCCAATCGTCCCACTATTGTTCTTATTGATCGTGGAGGTATTATTTATTTTTTTTTTTTTAATTTTCTTTGTTCATTTCATCAAAGTTCATCATCATTGACTTTCGTTTTATGAAGATTTGACTTTGGATTCATTCATTGTGCTCAAAATTTCATTGATCAGCATGCTAATTTAATATTACCCTCCTTATTTATTTATTTATTTATTTATTCTTTTAGTTCAGATTCTGATATTGGATATATCTATCTGCCTAATACAAGTGGTAGTTAAGATGTTGATTGTTAAATACTTTTCTTGTTTAAATATTACAATATGTTACGTTTCCCATTTTACTTTATTTCTTTTCTTTTTACAGTGAAACAAAAGTTACTGTAGTACCACAAAAAAAGAGGAAAAGTAAAAGCTACTTTTACATCGGAAAGTACTATGTATTCCAGAATCAAAGTCTTAAACTTTCCCCTTTTGTCTTTTCATCCTAACTTGCCCTTTCCTTTTCTTGGAGAGGAAAAAACCAAAGTATCATAATTCTCTCATTTATCTGCATAACGCGAGCTGAATTTTGTGTACCATGTAGCTAGTTTGCATTAAAGAATGTCTTGTAAAATTTACTTAAAAGAATTGCGAACTAGTTTCTGTATGCCTATATGTATTATATGACTATGGAAAAAACTGAGTCCTTGCCTAAAGGATGCCTTAGAGAGTTGAGACATTTAGTTTATAAGATTCCCTAATTAATCTTATTTAAGTTTCCTGTACCACTTCTGAATTGCATAAGGTTTTAAATTTTGAACCAGTAGTAAGACTTTCATATTTTGATTCAAATGTTTAAATCTGGGTTTAAACTGGAAAGTGTTCGAACAAGGGACAAAGAATTCATGATCCAACTGGCTGCTATGGTCTAGTTTTTCTAACATCATAGTCGTTTAATAAAAGCTTCAAGCATCTACAATTATCAAAATTCTTTGAATGCTTGGTTTCATAATACTTAAGGGCTAACCGGCTAATTTATCTGCCCTGCACTTGTAGAGTGTTACTTTGCCTTAAAGGTATGGCATGCACAACTAGCTGGAGCTGCTGCAGTTTTCGTGTCTGACACCATTGAGGAGCCTCTACTAACCATGGATACTCCTGACGAGAGCAGGGACGCAGATGGCTACATCGAGAAGATCGGAATTCCGTCAGCACTAATTGAGAAGTCCTTTGGCGACATGTTGAAGGAAGCTTTAAGTAACAAAGATGAGGTTTTGCTAAGAATAGATTGGAGAGAGTCGGTACCTCACCCTGATAATAGAGTTGAGTATGAATTCTGGACCAACAGCAACGATGAATGCGGAGTTCGTTGCGACGAGCAAATGAATTTTGTGAAGAATTTTAAGGGTCATGCTCAAATTCTTGAGAGGGGTGGTTATACCTTATTCACTCCACACTATATAACTTGGTATTGTCCGAAACCTTTCATTCTTACCAGTCAGTGCCAGTCTCAATGTATAAACCATGGGAGGTATTGTGCACCTGATCCAGAAAAGGATTTTGGAGAGGGCTATCAAGGGAAGGATGTAGTGTATGAAAATTTGAGGCAACTCTGTGTCCATAGAGTTGCCAATGAGACCAACCGTTCATGGGTCTGGTGGGATTACGTGACAGATTTCCATGTTAGATGTTCTATGAAGGAGAAAAGATATAGCAAAGAGTGTGCTGATGATGTTATGAAATCATTAGGTAAGTGCTATTTTTTGTTATAACTGTGCATAGGAATATGTTCTGTTATGTTCTTCTTTTTAATGTTTAATCTTAATTCTACAGATTTGCCTATTGAGAAAATTAAGAAATGCATGGGGGACCCTGAAGCTGATGTCGAGAATGAAGTTCTGAAAAATGAGCAACAACTCCAGGTCATCTATTTCATAATTACTGCTATACATTTTCAAGTTAACAAAATTGTAAATTTTCATCAAACAAAAACTTCTTGTATATGAAGCAATTGAGCCAAGTGTTTTGAGTAGCTGATTTTTTGCTTGCATATCAAATAAAATAATTTGTGTACTCTTTTGTTTCGTTTGTTATTTTCAGATTGGGCAAGGATCTCGTGGTGATGTGACCATCTTGCCAACATTGGTTATAAACGATGTCCAGTATCGAGGTTAGTCACTTAGTATCTACTGAACAAAACTTCTTTCTTTTTCCGGATTTGGAATAAACATTCTTCTTCAATTCTTAAAATTTATAAAACATCATGCTTTTACTATTTTGGAAATATATTAACTAGAGACCTATGTGCTGTTTTATTGAATTTGGTCATCAAAATCCAATCATACCATACTTGCAGAGTTAAGAATTTAAGGGCAAAAATAATTGTGCTCTGAATCTATAATTGTGGTATTTTTTCGGTTCTCCATGTTTCACTGGCTTCTTCACTATGCGATGCTTGTCTTTTACCTAGGGGCACTATCCGACTACCATGATAACTTTTCAAGCATGTGATGTAATCCATTTTACGAAACTAGTTATACAAACTCATTGAACTTTACACGGTTTGATGTCTTACCTTTGTCCCTTGTTGCACATGGGTGAAGTTAAGAATTTAGGTGGTTCTAGCTAAATTTAATTTTGCTTCTCGATGTTCATCTACCATTCTGTCACCCCTTGTCGATATATTGCTTTTACTATATCTTTATGCTTCACTTGATTGGCTAACTAAATACAGAAATCTGACACCTGTCTTAAAATTTACTTGGACAACTATCCTTTTCATGAAATATTTGATACTCCGTGTATCTTAATTTAAGGTGTAATTTGTTTTGTTGATAGGAAAACTGGAGAGAACTACTGTCCTGAAGGCTGTATGTGCTGGATTTAAGGAGAGTACTGAACCTGCAGTTTGTTTAACCGGAGGTTGGCGTGCTTTATATTTCATTATATGAATTATGAAATGCAATGACGATGAATATTCTAGCTATACAATCTATTGCGAATGTTCTACTTTCAACTTTTCATACTGTTATATGTTTCTCAGATATTGAGACTAATGAGTGTCTTGAAAGAAATGGGGGATGTTGGCGGGACAAAGATGCTAACATAACTGCTTGCAAGGTATAGATATGGAATTTCTATAACCACTTTTATGAGTTTATCTCAATTAGTATCATGTATTTAAGATTCTCCGCACCGTGACACGCTATGATCACCGTCAAAGACAGGATTGACTGCAAGTTAAACCTTAATTCTTTCTCAGGATACATTCAGGGGAAGAATTTGTGAGTGCCCTGTTGTGAAAGGTGTTCAATACAGAGGTGATGGGTATACATCATGTGAAGGTATGCCTTCCTCAATTTAAGAAACAGGGCATTCCTCTTTTATTTTGTAACAATATTCTTACTCTCTAATAAAATATGCTACCTATGGAAACTAGAGATTAAGACATTTCCTTCATGGTTTGGAATTCATTCTGTATGCAACTTTCATGTCAAACGTTTAACAAACTTCGGTTAACACTTCAATCTGAATCCAAGTACAAGTACATGTTTACTCATAATTGCGCTATAAAGTGGATGCAGAACTCTAAGATGTTTCCTCACAGACATTCTTTTTTTATTAATATTGGCTGGACCATTTTAATTTCATAAAAATTAAGGAAAATATGAATTCACTTTGGGCATTTCGTAGTAAATAATTTTCACTTTATGAGCATTTGCTTTATAACAAAAAAATATATTCATAAGTTACATGCCGATGAAGGTATTGGAGCAAAGGAAAACTTAGATTGATTTGGCAATTTGTCTACATCAATGGAATTAAATCTTTGCTAATCAAATCAAAATACAAACATTCTCACACTTTCAAACCCAAAACCCAGTTACAGTCAATACACTCACATTTGTTTTTATCTCTATATCTTTCTTCTTTCCTTTCTACCTTTGGTGCTTGATATATGTCCCAGTTTTCTGTGTTTATAGGACACTTGTTTCACTAATGTACTAAGAGTGATATGCTTTTTATTAATGATGTTACTGAGATATTTTTACACTTTCCATTATTTCGCAGCTTTTGGACCTGCAAGGTGTTCAATAAACAATGGAGGTTGTTGGTCAGAAACTAAAAATGGATTAACTTTCTCAGCTTGCTCAGTTCAGTACTGCTTAACTTAATCTTCGTTACTTTAACTTATGGTTTACGTAAAAGGATTTTATTCTAGAATTTTCCTTGACACGAGACAAGGCTAACCGAATTCCCTTTTTCTATAAAGGAGTCCGAGGTAAATGGCTGTCGGTGCCCAGTTGGGTTTCGCGGGGATGGCAAGAAATGTGAAGGTAATATTTGTTCCATGGTGCTAATTCAAAGGATTCAATTCTCTTCTTTATACGATCTGTTTTGCAAAAGTATAACTCTATTCTAAGACTTATCTTTCGATCTGATTCAGATATTGATGAATGTAAAGAACGAAGTGCTTGTCAGTGTGATGGCTGTAGCTGCAAGGACACTTGGGGTGGTTACGATTGTAAATGCAAGGGAGATCTGCTGTATATAAAGGAACAAGATGTTTGTATTGGTAAGATATTGAAGACTAACTATTTGTATACATCATCCCATGGGACTTAATCGACAAAGTAATTCGTAGTCAACTTGACATTCAGTATAAAAGTTAAAACATTAGAATTTATCAGTATTCATATCGTAATAGCATCCAATGCACTATTTTTTATACTAAAATCTAAGTGATCATTTAGTCGAGATCTTTAAATGTTTATCATGGGGGATTAATCATATGGTTCATGATAGTGGATTATACAAATTTGCATACAGATTATTTCAATAGATTTCCTGGTAGCAGAGAGATTAGGTCAAGCCACTTGCCTTGTTTGTTAGCATGCAGTAAGCTTTAATAAAAAGAATGCCTAAATTGCCCGTTAGTTTTTATCATTACTGAAGGTATTGTGTACCTTGAGAAGTTTTCTGTTTCTTTTCACTATAACATGCTGATTTTTCCTCAAATGGTTGCTCATATCTTTTCAAAGATCTGCTATTTATATGTTAAATACATTTAACCTTTTCCTTTTAAAATATTAAATTTCCTGCACTTAAAGGTATAATGATCTTCTTTCAAATGGCCACTGAAACCAATTTGGTATCATTCAATTTGTAAATATATGCATATCTGATGTTTTATGGCTGCTTCTTTCCATTTATATTGTCAATTCATTATCTCACCACATAGGCAAGTTGCTAGAATCCAAGATTGATGTCATGGAAATTTTAAATTATTTTCATGTCCAGTCTTAATGAGACAGTAAATTTTCTTGGTCAGAGTACACGATTTGATGATTTTTTTCCTTTACCATGCAGAAAGAAGTGGATCAAAATTTGGACGGGTCTTTGCATTTGTGGTCGTCGCAGTTGTTGTTGGTGCTGCTCTAGCTGGTTATATATTCTACAAATACAGGCTCCGGGTAAGCCAAATTAATTTAAACTATCTACAATAATATATTGAATCATCCATGTTACATCGGAAATCGAAATCAGCACCATATCATGTTACCTTCATCTCTTTTTTGTAGTCTTACATGGATTCGGAGATCATGGCTATCATGTCACAATACATGCCACTCGACCAGCATAATAACGAAGTTCAAGTTGAAGCTCAGCCTTTGCGACAACAAGGCACTGTATAATGTATTCATTTCTTCACCTTAACAACTCATTTTGGCATGCTTTTTTGGAGAACAATATTCTTATTTAGCCTTTTATTTGCATTCTGCAGATACAATAAGCTAATAATAGCCGAAGGATCCGGTTGCGCAGTCAAATCCACGTGACACGTGAGAGATGGATTATAATCAGGATTGGCTATTAGCATTTGAAACTATTTGACACCAAGGAAGGTGTTGTACTTCACTGTAGGATGATTAAGAGAACCATTATATTGCATCATGATACAGAAATTTTCTTTATAATTTAGAGGAAACTTTCAGCTTTTCTCAGAGTTTGTAAATACTGCTGAGATGTAAATTTACACCGTAGATATAGCATTAGGATTCGCATGGAACTTGTGACGGTATTGATAAAAATTGTTGCCAATACAAATATATACTACTCTGGTTAATCGGTTCGTTTGGCCTTAAA
The DNA here is from genome assembly GCA_037953625.1 of Crotalaria pallida. NCBI lineage: Eukaryota > Viridiplantae > Streptophyta > Magnoliopsida > Fabales > Fabaceae > Crotalaria > Crotalaria pallida. The sequence goes on from CM075649.1 coordinate 126,358,855, forward strand.
ATACAATCTTGGTTCGCAAATCTATTATCTTACACTTCATTAACCTTACATAGCGAATGCCAAAATAAAAATATACATAAATGAAGAATAAGTTTAGCCTGTCCCGGAAAGTATGTCACCCCATGTTTTATCCTGTGTGATTGGTCGAAAAAATATTTTTTATTATATTTTTTGAATTAAATAATATTTTTTCAAAAAATAACAATAAGTAACACGAAGCTCGCACTTTTTGAGATATTGGATGTGTTATTCATTTTCTTAGTGATTTAATAAAAATACATAAATCAACAAAAAATTATCAAATATTGGCACCAGGAATCAATACAAGGATTATGTTAATTAGTGGCAAAAGGAGAATAAACATATAAAAACAACCTTATTGTTCAACCAACTTTGTTTAGCAAGGTTGAACAACACTATTTTTTTAAATGAAAGAGAATCTCACACTTTCTCTTTTAGGTTTATTTTTTTATGGGTATTTTCTCGTTTAGGTTCATCTTTCATTCTTTCTACTAAAAGATATAATCAATGTAGTTTTTTAAGATCGATTCCGAACAACATTTGAGATCGGTTTCAAACTGATCTTAAAATACCGATCTTGTAAATGTGGGTCAAAACGAGACGGATTTTGAACTGGTCTCATCTTGTAAAGAAGAAAACAAAATCGCTTTGGCTTGATTATTTTTTTTAAGGAATTGTCCTCATCAATTAACCGCAGCTTTAATCGTGACAAAATTAGGAATCCCTCTCTTAAATTTAGTTAACAACATTTTTATATAATCACAATTTTAACTATAACAAAATTAGGATATAGTTTGTTTTTTAAAAAATAGTCACATTTTAGTTGTTACAATTTTTATCAGTTAGCCATGGTTTTAACCATGATTAAATTAGGATATAATTTTTTATGAAAAATTTAGTCACATTTTAGTTGTGGTTATATTGACACCATAATTATTCCTAAAATATCATTTATTAGATCTAATCATTTACAAATACCAACCTAGATGCAATAAAAAGGCCAGCAAAGAATTCACAACATAACCACAATCATTAAAAAAAAAAAATAAGAAGTTAACATCAAAATTTGCAAGTTTCCCAATTTTCCTTGCTCGATATCCCTCTATTTTCAAATATAACCCCATCCTTTCATTTTTGTGCTAAAAAAAATATAAGTATATAACCACCATAGCATGACTGCAAGAGTGATGCCTTTTCCATCCACCAAAAAACTTCTGTGCATACATAGTTAGAGAAGAGTATATAAAAAATAGGAGATATGTAAATGAAATGACTTCCCAAAAATTTAACAAACTCCAGTTGAAAAAGTATTTTACACTCCAGGAATTGGCTTCTGCAGTAACGGGGTCAAATGCCATTATGTGATACTGTCTCTTGTATTTGTTTATCTATAAAAATGAAAATGACAATATGTTAATTTAACGAGAATTAACCAATTAATAAACTCCAAAGCCAGCATAAAAAGTTACATATTTCATCTTGGACTAGCTTTATAAACCCAAAAAATATATAAGTACATAACCACCACAGCATGACTGCAAAAGTGATGCCTTTTCCATACACCAAAAAACTTCTGTGCATACATTCTTAGAGAAGAGTATGTAAAAAATAGGAGATATGTAAATGCAATGACTCTCCAAAAATTTAACAAACTCCAGTTGAAAAAGTACTTCACACTACAGGAATTGGTTTCTGCAGTAACGGGATAACGGGATCCCTTGAAATGCCATTATGTGATATTGTCTTTTTTGTATTTGTTTATCTATAGAAATGAAAATGACAATAAGTTCATTTAAGGAGAATTAACCAATTAAACTTCAAAGCCAACATAAAAAGTTACATACTTCATATTGAGCTAACTTTATAAACCCAAATTTATTGGTCTATGTTGATTCGGCTCCCTTAGCAACTAGTAGGACTAAGTGTTTCACGTTTAATAATCCAAGTAGCTAGCCTCTCAATGCAAGAAAAAGGGATTGGAAATAACCCTAAAGAAAATCATAACAATATTGGTTAGAATATTTAATTTGTACACCCATTTTTCATTGATTTTAAATAACTCCACAATTTTAAACTTAGTATATGCGAAATCCCTAGCATGCCAAACGCAAGATTTCTCTTTCCCAGCATGCTCTTGCACATAAATATTAAATCAACCATTGAAGTAAATTAATCCACAAATTTTCTCTACAAAGTCTACTCTCATAATTATAAACATTAAATCCATAAATATCAAATCTATTCTCATTATGCTTGCATTAGCAGACATGACACAATGTGAGAATTCAATACCAGTTCATAGACTTGGTACTGAATTAACTCGTGAGAAGAGTCTTCACAAACTGACAAACATGATGCTTATTAAGCTTGATGATGGTTGATGCACAGAAAGAACATAGACTTTGCCCTCTAGAATTTTAACCAGTTTTGAAGTAGTAAAATATAGTGAAGAAGACACTAAGAGTCCTTATATTCTCAGAAATCTATATCGAAAAGGAAGATATCAGCAATTCAAATTGCCTAGCTAAAATATAAATTTTTTAAACCTTTTTATCTACCGGTTAATCACACTATATTGGAAAAGTATCTGATTTTTGTAAACCCATGCATTATCTCTTCATGTCAATTTGGTAATTAGGAAATTAGCTAATTAGGCAATTTTTTATGAGTTAAGATCCGTTCACACGGGTGTAAAACTTGATCATTTACACTTTCACATAACTTTTTATATATTATGAAATTTGTCAATCCAACCATTGAATTATATATTATTATCAAGTAGATCATGTTTACAAATTTCATAGAATATAAAAATTATTTGATACTTCATCCGACTATTCTATTTTAACGGATAATACGTTATTTAATTAAAATATAAGTAAATATGCACCTATGAATCTCCGAATGATTTGAAATTTGGTATGTATGATCGTCATGATAATAACATATAATTCAACGGTTGGATTGACAAATTTCATAATATATAAAAAGTTATGTGAAAGTGTAAATGATCAAGTTTTACACCTAGTGTCAACGGATCCTAACTCATTTTCTATAAGTAATTAAGAAATTCATCACTATTATTCTTAATTTTAAATAAATGTGGTAGGTGGATCATTGGATTGGATGAACCAGACTATTTATGTTCAATTTGGTTTGGTTTGATCTTTTTATGTAGGATACATCTGGACCGAACTAAACCATAACACTTTACTTTGATTGATTTGTTCCGTGATATCTTTTAAAGACCGGACCAAATCAGACCATTACACCTCTAATTAATTATCTTATCTTAATAATATAAAGACTTATTTAAGTTTTTAGTTTCTGAATTTTAGGTGCTCTTTTGGAATTGATCCTTGAACTTTTTTTTTTTTGATGTTTTAGGTCCCAAAACTTTTCCAAATTTTTGGAAATGCTCCTTTCGTCACTTAAGTGATGTTATGGTCGACGACATGCCACATCACTTTTACAACATCGACGAGTGACGTGAGTGACGTGTTATGTAGCGTCACGTGATACCACATGATTATTTTTATTAAGAAAATCAATTCTTTTAAAAATTATTAAAAGAACCGATTTTCTTTTTAAAAAATACCATTTTTGATTATTTTTAATAAATTTGAAGTCTTTTAATTTGAAAAATTCACGTGGTATCATCTGCACGTTATCTATCTATCTGATGATGTAACACCTAGGATTTATACCCTTAAATCCCCCTTATAATAAAATACGGACTTAAAAATTCCTTTTTATTATATTAAAATCAACCATCGAATGGACGGAGTTTTGTTTGTTTTTAGGACTATTATGTAACACCCCGATTTCGGCAACTTGAAAACATCATCTCTTTAGTAAAAATTTGGGGAATTTTTTTTTTTTTCAAGATGACATGTGCATGAGAAGCCTTATATTCAAAAACATTTCTGCAACTTAATTGAAATAAAATGATGTTCTCATGTCACATATCACAAGTCAAGCTCCAAACCGAGATGTTACTTAACATCACGCTTTGTAACTTAGCTTCACTAATCTCTTTTGGGAAAACATTTTCACAGCTTGTTTCATAAAAACTTTTTCCTTAAAAACCATATTCAATAAAATACCAAGTGGGGTTCAGAATGATATGACAATGTAACCAAATAGTTGCAAGGGAATACAGTACTCGAAGGGGATTACCTATTGCTAATCTTGATTCCTAATCTTCCTCGCTGAAGTCCACTGCCGAATCCGCATCGAGACGAAGGTACATACTCTACTACAGGGACGACCATCTACCCGTTGCAATATCGGAGTAACCCGACACGACAACATGGTAGGAGAGATGGTCAGTAATCTAGAAGTACAACATGACCAGACATAATACTACCGACTTCGTATAAAAGAATGCTCAAAATAAAAATGCAATAACCGCTACTCATGCTATGCACATGACAAATATATTCACATAAACACATAGGAAACACTTATAACAAAACACATCATAACATAAAAATTTCTTAACTCATCACAATATACATTATCACACTTGGCATCACAAGCCTTCGAACTTTTCAGTCTTATCAACAGCTTTCTCAACATCCAAGTCCTTTCACAATCTTTCTCAACCTTTTCATAATCAATTATACTTTCTCTCTTGGAATCTTTCACAATTCTTCATACATTCTTTATACTTTATAATCTTTTCTCGTTCTTAAGTCTTATCAAACGGTTCGCTCAATGATGAGGGGGACACATCATTGAACTCGCACACACGTCTACATCTCCTCGGTCATCCACCCAACCTAGTCGGAAGCAAACAGGAGTACAGGACCTTTACCACGCGGGCACGACAGCTGTCACACAAACAAATGGTCCCAGACCAGGAGGACTCAACCTCAATTCAATTCAATTCACATAATCAAAGGCACGCTCTCAGCGGCAATCATAAATGCCCCGTTCCAGTCCCTCTCACTGTTCTCGAATTGCCATAGGGGGCGACAGTACTAATTCTAGTTGATCGTGCAGAACTTACCACGGCATAGGACCGATCTGCCCGTACCACATATGGAATTCATTCCACCTAGAATAGCACTCAAGGCTTCTTGACGTATCACTGTCTTTACCCTCCCGTATTGCAATCACAACCCGAATATCCGCAGATACTCCGGGGTATCTTCCTCTCCACTACTTCGATACGACACTCATACCTGCGTATATAAATGTCTTTTAATTCTTTTAAAGTTTTAATGTTTTAATTATCGGCTTAATCCTAATAGTCGGCTCGTCCTTGGTGCAACCCTTCAACGAAGCCCAACCACTAAACGCAACTGTTCCCCCTAAAATTTCAATGGCCCTCGGCCTCAAATCACTTTCATCTCATCATCACAATTCACATAACTCATGCTCAGCATATTCTCATCAACATCATCAGCGTCTTTTCCTCGTCTTTCTCAAAAATCTCTTTTTGCAAAACTTTTTCGAAAGCTTGATTTCACAAAACTTTTGCTTCACAAAACATTTCCAAAAAAACCTCATCTCAAAATCCTTTCACAAAGCTTTTTCAAAAATACTGTTTCCAAAAAATTTCACAAAACATTATTTCACAAAAGCTCTTTCAAAAATCTCTTTTCAAAAACCTTTTTCAAAAAATCACATTTTTGGGTGAGTGTTAATGGAGGAGCAAACTCAACTCAACACTAAGCTTCTTCCCAAAAACATGAACAAGAAATCACATCTCTGCTCAAACCACATCTCACTCTCATAACCACATTACTCTTCTCCAATCTCAACTATTTGCGTTCCATTACTTACACAACCTTTATTATCATTCTTCTTTCTTTCAATCACATTTCCTTACTTTTTCAATTCTTATTTCTTTCTCATACTTCTCAAGTCTTACTCTTTCCCATTACCACATCTAATCACATTCCACCTCTACCATTCCTTCGTCTCATAATTCATTTCTTTTATGATTCTCATCATTACGCACAACTTTTCCAAACAGAATAAGATACACTCCACAGAATAATTCGCAGAGAAATTCAATACGTAATAAAATCAACAATGCATCATATTTAAACAAATAAGTAAACATCTAGCACATATATGCATGACGTATGATAATGCAGCATATAACGTATTAGACTCGCTATACTCAGTTTAGAACTGAGTCTACGCGTCACGATGACCTAGGCCTACTGCATCTCTCACCTCATCTCCAGCATCTGAAATCGTTGTGGGTCCTTTCCGATACATCGGTTGTTCCACTACTCGACTCATACGCACCTTGTGCTAAACAAACGATACTAACGTCACTAGTCTATCTAAATAATTGTCCTACTTAGAATTAAAACGTGTTTTCGAAAACTCTTTTTACTTCTTGTCGGAGAATCGTAAAACGTTAAAACTTTTTCAAATCAAATCTTTCTTAAGTTAAATACCACTTAAAAATTAAAATTTAAACCGGCCAAATAAATTTTTAGGATTGGAAAACAATTCAAATAAAATCTGGACAGCAAGTATGCAAGTCCATAAATCACTTTTCAGGAAACCCGAAAACACCGAAAAATCATACTTTTGTTCATGTAAAACCTTATTATAAAATAGACACTTAAATGATTTATTTTTATTTTTTTTAAACTTAACATTGTGAAATGAATTAAGGGCAGCAACCACTAAGTTCAAGGTTCTTCAATTAAATCAAAGCTAAACTATTTCAAAACCAATTACTTTTCAAACCAATTACAAAATCAAACACAATACTTTGATTAATTAAATAATTCATTCAAGCATAACCTAAACATATCATCAAACAATCACTCATTCAATCATATCAAGACATCATGATCATCATACAAATCAGCCAAGGTCATAACATAAAGCATACAAGTTCATGTTCATCAAAAACACTCAAATGAAATCCTAGTACGATTACTAGCAAAACACAAAAGTTAAAATTCAAAACTAAACTAAATAAATTTATTTAAGCTTCAAAATTTCCAGAACCTACAAATATATGCCAAAGTTCATCATATAAAATTTTCAAGTCATTTGAACACTCCTAAGATAGGTTTCAAATCAAATTTTGCATGAAAAACAAAACTGTACTGTTGCTGGACTGATACAGAAACGTTATTAATAAAAATAGTTCCTCAACTCCGAATTGCATAAAAATTTGTATATATCTTCCTTATACAGTCAAGACAATCTCATAAAATTTTCAGATTATTTGGAGTTGTACAAGTTATATTTTTCCAATTAAAATTGTCACTAAGTCCAGGAAATCTGAACCAAGTGATTCACTGTTTTGCCTTTTGTAAAAATACCAAATCAACTCCAAATCTCTTCAAATTTTACAGAGAATATCTAGAGATGTCCAGGAAGCTACCATAAAATTTTCAACCCATTTGGAGCAGTAAAAGTTCGAAAATTATTTTCATCTTTGAACTGAAAAACTTATTTTCTGAAAATCATTTTCACAAAGTTGGTCTTCATAAAAATAGGAAGTAATTTCCAAAAATAATTTAAAAATTCAGAGAAGTTTATTTTAATATTTTTAAGACAGTGACAAAATTTCAGAATCATTTAACATATAAAAACATCATTCATCAAAGTTAGAAACACACAAATCACCATACAAATTTGTTCATTCATTCATTTTTATGAAAATCAAAATACACTCATATATACAAATCAACACATAGTTTCAATACATCAATCATTTTTCCTTCTAAAACCGAATCAACATTTTATGAAAACAATTTATTTTAATTCAATTAAAACATGCATCAAGAATATGGGTTCATTTTATCAAAAGTTTTCATGCTTTAGATTAAACTCTTCTTGCTAAAAAAATAATTTTCCTTTACATGCACATACTTAAAGTCAATAGATCTTAGAGGAAATCATACATGCATGCATTTAGATCATGTAGATCAAGTCACATATAGAATTCAAGATCAAAACCAAAATTAAAGATCATGGTACAAAGCTTTTCTTAAGGTTAAACCGAAAATCAAGGCATGCAAGGATTAAAAGTCATCATCAAGCAACATGCAAGACCACAAATTAAAAATGAGTTTAGATCAAACATTGATTTAACACATAAACACATAAGTATCTCATGATTCACAATTTTAAGCATCAAAATCTAACATACAAAGAGTTCTACTTCAAGTTCACAAAACTTTAGATCTAAAAGAAAAATATCAAGATCTATCATGACTATCATCAACCAAATCATCAAGTATAAGCTACACTTATTACAAATAAATTTAAGTCCTTAAAAGTCCATGAAGTACATAAAAAGGAACATGCAAGAGAAGAAAAGAAAATTGCAAAACAAGAACTAGTTCTAATCTTCTAGGATCTTTGGTTTATACCAAAAAAAATGGCCTCCTAATACTTGATCTTCAAAAGGGCTCCTAAGTTTAAAGCTTTGGACTCCTCTTCTTCCTCTTCCTACCCCATGGTTCCTCTTCTTCTTTCTCTCTTGGTCTCTCTTTTTTTTTGCATGTCTCAAGAGCTAATGTTGCTCTTGAGACTAAGTGTTTGTATTGGTGTGTTGAAGGAAATGAAAAAAGGTGGAAGAATGGAGGCAACGAAGGAAAAGGATGGAATGAATAGAAGAGTGAAAGGAAATGAAGGTGTGAAAGGAAATAGGAATAATTGGACTAAGGGTGGAGCTTTATTTCTCTTCCTTGGGTCCAATGTTGTTCGACCAACACAAGGCAAAGGAGGGTGATTTTGGCCACCTAAAACTCCTACTTGGTCCCCAAGTTTTAACTTTCATTTTCTTTTTTTTTTATTTTCCCTTTTGACTTTGCCACCAAGCCAAGCTCATAGACACACACATACACATATATGTGTCACTTGCACACACAACTCTCATACACCCTTCATGCTTCCCCACACCACACGTAGCACCCCACATGCACACACACACATATCTCACAATTTAATTTCCTAATTAAATTAGAATTATCAATTCATATAATTAAGCAATTAATCCTAAGATTACAATTATACATACACATATAAGCACACTTTCATGTATCATATACACACTCGTATTCAATCACACATTTAATCATACAAGCACATACATTCAATCACCAAATTTAGGAACTTAATCAAACATAATCTTAACACTTAAACACATTTTCTTTTAAATAATAAACTGTACTTATTGGTTGCACTTATAGCCCTTATTTCATTTTCTAAAATCATAATTTAATATAATAAAGATAATCCCAAAAGGAAAAATTCATTAGAAGTCAAAAACTATTTTTCATGATTTATTTCTTTAAAATTCGTCCTTTACAGCTCTGAAAAAGAATTTTCGCAAACCAACCCAGAAAATTATGAAAGATACATTTTTGAAAACTACATTTCGATACGATCGTTTTGATATAAAGATCATAAAAATCGGAGTTACGGTTAAAAAGTTATGGATTTTCTAGGTTAATAAACTTAAGAAAGTCCATAAAAATTCATCTTTTTTGCAATAAACCACCAATCAATAAAATCATTTCTTATTAAGAATCATTTTTACTATCTTTATGAAAATATTTGTTTATCAAAACTCGTAAAATCAACATTTTTCTTCGTAATCGAATAAAATACTCGTTAAAAACCTTTTGAAAAACCGAATCGCAAAACTTTTCTTTAACAAATTTTTATTCGTCCTAGTCGGAAAAACGCGGGATGTTACATATTCCAAAATTTAACCTGTGATAAATAATTTCAATTAAACATCAAGTAGCCAGCAGGGCTTCAGAATATGTATATCTAATTCATAACAAGGCCCTATGGGCTCCAAATATATCAGAGTGCAAAAGATAATCAAATATTCAGAGTTTTCAGCGGAAAATACTGAGTTTGAGTATCATAACCAAAACATAATACTTTATCAAAACAAAATGTCCTAAGCCTCACTCAAATATATATATATATATATATATAAAATAAATTTACTTCAACATAACATAGGAGGCTTAGGTCTATATCATCCTATAAATCCCATAACACCCCTACTCTCCCTGTAAGGGAAAGTACTCCTGCTCGGCCGGGGGCTGTGCCAACTCAATCTCCTTACCTGAAAAATGTTAAGGGAGTGAGCATTGCACATGAAATAGAAAGCAGTTTCTAACTAGATATAACAACCCACTAGGTCAAGCACAATTAGCAAATAAGCATATATTCACATATTGCACACCATACTCATTTCATTATTTCCATACTCATTATTTATTCCACATTTCCATTTTCATTATTCCATTTCAACATCCATTTTCATTATTCATTTCAACATCCATTTCCATTATTAATTTATTCATTTCACATACTCATTTCATTTCAGTACATCACCTCAAATCAGAGGCCAATGAACAATTTTCATTCAACACATTTATCACCTCAAAACAGAGGCCCTTATACTTTTCCATATTTAAATTATGTGTCCCTCAGGTCAGAGGTCAACACTCCAATTTCTTAATTCACAGTGTGTCTCTCAGGTCAGAGGTAAACACACCGTGAATTTCATATTTACTTAGTTAGAATTTCATATTCAATTACCTAGGGTTTTATAGTCTAATTTTCTCCCCTAACACATAACCCTAACAAGCATTATATACTAACTAGAACCCACTCCCTAGAACAAGGCAAAACCCACCCCCTTACCTCAAACACTTGGAGATAAGGTGATTTTACTTGCTCTAAGCTTGAAAATCTTGCCACCAAATAAGCTAGAATCCAAAGGAAGAGGGAGGAACCTAATATAAGAGCCATAACAAGAAAAGATTAACATTCATGTCATGGGTCATGCCAAAACTCAAGAAAAGTGGAGCTTCCATGGCTTAGAATCAAAAACCACCATGGATGGAGGAGAGAGAAAGTGGATCATGAAACAAAAGAAATAAAATTAGTTAGAGACTATGGGGGAAATTCGTATAACATGAAGAAAATGAGGAGGAAGGCTTGAATCTCACTTACTTTGAGCTTGATATGGTGGAAATCAAGAGTGGGTGATGGAGCTCTTGAACCCTAACTCATACCCATGGCGTGAGAGAGAACAATAGGAGAGATTGTTGCAAGATTGAGTGTTTAAATGTGATGAGGATTGATTTCTAGTGGTTTATTATGGATCTAAGGAATGATTTGAGGATGAAATTAGAGAGAGAGAAGATAGAGCTTTGTGCCCTAGAGAGAGAAAGACAAAGGGATGAATGAGGAAGAAGACCCCCAATCACGTTTTATCTTTTTCTGAAACTGGACAGACTACTCGAGTAGTCCAAGCACTACTCGAGTAGTTCAGGAAATCATGACTTGCTGTTTCCACCAACTACTCGATTAGTCAGTGAACTAATCGATTAGTTAGTGTACTAATCGATTAGTTTGGCACTACTCGAGTAGTCTGGTTTTGTTTTCTTTTCTTGGCATTTCAAACTGCCATAACTTCTTCGTTATCCGTCGGATCTTGCTCAAATTTTAAAGCAAGCTTCCTCACCTATCGTACTTCATATCCAACGGTGGAATTTGTGTTTAGAGTTTTAAATCTTTTATTTTTAAATTTCTTAATATCCTATGTTATTAATCCTAAAACAAGCCTTCAATCCACTATTTTTAACTCAATATCATTATTTCCTTCACTCTAAGCTTGACCCATCATCAATTATACTAGGAATTAAATTTGGGATGTTACAGATGAAGCTGATGTGGCATGTCATCCCTCGTATGATCACTGAAGTGATGAAATGACCATTTCCAAAATTTGAGCAAAGTTCAGGTATTCAAAACATGAAAAAAAAAGTTTAAGGACCAATACTAAAAAAGCACTTAAGTTCAAGAATTAAAAAGGCTTATTTAAGTTTTTGGTCCCTGAAAGTTGACCGAGTTTTGGTTTTAGTCCCTATCTTTTTATTTGACCGGTCTTGATTCTTTAAAGTTTAAAAATTTTGGTTTTAGTCCCTGCCGTTAGGGATCCACCGTTAATTGATGACGTGGCTAACAGAGTGTCACGTCAGCATGCCACATGTCTTTTTTTAAAAGTAAAAGGTCCTTGAAAGTTGATCGAATTTTGGTTTTAATCCCTATCTTTTTTTTGGACTGGTCAAGGTCCTTAAAAGTTTAAAAATTTTGGATTTGGTCTCTGCCGTTAATAAAATATTGTTAATTGCTGACATGACTAACGGATTGCCACATCATCATGCCACGTGTCTGCATAATAATGAGCTATTGCCACGTTGGCAGATGACATGTAAGAATAGTAGGCATGTAATAACAGTATAACAAATAAGACATGATTTCTATCATGGATTTGGTTTATTATATAAACAGAAAAGATGAAAGACTAAAAATCATAATATTTTAGTTCATCTGAAATCCCACATATTGAATGTTATATACTTGTATGATGTCTGTGGGTTTGTTTAAGTTATTGGGTTCGTGTAAGTTAGGCAATGTTGGGCCAACCGTGGCTAGAGTTCTGCATGCATTGCTGGGTTATCCATGTCATCTACCAACGTGGCAACAACTCATTATTGTGCAGACACATGACATGCTGATGTGGCAATCCATTAGTCATGTAAACAATTAACGGTATTTTACTAACAGCAGGTACCAAAATAAAAAATTTTAAACTTTCAAGGACTTTGACCGATAAAAAAAAAGCTAAGGACTAAAACCAAAATTTGATCAACTTTCAGAGATCTTTTACTTAAAAAAAAGAAGAAGAAAGACACATGGCATGCTGACGTGGCAGTCCGTTAGCCACGTTATCAATTAACGGTGGATCACTAACGGCATGGACTAAAACCAAAATTTTTATACTTTTTAGGATCAAAACCGGTTAAATAAAAAGATAGGGACTAAAACCAAAACTCGGTAAACTTTCGGGGACCAAAAACTTAAATAAGCCAATTAAAAACTTAAATAAGCCTAATAATGTATATGTGAAGGTTGCCCCTATCGTTGTATCTTGCCAGCATACAATATAATCGCAAGATTCAAATATAGCTGATGTGTCGTCACTATATTCAATCATGGTAAATTTAACTTGATTGGATCAAAGCGGAATCAATTATATCTTATCTTAATAATATAAACGTGAAGTTCGTCCCTATATTCATAGCTTACCATGTGATAGTCTAGAAGACTTTTTCTTTTTGAACCCCGCACACGACATTTTGGCCCCCATTCGTTTTTATGATCGACGAAGGTGCCTTACCTTTCCGACTAGACATAGACAGAAGATAGCTTCCGATTTTAATAAGGCGTAAACAAATATTAATACATTTCCGATTTTCATAAGGCGGAAACTATTCTGTTTTGTTAAAGTCGGAAGTAAATAATAGCTTTCCGACTTTTTAGAAGCGGAAACATTTAAATTTTTAAAATCCCAAAAATGCCCCTCCATGAACCCTCCACCTTCCTTTTCAAAAAATGAAAAGGCCTCCCTCCCCCCTTATAACTCCCTCTCTCACGTTATCACACACTCTATCTCAACACGTCTATCTCTCAAACTCTAACTCTCTCTCAATCGATCGTGTTCCTTCTTCTTGGTTCCCCTTCATCATTTGCCTCGTGTTTCCTCCTCTTCAACCGTCTATCTTCATCCTTCCTCGGTTCCCCTTCTCTATCAAGTAAGAAATTTGGTTTCCCTTCTCCCATTCTTGTTCTTTGTTTATTATTTTGTTTATCTCTACTTTCGGTTCCCCTTCTCTCCCATTATTGTTGTTTGATGTTTATTATTGTTGTTTCCTTTCATTGATTGTTGCTATTTGCATGTCAATATGGTTGTTATTCATGGTTAGATCCGCCTTAACAGAGGCGGAAAACACATTATTTATGCCTTCCGACTTAACAAAGGCGGAAGCTTGTTCAGACCATTCCGCCTTGTTCAAGTCGGTAGCGTTTGCGATTTTCTAAAGTCGGCAATAGTTCACGACGATGGGTCATGCCTCTGCTTGCTGATTTGCCCCAGCAGGTTCAGGATATAGTTCAGCAGTCCGGTCTGGCTTCATTCATAGGGTTGGCATATAAGCAGGTAGATAAGCGCCTGTTGTCCTCATTTGCAGAGAGGTGGTTTCCTGAGACTCACTCCTTCCACTTGCCGGTTGGAGAGATGACAGTCACGTTAGATGACGTGTCATCCTTGTTGCACATCCCAGTGGTCGGGAAGTTTATTCGATGGACCAAGCCTAAGGCAGAGGAAGGTGCTATTGCTATTGCACATCCCACCTGCTCGTTGCACCCTTGTGGCATTCACCTCCTTTTTCAAAGCATTCTTAGGACAATTGGCCACAAAGTGTCCCGGTTGTCCGCACTGGAAGCAACAATTCTCCTCCTTTTGCTTGTTCAACGACCAACATGTACCACGATGAAACCTTCCGCAATGAGGACATGGTGGTATAGCACCTGGAGGAATAGTAGGTTGAGTGGTTTCTCTTGGAACTATTGTTGTGGCATTGGGATTGGCATAGGGATTGATTCCAGCACCGGTCCTTTTCCCCGGATAGGACCTTTAGCCTTCTGTACACTTTTGTTTCTTTTCTCAGCCGCCCTTTGTTTCCGACTCTTTTCATAAGTACTGGTCATATTGACTAGTTGAGACAGGTTGGCAATATTTTGATATTCAAAAGCCATCTTGATTTTAGTGCGAAGCCCGACTTTGAACATGATGCACTTGGTTCTTTCATCAGCATCCCTGTAGCTTCCCGCATATCGGATCAGATCTTCAAACTTTGCAGCATACACTCCGACGCTCATGTTCCCTTGCACCAGATGCAGAAAGGTGATCTCCTTCTCTCTACGAACATCCTCAGGGAAATACTTTCCCAGAAAGCGGATCTTAAACAGATCCCAAGTGATTGCCTGATGGTCCGCCTCCAAACCCCTACGCATCTGCTCCCACCAGTGTTTCGCTTCCCCAGTCAGCATGTATTGTGCCAGCAAAACCTTCTGTTCATCTGGTGGTGCCATAGCGTGCAGGATCTTTTCGATCTCTTGAAGCCAAAGTTGTGCTCCATCAGGGTTGAACCCTTCTTCAAACTTTGGTGGTTCATTCTTCCTAAATCGTGCCAACCAATCAATCTCAACAGGGGCTGGTGGTGGAGGATTCAGGGATGCTGCTGTTGCTATCGCTGCTGCTGTGACTATATTCACCGCCTGGTTATGATGCATCTGAGCAATATTCGCAGCTTGGTTCTGCTGTATCTGAGCCATATTCTCCAGGATGGCAGCAATCCTGTCGTCTTCGGCACGCCTCTCAGCCATAATGACTAAGTCCTGGAGGGAATAGCCAGTTAATGCTTTTACAATTGAGCAACTACATACTACCCTATCACTATAACTTAAACATTTGTCTCTACATCGATTACTCGCTTGGTGAGTAACCACTGGAGTAACTCACAACTCCCAGGCCGAGGAGAAACTGCTCTGATACCAAAAATGTAACACCTTACTTTAAATTACCCTTAAATACCCATTAGTGAAAAGTGGACATAAAAATTCCTTTTAACTTTAAAAATATCCGTAAAAAAAATTGACGGAGTTTCCTTTGTTTATTTAACTTCCCAAAAATTAGCTTTCCTTGAAAATCTGTTAAAACAACCATTTATATAATCCAGAAACCAGCAGGGAATATATCTACATCGTGCATCATAATGCACTCAACATAGCAGTTATATCACATCAGAGTTAGCAGTATAATTAACAAGTTGTGGAATTGTTTAGATTTCCCAAAAAGGCTCATTTCCCCAAAGGAGTTGTCCTGGGCCATCCAAAAGGACTATTTACATCTTATACAGCAAAAACAGTTCACATCATATCAAAAGGCCCAGGACATTACTCATGTCCTAAATATCTATAACCAACTCTCCTGGAAGAGAGAGTACTCTTGC
The DNA here is from genome assembly GCA_037953625.1 of Crotalaria pallida. Classification (NCBI taxonomy): domain Eukaryota; kingdom Viridiplantae; phylum Streptophyta; class Magnoliopsida; order Fabales; family Fabaceae; genus Crotalaria; species Crotalaria pallida. The sequence goes on from CM075649.1 coordinate 126,374,757, forward strand.
TCGGCCTGCAAAGGTGTATGCTCAGACTCAGTACCTGTGAAAAACAGCAAGGAGGTGAACATTACACAATACTTAGAAAATAGTTTCTAAAGAGCTATAGTAATAAACTAAGCCTATTGCACTTAATAATATAGTACTTCAACACACAATCACATTCATATTCCTGTCTATACTCTCACTTACTTTCTTTGCCTATCCTTTTATTATGTTTCCCCATTAGGACTATCGCACATGTCAGGTATTTAAACCCACTAGGAAACTTCCACCCATTAGGAGAGTCCCACCCAACAGGAATTTATCCACCCAACAGGAATTTCACACCCATTAGGACACACCTATTAGGACTTTCATAGGTTTACTAATTATTCAAACATAATCACACATTCCATGTAAACACACAATCACAATTATCTACATCCCACAAATCTTTAAATCCGATTAATGGCGCATAATGATATGTGGTTACACCCTTCACCTAACGGGCTTTTCCACCTAATGGGCATTTCCACCTGAAGGGTCTTTCCACCTAATATGCATTTCCACCTAATGAGCATTTCCACCTAGGGGCATTTCAACCTAACAATGCATTTCACCTAATGGGACAATGTCACTCATACGGATCATTAGTCAGCGCATCAGTTATTCAGGCCCTCGATGGCCACATTCATTTTCTTTTCATTAGTTACTCATCAATATTCTCCTTTTTAACATCTCAAGTTTCCTATGGTTATTCAAAGCATTTTTGTATTATTCCTATCATCAACTAATCACACATCTAACGCATGCACCAACATTTCCCAGTTTATTTTTTACTTTTTAATAATCACCTTACTTACACATATCACCACAAACATCATCATTCAGACATTATCAAACAACATATTTTGTACAATCATAATTGGGTTCATTTAATTCCTTATCATGCTTAACTTATTATATACATCTCCTTTACACATAAAATCATAATTCATATAGTGGTTTTCATTTCATTCATTCTTATGCTTCATTTATTATTTATATCCACTACCCTATTGCTTATTTTCATAACTATTTATCTATATATCCTCCTCTAATCTTAGCTGCCACTATAATCACCCTTGAACTTATCCTCTAAATAAGGGTAATACCCCCTCCTTACCTCTATGAAGAGAGAGAGAGAGAGAGAGCAACCAAACCCTTGTTATTCCTCCTTGTGCCCTAGCTTTTCCTTAGCTTTATGAACTCTAGAACTTGAACCTCTTAAGCTTTGCTTGCCACCTTAGTATAGTCAATATCCAATGAGTATGAATGATCTTGTGATGAGAGTTGTATGAGGGAAGTGAGTTTTCTTTCACTTGTTCTTTAGGAGGATGCATAAACATGTGTGAGTCTCCATAGCTATGATGTTGAAAAATTCCAAGGAAAAGAGAGTAAGAGTGGATGAATTTTAAGGGAGGAAGAGGAGGTGATGTTTGAACTTATCTTATTGACTAGGATTTGAGGAAGATGATGAACACGATGATCATGATGATTATGAGGCTTGATTTCTAGGGTTTAAGTTGATGATGATGATGCTTTGTTCTTGATAGGAGTGGAGAAGATGATGAGTGAAGGAAGGAGATGATATGTTGTTGTTATGTTGTGTTTTTGTTTTCTTTTCTTTCTTGCAAGAAGGGTAGAAATATGTGGCCCAAAATTAGTGGCTTCTTGAGGAAGCCACAAATGAGTGGTCCTCAAGACACTTATTTTTTTTTCATGTAACACGTGCTGGTAATTGATTACCTCAGCCAATAATCGATTACCCCCTTTATTCTTCAACTATTTGATTTCTCACAGCAACCTTGTAATCAATTACATTCCCTGATGTAATCTATTACATCCCTTAAATTAAATTTAGAACTTCTCACAGAATGGTAGTAATCGATTACTTCACCAAATTTTCATATTTTGCTAGTTTTTAACTCTAAGGCATTACTCTTAACTCCTATACACAATTTATTACTGATTCTTTCATTGGTCCTAACTTAGGCTTATTCTGATTAAGCTTGGAATCAGAAATCGAGATATTACAATAGTTGCCCAGGGTTTTGAAGTGGGAGTATGGGGTGACATCCGGTAGCATGGATTATCATTACCGGTCCCACCAGGAGTCGCTTACCATTGATCAGGTGAGGTGGCGACCGTACGGTCCTCGTCACCGAGCGGTCCGCCGTTTGAGGAGGTCAGCTTTGTAAGTTCCATGATGAATGTTTTGATAATGACAAAGTGTTTTGAACAAGCTATCATGTGTTGATCAAGTTCAAGTTCAACAAGCAACAACAAACATCAAATGAAGAAGAGAGAAAGCAAGCTCATGAAGACTTAGTTTGAGTGTAATTGTAATTGTTTTATCTTTTGCCTCTCAAGCTTCTTAGGTCTTTTATTTGGGTAGTTTATTTAGAGGGTAGTGAATCTCTATCATAGTCATGATTAAATCATAATTTGAGTTTTCACTTAACCTAGAATCAATAGGTGGCTTAAAGGTTTGAAAGGAAATGTTTAGTTTTGAGAAAACAAGTTTCTAAAATGTGCAGTATGGATTTAATCGATTAAGGATGAATTTAATCGATTACTACTAGATTAAGTGAAGATTTAATCGATTAAACACTGTTGAACTGGTTTTTTAAAATACGATTTTCACTTCTCAAAATCAGTTTTCAAGTGCTACAACTTTTGGGTATTCTATATAAACCTTTTCCTAACCTTTGTGATTAATTAGAACACTTTCATAATCAATTTTACAAGAATCAAGCCACTCTATTCTCTCTCAATTTCAAAGATCAAAGCTTTCTATTTCATATTCTTTGATCAAGAACCTTTGAATCTCTTATTGTGAATTGTCATAGCTATTGATTGAGATTCATAGGAGTGTCATTGTGTTTTCTATTGTGTTGTAATCTTTGCAAGAAGGCAAGCCATCTACAACAAACAAGAAGCCTTGGTGTGTTGATTATCATCAAGCAAATCTCATTGGAGAAGAAGAAAGTCTTGGTTGTGAATCAAGCAAAGTGAAGCCTTGGTGTGTGGATTATCATCAAGCAATTGAAGACTTGTTGTGTCGATTATCAACAAGGGGTAGAGGTTAGATTAGAGAGAAGATCAATAGGATTACAAGGCAAGGGTGTGGTATCTCTTGTAGGCTAGCAAGAAGGGAGTCTTGTGAGGCATTTACTTGTAATTTGAGAACTCTAATTCCTCATAGTGAAGAATCTCTCTTGGTTGAAGAGGGGACTGGATGTAGCTTTCAAGCGGATGAAAGTGAACCAGGATAAATCACTGTGTCGTATCTCTAAACCCTTAACTCTTTACATTCAAGTCATTGATTGTGTTCTTGGTTGAAAACCTAGAAAAGAGTGATTTTCATAATTGATTGAATTGAATCTTTATTGTTCAAATTAACTTGGGAAAATCATTTTCATAACTAGGATAATCAATAAGAATATAGGTGTTAATTGTTTTCGCTGAATTTCTGATCTTACGTGTTGATTGATTGTTTTCGTATGCGATTGAAAAAGTGATTTTTCAGTTTTTGATAGATTTAATCGATTAAGCACATTCTTAATTGATTAAGGACTTTTGAACTTTCAGGTTTAATCGATTAGACTTCAGAATAATCGATTAAGACAGTACAAATTTGCAAAAATCATTTGTTTTAATTGTTTCGATTTGTTTCGTTCGAAAATCTTTCAAGGTTTCTTTTACACCTATTCAACCCCCCTTCTAGGTGTGTTCCTAGGGTTCCTTAGTTGTTTCAAACACAAATTGCGGTTTCCTCAATTGGTATCAGAGCTCGGTCGAAAGACACGAGCATAAGAGCTTTTTCGTAAAGATCCTTTAAGAAAATCGCAATGGGTTCTACGAATCCCTTTGGTGGTGAAGGTTATTCAATAAATCGTCCTCCATTGTTTGTCGGAAAAGGCTATGCTTATTGGAAAGTTAGAATGGAAATCTTTATCCAAGCCATAGATAGTGAAATTTGGAAAGTAGTTGAAAAAGGTCCTCATATCCCCTCTAGTTTAGTTGAAGGCGTAGTACATTTAATCCCCGAGGATAACTGGAAGGTTGATGATAGAAAGAAAGTTCAATATGATTATAAAGCAAAGAATATCATTACCTCCGCTTTATCCTATGACGAGTTCTTTAGAGTTTCTCAATGTTCTAGTGCTAAGGAAATGTGGGACACTTTACAAGTGACTCATGAAGGAACTAGTGAGGTTAGGAGAGCTAGATTGAATGCTTTAATGCGTGATTATGAATTGTTTCAAATGCTTCCAAATGAATCTATTAATGATATGCAAAAGCGTTTTACTCATATTATTAACCATTTACTTGCTCTTGGTAAGACTTTCTTACAAGGTGAACTTTTTAACAAAGTGTTGAGATGTTTAGACAAGAATTGGCAACCAAAAGTAACGGCTATTGTTGAATCTAAGAACTTGGATGCTATGGATCTAGCAACACTCTTTGGAAAGCTTCAAGAACATGAAATGGAGCTTGGACGTTTAAGTATTAATGAAGAGTCGGATAAGAACAAAGGAAGAAAGGGACTTGCTCTTAAAGTCAATAGATCATACAAAAAGAAAGAAAGTTCCGATGATGATGATAGTGAAGATTCCGATTCGGATGTTGATGAAAAAGAAATGAAACTTTTACTAAGGAAGTTTGACAAATTTCTAAGGAGAAAAGGAAGGTTGAACAAAGACAGAGGTAAAGAGAAGGATTCTCCACACTACAAGACCAAGACTACAAAAGATGGAGTAGTTTGCCATGAATGCGGAAAACCCGGTCATCTCAAGTACTCATGCTCTAGGTATCTCAAGAAGAAGGAGAAAGAAAATAAAAATTCCAAATCTAAAAGAGCATACATAGTTTGGGATAGTGATGAAGATAACAAGAAAAGCACATCGAGTAGTTCATCGGATAAAGAAGAAGCCGCTTGTCTCAACTTGATAACTCTAGTAGATGAAGAACAAAGTTCAAATGATGAATCAAGTTATCAAAGCGAGGAAAGCGATGTAAGTCATACTAAATCCGAAATTTCTTCTAAATATGAATTGTTATATAATGCTTATGAAGAAATGCATGAACAACTTGAAAAACTAGCTTTGAAAAACATTGAAAGAAAGAAGCTCATTTTGAAACATCAAAAAGAGATTTTAGAACTTCAAAAACAAGTTGATGAGCTTAATCTTGAAAATGAAACTCTTGATCTTATATATGCTAGTTCTTCTTGTGATTGTGCTAGTAGAGTGAATATTGTGGTTGATTGTGAGAATTGCAAGTTGCTCAAAGATGAAAATGCTATTTTGAAAAATAAGCTTGCAAGTTTCACAAGTGGTGATATTAGATTGCGCACATTGTTAAATTTTCAAAGAGAAAATTCAAACAAGTTTGGTTTGGGTTATACTAATGCTAAGAGTAATTCTCATAGAAATGTTGTTGATTTTTTTAAAGTTGATTTCTCAAATGCACCAACATGTTTCTATTGTGGTACTCATGGACATACTTCAAATGTGTGTTATATTAAAGTGCATGGTATACCTAAAGGAGATTTTGTTTGGATGAAAAAGGGTGAGAGTCCCTACACTAACAAAAATGGATCCAAAACCATTTGGATACCAAAAAGCAAAGCATGATTGTTTTGTAGGTATGATTGAAGAGCAAAGGGCTTACAAGTGTTATTCATACATTTGCATCTTCAATTGGTATTACATTTGCATCTCAAGTGAATGTCCTACAAAATGGTAAAATGATATTGTTGAATATTTACAATTGTTTAGTCTTCTTAATTGGTATAATTGAATTGTTGTCAAATAGTATTACTTTTCTAAAGTTCAATTGGTATAATTGATATTGATCACTCTATGCTACTAATTTTGATGATTAGATGATTATCATGCTATTATTGTTGTGATATTTCTTTACATTGATGATATCTCAATTGGTATTATGACTTCTTAGTATTTCTATTGGTTCATAATTCATTGTTATATTTTCTTGCCGATTGGTATCACATTTCAAAGTATAGTACTTGTTATATTTCAATTGATAATGGTATATATTACTTTGAAGAAATAGATGTGAATATCTCTATTTTGGCTTAGTATTTTATATTTCAATTGGTATATATATTACTTTTTGATAATGCCAAAGGGGGAAAAATGGTATGTTTTGAAAAATGGGAGAAATGAAATGGTATGTTTTGAAAAAATGGGAGAAATGATATGTTTTTGTGGAGAAAGGTTGTTTTTTTGTTTTTATGTAGGTTGAGCTAAGTTGTTGAAGATAGGGGGAGAATCAAGCTTCTATCAATTGGATTTCAAATATCAAATGCATTGATTGAGGGGGAGCATGTTTCTCACCAAGTGATCAAATTGTTAAAGCATCAACAACTTCAATCAAATTCAAAACATGGTTTGTCATTTTCAAAAAGGGGGAGATTGTAAGTTCCATGATGAATGTTTTGATAATGACAAAGTGTTTTGAACAAGCTATCATGTGTTGATCAAGTTCAAGTTCAACAAGCAACAACAAACATCAAATGAAGAAGAGAGAAAGCAAGCTCATGAAGACTTAGTTTGAGTGTAATTGTAATTGTTTTATCTTTTGCCTCTCAAGCTTCTTAGGTCTTTTATTTGGGTAGTTTATTTAGAGGGTAGTGAATCTCTATCATAGTCATGATTAAATCATAATTTGAGTTTTCACTTAACCTAGAATCAATAGGTGACTTAAAGGTTTGAAAGGAAAGGTTTAGTTTTGAGAAAACAAGTTTCTAAAATGTGCAGTATGGATTTAATCGATTAAGGATGAATTTAATCGATTACTACTCGATTAAGTGAAGATTTAATCGATTAAACACTACTGAACTGGTTTTCTAAAATACGATTTTCACTTCTCAAAATCAGTTTTCAAGTGCTACAACTTTTGGGTATTCTATATAAACCTTTTCCTAACCTTTGTGATTAATTAGAACACTTTCATAATCAATTTTACAAGAATCAAGCCACTCTATTTTCTCTCAATTTCAAAGATCAAAGCTTTCTATTTCATATTCTTTGATCAAGAACCTTTGAATCTCTTATTTGAATTGTCATAGCTATTGATTGAGATTCATAGGAGTGTCATTGTGTTTTCTATTGTGTTGTAATCTTTGCAAGAAGGCAAGCCATCTACAACAAACAAGAAGCCTTGGTGTGTCGATTATCATCAAGCAAATCTCATTGGAGAAGAAGAAAGTCTTGGTTGTGAATCAAGCAAAGTGAAGCCTTGGTGTGTGGATTATCATCAAGCAATTGAAGACTTGTTGTGTCGATTATCAACAAGGGGTAGAGGTTAGATTAGAGAGAAGATCAATAGGATTACAAGGCAAGGGTGTGGTATCTCTTGTAGGCTAGCAAGAAGGGAGTCTTGTGAGGCATTTACTTGTAATTTGAGAACTCTAATTCCTCATAGTGAAGAATCTCTCTTGGTTGAAGAGGGGACTGGATGTAGCTTTCAAGCGGATGAAAGTGAACCAGGATAAATCACTGTGTCGTATCTCTAAACCCTTAACTCTTTACATTCAAGTCATTGATTATGTTCTTGGTTGAAAACCTAGAAAAGAGTGATTTTCATAATTGATTGAATTGAATCTTTATTGTTCAAATTAACTTGGGAAAATCATTTTCATAACTAGGATAATCAATAAGAATATAGGTGTTAATTGTTTTCGCTGAATTTCTGATCTTACGTGTTGATTGATTGTTTTCGTATGCGATTGAAAAAGTGATTTTTCAGTTTCTGATAGATTTAATCGATTAAGCACATTCTTAATTGATTAAGGACTTTTGGACTTTCAGGTTTAATCGATTAGACTTCAGAATAATCGATTAAGACAGTACAAATTTGCAAAAATCATTTGTTTTAATTGTTTCGATTTGTTTCGTTCGAAAATCTTTCAAGGTTTCTTTTACACCTATTCAACCCCCCCTTCTAGGTGTGTTCCTAGGGTTCCTTAGTTTTTACAAACACAAATTGCGGTTTCCTCAATTGGTATCAGAGCTCGGTCGAAAGACACGAGCATAAGAGCTTTTTCGTAAAGATCCTTTAAGAAAATCGCAATGGGTTCTACGAATCCCTTTGGTGGTGAAGGTTATTCAATAAATCGTCCTCCATTGTTTGCCGGAGAAGGCTATGCTTATTGGAAAGTTAGAATGAAAATCTTTATCCAAGCCATAGATAGTGAAATTTGGAAAGTAGTTGAAAAAGGTCCTCATATCCCCTCTAGTTTAGTTGAAGGCGTAGTACATTTAATCCCCGAGGATAAGTGGAAGGATGATGATAGAAAGAAAGTTCAATATGATTATAAAGCAAAGAATATCATTACCTCCGCTTTATCCTATGACGATTTCTTTAGAGTTTCTCAATGTTCTAGTGCTAAGGAAATGTGGGACACTTTACAAGTGACTCATGAAGGAACTAGTGAGGTTAGGAGAGCTAGATTGAATGCTTTAATGCGTGATTATGAATTGTTTCAAATGCTTCCAAATGAATCTATTAATGATATGCAAAAGCGTTTTACTCATATTATTAACCATTTACTTGCTCTTGGTAAGACTTTCTTAGAAGGTGAACTTTTTAACAAAGTGTTGAGATGTTTAGACAAGAATTGGCAACCAAAAGTAACGGCTATTGTTGAATCTAAGAACTTGGATGCTATGGATCTAGCAACACTCTTTGGAAAGCTTCAAGAACATGAAATGGAGCTTGGACGTTTAAGTATCAATGAAGAGTCGGATAAGAACAAAGGAAGAAAGGGACTTGCTCTTAAAGTCAATAGATCATACAAAAAGAAAGAGAGTTTCGATGATGATGATAGTGAAGATTTCGATTCGGATGTTGATGAAAAAGAAATGAAACTTTTACTAAGGAAGTTTGACAAATTTCTAAGGAGAAAAGGAAGGTTGAACAAAGACAAAGGTAAAGAGAAGGATTCTCCACACTACAAGACCAAGACTACAAAAGATGGAGTAGTTTGCCATGAATGCAGAAAACCCGGTCATCTCAAGTACTCATGCTCTAGGTATCTCAAGAAGAAGGAGAAAGAAAAGAAAAATTCTAAATCTAAAAGAGCATACATAGTTTGGGATAGTGATGAAGATAACAAGAAAAGCACATCGAGTAGTTCATCGGATAAAGAAGAAGCCGCTTGTCTCAACTTGATAACTCTAGTAGATGAAGAACAAAGTTCAAATGATGAATCAAGTTATCAAAGCGAGGAAAGCGATGTAAGTCATACTAAATCCGAAATTTCTTCTAAATATGAATTGTTATATAATGCTTATGAAGAAATGCATGAACAACTTGAAAAACTAGCTTTGAAAAACATTGAAAGAAAGAAGCTCATTTTGAAACATCAAAAAGAGATTTTAGAACTTCAAAAACAAGTTGATGAGCTTAATCTTGAAAATGAAACTCTTGATCTTATATATGCTAGTTCTTCTTGTGATTGTGCTAGTAGAGTGAATATTGTGGTTGATTGTGAGAATTGCAAGTTGCTCAAAGATGAAAATGCTATTTTGAAAAATAAGCTTGCAAGTTTCACAAGTGGTGATATTAGATTGCGCACATTGTTAAATTTTCAAAGAGAAAATTCAAACAAGTTTGGTTTGGGTTATACTAATGCTAAGAGTAATTCTCATAGAAATGTTGTTGATTTTTTTAAAGTTGATTTCTCAAATGCACCAACATGTTTCTATTGTGGTACTCATGGACATACTTCAAATGTGTGTTATATTAAAGTGCATGGTATACCTAAAGGAGATTTTGTTTGGATGAATAAGGGTGAGAGTCCCTACACTAACAAAAATGGATCCAAAACCATTTGGATACCAAAAAGCAAAGCATGATTGTTTTGTAGGTATGATTGAAGTGCAAAGGGCTTACAAGTGTTATTCATACATTTGCATCTTCAATTGCTATTACATTTGCATCTTCAATTTTGGATGTTGCCAATAGCCCATACAAAAGGACGTGACGTGGGATTGGTTCTATATGGGAAAAAGGTCTGACACTGGCTAATACTCGTCGGATGAGAAGCTATTGAGACCAAAGCTACGTTGTACATTAAAGCAATGGCATGACCCATATCCGATAAATCCAACCACTTTGCCTTTGGTACCGCACCAAAATTGCTTACATACGTATTCTCCAATAACTCAATGTATCGCTTGGTGCCCAATAACTCTATGTAAAGCTCTTTATACTCTTTCATCTCCTTGATCAGATCTAGGCACACCAACATCCAACTATGCTGATCTCCATATCGATACGAAGATATGGCCCGAAAACCACAATTCCCATCGCCATCAACATCATGTATAGGCTCGATATGTTCTTGTAGCGCAGCTGGGGCCAAGAACCCATAAGTTGGAATTCTTGCGATTGAAGTTTGAGATGGTTGAGAAAGTGGGACTTTTGTTGACTTCTCTGACTTTGACTTTGACTTGGACGTCCTCTTCGATGATTCCGTTTTCTCCATAGTATTCAACAAACTAACCACGAGGGAATCCATACGCTCCCAATGCGAAGGATAGCGTTTGGTTGACTTGTCCTTCTTTGACTTCCTACCTTTCGTCTTCGAATGCAGATCCTCTGTCCCAAAGTTCCTGTCCCATTTCCTATCCCAGCCAATAAAAATATGAGAATTAAGAAAGAGATGACATATCATTTTTTGTTAAAATTAATTCTCCATTAACTCTGTTAGCAGAGATTCCTAAAATTATCTCCTTCTCCCCCACAAAGCCATTTCTTCCCTAAAAGTTCATCGTTTCTGCGACTCCACCGTGGCACCATCATACAGGATTGTGTGGGTTTCTTCATTTTACCCTTTCAATTTGAAATATCTAGTAACAATTTTCATCTTCCGGCATCTAATAAAAACAAACTCATTATTATCCTTTAAATTAAAAGTCAATTAGATTAATTTAATTTTTATTATTAAAATCAAACAAAATTTACATAAACCAGAATCAAGATTTTGTTTGAATTCAATAATTAGAAAACATCAGTAATCAAAGACCAAACAAAATGGAATGAAGATATGGGTTTGAACTGAGCCATGAAAGGAAGAGACAGAAGAAGATAAAAGATGACTAGAGCCATGGAAAAGATCCATAACTATTCAACATCTCCTTGGTCTTGTTGCAAATAATAATAGAAGAAGAAGAGGAGAGGATGTCCTGTTCACTTGGTCTTGTTGCAAAATGCGGTGGTTAAAAGATGTTAAACAGAGAAAGTGGAAATTTAAATGGTGTTAATGGGTGATTTAAAATTAAAAGAATGATTTGTCAAATTTTAGTGAGTTGGCAGAAGCATATTGGATGGGATAGGAAATGTGACAGGAACTTTGGGACAGAGGATCTGCATTCTTCATCTTCACCTTCTCGTTAGGTGGTATCATAGTCGTGATATCAGGCTAGACAACTTCGCGAAACTTATGGAAAAGTATTTTCTTCATAGCTTTGTCTCCTGCGTTGAACATCTGCAAATATTCCTCCCAAAGTGGAAATGGATCTGGATCAACCTCTTCGGGTTTCGTTTTCTCAGGTTCAGCTTGTCCACAATCGAACATAGATAACTTCTGCCACTGAACATGCATCGCACTCAGAGGAATACACCGTCCAATCTTCTAATAACCAACAAGCTCGCAGAAACAGGGTAACCCTTGAGTGACCCTAATTCGGCAATCACAATCATCATAACCAATACATTGCACCTATTTATTAATCAACATCAAAGCTTCTTGAGAAATCACAAAGCACAACTCCGTGTAGAAAGATATGTTTATCTTGTGATCAACCCTTGTAATGCTCTTCTGAAATGAGTCCACGATGTCATGATGCTGACATGTCAGCATATTATGCATGGTCTCAAAACATGTAGCTAAATCTCCACAGCTATTGGCCAACATCCTCTTAAATGATGCATGTGCACTCTCAGCCCTATTTAACAAGACAAGGATAACTATGAGATGTCTGAATTAAAACAAGTATATCTATTAACGATTATTATTAGTATTTATAATTTTACCTATTCGTTGTTGTGTTACCAAGGTGCATATGCTGATGTACCCAAACATCCACGAATTTTTCTTTGTTTTATTGAGGTATGTCCTCTGAACATACTCTAACAATCTACCACACCCGTCTTCCTTGCATTCGTTGGCAAATGCACCATGATATGCTTCATACTCGTCTATGCTCTTATAGTGGATGACATCCATCCATGCTTTCATCACTTTGTCAGTTTTTTCCATATCACGGAAATATTTTTTAAACATTGCCTTAACATTTCATTTCACATGAAACTGACAAAGTAGATGTGTCGATGTAGGAAACACATCTCTAATAGCTCTCACAAGAGCACTGTCGAAGTTAGTCACAATAACCTTGGGAAATTGGCGAGGGTCTGCAAACAATCCACTGAAGTGCTTCAATGCCCACAAGAAGCTAGCATGATTCTCGGGCGACATGAACAAAAAGCAGCGGAGAATGTTTTGCACGTTGATGTCTCACCAACAATCTCAAGCAACGACACTCTATATCGATTTGTCTTATATGTGTTGTCCATGATGACCACCAGATTGAAATTGCGCAATAGAGAAATGCCGTCAGGATGATCCCAAAAAATGTCCTTGACCACATCAGAACCAGGGAAAGTCGTGTGAGAATACTCGTATCCTTCCCTCGCCAAACATAGCAACAAATGTTGCATCTGCGTACACAGGTGTCTCACATCTCTTTTGTATTGACTGCGAACATTGTATATTTGTTTCATTGTTGTCACATTCCCTGGGTATCATTCCTTCAAGGTAGTCATTATCCTCTTTGGTTTCACGCCACTCTTCGTCAGATCAACCACGAGAGCATGTTGTTCTATAGTTAGCCTTCCACGAAACGGATGACCAACCAATGACTCGTATTCCTTGTGGTTATGGAAACCACATTTCACATTCAACACCCACCTATAACCAGAACGACTTGGCTTCGCATACAATTTGAATGGACAGTTAACTTTCTTGATCCTAGTATCATATTTAAGGACTACCTTTGAACGCTTGTAAACACCACTTTGCTCGCAAGCAAATACAACTCTTTGCCTCTTACATTTGCCCAATCCTAAATCAGATTTCAATACTTTGAGGACAAAGCTGAGACTATAGCCGACATCACGAATCCAATCTACCACCTCATCTCGACTCTTCAACACATCATTCGTGCAAAACGAAGCGCTATAATTGGGAAACTATATCTTCGAAACTTTTTTGTCAAGAGGTTCTTCAGCCATTGTATCTGCATGCAATGTTATATCAAATTATTAATATTCATGCATGTAAAATCAAGTCTCCGATTAAGGCGGATTAATTTTGATGATGACAATGTAATTAAATTATGGACTTAAAGTGAAGAATGCAAGCCCAACATTAAAGAAGATCAAGTGCTTAGTTATTTATTCATTCTCATTTAATTTTGATGTATTTTATTTTATTTATGAGAGTGGGTAGTTTAGGTTTTTATTCTCATATAAGGTCAAATAATGATCATGCATGAAAGGTTGAGATTAAAACCAATTAGATTTGAGAAGAGAATTGAAAACAATGTTAGAAAAACTTAATTTTTCCAACATTGAGCAATTCACTCGAGTGATTCTAAATTCACTCGAGTGATTTATGAATTTTCAGTAATATAGCCGTTGGACAAAGTAAAAAGGCAACACTATCAGAGTTGACTAAAACACTCGAGTGTTTTCAAAAAGACTCGAGTGATTTATGTCTGTCAGCAAATTTTTTAAACGTTAGAAGAGGACAAAAAGGAAGAATAACTTGGTTTTTCCTTCCCTTTTGTCCCCTCACTTATATTCTGAATAGTGGCCATTATCCAAGGGAACAAGCTCACATTCTATCATTGATTCTCTCTCAAGTGTTAAAATCATTTTCTCTCTCTAAACTCAACCAAGCATTCATCTTTATTATTTGTCTTAGTGAGTTAAGAGAGTGTGCTTCATTTGTAAGAGAATTATTTGTTTTAAAATTCTCAAACACTCAAACACTTTAGCTTGTTTAGAAAATCTTGGTGAGGTATCCAAGTACTTGGTGAGGTATCCAAGTTTCTCAAGCCTTGAGAGGTTATCAAGCACAAAGACTAAGAGGATTCTTAGCTTGGTGGGCTCTTGGAGGTTCCAAGGAGCTTAAGAAGAAGGGACTCTTCATCACCAAATCAAGTTGGGGTAGAAAGTTCAAGAGTTTGGTACACTCTTGAAAAGGGTTAGGATTGAGTGAGGAATCTCAATTTATCCTTGTAATTTCTAACAATTTGATCACTAGTAGAAACTCCTAAGTTGATTAGGGGGACTGGATTAGCACTCTAGATTGAGTGTGAACCAGGATAAAATTGGTGTTGTCTCTCTCTTTTATAGCTTTCTTAGTTTTCAAGTAAAACCAAACCCTAAGTTCTCTAGAAAGGGGCTTTTATAATTCTAGTAGCAATTGGTTGCAATTAACTTGTTTTCAACTTGTTTTAACTTAGTTTAATTGCCCTCTACTTTGATTTATATCTGCCCTGGATTAGTCTTTAAGAAATTGAATCATTTTGCTAAATTTCTCTGAAACTGCTCCTTTCTGTTCTGCATAAAACACTCGAGTGTTTTGCAATTCACTCGAGTATTTCGTAGCATTTCACTCGAGTGTTCTTCATTTTCACGCGAGTGTTTTTCAGGTTTTCTGAAAAACACGTGAGTGTTTTTAAATTCACTCGAGTAAATTTCCCAGTTTCAGAAAAACAAGCTTTTGATCAATTATCTTTTAATTGCACCGAAAATTAGTCACTGTTGCTTCCATATTACTATTCACCCCCCCTCTAGTAATTGCTAAGCCCGCTTGTTGGTTTCCAACAAGTGGTATCAGAGCTCGGTCGAAAGATCGAGCGTAAAAGCTTTTTCGAAAAAGATCCTTTTGGAAACAAATGGGCTCTAGCAATCAACAAGAAGGGTCTATGAAGATGAAGGTCCTTATATTTGGGATGCAATTGAAAAAGGTCCTTATATTCCTAGAAGAGTGATTAATGGTGAAGCCATTGTTATTCCTAGGACAAGTTGGAATGAAGATGATAAAAAGAAAGTTTCATATGATTTAAAAGCTAAAAATATCATCTTCTCCGCTTTGTCCAAAAATGAATTTCATAGGATTTCACAATGTCAATCGGCTAAAGAAATGTGGGATACCTTGCAAATTACTCATGAGGGAACTAGTGAAGTTAGAGACTCAAGATTAAATGCTTTAACTCATGAATATGAGCTCTTTCATATGTTCCCTAATGAGTCTATCAATGATATGCAAACAAGGTTCACACATATCGTTAACCAATTGATTGGCTTAGGAAACGAATTTAGAGATGGTGAAACTACTAACAAAGTCTTGAGATGTCTTGATAGGAGATGGCAACCTAAGGTGACCGCCATCAAGGAAGCTAAGGATGTAAAATCTATGGACTTGACCACCTTGTTTGGGAAGCTCCAAGAACATGAGATGGAACTATCAAGACTTCACTTAAATGAAGATTCAGACAAGAAAAAGAAGAGCATCTCTCTAAAAGCCTCAACCAAAATGTCAAAAGAGGATGAAGATGAATCTTCAAGTGAAGGCTCCGATCGTGCTCTAAATGAGGAAGACATTAGTTTATTTGCCAAGAGGTTCAACAAATTCCTCAAAGGCAAAAAGGGTAGTTCATCATTCTCTAAGGACAAGAGACCTCAAGACAAAAGAATCAAGGATAGCAAGCCAAGAAACAAAAGCTCAAGTGAAATGTCATGAGTGTGGTGGGGTAGGACACATAAGAATGGAATGTCCCACCTACTTGAGAAAGAATGAAAGGAAGACTCAAGATGGCAAGGGAAAAAGAGCTTACATTGTTTGGGATGAACCGGAAAAGGATTCCAAGTCATCCTCAAGTAGTTCGGATGATGAGGAAGCCAAGCTATGCCTCATGGCCAAGAATGACAATAAAGCCTCCTCAAGTAGTGAAAGAAATGACAATGAGAGTGAGGATGAGGTATCATCTAACTATTCTTACACCTCTTCTCATACTATTTCTTATGATGATTTGCTAAATGAATATAATGAAATGCTCACTCAATTTGAAAGACTTGCTAAAGTTAACAAAGAAAAAGGAAAGAAGCTTTTGGAGTATCAAAAGGAAATCAATGAATTAGAAAAATCTATTAATGATTTGAAACTCCAAAATGCATCCTTGGAACTTGCTAACTCTAGTCATGTTTGTGAGAATGCAAATCAATCATATACCATCACTCATTGTGAAAAGTGTTGTGAGCTTGAAAAGGAAGTAAATGATTTAAAAATCAAACTCAACACTTTTAACAAAAGTGATAGAAACCTAGATCGGTTAATTGGTTCTCTTAGACACAATTCAAACAAAATCGGTCTAGGATATGTCCACAAGAAAAAGAAAAATAAAGTGGTTGGTTCATTCTCAAAAATTGATTTTACAAAGAAACCAACTTGCTTTTATTGTGGAAAATTTGGACATACAAACAATAAGTGCCATATCAAAAATTTTGGAATTCAAAATGGTACTTATGTTTGGATTAAGAAGGAAGAATCATCCAAGACTAACAAAAAGGGACCCAACATAATTTGGGTACCCAAAATGAGCAAGTGATTATGTCTTGTAGGTGTGCCTTAGAATCGGAAAGCAACTTTGGATACTTGATAGTGGATGTTCTAGGCACATGACGGGAGATAAGCGACACTTCATTGAGCTTACTCCTAAGGAAAAGGGATATGTCACATATGGAGACAACAACAAAGGCAAAATACTTGGTATAGGTAAAATTGGTAATTCTTCCAACTTGGTTATTGATAATGTACTTTATGTTCAAGGATTAGAACATAATCTTTTGAGCATTAGTCAATTATGTGATATTGGTAACCATGTATTATTTACCTCTACTCATTGTCTCATAAAAAGTGACAAAGATGAATCTATCAAATTTGTTGGAAAAAGGTCTAATAACACTTACATGGTTGAATTGAATAATATCACTTCTTTAGTTTCAAAATGTTTAATTAGCAAAGAAAGTGATACTTGGTTGTGGCATCGTAGGACCGCTCACATTAATGTAAATCAACTTAAGAAACTTCAATCCAAATACTTAGTAGTTGGTTTACCAAAGCTCAATTTTCAAATTAAAGGTGATTGCACTCCTTGCAAGAAGTGCAAACAAACTAAAAATCATTTTAGTTCCAAAAATGATGTGTCCACAACAAGACCATTGGAAATGCTTCACATGGACTTGTTTGGACTTTCTCAAGTTAAAAGCTTTGGTGGCAACTACTATGCCTTGGTGATTGTTGATGATTATTCAAGATTTAAATGGACATTATTTTTAAATGCTAACAGTGAAGCCTACAAGTCTTTTAAACGCCATATTAAACTTGTCCAAAACCAAGTAAACCAAAAAGTGATTATTATCCGAACTGACCATGGAGGTGAATTTGAAAACTATAAATTTGATAGATTTTGTGATAAGCATGGAATTGAGCACCAATATTCGGCACCTAGGACTCCTCAACAAAATGGAGTTGTTGAGAGGAAAAATAGGGTGTTAGAGGAACTTGCTAGAACCATGTTAAATGATTCTCAAGTACCTCAATACTTTTGGGCCGATGCCGTTAATACGGCTTGTTATGTAATGAATAGAATTTTAATTAGGCCCATGATAAAGAAAACCCCCTATGAGTTTTACAAAGGTAGAAAACCCAATATATCCCATTTCCATGTTTTTGGATGCAAAGTGTACATTTTAAACAATGGAAAAGATCAACTTGGAAAATTTGATTCTAAATCGGATGAGGGAATATTTTTGGGTTACTCTTCTCATAGTAAAGCTTTTAGAGTTTATAATAAACGAACTATGACTATTGAAGAATCAATTCATGTTGTTTTTAATGAGTCTTCGAAAGAAGATAGTGTTTTATGTGATGATAGTGATGATGGACTTGAGATTTCAAATGTTGACAAAGAGATGGAAAAATCAAAGGATGAAGGAGAAGTCAAAGATGAACTTGATCCGGCTTGGAAAATGGTGAAAGCTCACCCTATTGACAATGTCATAGGAGATCTTTCAAAGGGAGTATTAACTCGTAGGTCAATTCAAAACATTTGTCATTTTGTTTCCTTTGTTTCTCAAATCGAACCAAATTCAATTAAGGAAGCAATTATGGATGAACATTGGGTTATGGCCATGCAAGAAGAACTAAATCAATTTATTAGAAATGATGTTTGGGAATTAGTGCCTATACCCGATGATCATACCATAATTGGTTTAAAATGGATTTATAGAAATAAACTTGATGAATCCGGTTTGATTATAAGAAACAAAGCGAGACTTGTTGCCCAAGGGTACAACCAAGAGGAAGGTGTTGATTATGATGAGACCTTTGCTCCGGTTGCACGTCTTGAGGCAATCCGAATCTTGCTTGCCTTTGCATCAATCATGAAATTCACTCTTTATCAAATGGATGTCAAGAGTGCTTTCTTGAATGGTTTCATAAATGAAGAAGTGTATGTTAAGCAACCACCCGGTTTTGAAAGTCATGAATTTCCAAACCATGTTTATAAATTGAAAAAGGCACTTTATGGATTAAAACAAGCTCCTAGAGCTTGGTATGATCGATTAAGCACCTTTTTATTAGAAAATGACGTTCAAAGGGGAAAGGTTGATAATACCCTATTCATCTATAAAACCAAAGAGGACATTTTGCTAGTGCAAATATATGTAGATGATATTATCTTTGGTGTCATTAACGTGTCCTTGTGTAGAAAGTTCTCTAACTTGATGAAAAAGGAATTTGAAATGTCCATGATGGGGGAGCTCAAGTTCTTCCTAGGACTTCAAATCAAGCAAGTCAAGGAGGGGATTTTTGTGCATCAAGGAAAATATTGCAAGGAGCTCCTTGGAAAATTCGGAATGGACAAATGCAAAGAAGCATATACTCCCATGAGCACAACATGCTACCTAGACAAGGATGACAAAGGTACACCGGTTGATGTTAGTAAATATAGAGGCATGATAGGCAGTCTTCTATATCTTACCGCATCTAGACCGGATATTATGTTTAGTGTATGCATGTGTGCCCGTTTTCAAGCAAATCCTAAAGAATCACACCTATCCGCGGTTAAACATATTTTTAAATATCTTAAAGGAACAATTAACACCGGATTATGGTATCCTAGTGATGCTAGTCTTAGTTTAGTTGGTTATTCGGATTCCGACTTCGCGGGATGCAAGCTTGATCGCAAAAGCACTAGTGGTACTTGCCATTTATTGGGAAGTTCACTAGTGTCATGGTTTTCTAAAAAGCAAGCTTGTGTTGCTCTTTCCACCGCCGAAGCGGAATATATCGCCGCCGGTAGTTGTTGTGCTCAACTCTTGTGGATGAAACAACAATTATCGGATTTTGGTTTAAAATTAGAAAGTGTTCCCATAAAATGCGATAACACGAGTGCCATTAACCTAACTAAGAATCCGGTGTATCACTCAAGGACTAAACACATTGAAATTAGACATCATTTCCTAAGAGATCATGTTCAAAAGGGTGATTGCACAATTGAATTTGTAAGTACCACAAATCAATTAGCGGACATTTTTACAAAACCCTTACCAAGGGATACCTTCTATCACATAAGAGGTGAACTTGGTATTTTAGATGAGTCTAGTATAAACTAATTGATTTGTGCCATTTGAAAATCACCAAATGTGTCTAAATTTAATGTGTAGTGATACTTGATTGAAATTTCCTTGAGAGCTTATAAATTTATGTTCTAACTGTGTGTGATTATGTTTCCTATCTTTAGTTTTCATTAAATGCATTTAATTTTGTGTTTTTGAGTGTCAAAACTGAGTTTTTCTGCATATCTGATAAAAACACTCGAGTGTTTCGTAAATCACTCGAGTGATTTTAATTCAAAATTAAATCAGTTTTAATTGGAAAAGTTTTTGAGCATGTCTGATGGAAAATACGCGAGTCTTTTTGAAAAGACTCGAGTCTTTTGGGCCAACACTCGAGTGAATTCAAAGTTTCTGAAAATCTATCTTTCGGCCAACACGCGAGTGAATTCATTTTTACTCGAGTGTTTTTCAGTTTGAAAAACACGTGAGTGATTTAAAATTCACTCGAGTAATTTCCTCAGATATAGCCTGCTGCTGCTATTTTCTAAACTCAGTTATCAGTCATATTTCAACTCTATTTCATCTTCTAAACTCATTTCTACTCCTATTTCACATCAAATTCAAGTTTTTGAGCATCAAATTCATCATTCCCTTTCCAAAACCCTAACTCCCCAAAACCCCAATTTCTCAAAATTTCTTCTAGTTTTGCACTAGATTTTATGCTTTATGACTTTATTTCGTTATTTTGAGACTTGTGTTAATTTTGTTGGGAGTTGGATGTACCTATTTTCAAACTCATGTTTTATGGTTTGTGTATGGTGGATTTATGATATTTATGCATTAATCATGTTTTCTTCATGGTTTTCATGTTCTTTAAAGTTTTTTTTATTGCTTCATAGTCATATTTTGCTTCTTATTTACTCTTAAAGGGAAAGTTTTCCTATTGGTATCCTTCATTCTCCACCTTGTTTCCAAAATGTTATCTTTTTGATCATGACAAAAAGGGGGAGAAAGGAGATTAAAGAGAAAGAGCATTTTTTTTCCGCTTTCTTGCTTACACTATGATGAGATATGCTCTTGCTCTGATACCAATGAGCACTTGATTATGTTTATTATTGTATTACGTTGTGCTTGGCATTTTCTGGATTGTACAGGTTAAAAAGGTTCCTAGATTGAGGGAGAGCTCTCAAGTGCTAGAGGTTTAATTATTTTGTCATCATCAAAAAGGGGGAGATTGTAAAATCAAGTCTCCGATTAATGCGGATTAATTTTGATGATGACAATGTAATTAAATTATGGACTTAAAGTGAAGAATGCAAGCCCAACATTAAAGAAGATCAAGTGCTTAGTTATATATTCATTCTCATTTAATTTTGATGTATTTTATTTTATTTATGAGAGTGGGTAGTTTAGGTTTTTATTTTCATATAAGGTCAAATAATGATCATGCATGAAAGGTTGAGATTAAAACCAATTAGACTTGAGAAGAGAATTGAAAACAATGTTAGAAAAACTTAATTTTTCCAACATTGAGCAATTCACTCGAGTGATTCTAAATTCACTCGAGTGATTTATGAATTTTCAGTAATATAACCGTTGGATAAAGTAAAAAGGCAACACTATCAGGGTTGACTAAAACACTCGAGTGTTTTCAAAAAGACTCGAGTGATTTAGGTCTGTCAGCAAATTTTTTAAACGTTAGAAGAGGACAAAAAGGAAGAATAACTTGGTTTTTCCTTCCCTTTTGTCCCCTCACTTATATTCTGAATAGTGGCCATTATCCAAGGGAACAAGCTCACATTCTATCATTGATTCTCTCTCAAGTGTTAAAATCATTTTCTCTCTCTAAACTCAACCAAGCATTCATCTTTATTATTTGTCTTAGTGAGTTAAGAGAGTGTGCTTCATTTGTAAGAGAATTATTTGTTGTAAAATTCTCAAACACTCAAACACTTTAGCTTGTTTAGAAAATCTTGGTGAGGTATCCAAGTACTTGGTGAGGTATCCAAGTTTCTCAAGCCTTGAGAGGTTATCAAGCACAAAGACTAAGAGGATTCTTAGCTTGGTGGGCTCTTGGAGGTTCCAAGGAGCTTAAGAAGAAGGGACTCTTCATCACCAAATCAAGTTGGGGTAGAAAGTTCAAGAGTTTGGTACACTCTTGAAAAGGGTTAGGATTGAGTGAGGAATCTCAATTTATCCTTGTAATTTCTAACAATTTGATCACTAGTAGAAACTCCTAAGTTGATTAGGGGGACTGGATTAGCACTCTAGATTGAGTGTGAACCAGGATAAAATTGGTGTTGTCTCTCTCTTTTATAGCTTTCTTAGTTTTCAAGTAAAACCAAACCCTAAGTTCTCTAGAAAGGGGCTTTTATAATTCTAGTAGCAATTGGTTGCAATTAACTTGTTTTCAACTTGTTTTAACTTAGTTTAATTGCCCTCTACTTTGATTTATATCTGCCCTGGATTAGTCTTTAAGAAATTGAATCATTTTGCTAAATTTCTCTGAAACTGCTCCTTTCTGTTCTGCATAAAACACTCGAGTGTTTTTCAATTCACTCGAGTATTTCGTAGCATTTCACTCGAGTGTTCTTCATTTTCACGCGAGTGTTTTTCAGGTTTTCTGAAAAACACGTGAGTGTTTTTAAATTCACTCGAGTAAATTTCCCAGTTTCAGAAAAACAAGCTTTTGATCAATTATCTTTTAATTGCACCGAAAATTAGTCATTGTTGCTTCCATATTACTATTCACCCCCCCTCTAGTAATTGCTAAGCCCGCTTGTTGGTTTCCAACAATGCAGACTAAAACTCTTTCCGCCTTCCACAAGTCGGAAACCATTCTGACTCAGGGTTGTCGGAAACATTAATGGCAGCCATTGATGCTACGTAAACTCAGCACCACACACACAACTACTCTATTTAAGGTAAATATAACATCAATGTATGTATTTAGAATTCAAAATACAACACACACAAACAATCTTATTCATATAAAAATCAAGGGTTTTGAAATACCTTGTGGTTAAGTATGTTTTTGTGCAAATATAATGACAAAGTGTGGACAGTGTTGCTTCAAGGTATTGCTTTGGTGATTGTGAGTTGCTTCAAAGTGTCTATGCTTTGTGTTTGTTTGTGTTTGTTGATGTTAGCTTCTGTGAGAAGGAAGTTACGAATGCTTGCTTTTATGCTTTGTACGTTAATGAACGGAGGGGCAGTTTGGACATTCTAACAAATTATTAATGTTTCCGCCTGTAAGAAGTCGGAATATGCAATTTTATTTATGACTTTAATAAAACTGAAGTTGTTCCGACGTACCTAAATCAGAAAGGTTGTGAATTTTATTTCCGCCTTTGAATAGTTGGAATGTGTATTCCGACGTCTAAGAGGCGGAAGTTATAATTAGCTGAAGGGCAAAATAGTCCATTGAGAAGCGAAATGGGGGCCAAAAAATCGTGTGCGGGGTTCAAAAAGAAAAAGTCGTCTAGAATTGCATGATTCAAATATAATTGATGTATCGTCAGCATATTCAACCATGGTAAATTTAGCTTGATTGTTGTTGATTGAATCAAAATGGAATCAATTATATATTATAAAAGAGAACACTTGTAAGTCAAAAAAACCGACGTGATGCTTTCCCAAGTTTTTTCCAAGTTTTTTATGTTTTTAAATAATCAATCAATCTATTATCTCAATATTGATCCTTATAATATAAATGCCAAGGTAGCCTCTATGGTCATAGCATATCATCATCATGTGGCAACCTACAATGGTAGGACTCATATATTGTTGAAGTGTTCTCACCATATTTTTTTTTTGGTGAAAGTGTTGTCACCATATTTGATCATGGAAAATTTAACATAATTGTCATTGATTGGATCAAAATGTTGACGTGGCGCTTCCCCACAAGTTTTTCTCAATTTTTTTAATAATAAAAAAATCAATCAATTAATCAACTATATATCAAAGATGTTGACGTACGTCAACATCTCATCTTTTGCCAATTTTATTTTTTTTTAATATATAATTGATACCTGCAAAAGATGAGACACTAACATGACACAACCAAAACTTTTACAATTTTTTTTTAAAATTTTAAAACATTAAGTAAATTGGCTAGATAATTTCAAGAGATAATAACTTATAAAATATATATATATATATATATATATATATATATATATATATGTAGAGTTAGAAATTATATTAAAACTAATTTGTATTATTTTCAATGAATCAAATAAACAAACGAAGTTTTCTTCTTAATCTTTTAATTAATAAAATCAATTAATAAAATCGAACCAAGTCACGATTGTTTTTTATTTTTTATTTTCGATTAGATTGAATGTGATTTGATACTGAACCAAACTAAATCGTAACGATTCTTCGTCTTTGAATCAGATCAATTTTTGTTTCAAAACTGATCGAAACTGAATAGCAAACACCCCTTCAACACCTTTTTGCATATTATAATATTTTTGCCTTCTTTTATTAAATATCAAACTTTATTACATTATTTTTCCCCAGGTGAATGAATGATGGGAAAATAGTGAGTACGACAATTATTACCACGACTTTGATGAAGATCATCACAGCACCTTGCAACCTAGCTACTTAAAGCCCTTTTAATATTTCCGATTGTGTTCATGAAAATCATGTGGGAAGAAGCCACTGATCCCTCTCTAGTCATTGCTGGTCCACTTGAAGATGGAATCTGAAAAGCCATAGTTAATAGGCAGCGTCCGGTCCTAGGAGCATTCTCAGTGTTAGATGCTTCACAACCATCCTTAGAAATCACGAATCCTGAAGCATAAATGTCCAATTGCGAAGGCTGTAATAATCCCCTTGCAGCCGCATTTACCTTTGGTTCATATGTTGCGGTATACACAACACTTGATTCCGATGGATTAGTACAAGTTTGTTGAATAATTAGCATGTTGCCGTGGAATGATGGCTGCTCCACAAAAACAATTCAAACCAATGGCATGAAATGTAAATATTACTCATAAGGATTGAATTTGATAAAAAATACTTTGGTCGAATTAAGTTCAAAATATTTAAGAAAATATATGAAATCCGTAATAGTTATATATATATATATATATATATATATGTATGTATGTATGAAATTGGGTAATGAATTCTTTTTTTTTTTGGTGAACCGGTAATGAATTCTTTCAAGTGAAGAAATAAAGGAAAATTTTATTAACATCTAAAAATTGCATCTTATACTTATGAGATAATCTTTCCTTTCGATAATGCAAAAGTTTCAAATAACCCATTCGAAAATGAAAAATATACCCTATCGAATAACTTATTCGAAATTTAGGGTTTAGTGCATAGAGAAATTCTTAGGTGCATTTACAATTTCTCAAAATAAATGGAGAATGTCAAGTGAAAAATCTGGCCATTTACTTAAATTAACTACCACTTTAAAACATTGAATCCATTCAAAATAAATGATTGAATCTACCACTTCACACTCTCCATATATTTTTCCACTTGAGTAAATTGCCTCTTTCCTTTTGGATTTTTTAATGAGTTGAAGAGATTACGCGAAATCCTTGTTAACATTTCAAACTAAATTTGTTTAATCTTTTGAGGTTTAATACGACTCATAGTTGGCAACCGCTCACAATAATACTTTTTATGTACACATGAATTTAGGAAAGATTCGAAATTTAGATCTCATGATCAAATAAGTCAATTTTCTTTCCTTTGGATTAAGAGGTTGCTAATATTTGGTTCATAACAATGAAGAGTTCATATTATAAAGCTATATCTTTTTAAAAGTAAAATAAAATAAGTTCATTTTATTAATATAAAATTTTCATGTTTTCTCCTAAGGTGAAATAAAAACTTTAAAAGTATAATGTGCAAGAATTAATTTTCATAAATAAAATCTTGTATCAATTCTTGCTCTTAGATTATATAAAGACCCTTTTTATATTTGATTTAGTTATTAATTTTTAATTAATTTTGATTTTAAAAAAATTAATAAATAAAGAAGGGATGTTCAAGTACCTTAATAATTGAAATACGATTACCCACATCCGTTCCACCTTGTATGTTTGAGAACTCACGTACTGGATTTCTGCATGAAAAAATGTCCCACTGCAAGAAAAAAGTAATACTAATAACTATTTATGAGATTCCATTGATCCAATTGGATTTTTTCTTATGAAAGATGGTCAGAATTTCATCCGTATTTGAATCTTATCGAGAGCTCTATATTAAAGATAAAAAATTGTTGAAGAAACAATTATATTTCTTTTATTCTCTCAAGAAAAAGTCAAAAAGTAAATAAAATTAAAATAAATACTCTTTTCGGGCTTTATTACGATAAAAAAAATTAATCATAATCACACTTATTAAAAAAAAGTTAATTAACTGTATTTAATTTTATTAAATTCATAAAAAAAAAATATAGCCACTTTAGAAAAGTAGCATTAAAAATATATAATTACTTACTTAACTTTTTCTTATATTTGAGAATTTGAAACCAAGAAGATAAATATTTTTTTTTTCTTATATTAGAGGGAGGGAAATAGTTATTTCCAATAGCAAATAACTTGCAATTACTAAATTAGATGAATTGTTTGGCTGAATTTACGTACGAACCTCATGTCTTCGATTCTCCTTACTCAGTAAGTCAAAAACAGCTTCAAATGGGAAAGGAAGCCAAAGAGAACCAACTGCACAGGTAATGTAACGTGCCAAGCTTGGTGCAAAGGTTTTGCCAACAGACAGAACCATTCCATCAGCAAAGTAGCGGGTATATTCTGGATCATTGCTTGTCTCATTCAAAACTTGGTTAAAACTTTGAACCATTCGATCAGAAAGATCAAGTAAGATCCTTCTCACTTCCGTTGAAGAAGTCACTGAAAACAATGAATGACATAAACTTGGCTACAAACACATAATGGAACTTAGTGACATATATTAATTAGTAAATGAATAAGCAACAGTTCAAGCCCCGAGAAGACCCGGGATTAATCTGGTTAATTAGTAATAAAAAATAAAAATAAAATGATAAATGAAAAAGTCACAAGGTTTGTAGAAAATAAAATATGATATACCATTGTTAACACGAGGCTCATTATTGTTTGCCATCTTCGTTCTTCTGATGAGTATGAGATATGTGAATTCGTGGTTTATTTTATAGTCACTTAATTAGCAGCTTAGCTTAATATGAATTGATATGGATTTGGATACTAGATTCATATGTATATGGGGTAAATGGAAAATTTTTATTTTATTTCAATAAAAAGCATCTATTGCATATCTTCTATCAGGTTATGTATGTTAATTTATCACTAAAGAAGGGAAAATTATAATGAAAAAATGATCTACGTTTAAAAGATGACTTAATAAAGTAAAACACGTATCATTCCATATGTCAAAATACAGGGAAAAGTGATAATAAAAATCTATAATATAGAAAATTTTCAATTAAATTTATTTTTTTGGAGCAATACCCACCAACATTTTGTCACATAGAATAATATTTGGTGGGAGACAACAGAAATTGTTTCTTTAATTAATAAGTATCCGCAACATAACAACCAATCCTTAGCATGGAGAACATGATGACAATGAAAAAATAAGGAAATAACGACACATTGAGCAAAGCGAACTACTCTCAAAATCGATACATACAAAATTGTATTTACTTTTTTTTTTCCATGACCGGAGTGTCCACCGTTGACGCTTGTAGGCACCTCTAATTAGGGATGGCAATGGGAGACTGCAGATGGGGATCCCTGCGGGGAACGTCCCGTTCGGGTACCCGAGTTCGGGGATTTTTCCCCATTGGGGGCGGGGATGGGGGGACTTTTCCCACGAACAGATTTCGGGGTGGGGAATGAGATTGGTTCCCCCATCCTCGCGGGTTCCCCGTCCCCGACAGTTTTACTTATATGTCCTTAAATATTTAGGCTTTATATAGTTAAAAAATAGGTTTTTTAGTAACTTCACATATATAATTATAAACTATAATTATAATTATTATTATTAACGATTATTTTAACGAGTAACGATTATTTTTCTGTAGTGTACAAGTTTAAAAATGCTATTCGACGTTGTGAATTTTATAACTGGTCAAATTGAAGTTAGGTTCCCCGTGGGGTGGTGGGGAATGAGGATGGGGGTTAATCTACTCCCGACATGGGGAATAGGGATGAGGATAGGGGCAAATGAGATCCGAGGATGGGGAATGGGAAAGGCCTCCCCGAGGATTCCCCGCCCCGTTGCCATCCCTACCTCTAATGGGTGGGACAGCTGGCTCTGAGATTTAACGCTGCTGCATGTACAAGATAGGATTCGAACACCTGATCTTGTTTAAGCGTGGATCAATCCCTACCACTAAACTACACCCACAAGATTGATACAAAGTGTATTTACGTTGCAAGTAATATGGGGTATTGAAATCTTGGTTACGGATCCCTCAAGGATTGAGATAGCAGCGCCCAGCGGTCATCCTTTCTTTTGTTACTTCAATGGTTTATCTATTCTTTTTTTTCTCATTTAATTACATTTTTTTTAATCTTATTTTCAAGATTCAATTTGGTTCTTAATATTTATTTTTTTTACTTATTTTGGTCCTTTATTTTATTTTAAAAAGCTCAATTTGGTCATTCAGTCATACAAGTGTTAATTTTATCGAAATATTCACATTCATTACTGAAAACTGAAAAATGTTGACAGACTCTAAAAAAATTTCAGGTCATCACCTGACAAAGATTAGGAGTAGTGGTGTTGCTTTGCTAATGGTAGAACAAGCTGGCACGCGGTGGTGGTTGATCGACATGGATAAAGATGACAATATAATAAAGATATAAACGAATATTGTAATCGAAGTTCTATCGATGAAACCGTAAGAATATATGTCAAGCTCTATTAATGAAATGATAATGAATGTAAATATTTCGGGTAAAACTAATATTTTTATGACGAAAAGACTAAATTGATTTTTTAAAATAATAAAGGACAAAAAAATTTTAAAAAAAAAATAAGGATTAAAGTGAATCTTCAAAATAAGATTTTTTTTGTAAAAATAAAAAATCGGTAAAAAAAATTTTCACCTTAATACTTCTAAAAAAAAATTAATCAAATACAATTGAAATTTGTATTAGTGACAAATAACCATTGGAACATTAAATATGATTTTCGATTCTAAGTAAAACATTATTTATTTATGCAAGAGATCTAAGTGTAATGCTAAAATGACAAACAGAAGAGATAAATATCATTTCTAAAGCAAAGAGGAATGTTTGTGTCATCGTGACAAACCTTAAAAATTATGAGTGCATTTTCCGCTATTATTTATGATGCTAATACTGAGATAATATAAGGGGATGTTTTAATAAAAACATTCTTGTGAAAGTATTTAGGTATTGTGTAAATTTCATATTTTCGATCTTGAATGCATATATAAATTCAAGAGTAAATTGTATTAATTTTAAGAAATGATCCGAAATAAAAATTGCAATAAAAATCTATCAAAAACCATCATTTTTAAAATAATGACCTTCGCACCATAACATAAGTAATCATTGATTAACACTATTTTTACTACAAAATCATATATATAATTTTGAAGGTAACAACCAACAACCAACAAGCAATTAAAGGCGGTTAATCTTTTGTTAGAGTTCAAAGCTGGATGTTGATGATGATCATGATCCACATGGAGTTTGCTGTTATGGTTGAGTATTTAGTTTTTTTTAGCAATCTTTATTGTATGGAAAATATGTGTATTATTATTGTACTGTTTTTCCTAAAAAAAAAAAAAAACAGAGGGCAGTGATATATTGGAAATTATTAATTTGAATATAATGGATTGCATGTTTTCAGTTGTATAGACACGCACGCAGCCACGCATCCTCCACCATTCTTGAATTAGAGTAATTTTAAGGTTTATTGCAGAACATACATGAGCAATCCTATGATTTTCTTAATAAGTTTTATTTTTGAGATTAATGAGTATGTACATACTACAAAATGTACAATTAAAGGCGGTCTTTTAAGGGCGGTTCCTAAACGGAACTGCCCTCTTTAGTTTAAACTGATTTAAGAGAAGGGTTATTTCATTTAACCAGCCTTAAATATATAATTTTTAAGGGCAGTTGCTAACGGAACCACCTTCATTTATCCTAAATAAAATACAGATGATTTTAGAAGAGGGTTCCTTTATTCAACCGCCTACTTAAATCTAAAATTTAAAAAAAAAAAAAAAGATACCCAAAAAAAACCGGGAAACATTCCCACCAACACAATTGCCTCACACTAAACACACTCACACACTCACACACTCACTCAGTCACACGATACACTACTCTCAACCCAGAAGATCAGAAAACACACGCACACACTCGCCCGTCGCCACCACCCTTCCTCCTCTTACCGCCGTCGCCACCATCGTTCTCCAACAACACATAGTCACACACTCTCACCCACTGTTGCCTCCTCTTATCGCCGCCGCCACCATTGCATGCAATCTCCTCTCAACTCATTCTAAGTAAGCAAAATCATATTTCTCTCATTCTCTCTTTAAGTTTCCTTTTTTTTTCGATTTTCCCCTTTTTTTTATTCTGGTAATAGAGTTTAGGGTTTTTGATTTTCCCTCTTTTTGATTATGCTTTTAGGGTTTTTGATTTTCCCTCTTTCTGATCTGGGGTTTTCACATTAATTTTGTGCATGTTTCTATTTAGGGTTTTTGATTTAGGCCCTTCCCCTGTCCTCTGTTTTAGATTTTGTGCGTGGTTTTTGATTTAGGCCCTTCCCCTGTCATCTGTTTTAGATTTTGTGCGTGTGTGCTTGTGAAAGAAAGAGACAGAGAGACAGAGAGAGAGAGAGAGAGAGAGAAATAGACCATGATGAAATGGATTTGTGCATGCAAGCTTCTTTTAAATTTTTTTCCTTAGTTATTTTCGATTGAGTGTTTGATTTGTTGCACAATGTTTGGTGGAAGGGTCACATGAAAAGCTGTTTTATTTTCAATTGAGTGTTTTATTTTCAATTTTTTCCTTAGTTATTTTCAATTGAGTGTTTTATTTTCAATTGAGTGTTTGATTTGTTGCACAATGTTTGGTGGAAGCTTCTTTTCAATTCTCAAAGCTGCCTAACAACATGAAAAGGATCTAATGCACAACCTTCCAGCTCTAGCTAGATTCCATTGTTGGAAGGGTCACATTCATCATTCTCTTTCTTTTAAGTTACACATCTCCTCTCTCTCTACATCCCCTGTGTCAAATTGGAGTTTTTAGCTTTTACCTTGAAAATTACTATGTGGAAATTAAAGTGACATACAAGTATGTTTCTTGACTATTGAGTGTTTGATTTGTTTCACAATGTTTGGTGGTCAAAGACTATAGGAAGCCTCTAAAATACCATGAATCAATGCTAAGAATCCGAAGGGTCCAAATAGATAGTATTTCAATAATGAGAAGATTCTATTCCAAATTAACATTACCAAAACCATCAGGTTCTGATATATGCATAGTAAAAAAAGCTAAGGAGAATATATTGTTGCATCACATGATATATCTCAATCTCCATGTGACCCACTGCATGTCTTTTTAGAGAGAAAGAGTGAGAGAGTTTTGTCTTTTATGAATCAGATAGGACAAATCTAAATGCATAACATGTGAAGTTCAGCATGTGGCAACTAAGTTAAAAAATAAAGATTAAATATAGAAGATGCCTCCAAAAGCAACTATTATTGGATTAATTAACTAAAAGGGAAGGTTTGAATGCATAGAGGATTTTTTAATAAAAGTTAACACCCAGATTTTTTTTTTCATAATTTCTACTTTGAAAATTTAGATTTTGTATCAACATTTAGATTTTTGCATAGAGGAATTTTTTTTGCATAATTTCTAGTAATGATTAGTTCCATTGATTTTGTATTCACATTGGGAATTATAATCATGATGTTTTAGTAATCATATGTGGTAGAAAATCTTTTAGAGTTGAATTTGAAGGGTATCTAAACCAGTTGATGTTGCTGCACTGCAGCTAAATTGGTAAAATTAAGAGTCAGGTCTGCTCTTGGAAATTGCTTTGCTTGCATGATAGTTGTAATGCAGAGCAAAGAGATGTCGTCCTTGCCATGTATGCAACTTGTTGAAGTTTAACAGTGATGTCGAATCTTGTTTATTTGACAGTGAGATACACCCTGATTCTTAAGTATATTTTGTATAATTGTTTGTAAGGCTTTAAGATTAGGCTTCTATAATTTTCAAAAGGTACACCACCTCTTTCAGTTATTACAAAAGAGAGATGTGGAAATAAGAGATTTTGTATAGTATTGCCGAAACTAGCAATCAAAACTGCTCTTCTAAATAATTCATTTTTTAATTAAAAAATGAACCATTTTTTATGAATATTTACTGTTGTACGACATGATTGTTGCCTAATTGTGCTGACTGTATTGTAAAAATGAAATGCCATGTGTTCATATTCTTTACTCTGGCTGGGATAGGTAAACTAATTAAAAATAAGTTCATTTGTTTCATCTTTATGTTAAATTATATCTAACACTTGACTCTAAGCCTGTGTTTTCCAAGTTTCTTATTGGCTGAAATCTTTGTTAAGTTGTCAGATTTAATGACACACTAAGAACCTATCTTGTCATTGGATTATAGATTAACCAGTTTAGAGTCTCAAATTTAGCTTATTATTTTAATTCCAAGGAATAGTAGGGTGGGTCTGCTGGTGGGGTCAGTTAAAAGGATTTGCAAGAAATAAGCTTTTTGAACTTGCATACTTTACATTTGACATATCATGGGCAACATGCCTCAAGTTTTCTGATTCCTATTAGAGTTTGGAGCTTTGGCTCTTAACAAAATTCATTCACCTGATTTTAATGTCACCTTTGCTTTATAGTAATGACTTTGATATAGTAGTAATGACACTGTCACACTACTCTTTTTTCTCACAAATGGTTATAATAAGATAGATCATCAATCAACTCAATCTTATCTTTATTTTTCATGATGAATGTAACCGACAAATTAAAGAATAAATAAAAACAAGTGTTTTAACCTATGAATTGTTGCACCAACCCAAAAAATCCAAAAAGACAAAAGAACGTATGGACCATAATTGAACTTGTATGTACCCTTTCCCAGTGACTCAGTTAATTTACACTCGGTTTTTTCAGAACTCTCTTTGAGATGTCAAGTCTTGCAATAATATAATTGCTGACTTAGGTATCTACTGCATTCCTGAGGAAACCGCAATTGGTGGTTGAAACAACTAAGGAACCCTAGGAGAACACCTAGAAGGGGGGGTTGAATAGGTGTTTAAGAAACCTTGAAAGATTTTCGAACGAAACAAATCGAAACAATTAAAACAAATGATTTTTGCAAATTCTACAGCACTTAATCGATTAATCTGAATTCTAATCGATTAAGATCAGAAAACTCAAAGTATCTTAATCGATTATGAAAGTCCTTAATCGATTAGATCTATCAGAAACCAGAAAAATCACTTTTCAATCGCATACGAAAATCAATCAATTCACACGTATAACCAGAGATTCAGCGGAAACAATTAACACCTATATTCTTATTGATTATCCTAGTTATGAAAATGATTTTCCCTTTATAAATTTGAACAATAAAGATTCAATTCAATCAATTATGAAAATCACTCTTTTTCTAGGTTTTCAACCAAGAACACAATGAACAACAAGAATGTAAAAAGTTAAGGATTTAGAGATACGACACAGTGATTTATCCTGGTTCACTTTCACCCGCTTGAAAGCTACATCCAGTCCCCTCTTCAACCAAGAGAGATTCTTCACTATGAAAAATTAGAGTTCTCAAATTACAAGTAAATGCCTCACAAGACTCCCTTCTTGCTAGCCTACAAGAGATACTCCACACTCTTGCCTTGTAATCCTATTGATCTTCTCTCTAATCTAACCTCTACCCCTTGTTGATAATCCACACAACAAGTCTTCACTTGCTTGATGATAATCCACACACCAAGGCTTCACTTTGCTTGATTCACAACCAAGACTTTCTTCTTCAATTGCTTGAATGAACTTGCTTGATGATAAACGACACACCAAGTCTTCTTTGTTTGTTGTAGTTGGCTTGCCTTTTTGCAAAGATTACAACTCAATGAATACACATGACACTCCTATGAATCTCATTCAATAGCTATGACAAATCACACAAGAGATTCAAAGGTTCTTGATCAAAGAATATGAAAATATGAAAACTTTGATCTTTGAAATTGAGAGAGAATAGAGTGGCTTGATTCTTGTAAAATTGATTATGAAAATGATGTATATTGATCACAAAGGTTAGGAATAGGTTTATATAGAATACCCAAAAGTTGTAGCATTTGAAAACTGATTTTGAGAAGTGAAAATCGTATTTTAAAAATCAGATCTGCAGTACTTAATCGATTAAATCCCTTCTTAATCGATTAGTAATCGATTAACAATGTTCTTAATCGATTAGACACTGATGAAACTTGATTAAAACTTGTTTTCTCAAAACCAAACCTTTCCTTTAACACCTTTAAGCCACCTATTGATTTTAGGTTAAGTGAAAACTCAAATTATGATTTAATCATGACTATGATAGAGATTCACTACCCTCTATTAACTCTAACCAAACTCATCAAAATAAAAAAACCTAAGAAGCTTGAGAGGCAAAATATAAAACAATTACAATTACACTCAAACTATGTCTTCATGAGCTTGTTCTCTCTTCTTCACTTGATGTTTGTTGTTGCTTGTTGAACTTGAAACTTGATCAACATATTTGTAGCTTGTTCAAAACACTTTGTCATTATCAAAACATTCATCATGGAACTTACAATCTCCCCCTTTTTGAAAATGACAAACCATGTTTTGAAGTTGTTTGAAGTTGTTGATGCTTTAACAATTTGATCACTTGGTGAGAAACTTGCTCCCCCTTAATCAATGCAATTGACAATTGAAATCCAATTGATAGAAGCTTGATTCTCCCCCTATCTTCAACAACCTTGCTCAACCTACATAAAAACAACAAAAACAACCATTCTCCCAAAACAACCATTTCTCCCATTTTTCAAAACATACCATTTCTCCCCCTTTGGCATTATCAAAAAGTAATATATATACCAATTGAAATATAAAATACTAAGCCAAAATAGAGAAATTCACATTTATTTCTTCACAACATTGATACCAATTGAAATATAAAAAGTAATATTATTTGAGAACAATTCAATTATACCAATTGAGAAGACTAAACAATTGTAAATATTCAACAATATCATTTTACCACTTTGTAGGACATTCACTTGAGATGCAAATGTAATACCAATTGAAGATGCAAATGTATGAATAACATTTGTAAGCCCTTTGCTCTTCAATCATACCTACAAAACAATCATGCTTTGCTTTTTGGTATCCAAATGGTTTTGGATCCATTTTTGTTAGTGTATGGACTTTCACCCTTTTTCACCCAAACAAAATCTCCTTTAGGTATACCATGCACTTTAATATAACACACATTTGAAGTATGTCCATGAGTACCACAATAGAAACATGTTGGTGCATTTGAGAAATCAACTTTAGAAAAATCAACAACATTTCTATGAGAATTACTCTTAGCATTAGTATAACCCAAACCAAACTTGTTTGAATTTTCTCTTTGAAAATTTAACAATGTGCGCAATCTAATATCACCATTTGTGAAACTTGCAAGCTTATTTTAAAAAATAACATTTTCATCTTTAAGAAACTTGCAATTCTCACAATCAACCACAATATTCAATCTACTAGCACAATCACAAGAAGAACTAGTATATATAAGATCAAGGGTTTCATTTTCAAGATTAAGCTCATCAACTTGTTTTTGAAGTTCTAAAATCTCTTTTTGATGTTTCAAAATGAGCTTCTTTCTTTCAATGTTTTTCAAAACTAGTTTTTCAAGTTGTTCATGTGTAACACCCTAATAAATTCTACCCTTAAAACCCAAGTATTAAAAATGAGTACTTAAAAATTCATTTTTATTATATTAAAATCAACCGTCAAACGGACGGAGTTTTGTCTGTTTTTCGGACTTCCCAAAATCTTCAACCTAATAAACACATTTATATGAAATTAAGAGGAGCCAGCAGGGCTCAAATATAAATATATAAGCATCGCATAGTTGCCCCTTGGGCTCAAGTGTAAAACATAGTGTGTCAGAGTGCCAGCAAAGTATTAAGTGTGTGAATCAAGAGACCATAACAACAACTATGCATCAAAAGAATCATAAACCCTGCACAAAAGAAACTATCCTAGCCTCACCCAAAAGAAAACATATATAGCTCATATACATCCAAATATACGGAGGCTGAAATCAAAATAAAAGTATCAAATCCCCATAACCCTACTCTCCCTGTGAGGGAGAGCACTCCTGCTCGGCCGGGGGCTGTGCTAGCTCAATCTCTGTACCTGTAATGATAGTAAGGGAGTGAGCATTGAACATGAAATAAAATTGCAGTTTCCATATAATCATAATGAATCCACTAGGCCAAACACAAATAGTAAAGTAATGACATATAGCATTTACAAGTCTATTCACAATCAACCTCTTTCCACCCTTTCTATTTTCTCTTTATCATGATTCCATAATTACCCCTTTCTTTAACATGCCCATAATCAATGTTAATGTTCATTACCATTTACTTTATCCCTTTTTCCTATTCATTTCCATTGTCTGTTCCATTTTCCATTTTCCCTTAACATTTTCACTAATTCAATTCCCTTTCCATTTTTGATTCCGTTACCATTGTCCATTATCTTTTCCATTTTCTGACTATATCCATTATCTTTTCCATTTTCCTTTATTTCCTTTTTCCTTTATGCGTAACCCCAAATCAGAGATCTACGCTTTCCATTGGGTGTAACCTCAAATCAGAGATCTACACCTTACCATCGTGTGTAATCCCAAAACAGAGATCTTCACACAGTGTATGCAACCACAAACAGTGATCTGCATTCCCTTTCCCTTTTTCCTTTTTAATTGTACACCACTAGGATTTTGGTTACCCGCTAGGTAATTGGCACACCTGTCTAGGGACTTGAAACACCTGCCCAGGACTTTACACCCATCCAGACTATAACCTGTAGGACTATGTACATTTTTACCATTCCATTATTTACTCAAATTATTGGTGTGGAAAATTGATCCTGTGGGTCACCCGGCGCCTACAGGGCGATTTGGCCTGATGGGTAATTGGCCTGGCAGGTAATTGGCCCTAACAGGTAATTGGAACACCTAGCCGGGTACCTAGTGTTCCGGGCCCCACTAATCAATTTCCACATTAATTACCTTTACCATTTAAATTAACCAACAGTCCAGTTCATTAATATAGCCGTCAACACAATTCCAATAGTATTCACAATATGCATAAATATAAACCATTTCAATCATTCAAGTACATGAAGATTACCCCTTTCCAACAACCCCAAATAAGCACTTATTTTCAACATTCATAATCTTAATCCAATCCAAATTCAACAAACACATAATGCACACTATCCATGTTGTCATTTTGAAATAATCATAAATAGATACTTTATCATCGATAATTATAATCATTCCAATTTCCACATAACACACATAAAACACAATATTCATATCACACTTTATCATTTCATTCAATAATCATAATTGGACCATAACCAAGTAAATCATAAATGTATTGTAAAAACACTTATTATATCAATTATCCAACATCAATTCACATTCAAAGCTCACATTACTTTCCCCTTTTCTAGTTATGATTTCTAAGTTCGTTTCTATTATATTCACCATTCCCTAATTTACTATCCAAGATTCTACCATTAAATGCCCTAAACACATAACTCCTAGAAAATCACTATAACCATAGGGATACCCAATCTTAGATCACCCAATGCTCACTATAATCCACCCCTTACCTTGCGTTTCCATAGACCTGATTCTTTTCGTGCAACGCTGCCCAGCATAACGCAGTTCAATGTTCGCATCCTTGCTGATCCTAAAGTCCTTCGTTGTCTAACCGGGTCATACAAAACAATGACAATATACTTTGAAATCATGCTAAAACGGACACTTTAAAGCTGTGAACACTGGACTAAAATAAACCAATATGAAATATCGAAACTTGACAATTAATGTATTTGATTCCAAATCATAAAATAAAATGCATTAACTTATTATATTTTGGTTTAAAGTATTGTATCCTGAATATGTTTCCAAACCACGTAATTACTTGATTCAAATTCGTAGATTCAAAATCGTGCCCCTTTTCATTTAAAATAGTATAACTTCTTTTGAAAAATATGCTAACTTTCGAAATCAACAAAAGAATCATAATAGATTGAAATCACATATTTTTAGCTACTTAAAACTAGTAATTCTGAATTAGAAAGAGAGTGTTCCTTGTTCAAAATAAGCAAATCACATTCCCCAAACCAATTAGCTATACTCTCTTTCAATTTAGAATTAAAAGTTCAAGATAGGTTTAAACTCGAATTAATGTATGTCGGATATGTCCGGTTCCTAATTAACTGGTGTATTGTTCAGCCTAGGGATAAGCCCACCATGCTAAACAACAACTCAATTACTTAGGAACTCAGCACATTTAACTAAAATACTCTTTAAAACGATTCATTTGACATACGTTTAATTCGATGTTGTTACAAATTAAAGTGACCCCTTAAAATCATCATCAGTAACAGTATCATTAAAATCAATATAAATTATAATACAATTAAATTTCTAAAACAATTTTCATACTAAATAATTATTACCAATAATATTAAAATTAACATTTGTACTAAAAATTAAAACACAACATAGAGCAATTAGAAAGGGTATTAGGGATTTACCCTCAGATGTGATTTTTGAAGTAGAAGGGAGGACAAAAACGGCATCGGTTCACAGCATCACCTCTTCACAGCATCCACGACCGGCGTCGGTTCGGTTTTCAGCACTGGTTCCATGTAGCTTCAGCTGGTTCACGACACTACCTCCAAGGGAAACGAACGGCCAAGCCGGTTCGGTTCACAGCTGCACAACCTCGGCATCCCCGACCGGCGTCGGTGACGATCCTTAGCAGCAACACACATCAGATCAGAGGGAGGAAAGAGATGGTGGCATGACTCCATGGCTGCTTCAGGACCCTGGTTCGCGGTTTGAACCGTGACAGAGCACCATGGAGGCGGCGGCGCAACTTCAAGGCAGCAACGGCAGCGGCTAGCGATCGTGACCTCTACAAACAGTGGCGGCCGCAGATCTACAACATTTGGAGGGAGAAGAAACACCACGCGGCGGCTGGAGGTCCATAGCTCGCGGTTGGTGGCGGCGATTCTTTGTAGCTGCGGCGGAGAGAGAGACCGGCGAAGGGAGAGAGGGATGGGACAGTGGCGGAGAGAAAGAGAGAGAGCGCGAGGCAAAGAGAAGGTTGGCGACGGAAACTGGCTGGGGAGCGGCGGCGTGGACGGAAACGGGGAAGGAAGGAGGGACCAGTGAAGGAGATGAGGGAGAGAGGCTTAGGGCCGGCGGAGGAAGACAACAAGGAGGGGGTTTCGAACCCCTTCCCTTTTATTTTTCTTTTTTTTTTCTTTTTTTTTCTATTTTATTTTAATCAATATTATTATTATTATTATTATTATTGTTGTTGTTGTTATTATTATTATTATTAATTTTATTTATCATTATTATTATTGTTGTTATTATTGTTATTACTATTACTATGGTTATTAATATTATTATTATTCTTTTTCTTTTTCTTTTTATTTATTATTATTATTATTATTATTATTATTGTTTTTCTTTTTCTTATGCTAAAATACTTATTTTAAATACCTATTTATGGTTTATTATTATTATTTCGATTACTCCAACTATTATTAATTTATTTGTATTTGCGTTTAAAATTTGGGATGTTACATTTCTCCCCCACTTAATAAAATTTCGTCCTCGAAATTCCAGTTGTTCCCTGAAGTGAAGGATCATCCCTAGACATAATGTCCGTTCATATTGCTTACTCCCTACGATTCCACTCCTTCCTTTGGAAGGTTCTTGGATCAATAATCCAGCTGCACATTTACTTGCTCCTTGTGGAGTCTACTTTAGTTGACTTAGATTCGGCGAGCTGCACAGATCTTCCAAACGTTGAAGTCATCGCTCACTGTTGTATAGGGTAGTACCTTGAGGTGGGGTTTCACTCCACTGCCTCATCCCTGGACAATTTGTCTTGTTAATCATCAACCATCATCATTCTACTATGGTCATGTCGCTCCCCCGACTATTCATCAACTTCGTCTTTTGAGGTTTTTATCTCGGTTCTACGTTCACGCTCAACTCCTTGGAATTCTTGAGTTCGCCTACCTGGTCGGTTGTGATTCTCGTAATCGCAATACTTTACCAATTTAGAGTACTCTGTTCCATAATGTGAAAGGATTCTATTAAGGAATTATGTCGACAGGGTTTGTATTTTACCACTTCTATATGCCAATGTATATTCACCATCCTGATTCTTATCACAAGTTCTATGAGCTGAGTGTCAAATTGAAAGTGACGACTTTCAATCATGTTGCCGCATTCTATTCCAGGATTGTTTCAGCTTCGGTTATTCTATAGCTTCAATCAGTCATGGGAACACTTAGAGGTTAATTCTATCTTAAGGTCAGGGTAAAGATTTAACTTTACTTCTCAACTCGACGTTACATTAAGAACTTCTTACTTCAGTCCAGATTGATCCCTGATTACCTCTTCGTGGATTCCTTCACTAGCTAACGTAGAATGTTTTGAGA
This sequence comes from Crotalaria pallida, assembly GCA_037953625.1. Classification (NCBI taxonomy): domain Eukaryota; kingdom Viridiplantae; phylum Streptophyta; class Magnoliopsida; order Fabales; family Fabaceae; genus Crotalaria; species Crotalaria pallida. The sequence goes on from CM075649.1 coordinate 126,415,297, forward strand.
TAATAGTGTAACAATTTAGGGAGGGTAGGATTTCTAGATTTTTGGTTGATGCTCAGTACAATATCATCATCCAATTAGAGGAATAATGGCGGTCCATACGCGCTAGTTACTCCTTTCCCAAGGGATTGGAAGAGATATTAGCTAACGACTTGTGTGGGTTCTCGTCCATTAACAGACTTAGCGTCTTTAAGGCAGGTTAAGGTATTTCAAGTTCTGTTTCCGTTTGACTCTCTTTCTCTTTCATTATCGTCGTTCGGGTGGAACTCAAGTTGGGTCGTTGGATTATCCCCCACTTAGCATCGACATAAACAGGTAGGCCGATATCAAGGGGAAAGACTAGTAGATACTAAGGGTTGGTTATCTACCTTTTTGATTAGTTAATAGGATCAAAATTAGGACCAAGCTGACTACATTGTTGGTACTATTAGATAGAAGGCGAATCGTCTAAGGTATTGAGATTTCATGTATCTACATTTCTCCGAGCTCTTGCACTAAGTGGAAAAGTGGTTCGGCATTTCTACCGAGCTAAGTTAGATGAAAACATTTGACAATATTGTCAAGAGTGGATTTGCCCAGCTAATGGGTGTTTGTGAGTTCTAATAGATTTCTAATGAGAGGAAGTTTAATCTAGTTTTATGGGATTGGAATTTTCTAAGTCGATTGCTCTTATTTAGTTGGGATATTGCAATGATGTCACTTGTCAGTAAACGCAAAGACTGGGGTAGCTAGTCCCAATCTCCCATCTATCAACAGCACCTCATCGCATTCTTTATGATAGTATTATCTATTAATAAATGTAAAGGAAAGGATGGCCAGTCCTAACCTCACTCTTTATTAAAGGACGATACTACCACTGGTTAGGTGTCAAGTGAGGCTCTACAACTTGTCGATGATTTCCTATGGCTTCTACGGTCACCTATACAAGGAACTAAAAATCGCGCACTCCATCAGTGTCATAATGCCACATTGAAAAGGTCAAAGGGATCCGAGTCCTAGGATGGTCGAGCCTAGCGAAACTTGAATAAAATACTAAAGAAAGTGATTTAAGGTTCATAAAGAATTTCTATTGTGTAGTTGTCCTAACCTGTTTACTCATTCTATGTTAGCTAATTAGCACTTCATGTGATACATACCTTCTATTAGTTCCTCCGACTCCTCTTCGGCTGCTTCCTCTGCATTATGATCACTCCTTTCCACCGGGTGTTGCTAGGACAGTTTGCCCTAAAATGTCCCGATTTCCCACTTTGGAAATAAAAGCCATCTCCTAAGTCCCAATCCCTACTACTTTTCCCGCAATTACTTCTCATGCTCCATTGCCGTTCCCTTCTTGATTTATAGTTCGGTGTGAACAACCCTCAGCCGGATCACCAGGTCGTCCACAGAAGAAATGCCTTCCTCGCATACTCGAACTCCGACGATCAACACGATCTCGGTTTGTTGAATACAATTCCCTATAGTTGCGACGATTCCCTCGTCGTCCCCGCGCCTACTAGTCATAAGGTTAAATTCCTGATGAGGTAGGAACTGGCATACACATATATATATATATACATATATACTACTAGCCGTTAATTAGTTTAAACTTTTTAAGCGTACGTATATAACCCTATACACACTATGGACTTGACTCTAAACTTTGGTCACTCGCTTGGTGAGTGTACCAATGGAGTAACTCACAACTCCAAGGCCAAGGAGAAACTGCTCTGATACCATAAATGTAACACCCTAATAAATTCTACCCTTAAAACCCAAGTATTAAAAATGAGTACTTAAAAATTCATTTTTATTATATTAAAATCAACCGTCAAACGGACGGAGTTTTGTCTGTTTTTCGGACTTCCCAAAATCTTCAACCTGATAAACACATTTATATGAAATTAAGAGGAGCCAGCAGGGCTCAAATATAAATATATAAGCATCGCATAGTTGCCCCTTGGGCTCAAGTGTAAAACATAGTGTGTCAGAGTGCCAGGAAAGTATTAAGTGTGTGAATCAAGAGACCATAACAACAACTATGCATCAAAAGAATCATAAACCCTGCACAAAAGAAACTATCCTAGCCTCACCCAAAAGAAAACATATATAGCTCATATACATCCAAATATACGGAGGCTGAAATCAAAATAAAAGTATCAAATCCCCATAACCCTACTCTCCCTGTGAGGGAGAGCACTCCTGCTCGGCCAGGGGCTGTGCTAGCTCAATCTCTGTACCTGTAATGATAGTAAGGGAGTGAGCATTACACATGAAATAAAATTGCAGTTTCCATATAATCATAATAAATCCACTAGGCCAAACACAAATAGTAAAGTAATGACATATAGCATTTACAAGTCTATTCACAATCAACCTCTTTCCACCCTTTCTATTTTCTCTTTATCATGATTCCATAATTACCCCTTTCTTTAACATGCCCATAATCAATTTTAATGTTCATTACCATTTACTTTATCCCTTTTTCCTATTCATTTCCATTGTCTTTATCCATTTTCCATTTTCCCTTAACATTTTCACTAATTCAATTCCCTTTCCGTTTTTGATTCCGTTACCATTGTCCATTATCTTTTCCATTTTCTGACTATATCCATTATCTTTTCCATTTTCCTTTATTTCCTTTTTCCTTTATGCGTAACCCCAAATCAGAGATCTACGCTTTCCATTGGGTGTAACCTCAAATCAGAGATCTACACCTTACCATCGTGTGTAATCCCAAAACAGAGATCTTCACACAGTGTATGCAACCACAAACAGTGATCTGCATTCCCTTTCCCTTTTTCCTTTTTAATTGTACACCACTAGGATTTTGGTTACCCGCTAGGTAATTGGCACACCTGTCTAGGGACTTGAAACACCTGCCCAGGACTTTACACCCATCCAGACCATAATCTGTAGGACTATGTACATTTTTACCATTCCATTATTTACTCAAATTATTGGTGTGGAAAATTGATCCTGTGGGTCACCCGGCGCCTACAGGGCGATTTGGCCTGATGGGTAATTGGCCTGGCAGGTAATTGGCCCTAACAGGTAATTGGAACACCTAGCCGGGTACCTAGTGTTCCGGGCCCCACTGATCAATTTCCACATTAATTACCTTTACCATTTAAATTAACCAACAGTCCAGTTCATTAATATAGTCGTCAACACAATTCCAATAGTATTCACAATATGCATAAATATAAACCATTTCAATCATTCAAGTACATGAAGATTACCCCTTTCCAACAACCCCAAATAAGCACTTATTTTCAACATTCATAATCTTAATCCAATCCAAATTCAACAAACACATAATGCACACTATCCATGTTGTCATTTTGAAATAATCATAAATAGATACTTTATCATCGATAATTATAACCATTCCAATTTCCACATAACACACATAATACACAATATTCATATCACACTTTATCATTTCATTCAATAATCATAATTGGACCATAACCAAGTAAATCATAAATGTATTGTAAAAACACTTATTATATCAATTATCCAACATCAATTCACATTCAAAGCTCACATTACTTTCCCTTTTTATAGTTATGATTTCTAAGTTCGTTTCTATTATATTCACCATTCCCTAATTTACTATCCAAGATTCTACCATTAAATGCCCTAAACACATAACTCCTAGAAAATCACTATAACCATAGGGATACCCAATCTTAGATCACCCAATGCTCACTATAATCCACCCCTTACCTTGCATTTCCATAGACCTGATTCTTTTCGTGCAACGCTGCCCAGCATAACGCGGTTCAATGTTCGCATCCTTGCTGATCCTAAAGTCCTTCGTCGTCTAACCGGGTCATACAAAACAATGACAATATACTTTGAAATCATGCTAAAACGGACACTTTAAAGCTGTGAACACCGGACTAAAATAAACCAATATGAAATATCGAAACTTGACAAGCAATGTATTTGATTCCAAATCATAAAATAAAATGCGTTAACTTATTATATTTTGGTTTAAAGTATTGTATCCTGAATATGTTTCCAAACCACGTAATTACTTGATTCAAATTCGTAGATTCAAAATCGTGCCCCTTTTCATTTAAAATAGTATAACTTCTTTTGAAAAATATGCTAACTTTCGAAATCAACAAAAGAATCATAATAGATTGAAATCACATATTTTTAGCTACTTAAAACTAGTAATTCTGAATTAGAAAGAGAGTGTTCTTTGTTCAAAATAAGCAAATCACATTCCCCAAACCAATTAGCTATACTCTCGTTCAATTTAGAATTAAAAGTTCAAGATAGGTTTAAACTCGAATTAATGTATGTCGGATATGTCCGGTTCCTAATTAACTGGTGTATTGTTCAGCCTAGGGATAAGCCCACCATGCTAAACAACAACTCAATTACTTAGGAACTCAGCACATTTAACTAAAATACTCTTTAAAACGATTCATTTGACATACGTTTAATTCGATGTTGTTACAAATTAAAGTGACCCCTTAAAATCATCATCAGTAACAGTATCATTAAAATCAATATAAATTATAATACAATTAAATTTCTAAAACAATTTTCATACTAAATAATTATTACCAATAATATTAAAATTAACATTTGTACTAAAAATTAAAACACAACATAGAGCAATTAGAAAGGGTATTAGGGATTTACCCTCAGATGTGATTTTTGAAGTAGCAGGGAGGACAAAAACGGCATCGGTTCACAGCATCACCTCTTCACAACATCCACGACTGGCGTCGGTTCGGTTTTCAGCACTGGTTCCATGTAGCTTCAGCTGGTTCACGGCACTACCTCCAAGGGAAACGAACGGCCAAGCCGGTTCGGTTCACAGCTGCACAACCTCGGCATCCCCGACCGGCGTCGGTGACGATCCTTAGCAGCAACACACATCAGATCAGAGGGAGGAAAGAGATGGTGGCGTGACTCCATGGCTGCTTCAGGACCCTGGTTCGCGGTTTGAACCGTGACAGAGCACCATGGAGGCGGCGGCGCAACTTCAAGGCAGCAACGGCGGCGGCTAGCGATCGTGACCTCTACAAACAGTGGCGGCCGCAGATCTACAACATTTGGAGGGAGAAGAAACACCACGCGGCGGCTGGAGGTCCATAGCTCGCGGTTGGTGGCGGCGATTCTTTGTAGCTGCGGCGGAGAGAGAGACCGGCGAAGGGAGAGAGGGATGGGACGGTGGCGGAGAGAAAGAGAGAGAGCGCGAGGCAAAGAGAAGGTTGGCGACGGAAACTGGCTGGGGAGCGGCGGCGTGGACGGAAACGGGGAAGGAAGGAGGGACCAGTGAAGGAGATGAGGGAGAGAGGCTTAGGGCCGGCGGAGGAAGACAACAAGGAGGGGGTTTCGAACCCCTTCCCCTTTTATTTTTCTTTTTTTTTCTTTTTTTTTTCTATTTTATTTTAATCATTATTATTATTATTATTATTATTATTATTGTTGTTGTTGTTATTATTATTATTAATTTTATTTATCATTATTATTATTGTTGTTATTATTATTATTACTATTACTATGGTTATTAATATTATTATTATTCTTTTTCTTTTTCTTTTTATTTATTATTATTATTACTATTATTATTATTATTATTGTTTTTCTTTTTCTTATGCTAAAATACTTATTTTAAATACCTATTTATGGTTTATTATTATTATTTCGATTACTCCAACTATTATTAATTTATTTGTATTTGCGTTTAAAATTTGGGATGTTACATCATGCATTTCTTCATAAGCATTATATAACAATTCATATTTAGAAGAAATTTCGGATTTAGTATGACTTACATTGCTATCCTCACTTTGTTCACTTGATTCATCATTTGAACTTTCCTCTTCATTGACTTGAACAAGCAAGTTGAGATTAGCAACTTCTTCATCATCCGACGAACTACTCGATGTGCTTTTCTTCTCTTCTACATCACTATCCCAAACTATATATTCCCTTTTGTGTTTTGAATTTTTCTTGTCTTTCTCCTTCTTCTTGAGATACCTAGAGCATGAGTACTTGAGATGACCGGGTTTTCCACATTCATGGCAAACTACACCTTCTTTTTATGTCTTGGTCTTGTAGTGTGGGGAATCCTTCTCTTTACCTTTGTCTTTGTTCAACCTTCCTTTTCTCCTTAGAAATTTGTCAAACTTCCTTAGTAAAAGTTTCATTTCTTTTTCATCAATATCCGAATCGGAATCTTCACTATCATCATCATCATCATCGGAACTCTCTTTCTTCTTGTATGATCTATTGACTTTAAGTGCAAGTCCCTTTCTTTCTTTGTTCTTATCCGACTCTTCATTCATATGCAAACGTCCTAGCTCCATTTCATGTTCTTGAAGCTTTCCGAAAAGTGTTGCTAGATCCATAGCATCCAAATTCTTAGATTCAACAATAGCCATTACTTTTGGTTGCCAATTCCTGTCTAAACATCTCAACACTTTGTTAGAAAGTTCACCTTGTAAGAAAGTCTTACCAAGAGCAAGTAAATGGTTAATAATATGAGTAAAACGCTTTTGCATATCATTAATAGATTCATTTGGAAGAATTTGAAACAATTCATAATCACGCATTAAAGCATTCAATCTAGCTCTCCTAACCTCACTAGTTCCTTCATGAGTCACTTGTAAAGTGTCCCACATTTCCTTTGCACTAGCACATTGATAAGATAAAGCGGAGGTAATGATATTCTTTGCTTTATAATCATATTGAACTTTCTTTCTATCATCATCCTTCCACTTATCCTCGGGGATTAAATGTACTACGCCTTCAACTAAACTAGAGGGGATATGAGGACCTTTTTCAACTACTTTCCAAATTTCACTATCTATGGCTTGGATAAAGATTTTCATTCTAACTTTCCAATAAGCGTATCCCTCACCATTAAAGAGTGGAGGACGACTTATCGAAGCACCTTCACCACCAAAGGGATTCATGGAACCCATTGCGATTTTCTTAAAGGATCTTTACGAAAAAGCTCTTATGCTCGTGTCTTTCGACCGAGCTCTGATACCAATTGAGGAAATCGCAATTGGTGGTTGAAACAACTAAGGAACCCTAGGAGAACACCTATAAGGGGGGGTTGAATAGGTGTTTAAGAAACCTTGAAAGATTTTCGAACGAAACAAATCGAAACAATTAAAACAAATGATTTTTGCAAATTCTACAGCACTTAATCGATTAATCTGAATTCTAATCGATTAAGATCAGAAAACTCAAAGTATCTTAATCGATTATGAAAGTCCTTAATCGATTAGATCTATCAGAAACCAGAAAAATCACTTTTCAATCGCATACGAAAATCAATCAATTCACACGTATAACCAGAGATTCAGCGGAAACAATTAACACCTATATTCTTATTGATTATCCTAGTTATGAAAATGATTTTCCCTTTATCAATTTGAACAATAAAGATTCAATTCAATCAATTATGAAAATCACTCTTTTTCTAGGTTTTCAACCAAGAACACAATGAACAACAAGAATGTAAAGAGTTAAGGGTTTAGAGATACGACACAGTGATTTATCCTGGTTCACTTTCACCCGCTTGAAAGCTACATCCAGTCCCCTCTTCAACCAAGAGAGATTCCTCACTATGAGGAATTAGAGTTCTCAAATTACAAGTAAATGCCTCACAAGACTTCCTTCTTGCTAGCCTACAAGAGATACTCCACACTCTTGCCTTGTAATCCTATTGATCTTCTCTCTAATCTAACCTCTACCCCTTGTTGATAATCCACACAACAAGTCTTCACTTGCTTGATGATAATCCACACACCAAGGCTTCACTTTTCTTGATTCACAACCAAGACTTTCTTCTTCAATTGCTTGAATGAACTTGCTTGATGATAAACGACACACCAAGTCTTCTTTGTTTGTTGTAGTTGGCTTGCCTTTTTGCAAAGATTACAACTTAATGAATACACATGACACTCCTATGAATCTCATTCAATAGCTATGACAAATCACACAAGAGATTCAAAGGTTCTTGATCAAAGAATATGAAAATATGAAAACTTTGATCTTTGAAATTGAGAGAGAATAGAGTGGCTTGATTCTTGTAAAATTTATTATGAAAATGATGTATATTGATCACAAAGGTTAGGAATAGGTTTATATAGAATACCCAAAAGTTGTAGCATTTGAAAACTGATTTTGAGAAGTGAAAATCGTATTTTAAAAATCAGATCTGCAGTACTTAATCGATTAAATCCCTTCTTAATAGATTAGTAATCGATTAACAATGTTCTTAATCGATTAGACACTGATGAAACTTGATTAAAACTTGTTTTCTCAAAACCAAACCTTTCCTTTAAAACCTTTAAGCCACCTATTGATTTTAGGTTAAGTGAAAACTCAAATTATGATTTAATCATGACTATGATAGAGATTCACTACCCTCTATTAACTCTAACCAAACTCATCAAAATAAAAAAAACTTAAGAAGCTTGAGAGGCAAAATATAAAACAATTACAATTACACTCAAACTATGTCTTCATGAGCTTGTTCTCTCTTCTTCACTTGATGTTTGTTGTTGCTTGTTGAACTTGAAACTTGATCAACATCTTTGTAGCTTGTTCAAAACACTTTGTCATTATCAAAACATTCATCATGGAACTTACAATTCCATCTTTAGATGTGAACTGATTTCTATAGTGTTCAGTTTGTTAAGCTCAATGGAACTCATTGGTTTGCTTTATGTCAATAGCTTGTAGAAGAAATTAGTTGAATGGCTTGAGTCAATGTACATATTCCTGGAAGAACATCTAATAATGTCTTTTTTTTTTGTATTTGCAGTTTTACCATTGATTGCTGCTTGGTGGTAGTCGTTCGTCGTTGACTTATCGCTTGCATCACTTATTCTTGATCTTGTAAGTAGTTTTTATTAAATCTCTACTCTTTTGCCTTAATTTTGGTTTGCATAACTTATTATTTGTTAATTAGGGGTTACTTCGTTATTTATTAATTAGGACTTTATTGTTATTAATTAGGAGTTACTTAATTAGTTATGAATTAGGAGTTACTTTATTTAGCATACTTATAATCCTTTAAATCTAGGTAGATTACCATGGATCGTAAATGGATGAAAGCTCGTCGTTTTTCACCCGAGTACGAGGAAGGAGTGAAACAATTTGTTTGTTTTGTTGTTAGTAATGCAAAAAATCGGAATAAAATCTTGTGTCCTTGTCTCAAATGTTTCCATGAAAGTTTTGTTAATGAAGTTGATTTGGAAGGTCATCTACTTTCATTTGGAATTGACCAAAGTTATACGTGCTGGACAAAACATGGTGAGACAAAAACCGAGTCTACTTATCAAAGTTATGCCTCGGTTTCTGACACAACTACATACGATGAGGCTGATCGCTTGGAAGACATAGTAAATGCGGTTGAAGAGGATCTTCGTGATCATCCTGAGATGTTCGATAGACTGAAAAGTGATGCGGATACACCATTGTATGATGGTAGTGACTTCACAAGATTGGGAACAGTGATAATGCTGTACAAGTTGAAAGCTACCAATGGTTGGACGGATAAGAGCTTTACTGAATTACTTGACCTTTTGAAACAAATGCTACGAAAGGGCAATGTGCTTCCGAGTCGAACATACGAGGCCAAACGAATATTATGCACCGTTGGCAATAGCTATGAGAGGATTCATGCTTGTCCCAATGATTGCATTTTATATCGAAATGAATATGCAGCTCTAGACATTTGTCCTAAATGTAGTGCCCCACGATATAAGAAGGAACCATCGACTCCACAAAAGGTGGTATGGTATTTTCCCATAATTCCAAGATTTAAGTGCATGTACCGTAATGCAGAAGATGCAAAGAACTTAACATGGCATGCAGACGAAAGGATCAAAGATGGCAAGTTGCGGCACCCTGCAGATTCTCCACAATGGGTAAAATTTGATGATGAATACCCTGACTTCGGTAAAGAAAAAAGAAACCTACGCCTTGTATTGTCTACCGATGGGATGAATCCTCATGGTATTCAAAGTAATTCTCATAGCACATGGCCGGTGATTTTGATGATTTATAATCTCTCACCATGGTTGTGTATGAAGCGGAAGTACATGATGTTGTCCTTGTTAATTTCTGGCCCCAGACAACCAGGAAATGATATTGATGTATATTTGGCTCCTTTAATTGATGATTTGTTGCTATTGTGGGACACGGGTGTGGAGGTGTATGATGGGTATAGGGAAGAAAATTTTTGCTTGAAGGCTATGTTATTCGGCACAATTAATGATTTTCCAGCGTATGGTAATTTGTCAGGATATAGTGTCAAAGGAGAGTTTGCATGCCCTATATGTGAAGAAAATACAGATAGCATATGGTTGGAACATTGGAGGAAGTATGTCTACCTTGGTCATCGGAGATTTTTGCCTTCAAAACATCGTTACCGAGGGTGGAGAAAAGCTTTTAATGGCAGCACAGAATACCATAGTGCTCCTCCATTGTTGACTGGAGAAGAGGTGTATGAAAAGGTAAAGGATTTGAATAATAATTTTGGCAAAGATTTTGCCGGGGAAGTTAAGACAAAAGGATGGAAGAAGAATTCAATTTTGAATAGGTTGCCCTATTGGAAGACATTACTTGTAAGGAATTTTCTAGATCATATGCATATTCAAAAAAAAAAATTTCGATAGTCTCTATGGTACATTATGCAATGTAGCAGGAAAAACTAAAGATAACATCAATGCGCGCAAGGACATGGTTCGTATGGGGATTAGAAAAGAATTGGGACTGGTGATCAAAGGAAAACGTAAGTATCTACCTCCCGCAGTTTTTACTATGTCGAGGAAAGAGAAAATGGTTTTTTTTAAATGTCTTCATGGAGTTAAAGTTCCAGAAGGGTACTCTTCAAACATCCAAAAGCTTGTATCCATGAAAGACCTAAAGCTTAAGGGTTTAAAGTCTCATGATTGCCAAGTTCTCATGGGGCATATGCTACCGGTAGCTATACGCTCCATCTTGCCCAAAAAGGTTCGAGTGACTATTACTAAATTGTGCTTCTTCTTCAAGGCTCTTTGCAGCAAAGTGATAGACCCTAAGAAGTTACCCGCATTGCAAAAGCAAATTATTACCATCTTGTGTGAGCTTGAGATGTATTTTCCTCCATCATTCTTTGATATAATGATTCGTCTAACTGTTCACTTGGTTAGAGAGACAAAATTGTGTGGGCCAGCTTACATGAGATGGATGTATCCAGTCGAACGCTTTATGAAGAATTTAAAAGGGTATGTGAAAAATCGAAGTCGGCCAGAGGGTTGCATGGTTGAACGGTACATAACTGAAGAAGTTATTGAGTTCTGTTCCGAGTACATGAGCAATGCCGATTTCATAGGACTTCCAAAGTCTCGTCATACGGGAAGAGAAGAGGGGGAAGGGATTAGTGGAAATCAAATAGTGAGCATGTCATTATCAGAAAAGGAGCAAGCACACTTGTATGTTCTACACAACACTGATGAGATTGATCCATATGTTGAAAGACACAAGAAGACACTGTATACTCTTTACCCAAAAAAGAGTGAAAAGTGGATAACAGATGAACATAATTGGACTTTCATTAAATGGCTAAGAGCCGAGGTTGTTGAAGACTTGGCTAAGAATCCCAGTTCAGTTTCCGAAAGAGTGAATTGGTTATCTAAAGGTCCAAGTACCCATGCCATTTCTTACACAAGTTATGTAATTAATGGGTACACATTCTACACAAAAGAGCACGATGATAGAAGTACCATGCAAAATAGTGGTGTGACCCTTGTGGCCCAAGCTTTGCATATCTCAAGTTGTAAATATAAAAACCCCATATATGCGAATATGTCATACTTTGGGGTCATTGAACGCATATGGGAGTTGGATTACACGAAGTTTAGTGTTCCTGTGTTTGGGTGTAAATGGGTTGACAACAGGAATGGCATTGAAATTGATGAATTAGGCTTCATTAGGGTGGATCTTAATAAGGTAGGACACAAAGAAGAACCTTTCATTTTAGCATCACAAGCTCAACAAGTGCTCTTTGTCGAAGATCCTGCTGATATCAAATGGTCCATCGTTCTTTTATCAAACAAAATTGATGTCGATGAGTATTGTGAAGATGATCCTTTCTTAGGGATTTCACAGTCACTTGAGAGTGATTCAATAACTGAAGAAGACTGTGATACGTATACAAGAGATGATCATAATGAGGGTATTTGGATAAATGATAAGAAAAAGAGAAAGAAGAGAAGATTATCTTACAATATGTATGGTTTCCTTTATTACAAAATTTAATTTTTTATATCTTTGATTTATGATTATTTTTTGTGTGTTTCCCTTTTTTTTTTTTGTTATTTATGGTTTTCTTTTATTTTGTGTGTTTCAGATAAATGGCTTCTAATGATGGAAATGCATCTGAGAACAAAAAAAAAGGGGGGCGTGGGAGAACTATCATGAAGACTGTGATTCAAGAAAGGAGTAAAAGAAAGAAGCTTTTAGAGGTAAATATTCTTTTTGGTCTTAAGATGTCTTTTATTCTTTTTTGTTACAACAACCTGAAAATAAATTATGCCATTTTGAATAGGTTGAATGGAACATAAAAGGACAACCCATTGGCTCAAATGCATCAAGATTTAATAGTCATATTGGTGTTATCACTAGACGTGATGCTTCAATCAATATAGAAGATTGGCATGATGAGAGTAATGCGCAGGTGAAGCTTGAAATTTGGGAAGATGTATAGGTATGATAATATTACTAGTGAAATGTTTTATTTATCAGGTCATCATGTACATGTACTGATGGTATAAGGTGTTTTACATTATCAGTCCATCATACATTCATCATTTATTTATATTATTTTAATTTAGAAGTCAACAACCATAAACGGATGAGTGATAAATTATGCACTGATAGTGTAAAAAATCTTTACACTGTCGATGCATTCTCCATTTTCTCTTTATCTTTTGCCTTTATTTATTAATTTATTTAAATGATCACTTCTGGTGACTTTATTTCTTATTCTTTCATAAAGCAACACATAAACTTTTCTGAATAACAATTAAGTTTGTTGATACATATTATATTACGGATGTGTTCAACAAAACTAGTCGATAGTTATGAGTTTGTACCTGTGAGTTTATAACTATGAATTGTGAAGCTAGTTGAGAGTTTTGAGATTCTCGCTGAAAGCTTATAGTTGTTTATCTTATTGTTTGAAATAGAACTGTTTGAAAAAATTAATTATGTAAGTAATTGGAAGTTATTAAATGACTGGAAATAACATGTAACATTATTTTATTTGTATTTATTATTTTAATTTTTTATTTATTTATTAACGTTATAAAAAATATTAAATCATGATTAATTAATTAATTTTTTCTTTTCTAATTAAATATTTTGTTAATTAATTAATGAAAATTACAAAATTATTAAATTATATTTAATAAAAATTAAATTGTCATTAATTGGATTAGGATAATTAATGTAATTTTAAAAAATGTTAGATGATATAATTAGTATGTGAATTATTGAAAGTTACTTAAAGTAGTTTTTTGAAAACTATCTTCCAAAAGTCACAAGCTCGTTTCTTAAAAGTTACAAAATCTTTCTAATTTGTGTTCACGATCAGAACTAATAATTTATTGACTAAATCTAAAAGCTACTAGCTAGCTAAAAAGATCCTAACTAGGCATGCCAACCAGGGCCTATGTCTTTCACATTTATCAAACAAATTAACTAAATTAATTGAATTATTTATATCGATTACTTTGCCTATAAAATAAAACAAATTAACTAAATTATTCAATAATTTTGATTTTGTAATTCATAACTTATCTTTAATCTTTCCCATTTTCAAATTAATTTCAAATTAATTTAAAATCTCATAATAATAGAGCTTTAAAAATCAAAAATAATTTTTTTATGATTTTAGGTTTTTGTTCAAATTTGTAGTTGAACAAGTTCATGTGAGCTGTGAAGTTGACTAGGAGATGTGAACTTATAGTTTGGAGTTTGTAGTTGTCTAGTTAATTGTTTGAAATAGAGCTGTTAGGCAAAATTAGTTATGCAAATAATTGAAAATTATTAAATTACCGAAAAGGTCATGCAATATTATTTTATTTGTATTTTTTAATTTATTTTTTCTTTATTTATTAATATTATAAAAAACTTATTAAATTATGATTATTTAAATTATTTTTTCTTTATTTATTAAATATGTAATTAATTAATTAATGAAGTATTGCAAAATTATTAAATAATAATTAATAACTAATTAAATACATATTTAATTAAAAAAAATGAATTGCCATCAATTGGGTTAGAGTAATTAATATAATTTTAAAAAATATTAGAAGGTCTAATTAGTACATGAATGGTTGAAAGCTAACATAGTTTCTTGAAAACTACTTCCCTGAAAACTAACTTTCAAAAGGTACAAACTTCTTTTTTAAAATTTACAAGCGCTTATTAATTAATGTCCACCTAAATAACAAAAAAAACTCCTACTTAAACAGGCTGAATAAAGCCTTAGGCTCTGTCCGACATATCCAGTTATGAGCTTTTAAATTCAGTCAATAAGCTATTAATCATGTTCGGTGAACACAAATTAGAAAGAGTTTATTGCTTTTAAAAAAGGAGTTTGTAGCTTTTGAAAACTAGTTTTTAGAAAGCTACTTCAAGTAGCTTTCAATAAACCAAACTAGCTTTCAATAATTCATATACCAATTATATCCTCAACAAATTTTCAAAATTATTTACCAACCTTGGTGTTAATTTAATTTTTAATGAATTGTGTATTTAATTGATTATTAATTATAATTTAATAATTTTTTATAATTAATTAATTAGCTATTTAATTAATAATAAAGAAAAAAAGAATTTAATTAATTATAATTTAATAGTTTTTTATAATTAATTAATTAATTAATCAAATAGTTAGTTAAACAGTTATAAGTTTGCAACTACAAACTTATAGCTCTCAACTAGCTTAACAGTACAAGCTCATAACTATAAATCAATTTTGACAAAAGTTTATCCACTGAAAGTCAAAGACAGATGAATTTCAGTCACAAATATCACCAAAGTGAATTTTAACACTTTTCACTTCGCTTAATATAATTTGACATATCTATGAAAATACTACTCCATCTGTAATACCCTAATTATATTTACCTTTAATTACTTATTATTAATTATGAACTTGAAAATTTTTCTTTTAAAATATCTTTAATTATTTTAACTAATAAAAATCTCCTGTCAAACGGACGAAATTTCCTTTGTTTTTCCAGCTTTCCCAAAATTTAGTTTTCCTTCAAACCTGATAAACACATATATTTTATATCATTCGGATTGCCAGCAGGGCATCTATATTCATAATATGCATCATAGTGCACTCCAGATAACAGTTTTCAGCATATCAGAGTTATAGCAGTATATAATCAAGTTTCGGAAATAGTATTTTCCCAAAAGGTTCCTTTCCCCAATGGAGTTGTCCTGAGCCCACCCAAAAGAACTATTGACATTTTTACATAAAAAAATGTCATAATATCAAAAGAGCTCAGGAACCTACTCTCCTTGTGAGGGTGAGTACTCCTTCACGACCGAGATCTGTGCTAGCTCAGACTCAGTACCTGTGGAAAAAATGATAAAGAGGTGAGCATTACACAATACTTATAAAATATATTCTAAAACGACATAACAAACAACTAAGTCATTTATAATTAGCCATTAGCTTAAGTCTTCTCCTTCTCATACATTACCTTAGCTATATTTCAATTTTATTTTCCTTGCCTCTATATTCATTATGTTGTCTATAATTCCTTCCATTCATTTCCAACCTTTCCTATCCTTCACTCTACTCGCGGCGAGTCCTATTATCATTACATCTCACCTCTAAGACGGTCCTATCATTCTCAAATTACGCACACCCTAAGGGCGGGTCCTATCCTTAACTGCCTACTCACGCCAAATAGACAGGTCCTAATTACAATTATTGCACACTCCTTATGGGAGGGTCATTCATATATTTATTTCTCGCTCCGTTATGGAGGGTTATTTTTCACGCTCCTTTCGGAGGTTCATTATTTATAGTCACGCTCCTTTTGGAGGGTCATTATCTCGCTCCATTATGGAGGGTCATTATTTATAGTCACGCTCCCTTAGGGAGGGTCATTATCTCGCTCCATTATGGATGATCATTATTTATAGTCTTGCTCCTTTTGGAGGGTCATTATCTCGCTCCATTATGGAGAGTCATTATTTATAGTCACGCTCCCTTAGGGAGGGTCATTATTTATATACATTCACACACATAACATATTCCTACGCATTTTAGTTCCTATAATCACACACCCAATTAGGTGGGTTCATCTCACATTATTAGGATAATTCCTTTTTCCTCTCAACATCATTCATTTATTGACACTCTTAATTAATTTATTATCTACTTTGCTTCCTTCAAATTTCATTCTAAGCACTAAAATTCCTAGCATATTCAACTCATAGTCACTTTATTCGGTATTAATATTCAAGCCAAGCCCTTTTTTACAACAATCATCATAAATCTTTATTTTATCAAGTCTACCCCTAATGTTTTCCTTTTCTTTATCTATTTCACAAATATCCCTATGGTTCCATATTCCATATCTATCATAATTATATATTTCTACAAGAATACAAATTGTTGGAAGTCAAGCTAGTGTTGGAAGACATGCTTCAAACTCTCTTATGGACTTCAAGTATATATCAAGTTGATGTTTTGATGATAACAAACCAACTCAAGTTCAAGTTCACAAGTTTCCTTCATGATCAAGAATGAAGATTCAAGCAAGACATAGATTAGAAGCCTTTTCCCTTAGAACATTTGTAAGGTAATGAGGTTTATATTCTTTACGAGTTTAAAAGGCCAATAAATTTTTCATTTAAAAAGGGAGAAGAAAATGTGTTTTTCATGAAAAGTTGTTTTCTATCTTAAATCTTTGTGAAAATATTCGATGTTACAAAACTCTGTATATTTTTACTATGCAAGAAGGAGTAATCGATTAACTGCTCAAGATAATCGATTAACTTTGTTGCATCATAGAAAAATCAGAGAGCTTGTAATCGATTAAGTGAACTTTGCTAATCAATTACTTTCTTATGGGAGTAATCGATTACCTGGCTCAAGTAATCGATTATAATTGTTGCATCATATGTTTTTCAGAGGCTTAGTAATCGATTACATGCTTTGTAGTAATCGATTACATGATGTTGCATCATATGCATAACAGAGGCTCAGTATTCGATTAATTGATTAGTGTTAATTGATTAAATGAGTTGCATCGCACATTGAACTGGAGTGATGTAATCGATTAATCATTGTTGGTCTAATCGATTACTTGTTTTTCAAATGAATTTAAGAATTTCTATTTTTGAAGTTATAATCGATTACCTTCAGAAAGTAATCGATTACTTCAAGTTTTATTGAAAAATGTGTCAGAATCATTTTTATTATTTCCTGATTTGTTTTTATATAAAAGATTCTGATTTATTTTATAAAATTAGAAAATGATTTTAAATTTGAATTATTTCCTTTTTCGTTTTAAGAATCAAATCTTTATTTTATTTCGTAAATCGTTTTGATTTATTTTTGATTTTAAAACTTATTTCAAATCTTATTTTATTTTGTTTTGATTTTGTTTTACTAATTCTAAATCTTTTTGATTCTAAATGTTTTTCTATTTTAATAAAGTTTCACTCCAACATTCAGTTGATCGAATTCTTTTTCATCTCTGACATCTTTTCTGAAATTCACGTTCTCTCTTCTTCTCTAAACTTCTGGTTTTCACGTTCATATCTTTTGAAGAACAAAACCTTATTGGCTGATTAACTCTTAGAGAAAACACTTCATTATCATAAGAGCATATTGTTGTATCCGTGTTTTTGAGAACACACATTGCTGTAAAATCAAATCTCTGATTAAGATGGATTAATTTTGATGATGACAATGTAATTAAATTATGGACTTAATTTGAAGAATGCAAGCCCAACAATAAAGAAGATCAAGTGTTTAGTTTAATTATTCATTCTCATTTATTCTTATTATATTTTATTTTATTTATGAGAGTGGGTAGTTTAAGTTTTTATTCTCACATAAGGTCAAATGATATTCATGCTTGAAAGGTTGAGATTAAAACCAATCAGACTTGAGAAGAGAATTGAAAACAATGTTAGAAAACTTAATTTTTCCAACATTGACCAATTCACTCGAGTGATTCTCAATTCACTCGAGTGATTTATGAATTTTCAGTAATATAGCCGTTGGATAAAGTAAAAAGGCAACACTATCAGTGTTGACTAAAACACTCGAGTGTTTTCAAAAAGACTCGAGTGATTTAGGTCTGTCAGCAAATTTTTTAAACGTTAGAAGAGGACAAAAAGGGAGAATAACTTGGTTTTTGCTTCCTTTTTGTCCCCTCACTTATATTCTGAATAGTGGCCATTATCCAAGGGAACAAGCTTACATTCTATCATTGATTCTCTCTCTCTCAAGTGTTAAAATCATTTTCTCTCTCTAAACTCAACCAAGCATTCATCTTTATTATTTGTCTTAGTGAGTTAAGAGAGTGTGCTTCAATTGTAAGAGAATTATTTGTTGTAAAATTCTCAAACACTCAAACACTTTAGCTTGTTTAGAAAATCTTGGTGAGGTATCCAAGTTTTCAAGCCTTGGGAGGTTCTCAAGCACAAAGACTAAGAGGATTCTTAGCTTGGTGGGCTCTTGGAGGTTCCAAGGAGCTTAAGAAGAAGGGACTCTTCATCACCAAATCAAGTTGGGGTAGAAATTTCAAGAGTTTGGTACACTCTTGAAAAGGGTTAGGATTGAGTGAGGAATCTCAATTTATCCTTGTAATTTCTAACAATTTGATCACTAGTAGAAACTCCTAAGTTGATTAGGGGGACTGGATTAGCACTCTAGATTGAGTGTGAACCAGGATAAAATTGGTGTTGTCTCTCTCTTTTATAGCTTTCTTAGTTTTCAAGTAAAACCAAACCCTAAGTTCTCTAGAAAGGGGCTTTTATAATTATAGTAGCAATTGGTTGCAATTAACTTGTTTTCAACTTGTTTTAACTTAGTTTAATTGCCCTCTACTTTGATTTATATCTGCCCTGGATTAGTCTTTAAGAAATTGAATCATTTTGCTAAATTTCTCTGAAACTGCTCCTTTCTGTTCTGCATAAAACACTCGAGTGTTTTTCAATTCACTCGAGTATTTCGTAGCATTTCACTCGAGTGTTCTTCATTTTCACGCGAGTGTTTTTCAGGTTTTCTGAAAAACACGCGAGTGTTTTTAAATTCACTAGAGTAAATTGCCCAGTTTCAGAAAAACAAGCTTTTGATCAATTATCTTTTAATTGCACCGAAAATTAGTCACTGTTGCTTCCATATTACTATTCACCCCCCCTCTAGTAATTGCTAAGCCCGCTTGTTGGTTTCCAACAATTGCTATTGTAATCACTCTCATATTCGTTGTATTTGAAACCTTAGTGGTTAGGGAGAGAATCCCTTAGTGGACGTGTGATACGTCGTAGGGTGAGGAACCCTGCTGTGTGATATTGAGGCCCCTAGCGAACGGTGGTTCCTAGTAGTGTGCGGGGTGCTCTTGGGTGTAATAGGGTGCAGCTCTATTGCTGATTATAGAACTCTCAAGCGGGTCGCTTGCGGACTGGACTAGACCTTTTGACTCGAAGGCTGAACCAGTATAAAATTTCCTGGTGCAAGCTTTTCTATCCCTATCTCTTTATTTTCCGCATATTTCAATTATTTACGTTTCCGCGCTACTCAATTTATTTCTATCTATCGTTTTCGCGATTCGTCTCAAACGTCTAATCTCTCCATCTTAAAACAATTTTTTAATTTTTAAAGGATTTCACAATACATTAATAAAACTCGATTCACTCCCCCTCTCGAGATTTTGAGGCCAAAACCAACACAAATAAATTCCTTTTCTTTATTTACTTACTCTAAATCTTAATGTCATCAACTACCCTAAGGTTTATTATTCTATTCAATTCCCTATCTTTAGTCCCCACTATATACAATCTAGAATATACCCTCTAAATTGAGGTAATACCCCCTCCTTACCTCAAAAGTGATAAGAGATAAGGAACTTTGAATACTATAGCTTCTCCTTAGCTTTGTGAGCCCTATAATTTGAACCTCTAAAGTCTTGCCTGCCATCTTAGAATATCCAATATCCAACAAGTGTGAATGATCCTATGATGAGAGCTATATGATGGGAGAGAGCTTTCCTTCACTTGTTCTTGATGGGGCATGTGTGCACAAGAGTCTCCATAGCTATGGAGTTGAAGAACTTCAATGGAGATGAGAGAGAGTGGGTCGAATGGAGGAGGGAGGAGGGAGGAGATATTTTTAACTTAGTTTCTAGCTTAGAACTTGATAATAACAGTGGTTGATGATGATGGTCTTGATTCTCCTAGGGTTTATGATAGAGATGATGATGATATGCTCTTGTTTTCTTGAAAGAAAATGATGAAGATGATGGAGTGTATGTGTGTTTTGTGTTTATTGTTGTTGTATTTTGTTTTTCTTTTGTTTGCATGGAAAGAAAAGCATTTGTGGCTTAGAGTTAATGGCTTCTTGTGGAAGCCACAAAACATGTGGTCCACACACATTTTCCTTTTCTTTTTTCTCTACTGACACGGACTAATCGATTAGTCCATGTACTAATCGATTAGTTTGGTAAGTTTTTCAACTATTTTCTTTTCTTTGCCTTAACGAATGTCATATTTCTTCGTTACTCGTCGGATCTTGCTCAATTTTAAAAGCAAGCTTCCCTACATACTAACCTTCACATCCAACGGTGGAATTCTTGTTTAGTGTTGTAAATCTTTTATTTTTAATTTCGTATTGTCCTATGTTTTTAATTCTAAAACTACTCCTTTAATCCACTCATTTTAAATTAGTATTATCATTATCTTCACCCTAAGTTTATTACCACATTAATTATACTTGGGAATTAAATTAGGGATGTTACAATTCTCCCTCACTTAATGGAATTTCGGGAAAATTCCCTTTAGTTCCGTAATTGGAGAACCATCCCATCGGCTACTTATGATTTTAACATCAACTTCCGTTGGTTCCGTTCATACATATCTCATTCTCGTTGTCCTTCGGACAAGGTTTAACTTAGTTACTAAATTCTCTCCCACTTAGCTTTAACATATCAGTAGAGTCTTACACTCCACGAAGAGCGTGGTTAGATTGTTTAACTTGGTTGGTTTAAACTTTTGTTGGAAAGTGTCAATGGTATCGACCATTAATAGGTGTAGAGATCAAGGTGATCAGTCTCAATCTTACATCTATCAATAGCTACATCATTGCCAGGTTTACGGATAATATTATCACTTAACAGATGCAAGAATTAGAGTGATCAGCTCTAACCTTACATTCCATTAAACAACAATACCATTATGGAATTTGGTTACCTTAAACTGTAATTTTACCATTTAGTGATTTTCTCTAAGACTTTTCACATTCTCCACAACGATTAGGTTGAATATGCATGTGTTTCTTAATTTATAAAGTTCTTTACTCAAAAAAGTAGGGATTAAGTTCCTAAGTGAAGCACGCTTTGTAAAGTTGCTACTATAGAGTTTGTGGAGATGAGTACTTAAAGTTTCTAAGGCATTTCTATTCTTGGACATTTCAGTCTCTTCATATGACTAGTAGAGGAAAAGAACATATCATATGGCATCAAAACTAACAATATATCACATGGGACATTGCTAAATGGTATATACCTCTAGTCAGATCAGTCGGGTCAACCTCTTCACCATATATGGTGTACAACTTTCCCTTCAGAGCAGGTTAGCTTCCACCTGCTTCTTGAACTCTCGTTACATTTACTTCTTTTTTGAGAACACTCCTGGGGCAATTAACAGCATAATGTCCTGGTTGTCCGCACAGGAAACAGTTGAAACCCTTCTTAGTCTGGTTCCGATACTAGCACTCCCCACCATGGTGCTTTCCACAATGTGAACATAGTGGAGGAGCTCTCGTAGTAGCCCCATTCTTGCCCTTAACCCTAGGAACGGCTGCTCCGTTGTTCGGAGCAATATAAGGACTTGACCTTTGAACTGGTCCATCACTCCTGATAGGGCCTCCTGCCCTCTTCCCACTCTTGTTTCTTTTCTCAGTCGCCCTTTGCTTCCGACTCTTTTCATAAGTACTGGTCATATTGACCAATTGAGACAGGTTGGCAATATTTTGATACTCAAAAGCCATCTTGATTTCAGTGTGTAGCCCGGCTTCGAACTTGATGCACTTGGTTCTTTCATCAGCATCTCTGTAGCTTCCCGCATATCGGATCTGATCTTCAAACTTAGCAACATACTCTCTGACGCTCATGTTCCCTTGCACCAAACGCAGAAAGACGATCTCCTTCTCTCGACGAACATCCTCGAGAAAATACTTTCCCAAGAAACGGATCTTAAACAGATCCCAAGTGATTGCCCATTTGTCCGCCTTCATACCCCTTCGCATTTGTTCCCACCAGTGTTCCGCTTCACTAGTCAACATGTATTGTGCCAGCAAAACCTTCTGTTCATCTGGTGGTGCCATAGTGCACAGGATCTTTTCGATCTCTTGAAGCCAGAGTTGTGCTCCATCAGGGTTGAACCCTCCTTCAAACCTTGGTTGTTCATTCTTCTTGAATCGAGCCAACCAGTCAGTCTCAACAGGAGCCGGTGGTGGAAGATTCAGGGCTGCTGTTGTTGCTGTTGCAGCTGCTGCTGCTGCTATATTCTCCGCCTGATTATGATGCATTTGAGCAATATTAGCAGCTTGATTCTGTTGTATCTGAGCCATATTCTCCAGGATGGCAGCAATCCTGTCATCTTCGGCACGCCTCCCAGCCATAATGACTAAGTCCTGGAGGAAATAGCCAGTTAACGATAATTGTATAAGCATCCTATTCACCAACTTAGACTCGTAACTATTTACATCGGTTACTCGCTTGTGAGTAACCATTAGAGTTGTGAGTCCACACTCCAAAGGTCGAGGGAAACTGCTCTGGTACCATAAATGTAACACCCTAATTATATTTACCCTTAATTACTTATCATTAATTACAAACCTGAAAACTTTTCTTTTAAAATATCTTTAATCATTTTAACTAATAAAAATCAACCGTCAAACGGGCAGAGTTTCCTTTGTCTTTCCAGCTTTCCCAAATTTTAGTTTTCATTCAAAACCTGATAAACACATATATTTTATATCATTCAGATTGCCAGCAGTGCATCTATATTCACAATGTGCATCATAGTGTACTCCAGATAACAGTTATCAGCATATCAAAGTTATAGCAGTATATAAACAAGTTTCGGAAATAGTATTTTCCCAAAAGGCTCCTTTCCCCAAAGGAGTTGTCCCGGGCCCATCCAAAAGAACTATTTAGATTTTATACATCAAAACAAACTATGTCATAATATCAAAAGAGCCCAGGACATGACACCATGTCCTACTAAATAAAAACCTAATCTCCCTGTGAGGGAGAGTAATCCTGCTCGACTGAGATCTGTGCTAGCTCAGACTCAGTACCTGTGGAAAAAAATGGTAAGGAGGTGAGCATTACACAATACTTAGAAAATACATTCTAAAAGGACATAGCAAACAACTAAGTCATTTATAATTAGCCATTAGCTTAAGTCTTCTCCTTCTCATACATTTCCTTAGCTACATTTCATTTTTATTTCCTTGCATCTATATTCATTATGTTGTCTATAATTCCTTCCATTCATTTCCAACCTTTCCTATCTTTCACTCTCCTCGCGACTGGTCCTATTATCATTACATCTCACCTCTAAGACAGTCCTATCATTCTCAAATTACGCACACCCTAAGGGCGGGTCCTATCCTTAACTGCCTACTCACGCCAAATAGACAAGTCCTAATTACAATTATTGCACACTCCTTATGGGAGGGTCATTCTTATATTTATTTCTCGCTCCGTTATGGAGGGTCTTTGTTCACGCTCCTTTCGGAGGGTCATTATTTATAGTCACGCTCCTTTCGAAGGGTCATGATCTCGCTCCATTATGGAGGGTCATTATTTATAGTCACGCTCGCTTAGGGAGGGTCATTATCTCGCTCCATTATATATGAAGGGTCATTATTTATAGTCTCGCTCCTTTCGGAGGGTCATTATCTCGCTCCATTATGGAGGGTCATTATTTATAGTCACGCTCCCTTAGGGAGGGTCATTATCTCACTCCATTAGGGAGGGTTATTATCTCGCTCCATTATGGAGGATCATTATTTATAGTCACGCTCCCTTAGGGAGGGTCATTATTTATATACATTCACACACATAACATATTCCTACACATTTTAGTTCCTATTATCACACACCCAATTAGGTGGGTCCATCTCACATTATTAGGATAATTCTTTTTTCCTCTCAACATCATTCATTTATCGACACTCTTAATTAATTTATTATCTACTTCGCTTCCTTCAAATTTCATTATAAGCATTAAAATTCCTAGCATATTCAATTCATAGTCACTTTATTTGGTATTAACATTCAAGCCAACCCCTTTTCTACAACAATCATCATAAATCTTTATTTTATCAAGTCTACCCCTAATGTTTTCCTTTTCTTTATCTATTTCACAAATATCCCTATGGTTCCATATTCCATATCTATCATAATTTTATATTTCTACAAGAATACAAATAAATTCCTTTTCTTTATTTACTTACTCCAAATCCTAATATCATCAACTACCATAATGTTTATTATTCTATTCAATTCCCTATCTTTAGTCCTCACTATATACAATCTAGAATATACCCTCTAAATAGTGGTAATACCCCCTCCTTACCTCAAAAGTGATAAGAGATAAGGAACTTTGAATACTATAGCTTCTCCTTAGCTTTGTGAGCCCTATAATTTGAACCTCTTAAGTCTTGCCTGTCACCTTAGAGTAGCCAATATCCAATGAGTGTGAATGATCCTATGATGAGAGCCATATGATGGGAGAGAGCTTTCCTTCACTTGTTCTTGATGGGGCATGTGTGCACAAGAGTCTCCATAGCTATGGAGTTGAAGAACTTCAATGGTGATGAGAGGGAGTGGGTCGAATGGAGGAGGGAAGAGGGAGAAGTGATTTTTAACTTAGTTTCTAGCTTAGAACTAGATAATAACAATGGTTGATGATGATGGTCTTGATTCTTCTAGGGTTTATGATAGCAATGATGATGCTATGCTCTTGTTTTCTTGAAAGAAAATGATGAAGATGATGGAGTGTATGTGTGTTTTGTGTTTGTTATTGTTGTATTTTGTTTTTCTTTTGTTTGCATGGAAAGAAAAGGATTTGTGGCTTAGAGTTAATGGCTTCTTGTGGAAGCCACAAAACATGTGGTTCACACGCATTTTCCTTTTCTTTTTTTTCTCTGCTGACACGGAGTAATCGATTAGTCCATGTACTAATTGATTAGTCTGATCAGTTTTTCAACTATTTTCTTTTCTTTGCCTTAACGAATGTGGTATTTCTTTGTTTCGCGTCGAATCTTGCTCAAATTCGAAAGCAAGCTTCCCTGCATACTAACCTTCACATCCAATGCTGAAATTCTTGTTTAGTGTTGTAAATCTTTTATTTTTAATTTCCTATTGTCCTATGTTTTTAATTCTAAAACTACTCCTTTAATCCACTCGTTTTAAATTAGTATTACCATTCTCTTCACCCTAAGTTTATTTCCACATTAATTATACTTTAATTAAATTAGGGATGTTACACCATCCATCTGATCTTAAATTTAAGACATTTTAGAATTTTTATTTTGTTCATATTTATAAAATTTATATTAATTTTCAATTACAATTAATTACTAATTTTTACGAACACCTTTTTTTACTTGATGTAACATCCCGTTATTTCTAATACCTCTAGCAAAATAATTAAATGATTTAATATGATGTTTTCAAGATTTGAGTCTCGGAATAAAATTCTGATTTCATCATTATATTTGAAATATGTTTTCTACGCAAAATAAGTATAAATTTGTTATCATACGTTTTCCAAAAATAAAGTAGTACTTTTATTTAGTTTAATTAACATTTTGACAGAGAACTCTAGTGGCAAGCCTTAGAGGCATTTTTATAAATAGCTTCTTCAGAAAAATATGTTTAACTTAATATTTTGAGTGTCCCTGTAAATTTTTATAGTGTTCGGAGGCTGTTTTATTTTTAGCTTCTGAACTGCTTTAATATATTACTGATTTAAGTTATATATAATAATCTTCTACTTCAAAATTTTAAATATTATATATTATCAAGTTTAATATCAAGATTTAGAAAATATATTTACTTTTGAATTTCGATAATTTTTCTTACGCAATAGCTATCCGGAAGGACCGATAACTTTATTATTTTTCAATCAGTTTTGAGTAATTCAAAATACAATATTGTTTTACCTAAACGTATTTTATTTTTAGTATCATCCAACTTTTAGTTATAATTCGAAATACCTACACACATTGACCCACAAATAGAAACAAAACATTAAATAAAATATATTTAATATATATAAACCCCACCGCCCTACTACTTTAAAAACAAAAAAAAAAGAAGAGAAGCTGTGGCTACAGCCATCAGCGAGAGATAGAGAGAGAATGAGAAAACCAAAGAAAGAAAGAAGTATATAGAGAGAGAGCGACCAGAGGCAGAGAGAATCTTTGGGTTTTCTTGCTTCCCGGTCTAATAACTCAAGATCCAACCGTTTAACCTCAAATCCTTCTTGGGTAAGTGATCTCCTCAACTCTCTCTACCCATCCATGAAATTTATTCGACGATCCGTCAATATTTTTATTATCCCTATATTTTTAAATAAAGATATATTTTGAGAAAAGTGATGTATTTTTATTGTATAATGATATATATTTATTATTTTGATGTAAATGAATTTATTTGATATATATATATATATATATTTTAATGTTATAATTAGTTTTATCATATGTCCTTATTTAGATTCAACAAGTTGTTTTTGACCTTGACCCTGGAGCAAGTCGCGGATGTAAACGTGGCTCTGTCACTATGACTAAGATTTCCAAGGTAATGGGAGTCTCTTTTACACACACTTTGAGTCATGGATAGTTATAGTTTATAATAGGATTTGGGTCTAATAATTAAATTGGGTTGTGGGTGGCAAATTAATAGTTGATTTGAAATGATTAGAGGAGATTGTTGTAGATTTGTGTAATTATGTCATATTATTGGAAATGTTTATGTTAATTCTTTTTGTACGTTATTAAAGTAGGAAGTGAAGAACCCTAGGGAGCTGATTTATTTTAAGCACTCTGAGACATACCTGAGTATGTCGACTGATTTCTTGATATATGATGACTTTTAAGTGTTATTTTTATCTGTTGAGAATTTATATTTGTTCAATAGGTGCTAAATGTGTATATTTGTGAATCTATTTATGGGAGAAATTAAGTGTATATTTGTGAAAATGTTTGTGATGATGATAGGTGATTTAAGGGTGCTGTGATGGTAAAGTGATTGAATGAATAATTGATAATAGAAATAAATGAATGTGATTAATGTTGAAGTTGTGATTATGTGCGTATGATAGTGCTTTTGGAATGGGTAGTGATGGATTGAGAAGAGAATTATGAAATAACGAATGAAAGAAAAGTGATAATGCGAGGTTGACTGCGATAAGCCGCGAATCGACTAGGCGCGATAAAAGATTAAAACTTATTAATGCGAGGTCGACTGCGATAAGCCGCGAATCGACCAGGCGCGATAAAAGATTAAAACTTATTAATGCGAGGTCGACTGCGATAAGCCGCGAATCGACCAGGTGCGATAATTGGAACTTAATGCGAGGTTTATGGTGTTAAGCCGCACATAGACCAGGCGCGATAACAGGCTATATTTATATATGCGAGGTTTATTGTGTTAAGCCGCACATAAACCAGGCGCAACAACAGGCTATATTTATATATGCGAGGTTTATTGTGTTAAGCTGCACATAAATCAGGCGCGACAACAGACTAATATTTATATATGCGAGGTCTATTGTGTTAAGCCGCACATCGACCAGGCGCGATAATAGACTAATATTTATTAATGCGAGGTCTAACGTGTTAAGCCGCACATAGACCAGGCACGATAACAGGCTAATGTTTATATATGTGAGGTTGATTGTGTTAAGCCGCACTTCGACCAGACGCGATAAAAAGGCTAATACCTTTCTAACTCTTGCAACCGACTGCGAGGTGGCGCGAATCGGTTAGTAGGAGAAATAAACTAATCACACCAAAGAAGATCAAGAGAAATAAAGAAAGTATATATTTAGGGAAAATAATATTGAGGAAATGAAAATATATTGGGATTTGATAACATAAGAATGTTACTTGTTAAATAAATGTGATATATGTTGAAGGACCATTGCCTGATTTGACTATTATTCTTGAGTTTTTATTATAAGCTATTTACTATCTTTTAATTCACTGCGTTGTGAAAAGGTCTCACCCTTAGTGGTTATCATTTTAGGTAAATGCTGAAGGAGCTTGAGGATCAGAGTGTCGCAGCGGAAGAATGGAAAGAAGGAAAATTTTGTATTGTGCTACCTATCTATTTATCGACTTTTATTTGTTAATTTATAAATAAGAATTTGGGGTGTTACACTTGACACTTTTTAGATTCTTAATGATATTAATTTGAGTAGTTTGAAAATGCATATCAAATATTCATATTTTTAATAACATTAACTACATTAATCAACTTTTTTAATAAACATGAACTTTAAAAAAAATACTTTAATATATATATATAAAACACTATATTATATTTTCGTACCCAAATATTGAAACCCGAGAGCTCTGTTAGTTCCATGATGAACATGATGAATGTTTTGATAATGACAAAGTGTTTTTGGACAAGCTACAAGTGTTGATCAAGTTTCAAGCTCAACAAGCAACAACAAACATCAAATGAAGAAGAGAGAAAGCAAGCTCATGAAGACCTAAGTTTGAGTGTATTTGTATTTCTTTTATCTTTTGCCTCTCAAGCTTCATAGGTTTTTTATTTGGGTAGATTATTATAGAGGGTAGTGAATCTCATTCATAAGTCATGATTTAATCATAATTTGAGTTTTCACTTAACCTAGAATCAATAGGTGGCTTAAAGGTTTTAAAGGAAAGGTTGGATTTTGAGAAAACAAGTTTTGAACATGTGCAGTACCAACTTAATCGATTAAGTGATTAACTTAATCGAGTACTACTCGAGTACACGACTTGCTTAATCGATTAAGTACTGCTGAACTGATTTTTTAAAATACGTTTTTCACTTCTCAAAATCAGTTTTCAAGTGCTACAACTTTTGGGTATTCTATATAAACCTTTTCCAATTATTTGTGAGAGATTAGAATCATTTTCATACAAGTTTTACAAAGAATCAAGCCACTCTATTCTATTCTCATTTTCTAAAGATCAAAGTTCTCATATTTTCATATTCTTTGATCAAGAACCTTTGAATCTCTTATGGTGAATTGTCATAACTCTTGATTGAGATTCATAGGATTGTTTTGTGTTTTCTATTGTGTTGTAATCTTTGCAAGAAGGCAAGCCACTACAACAAACAAGAAGCCTTGGTGTGTCGATTTTATCATCAAGCAAGTGCATTCTTATTGAAGAAGAAGAAGAAGTCTTGGTTGTGAATCAAGCAAGGAGAAGCCTTGGTGTGTGGATTATCATCAAGCAATTGAAGACTTGTTGTGTCGATTATCAACAAGGGGTAGAGGTTAGATTAGAGAGAAGATCAATAGGATTACAAGGCAAGGGTGTCGGTTATCTCTTGTAGGCTAGCAAGAAGGAAGTCTTGTGAGGCAATCACTTGTAATTTGAGAATTCTAATTCCTCATAGTGAAGAATCTCTCTTGGTTGAAGAGGGGACTGGATGTAGCTTTCAAGCGGATGAAAGTGAACCAGGATAAATCACTGTGTCGTATCTCTAAACCCTTACTCTTTATATTCAAGTCATTTGATTGCGTTCTTGATTGAAAACCTAGAAAGATTGATTTTCATAATTGATTGAATTGAATCTTTAATTGTTCAAATTGATAAAGGGAAAATCATTTTCATAACTAGGTTAATCAATAAGAATATAGGTGTTAATCATTTCCGTTGTATCTCTGATCTTGCATGTGAATTGATTGATTTTCGTATTCGAATGAAAAATTGATTTTTCTGTTTTCTGTCATATTTAATCGATTAAGTTCAAGTTTAATCGAGTACTACTCGAGTAAATTGCAGGTTAATCGATTAAGTGCTGTAGAATTTGCAAAAATCATTTGTTTTGATTGTTTAGATTTGTTTCGTTCGAAAATCTTTCAAGGTAGCTTCAACACCTATTCAACCCCCCCTTCTAGGTGTTTTCCTAGGGTTCCTAAGTCTCTCCAACCACCAATTGCGGTTTCATCAAGCTCCTCACGAAGTGGAGCTCTCACAAGGAAAAGTTGTAAAATAAAGGCCAATCAAGTATGCCGCATGTCAAACATTGTGTTATATTAAAAAAAATTTAAATGAAAAAAATTATGACATGATGCATAGGTGCAATGCTTCGGTACATTACACTATGTTATATTTATGCAAAAATTGAATGTTTATATACTAGAATGACGACTATGGGTTTGTTTAAGTTATTGGGCTCGTGTAAGTTGGGCAATCTTGGACCAACCATGACTAGAGATTTGCTTGCCTTGCTGGGTTCTCTACGTCATCTGCCAACGTGGCAGCAGCTCATTATTTTGCAGATACATAGACATGTCAGTAATTAACGATATTTTACTAATGTTAGAGACCAAAACCAATTTTTTTTTTTAAAAAAAAGATAGGGACTAAAACCAAATTTCGTTCAACTTTTCGGGACCTTTTACTTA
Source organism: Crotalaria pallida (assembly GCA_037953625.1). Taxonomy (NCBI): domain Eukaryota; kingdom Viridiplantae; phylum Streptophyta; class Magnoliopsida; order Fabales; family Fabaceae; genus Crotalaria; species Crotalaria pallida. The sequence goes on from CM075649.1 coordinate 126,446,227, forward strand.
AAAAAAAAGACACATACATGGTATGCTGACGTAGGACTCCGTTAGTCACGTCATCAATTAACGGTGGATCCCTAACGATAGGGACCAAAACAAATAAAAAAAATAAACTTTTAAGGATTAATACTGGTCAACAATAAAAAGATAAGGACTAAAACTAAAACTTGATCAACTTTCAAGGATCAAAACTTAAATAAGCTAAAATATTATCATTACATTGAAAGATTAAATATTTAAAAGTTTAACAAGTAGGTGTATTTTTCATGGTAATGTTTCGAATCTTAAAATTTGGGGTTTGGAGATTTCGAATTTGATTCTTGGACATCATCATTTAGTCTATTATTGTTGACTTTAATTTTTTTCCCTACCTTCATCAAAAAATTTGCTTATAAAAAAAGAAATTGAAGAGATAGTTGATTGAAGATTAAGATTATAGTTTTGGCTTTTTCTCAAAAATAATCATAATCTAACGTATTTGTTTGTCAATGTAGATTATAATCTTATATTATATTCTTGGAAAAATAATCAAAATCTAAAATATTCTTTATAACAGTTGAAGATGATTTTTTGTAAGATTATTTGTTTAGACTCATTAATTTTCCTATTCTATCCTTATCACTCCAACATATTAATTATCTCATTATCACTTAGCTAAAATACCCAAACATAAACAAATTATAATTTTAAAATGTTATAATCTTACCAAATTATTAATAAAAAAATCATAATCTCATTTTAACATTTATACGAAACACACACTTAGCTTTTCACTACTATTTTTTTTAACAACTTTTTAGTTAAAGCCCATAAAAACATTAACGTGCCTCATAAAGCATTGATTAAGAAATTCAAAATAGAAATTTTAGATGGGTAGATGATTTATTTAACTAGAGTAATGGTTTAAAGTCTGTGATTTATCATACAAATATTTATATTTAACATCCAAATTCAATATCTGCTATTTTGATAAAAATTATGAGTCATTTAATTTATTTTTCTTATTACTTCTTTTGTCTCTAAATATAAATATTTTATAATGATTTACCTTGTCTCTTTTTATAAGTTCATATATCAATATTAAGTGATATTGATAACTTTTTTTTTCCCAAATAGCTCTATTTATTCAACACTTTTTACGGTCTCAATAAAATTTATAAGGATAATTTTAAAAAAATATATTAAATATATATTGACATTTTCAATGCTACTAACGGTGCTAATTAATTTTCTTAATGCACATGAAATATCATCTTCATTGCTTATATTTAGAGACAGAATTGAGTATTTTTTATATATCAACCTACAAAATCAACCTACAAACAACAAAGTGACATAGGTCACTTATTAGGGTTTTACTTCAGTACCTTTTCAAAATAAAGGGTTTTGGTACCTTCTCATTTTTGTTCAATCAAAAATATAATAACTCCAATATACTATCATATGAAAAAAGCGTATAACTTTAATAAAATTTTGTAATCAAATATGTTTGATCTTATTTGCAAGATTTTTTAACTAAATCAATTCACAATCACTCACAAATCATGAACCTTAATATCAAGTTTTTATTCATCTTCGGGCTAGCAACATCAACATCATGCCACTATTATCAATTTTCTTGCTAGATAATAACGATGAGAATAAGAACACTTCACGGTATTTTTTTTATCAGCTTAAAAAATTGTTTTACTGCAGTTGAGACATTATATTCAACACACAAGAATATATGTTCTCGTCTAAATTTAGCGCAGATTTTTTAGCACCAAAAGCATATAAAAGGTGGAGAACATCTTAACATATAATCTTCGGTCTTTATTGAGTGCCACAAATATCTCGCTGTAAATTTTATTGGCTTTATTGACATGGTAGTATATTGTACTTGTCATGATTTGATTGGAAAAATATGAGAGGATACCAAAACCCTTTATTTTGAAAGCTTACCGAAGTAACACCCCACTTATTAACCAATTAATAGTATGCAATTAAGTGACACATGTCACTTTCTTTATGGTGTAGATTGATGATTTGTAAGTTCATTTTGTAGCCCTATTTTGTTATTCAAAATGATAAATGTTGGACTTTATTAAATACAAAATATGTTTAAACATCATTATTGTTTAATTAACCCTTTATTTGGAAAATGCTAACAAAAAGTGCTCTTATGTCACTTGTTAAGAAACTAAATATAGTGAAAATATATAAAAATGTATGGTTTTTGTATTTTCGAGATATGAAAGAATGTTTACTTATGATTTATTTTTCAATATTAGTAACCTTAACAAGTGTCCTTGTTAACAAAACCTTATTTGTTTTTAGTTTCCTTAATAAATGTTTTAAATACTCATTAACACAACAAAAGATGTGTTTGGTTTGTGTACATTTGCTCAAACCCTTCCTAAAATGTGTAGTTCATTTGTACGGCGATGTTGCTTTTATAGTTCCATTGTGTTAGAATAAAATTATTTTGCTTATCAAAAAATATAACACATCAAAAGAAACATGCATTTAATTTCTTTGCCTGTATTATTCAATATTTATTTATTTATTACATGATGAAAGAAAAGCCACTAATCCATAAACTGGCAAGCAACAAACCATGATGCATCAATTCTATGTCTTGAAAGAAAGATCATAGAAAAAACCACCACTGCACCTCCCTAACAATTCAACGCGGTCTTGATATTCTGGACCGTCTCCTTAAAAACATCATGGATAGATGCCAGCGATTCCATTCCCAGCTCTTCATTTGTTGATCCACCAGGTGTCAGTATCTGGAAAGCCACAGTTAAATGCGAGTGATGATGCCCTCTTGTTGTTCCAGTTACAGTTCCAGGAGCAGCATTCATATTGTTAAATGCTTCACTACCAGAAGAAATGTAAAACCCTGAAGGAGTTATTGGCAACTGGGAATGGTCCAGTTGTCCATTTGCAATGTTTTGCACTTCTTGCTCAGTTATTGGTGTGTACACAATGAGATACGACCCTTGCTGTGGGTTTCTTGAAGCTTGTTGAAAAATCTGCGAGTTGCTGGTCATTGGCTGCTCCACGTAAACGATTCAGAAGAATTACTACTGAACAAGTTATATATATATATATATATATATATATATATATATATATATATATATATAAAGGATAAAATGAAAGAAAATTTCATCTCAACAAATTCAAATGTATGTTTTGATTCAAAAATGTGACATTTAATAAGTATTTAATGCAACTGTATTTTTAAATATTTGAAGTTGAGATATTTGATTAAATTAAAACAACTCATTGCTAGTTGATCTATGGATCTTGATCTAAGAATGAGGTTTCCCAATTTTTTCTATTATTTTTTTTTTTTTGGTGAACAAGGTTTCCTAATTTTTAAAGTGAAGTTTGACGAGTAAATATAGAATGGAAAATTTTTAAAAAGCCTTGCTCCAAGCCTTAATTTATACCTTATATTTGATTCAAATCATATTTAAGCACTTTAAAATATAATATATATATATATATATATATATGATAAATTCATTTTTTAAAGGGTTGAGTATAAGTTTCAAAAATAATTGAGTTTTTATAGAAAATTGTGTATTTAAGAAGTAAAAAATTTATAAATTTATTTTTTCAAGTTAATAATTTTACTCTTGGGCTTATAAAAAAATGGCTTAAATAACTTTTTGGTCATTTATCTTATTTTTATGTTTCAATTTGGTCCTTTATTATCATAAAGAGTCAATTATTAAGTCCTTCTTCATATTTCAAACATTTGTCAATTTCATTCTTTCACCATGATAATTTTAAATTTTCACCGAAATATATTAATTTTGTTATAGGTTTCTTCTTCCAGTTACCGGAATCTACATTTCATCATATTTGACACTTTGATTTATAAAATTTCAATGACTATATATCCACTGTTTTAGAGTGAAATTTCACTCACATTTTTGCCTTTTTTGTTTTAAAAATTCCAAATTATGACAATAAAATGCAAATTTTGGTGATTAGGAAAGGAAATTCAAGTAAAATCAGTATATTTTGATAAAAATTTAACTATGTCATGACAGAATGATGAAATTAACATATGTTAGAAATATAGAAGACTAAATTGATTTTTTAAAGATAAATGATCAATTTAAAACCTAAAAATAAAATAAAGGATCAAAAGAATATTTAAGCCTAAAAAGTATTTCATTTTTAAAAGCTTATCTTTCGACTTGAGAACTAATGTCAAGAAAACTTTTTTTAAAAACATTTTTTTAATAAAATAAAATAGGTGTAATGATAAATGTGAAAGAATTATTTTCCATAAAATTTAAAAAGGGATGCTTAAGAAAGTACCTCAAGGATTGTAATACGGTTTGCAGCATCAGTTCCAATTGGTATGTGCGAGATCTGACGCACAGGCAGTCCAGCAGTGAGAACATCCCACTGCAAGAAAAGTTACAAGTAACAACCATTCATGATTATTTTATGATGCTAGGTCAAAATTCCCTAGCAAATAAAAATTATTCTAATAATTAAAATAAAAGAAAATATTTGTCTAAATTAAAATAGTGTTATGTGAACATCCATAATAACATTAAATTAATGAACCTCGTGTCTTCTATTCTCATCACTTAAAAAGTTGAAAACATTAGCAGGTGGGACAGGAAGCAAAATGAAGCCAGCTGCACAGATAATAACGCCGTTGGGCTGGGTTGGGGCGATCATTTTGGTAAGAAACAGATCAATTTCATCACATGATACTGTGTAATCAGGCCTACAAGTTGTCAGGTTCAAAGCTTCTTGGAAGCTGTTAGCCATTCGCTGAGAAAGAGCGATTAAGCTCATCATTCTTCCTTCGCCTGAAGTGATCACTGAAAAGCAATGAATGACATAATATTAATAAACACATAATGGACATACTTGTCAAATTAATAAACGAATAAGCAATAGAAAAGGAGAAAGGAAAGATCGATGATACATTATTGGAAACAAGGCAGTTAATTTGTTTGGATTGTGTGAGATTCATGACCTCGTGCTGCATTTTATAGTGCTTTTATGCCTTAGTTGTAGCTAATATAGAATTTTCCATTAGATTCTCGTATTCTAAGGTAAATGAAAAGTGTAACTTTCTTTTTCCTATCAAAATCATATGCCTTTGTTACAAAATAGAATTTAATATTTTAATTATCAATATTTTAAATGAATCAACTAATAAAAATAGGAAAAACTTATGTTTTTGTCCTTTAAGTTATTTTAGTTTTTCAGTTCGTAGTTTAATTTATTTTTTTTTTTCAATTTTGTTCTATAAGTTTTTGTTTCTTTCATACCTCTCTCAATTTTCAACAAAAATTCTGATCTTGTTATCATTAAGTTCAAAATGAAAAGATTTACGGAATGTATTCATAATTTTTTTTAAAAAAATTTACCATAAAAAATATATATTTTAGAATACATTTGAGAAAAAAATTAATTTTAGAATGAAATTGATTTTTTTTTAAAAAAAAAAGGAAACTGAAAAACAAAGATATTAAAAAACCAAAACTTGAATTTTGCTCTAAAAATAAATAGCATACGATTGTGATGTACAAAATAAAACAACAAAAATTGTCCCTGTTTTTTCAGGATAGCATTGTATAACTAATAAGGCAGGAAAAGTAATGCAAAGTGATATAGGATAATGATATTATATATATATATATATATATATATATATATATATATATATATATATCATATTATATCCGGAAAAATAATAATTGTAATATAATGGAAGATTTTCAATTTCTTTCCAACTTTTCCAAATATAAGTTAAAAAGTAATAAAATATATAATAATAATAATAATAATAATAATAAGAGTGATGTACCAATTTCGTCTATGATGTTTTTTCAGTGTATCAATTTAGTTCTTGAAAATTTATAAATTCATATTTAGTCGCTCAATATTTTTGGACATACCAATTTAGTCCCCTAATTTTTTTAAACGTACCAACTTGATCTCCGAAGATTTTCATGTTATATGAATCAAATTAGCACTTCTGATAGTCTTGAGGGATCGAATTGGTAAATTCGAAAATTTTGAAGGACCAAGTTGGTATTTACACATTTTCAATAACTAAATTGGTACACTAGAAAATATCAGGGACAAAATTGATACTTCACCCTAATAATAAATAATGAATTTAATATTTATTCACAAATGAAGGAAAGTTTTTTCCAATTGACGTGCAATAATTTTCTTCCTATTTTACAATAGATAAAGGTAAAAGTAATAAAAGAAATAATAATAATAATAATAATATTAATAAATAATAATAAATAATAAATAATAATAAATAATAATAATAAATAATAATAAATAATAAATAATAAATAATAAATAATAAATAATAATAATAAATAAATAAATAAATAAATAAATTTAATATATGTTCATAGATGATGTAAAACTTTTGGCATTGACTGTAGGTTGTATACCATCAGCTATTTTAGGCTGGTTCAAATTGATCCACGTCAATACTTGAACCAGACTAGCTTATATTTAAGGAGTTGAATCGATTTAGGATGGACTCATAAATTTTCAAATATGAGGATAATAAATATAAAGAAATATATGTATTGAAATTTTATGATGAACTTGTATTACAATATTGAAATTTCAAAATAAGGGAATATGTATTCAAATTTTTATAATTGTTGTTTATCATATTCTTTATTTGTGACAAGAATATTACAACATTTTTTTAACACTGAAATTATTTATTTATTTTTTCATCTTAAACTTTCTTCAGCCTTAACCTACAATTTTACGAGACAATTCATTATAGTTAACAGTCACCAATGTATGTGCTTTAAGACTTGGACTTTAAGAAATTAAAAACTAAAAGTCCATCAAACTTTTATTTCAAATATGAAAATATATATACTCCCTCTAGTCCTAAATATAAATTTCCTTTGAACTTTTTTTGTCCTTAATGTAATTTCCTTTCCAATTTTCAATGGCATAAATATTCCTATTTACTAAAGACTCTTTAAACTTCTAATAATAATAATAATTACAATGGTAGTTTTGAAAAAGTATATCAAATTTTTGCATTTCCATCATAATTAATATACTAACTAATATTCTTAAAAAAAGCGTGTTTTTTGTAAAAAAAATTACATTTAAGACGAGAATAAGTAATATATATATATATATATATATATATATATATATATATTTGAGGGTGCTGCACATCCCATACTTAATTGAGTTGGAAGAAATAAAAACCAATATATATATACACACGCTAATTGAAAAATATAACTCGATGTACATTAAATAGGATATACATTCAGTAGTGAAACAATCCAGTAGAAATTTTCATGGAAAAATAATTTCCTTTATAAAGACTGTTTCAGAAACAACTTTCGAATTTAATAAAGTAATTGAGTACCAAATTTGAGTTTAGTGGAAACGATTTTAAAATCCTTGTGTTGGTTGCGAATAATTGAAAGGAATATCAAAATCATACACGCAACTAGAGCCCATATATATATATATATATATATATATATATATATATATATAAACCAGTGCATCAAAAGTAGTCAAGAGTAAGTATAGAGATACAGACCGGTAAATATAAAATAACAACTCTCGTACTCCTCTCAAATATATACAGTATAATGCAACTCAAAAATAAAGGAGTATGCCAAGAGCTGTGCCATGATCCACCCACACTGATGTCTGATCTCTGAGTCCTCCAAAAGCTGTAACCACTACGTGTAACACCTAAATTATTTTCCCATAATATTAAAATAGTGACTTGAAAATTTCTTGATGAAAGCCACATGATTAGTTTCAATTCATATAAAAACTCATAATCATGTTGTTCATTTATGAAACTTCTCCGTAAAATCGAACGGAGTTTTCTTTGTTTGTAAGGCATTTCCAAAATATTGCTTTAACCTGTAAAATTTATCCGAAGCAGGTTTAAATACATCAGAGACCAGCAGGGCCCAAAATATTGTTCAGTCCACTTAGAACATTAGTTCAAAAGGGATACAAATAACTTCCCAAACTCTTAGTTTTCCAAAAAGACAAAGAAATTGAAATACAATAAACTTCCCAAAATAACCCATGACCGATAGATGGTCGCTAAATACTATATACATTCCACGTGGTGGAAGGTACACCTGCTCGGCCAGACTTGTGTATGCTCCTTCGGTACCTGTAAAAATATAGCAAGAAGAGTAACATTACACAGTACTAAGGAAAATAGCTTCTAAGAAGCATAGCTGACAAACTAGGCCCTATCACAATAAAAACTATCTATTAATCTAACATTCTTTTTCAGGGAATTACATACAAGTTCATTTTCGACAACTTAAGCCTTATGTCCATACTACCTTCCTAGCAATCCTACATTCAACCCTAAGTTACTTTTCAATTTCGTTAAATTCACATTTCACTTTCAATTTGTCCCTGGTCACGACCTACTGCGTCCGCACTCACGTGCTGGTACGACTTACTGCGCCCGGGTATATTATATTACTCCCCTGGTCACGACCTACTGCGTTCGCACCCATGCGCGGTCACGTCTTACTGCGCCCGGGTATGTTACTTTTCATTCTCCCCTGGTCACGATCTACTGCGTTCGCACCCATGCGCGATCACGTCTTACTGCGTCCAGGTATATTTCATTTCATTCTGTCCCTGGTCACGACTTACTGCGTTCGCACCCATGCGCGATCACGTCTTACTGCGTCCAGGTATAACACTCCCGGTTACAACCGGTTTGCATCACTAGGATTTTAATGCTCCTGTCAGGCATTTGGAACACCCAAGGGTCTCTCGCTCAACCAGGACTTTTACACCCAAAAGGCTTCACCCTGTCAAGCGATGCTATCATATTTTCCACTTATCATTGCACATTGCAATTATTTGATTTCATTCTCTTTTCCACATTTCCAACACATTTTATATCTTTTATTTCGGCAGTGAATTAAGTCTTGGTGCATAGACGCCTAACAGGGCATTTGGACCTAATGGGCATTTGGCCTGGTGAGACTTTGCCCTCGGGCCTTTGATACACCCGGCAGGGGCACCTAGTCTACCAATGCACCAATACTCAATTCAACTGCACTTTCCATTATCCTTTAATTCATACTTGATTACCATTCTTTGCCTTGGTTTCTATTTAACATCACATCACAATCTTTTAAAAAAATAAGCACCTATATTATAAACATCACCAAATTACATGTCATAAATACTCAAGCACAACATCATCTCAATAACACATATTATCATTCAACCGTTATGGTCACATTTACACTTAACACATTTAAGCAGGCACGGCATCCATCAAGGTTCCTTGTCACACAATCACCATTTTCTAACTTTTAATTCAATTAACATCACTTCCCTTTTACCAAACTATTTGTCCTTAATCCATTCTTTAATTACTCGCTCATAATTTTCCATCCTTTCCTCCTTACTTAGCCCTTTCTATATGACTTGCCTACGTTAATTCTTAGTCCATTATTTGCTTTACGAGTCACCAAACCCAGCACAATATGAACATACATCAATGACAAATAACAATCCACAGTTGGTAAACAAAACAGTCGACATACTCAGGTATGTCTCAGAGTACTATAAATTAAGTCAACTCCCTAGGGTTCTTCAATTCCTACTTAATTAACATATAATCTACACATTTAGTAGCAATTATACCCCAAGGTTCATTTCATGCACTTTAATTATCCTATGGTTTATTCTCTTAATCAATTATCTACACCTAGTCATCATTACAACAACCTAGAATCTATATCCTCAGCAAAGGTAACACAAACCCCTCTTACCTTCCTAAGAGGTGGTGATGAATCTCAAGTCCTAGCCCATTGATCCTTGGTGTTGAGCTCCCTAATCCTTGTCTTGTACCCACTTGGCCCTTGAAACCACAGCTTAAACTCCTATGCTTTGACTTTGAAGCTAAAGGTGTGCTCATGAGGTGTTCTCCGTAGCCACTTGAATTAGAGAAATTCATGGAGAGGAAGAGGCACGCGAATTTCAAGGGAAAGAGGAGGGGAGTTGTGGATTGTTAGTTTCACCCTTGATTCTTGGTGTGAAAGATGGGTGAACTAATTTGTGGCTTGATGTTCTTGAGCTAGAATTAAGAGAGAGGAATGGTGCCCTAGGAGAGAGAGAAGGGCACGAATTTTAGGGATGAGAAGGGGAGGGTTTGAGGCTCACATTTCTTGGCTTGATTCTTGATGGAGATGATGATTTGGTGCTTGATCCATGATGGAGGGTGATGGTGAGAAGGATCATAGAGGGTAGATGAGGTTTTAATCTTGGTGTTGGTGTGGTTTTGTGTTCATGGTGCTTGAGGGAGGATGAGTTGTTGGGGTGGCTTGATTTTGGGTGCCTGGTGGGTGGTGGTGACTTGGTGCACATGAGTGAAAGGGGAAGAATGGGAAGAAGATGGTGGAAGAAGATGATGAGGAGGGAGAAGGAGATGTGTTGATGTTGATGGTGTTCTTGTTGTTGTTGATGTTTATTTGTTTCTTGCCAAGAGGAAAGAAATCGTGTGGCTGGTGCTGCTTGGCTTGGTCCCCAAGTTCATGATCAACGCACCAGATCTGGTCTGGATGCGCGCGCGCGCGCCTGGGTGCAGTGACCGCGCACCTGGGCGGAAGATCAGCACCAGCTTCTGGCCTGGTGCGTGGGGCGTGCCTCTGGTGCGGGATCAAGGAAAAATGGCGCGCCAAAACGGGACTAGTGCGTGGCTGGTGCGTCAAGGACGCGCCTGGGCGCACGGGAGGACGCGCCTGCGCGCGAAACTACCTGTCCCAGCACCAATGAATAGTGGTGCACGCCTGGGCGCCGGCTGGTGCGCCTGGGCGTGGGTCAGATTTTCAAATCTTCGATTCGCCGTAACTTTTTCGTTAACCGTCGGATCGGGTCCAAATTTTTAGACAAGCTTCATAATCCCTTGAACTTCATATCCAACGGTGGAATTTATTTTCTTAGCATCCTATAATAAATTCCTAATTTTCTCTTTTCGGTTGATTTCTAACATCCAAAACGCCGATTTAACTCCCGATTCCGCTTAGTTAATCTTTCCCATTGCTTTAAATGTCTTCTACACAACCCCTAGTACTTAAAATTACTAATCACCTAGCTCCCAAAATTCTTTAAGTAATTAATCTATTCGCTCACTAACCTTTAAGCCCATTAATTCACTAATTATGCTTGGAATTAAATTAGGGATGTTACAATTCTCCCCCACTTATTGGAATTTCGTCTCCGAAATTCCGTTCGATTCCTTCAAATGGAGAACCATCCCAACAAAGGGTTTTCTAAACTACGATGCACACTGCACTAGGTGATTGGGGTCTAATATGTGATGTTTTTGTACCTTTTTGACTCCCTTTTACATAGTAAGTGGCTTGTTTCTTGAGTAAATTGGAATAAAACAATGGAATTGTGTCTTTATAAGATTTCTAGAACCTTTTGATGTGTTTGGTTTGTTTTCAGGTATTTAAGCTCTTAAAACAATGATTTTTGCAAAGGAATGAAGAATGAGAGTTTGGTACTTGATTTGGGAAGAAAAAGAAGGAAAAAATGAAGAAAAGTTGACCGTAGTGCGCCCAGGCGCAGGCCATCACGCCCAGGCGCAGGCCATCACGCCCTGGCGCAGGATTCTCAGGTCTGGGCGCGCAAAATGCGAGAAAATGACACTGTTCGGTGTTTTGATCATAACTTGAGCTACGCTTATCCAAATGAGGCGATCTATATATCATTTTAAAGCTAAGGAAAAGATCTACAACTTTTCCAGAAATAGCCTTTCTCAAATTCGTCCATCTTGGGGGTCAAAATCAGTGCCGAAGTTTCTGCCAGACACAAATACGGGATTTTAGAAGGATTTTAATGACAAATTCTATTTGTAGATAAGATTCTTAAAGATTAGTTTATTCTAATAGGATCTTATCATATTATATTCAGATTTAGGATTAGTTTTATTTAAATAAAAATCTTATCACATTAGATTGAAAATTAGGTTAGTTTTTATCTATATAATAAGAGAAAGGAAGAGACACTCATACAACTCCAGAGAATAATAGTAGATTAGGATTTGAGACTTGGAGAAGGAACAAGGATTGGAGGTTTTTGTGAAGAACACGAAGTTAGCGCAAGGATTCATGGTAATTATTTTTATCATGTTTATTGTGTTTTCTCTTGTAAGTATGAACTAATTCCATCCTTGGGATGTAGGAGTAGATGTATGGAACCTTTTCAATATTTCTAGTAATAAATTAATCTTGTTTTCCGTTATTGAATTCTATGTTTGATTATTCTTATTTGTTTCTCATGAAAGAAGCTGTTTCATGACTTTTGAAAATCCTTTATGAATAGACATATGAATTTAGGATTTAGTCATTTAATCAAACAGTTCAATTGCATAGGCACAGACATGTTTTCTATGAATTGGATAATTTTTACAAGTTTTGATTGAACTTAATTAAAGGTTAGGTTTTTAAGGCTCTCTTGAGACATCATTGGGAGATTAATATCTAAAATACGGAGACGTTCTAAGACATTAGGCGTTTTCTACCTTTGCAAAACAAATTCAGAATCAAGGAAAACAAATTAATTTGTTATAGAATATTTAGGAACCTGCATCGAAACTACATCCCGATTTTTCCCTTGTCCAAGAGTCATTTATTTTAATTTCTGTTTTTATTTACAAATTCATAAATCCTTTGTCTCGTTCACTAAGTAATATTAATTAGGTGGAATTAATTAAACGGTCACTCCCTTGGTTACGATACTCGGACTTCATTGTCTATATTACTTGTACGATCTGGTACACTTGCCAGAATCCCAACACTAGGTTCTACTCCCCCACTTTGAATCGCCATACTACCTTGCTTAAGTACGCCACTGGACTCATGCATCCAATGAAGGATACAAATTGTGGTTTAGTTTAGTTAGACTAGAAGCAAAATGCTCTAAGGTTTTTGAGGTTTACTCCGATGTCGGTCAAACATTGCAAGGGTTCTAATAAAAAGACTTTTAATAAACCTCAGGTTTCTAAAATCGAGAGCAATTTCTCCATTAGATTGGAGATGGCTTCTAAGGTCAACTGGGTTTTTCCCAGACATCTTACTTTAAACATCTGGAAAGGGTCTAATCAAATTGGTTCTTACATTCTAGGCTTGATTGGTCTTGTGCCATTTATAGTCCTCAGATGACATCAATCATTAATAAACGTAAGATTAGGGGTATCAATCTAAATCTCATATCCATTAATGATATGGTCATTGTCAGGTTTACAAATGGCACTATCACTTAATAACTGCCGCATTCAAAACAACCCAGAACTATTTTTATACTCGATCTAAACGGCAGCATTAATAGAGATTTAATCACAATCTACCTAGTGATCTACAACTTAGGCATTATTCTTAAGTCCTAAGCAATCACACTCATTGACAAGTAGACAGTTAGCACATACATAACAATCAAAGTTCCAATATGCACACCAACATTTCATATCAGCGCATGATTGCAAACACTAACGTAGCAATCTCTACTTAATTATATTCCAATCCTGATCTACCTGAGTCAGCCCTAAAATTCAGGTCTAAGTCTATATACACATCTTAGATAATTTGTACACATTTCAAATGCAATCCAAGAAGAGCTTGAAAATTTGCATGCCATGATAAAAACTTTGATAAAGCAATCACTTTGTATGGTTTCAAGGTTCAATAATTAAAATCTCATACATTCAAAGTATGTGTATCTTTATGAAAATCAGAATAGCGTTCGGGAAATTCGTTTGTGCATTTATGCATTTATAAAATCAAAAGGATATGCCGAAAAACATGTATGCGTTCATCTATGTTTAAAAATTTTGCTTATCATACAAGGAAGGCATTTACACATGCATAGTCAAAGTAGCACATCGACAATTATTGATGTGATGGTGTGTCGATGGAGTCGTTATTTTTGAAAATCAAATTCCTTTCTTGATGGAAAACATGTTGATTTGTTTTACGTAAAATTCCTAGGAAAAGATTAAATCAGGAAAAATTTATTTTACACTTTTAAACCTTGACACGTTCATGCCAAATAACTTGGATGAAGTTCCAAAAACAAATTTATAAAGCAAAACATATCTTTTTGTAAAGGATTTTCTCCATCTAATTTCGGGAGATTTAGGTGAAGGATTATAACCTTTCTCAAGATTAGCAAACTCAGTGAGTATGTGGTTTACTAGAAAGTTTATTTCAATGCTTCTCAAACAATCAAAATAGTCACATTCCCTTTGACTTTGAGTTTGACAACTAAGCTTCATTCCGAATTGAGTAAAGTCACATAGAAGGGTTCCTATTTAATCAGCGTGGGGATTGATTAAAAGAATAGATTAGTTCACCGCTTGATTACTTAGGAATCCTTGGTTGTCTCACTAGCTTTTCAAAATTTCTCTACTCAACTTAGTACTCAATTTGGAAGAATTTCTGGTTCGATTAGAACAGTAAAATTCATTTTTGAATTCAATTTCAAAACATGAAAATTCATTGGGGTTACTATCACACTTGAAAATCAAGTGGTTTTATGCTCGAAACAGTTTTCATCATGCACATGTTCAACCAATAACAATTATCATCAAAATGCACAAATCATCATGTAGGCATACACCAGACAATACATAGCATCATATTCATTCATTTCCAAACACCTAACCTAGCTCTATGCAATCACCTAGGATTCCAGGCATCTATTCGTCTAAACTTAAAACTATCACTATGTACTATCTTAAGGTTTCCTACATTCAAGTCTAGACATCTGAATCCTAGCAACTTACCATAGCTAACTAGGATTCCTAACTAGCTACTTCTCTTATCTTAAGACAAGTCAATACTTCCTACACTTCCGTTGCGCAACTCTGATTCCAAAATATTTACGCATACGGATACCTATGACAAAGACCTCTAATCCTCCTAAATTTGGGATCTCACTAAATTCCCAAAATACTCGCCGAAACTTAAGGACAGGATGATGATATCTCCCAATAGATGTACACTTGAGGTGATCATGCTCAATCATACACCATATTGATGATAAGACCATTCTCGTCTCACTTAAGTTTGAATTTCCTCAACCTATTAGTTTCAAAACGTTGAAATCTTGTTTGGTGCATCACATTTAGAGTTGGCTTACTTGGCGCGAAACTAAAGATCGCTTCCTCCCGGTGGGGTAGCAATCTAGTGCTCTTGCTCGTTGGGGTATTGCTTTCCTTAGTCTCGTCATTCATCCACTTATAAATATGACTCGTTGGTTCCCACAAGATTTTTAGGTTTAGCATGGTAATTTTAACATACTTAAATGAACTTAGAAAAGATTTTCAAATGCTTACCATGCTTCTTGAAAGAAATCGTCAGATGCTAAACGCACCCCTCAAATAGCTCAGTCTAGCCTAAGAAAATCTAGAGTACTTACCACACTAGACTTCGTAACTATTTATATTACCATGCTAGTAATGACACTCACTAAATCAGAAAGCAGTTCTATTTCTATTTCAAGTTACTCGCTTGATGAGTAACTACAGGAGTAATCATTTACTCCCTTCGGGCCGAGGAAAAACTGCTCTGATACCATAAATGTAACACCTAAATTATTTTCCCATAATATTAAAATAGTGACTTGAAAATTTCTTGATGAAAACCACATGATTAGTTTCAATTCATATAAAAACTCATAATCCGGTTGTTCATTTATGAAACTTCTCCGTAAAATCGAACGGAGTTTTCTTTGTTTGTAAGGCATTTCCAAAATATTGCTTTAACCTGTAAAATTTATCCGAAGCAGGTTTAAATACATCAGAGACCAGCAGGGCCCAAAATTTTTTTCAGTCCACTTAGAACATTAGTTCAAAAGGGATACAAATAACTTCCCAAACTCTTAGTTTTCCAAAAAGACAAAGAAATTGAAATACAATAAACTTCCCAAAATAACCCATGACCGATAGATGGTCGCTAAATACTATATGCATTCCACGTGGTGGAAGGTACACCTGCTCGGCCAGACTTGTGTATGCTCCTTCGGTACCTGTAAAAATATAGAAAGAAGGGTAGCATTACACAGTACTAAGGAAAATAGCTTCTAAGAAGCATAGCTGACAAACTAGGCCCTATCACAATAAAAACTATCTATTAATCTAACATTCTTTTTCAGGTAATTACATACAAGTTCATTTTCGACAACTTAAGCCTTATGTCCATACTACCTTCCTAGCAATCCTACATTCAACCCTAAGTTACTTTTCAATTTCGTTAAATTCACATTTCACTTTCAATTTGTCCCTGGTCACGACCTACTGCGTCCGCACTCACGTGCTGGTACGACTTACTGCGCCCGGGTATATTATATTACTCCCCTGGTCTAGACCTACTGCGTTCCCACCCATGCGCGGTCACGTCTTACTGCGCCCGGGTATGTTACTTTTCATTCTCCCCTGGTCACGATCTACTGCGTTCGCACCCATGCGCGATCACGTCTTACTGCGTCCAGGTATATTTCATTTCATTCTGTCCCTGGTCACGACTTACTACGTTTGCACCCATGCGCGATCACGTCTTACTGCGTCCAGGTATAACACTCCCGGTTACAACCGGTTTGCATCACTAGGATTTTAATGCTCCTGCCAGGCATTTGGAACACCCAAGGGTCTCTCGCTCAACCAGGACTTTTACACCCAAAAGGCTTCACCCTGTCAAGTGATGCTATCATATTTTCCACTTATCATTTCACATTGCAATTATTTGATTTCATTCTCTTTTCCACATTTCCAACACATTTTATATCTTTTATTTCGGCAGTGAATTAAGTCTTGGTGCATTGACGCCTAACAGGGCATTTGGACCTAATGGGCATTTGGCCTGGTGAGACTTTGCCCTCGGGCCTTTGATACACCCGGCAGGGGCACCTAGTCTACCAATGCACCAATACTCAATTCAATTGCACTTTCCATTATCCTTTAATTCATACTTGATTACCATTCTTTGCCTTGGTTTATATTTAACATCACATCACAATCTTTTAAAAAAATAAGCACCTATATTATAAACATCACCAAATTACATGTCATAAATACTCAAGCACAACATCATCTCAATAACACATATTATCATTCAACCGTTATGGTCACATTTACACTTAACACATTTAAGCAGGCACGACATCCATCAAGGTTCCTTGTCACACAATCACCATTTTCTAACTTTTAAGTCAATTAACATCACTTCCCTTTTACCAAACTATTTGTCCTTAATCCATTCTTTAATTACTCGCTCATAATTTTCCATCCTTTCCTCCTTACTTAGCCCTTTCTATATGACTTGCCTACGTTAATTCTTAGTCCATTATTTGCTTTACGAGTCACCAAACCCAGCACAATATGAACATACATCCATGACAAATAACAATCCACAGTTGGTAAACAAAACAGTCGACATACTCAGGTATGTCTCAGAGTACTATAAATTAAGTCAACTCCCTAGGGTTCTTCAATTCCTACTTAATTAACATATAATCTACACATTTAGTAGCAATTATACCCCAAGGTTCATTTCATGCACTTTAATTATCCTATGGTTTATTCTCTTAATAAATTATCTACACCTAGTCATCATTATAACAACCTAGAATCTATATCCTCAGCAAAGGTAACACAAACCCCTCTTACCTTCCTAAGAGGTGGTGATGAATCTCAAGTCCTAGCCCATTGATCCTTGGTGTTGAGCTCCCTAATCCTTGTCTTGTACCCACTTGGCCCTTGAAACCGCAGCTTAAACTCCTATGCTTTGACTTTGAAGCTAAAGGTGTGCTCATGAGGTGTTCTCCGTAGCCACTTGAATTAGAGAAATTCATGGAGAGGAAGAGGCACGCGAATTTCAAGGGAAAGAGGAGGGGAGTTGTGGATTGTTAGTTTCACCCTTGATTCTTGGTGTGAAAGATGGGTGAACTAATTTGTGGCTTGATGTTCTTGAGCTAGAATCAAGAGAGAGGAATGGTGCCCTAGGAGAGAGAGAAGGGCACGAATTTTAGGGATGATAAGGGGAGGGTTTGAGGCTCACATTTCTTGGCTTGATTCTTGATGGAGATGATGATTTGGTGCTTGATCCATGATGGAGGGTGATGGTGAGAAGGATCATGGAGGGTAGATGAGGTTTTAATCTTGGTGTTGGTGTGGTTTTGTGTTCATGGTGCTTGAGGGAGGATGAGTTGTTGGGGTGGCTTGATTTTGGGTGCCTGGTGGGTGGTGGTGACTTGGTTCACATGAGTGAAAGGGGAAGAATGGGAAGAAGATGGTGGAAGAAGATGATGAGGAGGGAGAAGGAGATGTGTTGATGTTGATGGTGTTCTTGTTGTTGTTGATGTTTATTTGTTTCTTGCCAAGAGGAAAGAAATCGTGTGGCTGGTGCTACTTGGCTTGGTCCCCAAGTTCATGATCAACGCACCAGATCTGGTCTGGATGCGCGCGCGCCTAGGCGCAGTGACCGCGCGCCTGGGCGGAAGATCAGCACCGGCTTCTGGCCTGGTGCGTGGGGCGTGCCTCTGGTGCGAGATCAAGGAAAAATGGAGCGCCAAAACGGGACTGGTGCGTGGCTGGTGCATCAAGGACGCGCCTGGGCGCACGGAAGGACACGCCTGCGCGCAAAACTACCTGTCCCAGCACCAATGAATAGTGGTGCACGCCTGGGCACCGGCTGGTGCGCCTGGGCGTGGGTCAGATTTTCAAATCTTCGATTCGCCGTAACTTTTTCGTTAACCGTAGGATTGGGTCCAAATTTTTATACAAGCTTCATAATCCCTTGAACTTCATATCCAATGGTGGAATTTATTTTCTCAGCATCCTATAATAAATTCCTAATTTTCTCTTTTCGGTTGATTTCTAACATCCAAAACGCCGATTTAACTCCTGATTCCGCTTAGTTAATCTTGCCCATTTCTACAAATGTCTTCTACACAACCCCTAGTACCTAAAATTACTAATCACCTAGCTCCCAAAATTCTTTAAGTAATTAATCTATTCGCTCACTAACCTTTAAGCCTATTAATTCACTAATTATGCTTGGAATTAAATTAGGGATGTTACACTACGTCACACTATGAGTCCCATCCTGTCCATACTAAAGGGTCATCATCATGCCACTGGCTACCAGTAGAATGGTCCACAGCACCCCCGTCCTCGTTCTCTACTGGGTCCTCCTCCTCCTCCTCGTCCGGCCCTGAGGGTGCGGCAGTGCGAGGCACCGCATCAGATGAAGGTGCAAAATGCACTCTAGTGGACGGACCAGGGCGAGGAGTGGCAGTCTCAGTATCACTAGTAGAAGGACGAGAACGAGTAGCAGGACGCCTAACATGAAATGAGTAAAAACGACGACCTGGGCGTGGTGATGGTGGTGGAGTACCGTGACGATAAGTGTACACCGGTGGTACGAGCAGGATGTAAATCATAGGGAGATGCAGCCTACGAGGTCTCACACGGGCCAAAGGATTAGGATGACGGAATATGATATCCACATCACCCTCGAAGATCGCCCGGTGACCCTCGTAATCCCACACGCCGCTACAGAGCGGGCGAATCTCGATGAATGCCAGAAAACGAGCCATCACCTACAAAGGGCTAGGGAGTCAGCAATTACTAACACATAATCAAATAGAAAGCGATACAAGGTAACTTAAAATTCCAAATAGGATAACCTATCAAATAATCTTTATTCGTTGAAAGATCATAATTCCTTAATTTCATTTTCGATACTTATAATTAATAAACAATTATTTTTAAATCTTTAACTAACATCATACATCATAACCATTAAGATTGTGAGGAATGCTACCAATAATAATTATTCTCATCACATAATGTCAATTCCTCATGTCTATCAATGCATGATTGTTGGCCAACACAACAAATAGGCTCCCGTGGCACCTTTAAAACATGCCCGGTACCCCCAATGAGTACCTCTCGGACTCGGCCGCCTTTAAACGACACTCCTAGAGCTCATAGAAATGACGCGACGTATCCTGCAAGACTACGTCTCTCGAGCCTGACGTTTGAAGACATGCCCACACCCCCGTGTGTATTTCCGAAACAAAAGGTGCAACCCCGGTCACCGACATACCCCGACGTCCCCACAGACGCCCATTGAAACCCAGCTGACATTTACACTAATGTCCCTCGAGTTTCTCCAATCAAGAGGTATGCCCACGCCTCACGGACGTGTCTCCACCACTGTGAGAAACCAAAATGCAAATGCTATGCATGATTCCACAAACATAAGTGTCATTACTTGAGGTCATACAATATATGCTTTGGTATTCCAAGCCACTATTTCAATAAACCTTTGTTAATAAATTTCAGCTTCAGCCCTTAATCGATTATAATACCTGTTTAATCGATTAAATCATTAAATTCTGATTTTTTTATTACAAAATTTGAATTGATAATCGATTATCCAACCTGATAATCGATTATTCATGAATAAAATTTCAAACTGATCAGAGTTTAATCGTGTTAATCGATTAACAATCGGGTTAATCGATTAATATATCAGTAAAACAGTGTTGAAACTAGTTTTTGAATACCAAACTCATACCATCCCAATTTTTGACCAAAGCCAACCTCAAGTACAACTTAAATACATCATATTGAACTTATTCATATCATCAATTTCAGCAATTAACCTCAAATTAACAGAATTGCTTAATTTTCCCCCAATTTAATCAAAATCACAACCTAACATGTCATATTTTGATTCAAGCCATTCCAGTTCAAATTGATCATTCCTACAGCTTATATGGGGATAATCTAACTTGCTCTAATTCAGTTTTCAAGTCCACTTGGCCTCCAAGCCATTCTACCATAAGCTAGTGCCCTTTGAACCTCATGGTGGTTCATTCTAAGTTCAATTTAATATCACAATCTATTCTAGCATTAGTAAAGCTTCTCCCTTACGTCAATGAAGCTTTTTGAATCAAATTCCAACAAGAAAAGTGGCAGAAATTCCAACCTCCTAATGCTCTGTTTTCAGGCCCATGACAGTTTCGGGTAAGCACATTCAGCAGCAAATTTGACAAATCGAATGGACATGAAAATGAGCAAATGAGATCAGAATAGAAACTACACATTGCAAGCTTTGATTAGAAACCAATTTGACATAAAATAGTGGCTTATACTCACCACAATTCCAACCCAAAGCAAGCAATTCGAACTCTGAAACTGCACACTTCAGTTTCAAGCACTCCACTTCACAGATTGAGTTCTCCTAGCTCAAGCCACCAAAACACACGATCTATAGCTTAAATCGAAGGTCTCTCTGCAAGCTTCAAAATGGTGTGGCTCGCAACAAGTGTATGGGTAGGGAAAAATAACGAAATAAAAAACCAGAGGGTGTTTGTGGAAGAATTTCAGCAGAGTTTTGGTATATAAAACCTTCTTCCCTCAATTCCTTCACCCTTGGTCCTATATTTATAGCCAAAACTAAGATTCATGCATGCCAACACGTATCAAAGACGTGTTTTAGCCTTGATAAGTGTCAAATTCTGGTTTTCCCAGCTGGTTGAGTCATCAAACTCCACTATCTTCAGCTTCAGCACTATCGTTAATCGATTAACGATCGGGTTAATCGATTAACGCGACCATTTTTTTCAAAAATTAATATTTTATTTACTTTCCCTCCAAATACCTTTCCAATATTGCCTCTTAAGTCCTTCCCAAGGACTAAACTGCAAAAGTACTATTTTTAAGACCCAAAATATTTTTCTTGTATTTTTCCCTTAATTTATACTTAAATATAACCATAATTAATAAACAAAACTAATTAATTCCATATAATTAATTTTGTTTAAATATTTCTTTTATTTATTTGAAAATCAAAACTCGGGGTATTACATGATGAATCTTAGTTTTGCAATATAAAATACCGATCAATCCAACCAAATTAGTTTATCTTGACATATTTTACTTTTATACTTTTTAATTATTTTTTTATACATGCGTAACTTAACAAAAAAACTTGAGGCTTGAGTCTTTTTCCTTTTTCCTTTTTTAATTTTTTATTATAAGGTCAATTACTTTAGGCTTTTTAAGGACCTGCTAAATTGTGCTTAACCCCAATGATGTAAAAGTGTATAAGGAGGTGGAAATTATTGGAACACCAATTATAGTAGGGAAGAAACAAGAATCTGTCTACGCGATGTCAATTGAATCAACTTACATAGATAAGATAAGAAAGAATGAGACAACATATCTTTGGCATGCTCGGCTAGGACACGTTAGCTATCACATGCTAAAAATAATAATATCGAAGTCTACGCTTAAAGGCCTTCCTGAGTTGGACATTAGAACATATACTATATGTGTAGGATGTCAATATGGAAAGGCACATCAACTTCCGTTTGAGGTATCAAGCTTTAGAGCAAAGCAACCATTGGAGTTAGCTCACTCAGATTTGTTCGGACCTGTCAAACAACCTTTTATAACTGGATTAAAATATATGGTATGTAACGTTTATTGATGACTTTTCAAAAGTATGTTTGGATTTTCTTTGTGAAAGCAAAATCTGAAACATTGTCAAAATTTAAAGAATTCAAAGAAAAGGCAGAAAGTGAAGTTGGTCGAAGAATACAATATCTATACTCAAATAATGGTGAAAAATATATATATGACGAGTTTAATACTTATCTTCATGATCTTAGAGTTAAAAGACACTTTACTTATCCTAATACTCCACAACAAAATGGAGTAGCTAAAAGAAAGAATTGTCATTTAGCATAAATTTGTCGAAGCATGTTACATACCAAAAACGTGCCATGAAGACTGCAGCCCATGTAATCAATAGATTGCCTCAAGCATGATTAATTTTCGTTTCTCCATTTGAGAAGCTATGGAACCTTAAATTAGTGGTAAGTCACTTTTGAGTATTTGAAAGCGTTTGCTATGTGTTTGTTCTTGACCATCATGGAAAAAATTTGAAAAAAGGAAATACGATGCATCTTTGTCGACTATGACAATCAAAGAAAGGATGAAGATGCATGGATCCAACGACTTATCAGATACATGTGTCAAGAAATGTTGTATTCGATGAAGCATCATCTTGGTAGTCCCATAGAACAAGTGGTACTACATGATACAAAAGAAATAGAGGATAACTTACTCAAGAAGTTTGATATGAAGATAAGTGAATCGTTTTCGGCACCTGAAAATTCTAAAGAACCAACACTAGAAACTGGAGAGGAACCTGGAGTGGAAAGAAGTCCATGGAAGACTGGAATATATCATCAAAGTCCAAAATATCCCTTTAATGAACCGAAAGAAGAACCTCTTCAACTAGAATTTCGAAGATAAAAAAGAGTACTAAAACCAAATCCAAAATATGCTAATATGACTTTAGCATAATTGAATATGGTTAAGGAACCATATACTTATGATGAGGCATCAACAAAGAAAGAGTGAAAGAAGGTTATGGAAATGTGGGAACTAGTGCCAAAGGCTAAAGTGTGAAACCTATTTCTTGCAAATGGGTTTACAAACTAAAGGTAAGCCCCAATGGAACAATTGATAGATACAAACCTCGCTAAAGGTAAGCCACAAGGGTTTGCGATCAATTCTCAACTAATGTATGTTTGCAAGTTAAAGAAAGCTTTATATGGTCTAAAACAATCTCCAAGGGCTTAGTATGGAAAAATTGCTGAGATTTTACTAAGCGATGATTTTTCGTTGGCACCTGCTAATTATAGTTTATTTATTAAAAACCAAAATGAGAAAGAATGTTTTGAAAACCAGACTGGTTATTGAATCGGTCAAGGTACTGGTTCAAGGTTCAATGGTTGGACTGTGATCGAACCGTGGTCCAACCGGTCTTAATATACACGTGTGTATATAATCATATAATTGAGTACTTTTACCTTTTTGTGCCTTTTTGCTTTTTCTCTATTGATTATTGATGCTGCCTTCTTGTGCGTCACTCACTGTTCTTTCTTCTTTCACTTCACTTCTTTGCCTTTTTGGCTTTTCGATTTTTGATTTTTCTCAGTTCTAAAATTAAAGTTTTAATATTCTTTCTCGTTGAGATGAGAGCGAACGCGTAATCAACTAGTAAAATTCCTATTTGTGTCGTTTGAGTTTCCAGCATATAGGATTCCGTTATTTTTTAAAAAAAAAGCCCAGTTTTTTGCTAAATTTGGGCTTCCAAATTCAAACAGGGCCAAACCGGTTTTCCACCAGTTTTGGTGGTTTAATACCGGTTCATCCGGTTCAATCCCGATTTTTTACAAAGTGGTTTCTAGCTTACTCCGGACCGGCACCTCCATCGATTCATCGGTTTTTCGGTCGAACCGGTTGATCTGGTCTGGTTTTCAAAACCATGATGAGAAATTAGCAGTTGTGCTTGTTTATGTTGATGATCATATCATTACAGGAAATGATAGAAAAGAAATTGATCAGATTAGAAGCAATCTTCTTCTCGATTAGAACTCAAATATTTTCTTGGGCTTGAAATGGACTATGTAAGCCAACGATTATTCTTATGCAACAGAAATGTTACAGAGATCTTCTAGAAAGATTTGGAATGTTGGATTGCAAACAGATGACAACTCCAACAGAAGCCAATACCAAGATCCGTGCAACCAAAGGCAAAGATCTAGAAGATACCTCTGTGTACAGACAAATAGTTGGATGCCTGATTTATCTGACATTAACACGTTCTGATATTTTTCCTTGCAGCTGGTGTAGCAAGCCGATTTATCCAAAATCCAAAGAAGTCCCACTTGGACATAGTTAGGCGAATTCTGAGATACATTAAAGCTACACTTGACTATGGTATTTTCTATTCAAGAAATGAAATGGAAATTTAATGGGATATTGTGACGCTGACTATGCTGGTGATTATGATACGTGACAGTCGACAACTGGGTACATATTTAGTGTAGGTAAAAGACCTATTTCATGGTGCAATAAAAGGCAACTGACAATATCATTGTCAACCACTGAAGTAAAATATAGAGCAACAACCACGACCGCTCAAGAAAGTTCTTGGCTCCTAGAACTTTTGAAAATATTTGCATAAATCAACGAATTATATGATATCTTTACATAATGATAATCAATGTGTTATTTGTTTGATTGAAAACCCAATGTTTCATGCTCACACTAAACATGTAGAAGTCCAACACCACTTTATACATGAAAAGGTATTGCGAGGAGTTATAAGAAAGGAATTTGTCAACACTGATGATCAATTGGCAGATATTTTAACTACTGGACTAAGCCGTCAAAAGTTTGAAGAACTCAGCGGATAACTTGGCATGAAGATAAGATATGTGATTCGAGAGAATAATGATTGAGAGGAAGTATTAAATTAGCAATCATTATTATTAGTAAAACAGTTGTTTGCCAACTTGATTTACATGCAAATTCTTACGTGCATATTAAGTTGCAACAAACACATGCATAAGAATAGAAAACAAACTTTTAAGAGTAGATAAGGCAACAACCATAAATATACGAATGTTATAGCATGTAAACTCATTCAATTTAAAATCACAATCAAAGCATGTTCTTTCATTTACTTATATATTCTACAATAATCATTTACCTTTTTCTATTAAATAAATTGTTTCATTCAAAATGATCTAGTCTAAGCATCAAAGTATTCATAACCATTTTCCTTATATCAATGCTTGTATGTTTCTATTTGTTGCAGTGTCTGATTAAGTTTAGTGCAATTTGGTTATCAGTGTGACAAATTCTGACTTACAATTTAGTGTCAGGGTCTCTTAAATAATAGGATCATCCTATATACTCTCATGGATATAATTAGAGTAATTAATTTGGGCTGGCCCAACTCATTACGCACCATTGGTTTATTGGGCTGGGTTGGGTTGACCCAACATTATATCTGAAAATTCATTTCACTAACTCAGTTCAACCCACTAGTTTTTCGGGCTGGGTTGGGTTGATTAATGGGCAGATATTTTTTTTTCTTTTTCGATAAAAAAATTAATTAATTACAACCAAATTAAAATTTCAAAATATTTACTTTTGATTAGGATGTCCTTATTAATTATTCAAACAATAACATGCAAAATATTATAACATATAAAAAAATTTAGGTTTGGACCAAATGGGTTGGCCCAACCCATATCGAACCGACCCATGTCGGACTAATAAATTGTCGGGTTAGGTTAAGTTAGGCCAAAAAAATCCATACTTATGTTGGGTTAAATGGGTATATTGACAACTCTAGATCTAATGTATCTGATTATCAAATTTTTTTCTTTTTAGATCACACCATGTTCCCAAATCATACTAATGATTAGGGGTGTAACAGGTCGGGTTGGGTTGGGTTGGGTAATCAGGTCTGAGTCCTAATTTCAATAAAATAAAATTAAAAAATATCTGAATAAATTTAAAAATAAAATTAAAAAAATCACATAAACAATAATTAAATTTATTTTTTGATTGTGAACCAAATTATCCATAAACAAAGAGCATCAAAAGCATTTCCTTCAACATTAATAGATTAATCATAACCTATATTAAAAAAAATAAATAAATAAATAATATGTATTTAAATATGCGGGTCGGGTCGGGTTCGGTTGGGTTTTAAATAGTAAACCCATGACCCAACTCGGACTATAATGGTTTGCCTTTAAAAAAACCGACCCAACCCATTGAACCGACCCAACCCGTCAAATATGGGTTGGGTTTGTAACATCTGCCTTCCTACCCTCTTCTTCTACAAGTCCCTAATCAAGAAATTGTTTTAACCTAATTGATTTAAGAATTGATTAAAGGAGTTTTGATTTCATGATGAATTTCTACACTTTGGAATTTAATCCACTTGTGTTATGATTTCATGTGTTTGTTTTTCTAAGGTTTTCAATGAATTATATTACTTAAAGTTTTGACCAAGATTTTATTTTCTTAAATTCATGCATATGGTTTTATGGTAACTAAAGTGGAAAATTATTTCTATTCTAAGTTTTGAAAAATCAAAGTCCAATCATCTTATCTAACCCTTAATCTAGAATCATCTCTAGAAACCCTGATTAGCATCCCTAATCTTTGATTAGATCCTAATCAAGTTCCTAATCCTTGATTAATTTCTTAATCACTCTCTTAAACCTTAAACCCTCAAGGTTAGTGAACTAACCTAGAATTAGTTTTCCTTAAACCTATGCTAGTAGGGATTAAGTCTTTGATTAGTACCTTAACCCTTAATTAAGCCCTAAACTCTAAGGATTTGTGAGCTAAACCTAATTTAGTTTTCCTAATCCTAACTTAATCATGATTAGATCCTAATTAGCACCTTAAACCTAGATTAACTAACCTAATCTACCCTTAAACCCCCCAAAACCGAAATGCACCTTTCCATGTGCATTACTTGGTCTCCAAGTTCCTTAACTTGGTAGCCAAGAACATAATGTCACCATAGTGACCTAAGCATGACATGGAGAAAGAAAAGAAAAAGGGAAATAGAAAAGAAAAAGAAGGAAACCGTGGGGAGGAAAAGAGGAAACCAAAGCCCAAGCCCAAAAACCATGTGTATCTAAATACTCCCACACACCCTTTCACTTTGTTCTTCTTCATTTCCATTCATTCCAAAACCTAAGAAAGAAACTTAGAGAGAGAGAGAAGGAGGCCGAAGCCTTGAAGGAGAAGAAGAAGGAGGATCTTAGCTTCTCTAATGGAATTTCAAGCTTGATCTAGGTAGATCCTTAGGTTCTTAACCTCTTTTCTTCAATTCATTTTCGTTTTTCATGTTTTCCTTCTAAAGTCTTGATTTTTGTTTGAAAATGTTAATGCATGTTTGTTTTCAAGTTAGATCTAGAGTTTTCACTCACATGCATTTTGATTTCTAAACTTGATTTTGAAGCTTTTGCTAAGAAAGTATTTTTCTTTCAAGATCTTAAGTTATCTCATGAACTCACCCATTTTCTTCTTGATTTCTTAAAGTATTTTAAGAAAAAGTTTGATTTTGAATTTTGCACGAAGAATTTTTCAAGAGATCTAGTGTTTTTGTTTGCATGCATGTCAAGATCAATGCTTGAACTATGATATACTTGATGCTTGTGTTTTGATGCAAAGGTTTTTGAAAAAGATTGAGTTTTTCTTAGTGATTTTCCTTATGATGGCCACGGTTTTTGATTGATCTTTAGGTTAGAAGTTTTGATGTTGGATTTGTGTTGTGTGCATATGAATATCTTGAGATCATGAGTATGTTTTGGAAGTTTGAATCTTTAAGAAAATTCTTTTTAAGAAAACCATGAACAAGCCACGGTTTTGATGATTGTTGTGGTTGAAAACTTGATTTTCTTTTGTTTGATCTCATGCATGTTATGATCTTGGAGTTTAATGATGTTTTAGATGAATAAAAAATTTGTGTGGTGTTGTGACTTTTAAGTGTTAGCCACGGTTTGCATGTTTGGCTAAGGAGATTGAGATTTTCTTAAGTATAAACAATGAATATGTGATTTCCATGAACTTTAAGTTGATTTTATGTGTTAGATGTGAAATAAAAATTGTTTAGAGTTTTGATGATGCTCACGGTTTTATGAAGAAATATATGTTAGGATTATGTTTCTACTTGCTTGATGAATTATGTGAAATTGTTGTTGGATTTGGAATTGTTTTTAGAAGTCTTAAACTCTTGAAAAGTTTTTGAGAAAATTGGTCCAAGGTCACGGTTTGGACCTTAGTTTTTGAGTTAAACTTTCTTGAGTATATGTGTGTTGATATCATGAAACTATGTGTTGATTTGTGAAGTTATTCTTTGAGGAAATAGTTTTTGAAAAACAAATGAAGCATACGGTTTTGATAAGACTAAGTGTAAGATTAATGAAAATTTGTTTAAGTGTTTATGTGGAGTATGATTAGGTTTGTATGTGCCTAAAGGTTTGATTACTTTATTTGATTAAGACATATGCATGAATAAGTATGTGAGCATATTGAGAAGAAGTTTGTTTATGTTCAACTTGATGGCTTGTGATTATGTTTGAAATGAATGAAAGTTAGTTTGTGGATTGAATGAATGTTTGTTTGAGATTTTTAAAGAATGTTGGAATGATTTTTGAAATGCATGAAAGTGTTTAAGTGGTTTGTTTTATTTGAGCATCATGCTGCCCACATTTGACTTTAAGTGTTTCAGCCTGAGGAAGTGTTGATCAAAGTGTTTATTTAATTCTTTCAAGATACTTGATTTGTCCATGGATTTAAATTGGTTTTGAACAATGAAAAATGAATTTGGGACTTAGCATATGATGCTGTCCAGAATTTTCTAAGTTGTATTTCTTGTTTAAAAAATGTTTTCAAAGTGATTTGAAGTTGAGTTTTGATGAGTATTTTATATAAGATAAAGTTGGTTTGAAAAGTGCATTTTTTCGGTGTTTTCGGAATTTAATTCATTGCTGTCCAAGAGAGACCAGCAAAGAAACTTTTGAATTAAATTAATTTATTTGATCATTTTCTCATGAATTTAAAGCATAAAAGTTAGTGTTTGATTTTGGACAAGTTTGAGCAAAAGAATTGATATATTGGTTTTACATAAAGACAAAGTTTGAATTTTCTTGAGTTACTTTGAGAATAATTTCAAAAATAATATTTAAATAAAGTTTTAATACTCATGTATCTATCTTACGGGACTTAGAAGAAGTTGGAGTCGGGCAAACTAGGAAGGAAGCGGATCGTTCGGAACTTGTGGAATCGGTAACTGCAAGTCGAGATGAGAGAGAAGTTATCCTAAGACACTTTGGTGTCTAGTGAGTATATTAGGACACTCCGAACTCTCTCAAAGTCGGAGTAAAGGTCTACTGTAGCTAGTTGTATACCCGATAGTTTGTATGCTTTGTTTGTATCGTGGTATACGAAGACTCCAGACCTATGCTATCACATGCTATTGATTGATTGATATATGTGTTTATGTTGAGATATAATGTTACTTATCTTGTCATTGCATGAGCATATTGCATCATCCCGCGATATACGTTAAGAATAGAAAAGACATTAGAAACTAAGAGAAATTCCCCAAAGAATAGAACGAAACTCTAATGGATCGAACACGCTATGGAACCGGATGATGCTGATGCGCCCGAGTACGTGGATCGAGCTGACGACATGGCTAATGGATTAGTTTCTGGACGACGATGATGCCTTTGGAACTGGATGCAATGATTGCAGAATTCCACAAAGACAGTCCGCATATGGTTGTAGCCATATGTTGGAATGACTTGGGATAGGTCGGAGCCTATCTCTCAAAGATTGATTAATATCCCACATATAGTCGGAGCTATATGCCGAAGGTGATTCTGAATGGGTCGGAGCCCGTCAGAATGATTATTGATACCCCGCAAATGGTCGGAGCTATATGCCAGAAGTGATTCAGGATGGGTCGGAGCCCGTCAAACGTAGTGGACGAGTCCCACAGAAGCATTCCGCATATGGTCGGAGCTGTATGACGAAGATGACTTAGGATGGGTCGACGTTAGGACAACTGAGTGTAGTATCACGACTTAGAAACCTAACCCGAAGTAGTGGAGAGGAAGATACACCTAAATTGCCCTTGTGGTGTTCAGCTGGATGATTAAGGTAGGGGACGACAATGACGGTGATTCGTCAAGAAGCCTTGAGAAGTCTGTCTAGGTGGGAAAAACCATAGGGGCCCTGGCTTAACCGATCGGAGCTGGTAACTCAGTGGTGTGGACGAAGTACCACATGATCACTAGACAGATGACTGACACCCCCGTGACTAAATCTTGATCAGTGAGGGGGATGCTCGAACACGGCCGGATGTGCTCATTTCCCGGGACATTTTATAAATTCATTTACTTTGCCATCCAGTAAAAGCCGGTGTGGTTAGAGATCATGTACTCCTGATTGCTTCCGACTAGATGGATGGATTTTGAGGAGATGTAGACCCAAAACCATAAAGCCTGAATTCCCGATATTGTGGACTCGAGAAATATGGACGAAGAGACTTTGATCCCACGAGATGAATTGATTCAAGAGATTCCATCAAGTGAAAGACAAAGCGTTAGATAATGCGCCTATTGCATTGCATCCTCATGCATCCTGCATAATTATCTGTTTGTATTGTTTGTTGTGTTCTTGTTATGTTCTGGTCGCTAGTGTAAATCCAAGAAGTCGATGGGAGTAATTCCATTCGGGTAACTTACTCTCTCAACTTCTTGTGCACATGTGATGGTGAACCTCTGGTTCTAAAAGATAGCGGAGCTGATACTGCTTCTCCTGGAAGGAACACTTGCTGATTGTGGTACGCTGATGAGAGGGCTACTGCTGGACGACGGAGATTGCTTTTGAGGACTTAAGCCCCGAATCGAGAAGGAGATGCTGCTTAGTAGTTTATAATTAGGTTTTGATGGACCCTTGCTGATATATATATCAAGTGTACCCCTTTTCTTTCGAACTGTTTTTGATAAGGTAAATATTTATGTAAGACTGGTACTGACGAACTTTGATGACTACTCACGAAAGAATTTTCATGATCTGTTTCTAAAACTATTTTCTGAAGGTCTGTCATAATCTGACAGACAAACCATTTTAAGTAAATTATGTTTTATGTACATAAAATCTTTATTTAACTTATGAAAGTAAGGTCACCAATATCAAATTTCTTTTAGAAACTCAGTGAACCGTTTTCCAATGGCGATTTTTCTAAACATGATATGAAACCCCATTCTTTTTACTATCACTAGTAATGTTTGGATAGTAAATATTTTTAAGAAAAAGGATTTTGAAGTAATACCTTGTTTTGGAAAACTTGACTGATAAGTTTTATATTGTGAAAAAAAAATTCACCCTATTTTTCATAAACAAATTATTTAGTAATTGACGTTGTTTGTTTCGAGTTTTCCAAATCGGGGTGTTACACTTGGTTGTATCAGAGCAATGGTTGTCCATGTGGCCTGAACATGGCCTTACATGTTCTCTGTTGTGTGATCTCTAGATATGTTTAGTTTGTGTGATTAGATGCGTTAGTAGGTGTATTAAACTGTTAGTGCGTTAATGAATATAGCTTACAATGTCTGGAAAAGGAAGAGGTAGACATGCTCCTGAAGCGGCTCGGGACACCGAGGGCATGCTACAAGATCTGACTGCTACAGTTCTGGGCATGAGTGAGAATCTTAACGTGATGCATCAACAGGCCCAACAGAACAACCAAAACCAAAACTTAGGACCTCAGGAGTATAGGGGATTAGATGAGTTTTGTAAGAGGAACCCTAAAGAATTCGTCGGTGGATATTCCTCGGATAACGCTAACGAATGGATCAGGGAGGTTGAAAAGATCTTCACCGCTATGCAATGCACCGATGCTCAGAAGGTAACCTATGCGGTCTACATGCTAACCAAGGAGGCATCTGACTGGTGGGAAAATACTAAGCAAGTCATGGAGATTCAACAGCAAGCTGTCACTTGGGACTCCTTCAAGCAAAGGTTCTTGGAGAAATATTTTCCCATCGACATGAAGCTGAAAAAGGAAATAGAGTTCATGCACTTGACTCAAGGAGACATGTCGGTCGGCGAGTATGCTGCAAAGTTTGAGGAACTGGTGAAGTACGTGCCGCACTACAATCAACCCGGAAACGATCAGTCGAAGTGCGCAAAGTTCCTAGATGGACTCAAGACTGAGATTAAGATGGCTTTCATACACATGGGGATCGACAGCTTTCCGCTCTTAGTGAGCAGATGCAGAGTCTATGAGGATGGACTCAAGGCGAAGAACATGGGCAATAAGACTACTGTACCCTCGAGTTCCCATGGACCGATGAGAAACACCCCCAATTACCAGAATGTGAGGCAAGGAACCGAGCATGGGCGAGGACCCTACGATCGATTCGGAGGAAGAAGGGATAATCAGTAGAGAGGATCGTGGTTCCGAAGGAATAACAATCGCAACAATGGCAACCGGGGCAATAGGAGCATCAACACTTGGAGCAACAATGGGAGTAGAAATCGTCCCAACAATAACCCTACTGATAGGAACTCTGAAACATCACCTCCCTTCTGTACTCGATACCACAGACGCCATTTTGGCAATGAGTGTAATCCCAAGCCAGTTTGTTACATCTGTCAAGAATATGGACACTTTGCAAGGCAATGCCCCAAACCAAGAAAAGGGAATGATGCTAGAAATGCTGCGAGGCCACAAGCTAGGGGAAAGGTGTTTACGATGAACGATGCAGAGGCTTCAAACCACGATGGTCTCATCCAAGGTACATGTCTTATACGCGAGAATTCCTTAAATGTGTTGTATGATTCGGGTGCCACACACTCTTTTATATCCAATGATGTTGTGAGTAGGTTGCACTTAATGGTAGCTTCTCTACCATATGATCTTATTGTATTTACCCCTACTAGTGACCCGGTCACAGTTTCAACTTTTTTCCCTAAATGTCCAGTAGTGATAGATGATAGGACATTTCCCACTGACTTGAAAACATTGCCCCTATCCCAAATTGATGTTATCTTAGGAATGGACTGGTTATTCGCTAACCATGTTCAATTGAATTGTTTCACTAAAACCCTAACCTTTGGAAACCCTGACGATTCCTTACCAAAGCACGTAACTACCAATCAAGTCATGGCTTCTCTGAGAGAGGGAGCCCATGTATACATGCTCTCAACTTCTTTGGACGTCGATGTGGACAATCACATTCAAGAACTGCCTGTAGTTCGGGACTTCCCAGAAGTTTTCCTTGACGACATTCCCGGATTACCACCTGTTCGAGAGGTCGAGTTTTCAATCAATGTGATACCGGGGACTGGACCAATCTCTAGAGCACCCTACCGAATGGCACCACTAGAGTTAGCTGAGCTGAAAAAGCAGATCGAGGAGTTGGCAGAGAAGCAACTCATCAGGCCCAGTGTGTCACCATGGGGAGCTCCGGTTTTGCTAGTTAAGAAGAAGGACGGCAGTATGAGGTTGTGTGTCGACTATCGCCAGCTGAATAAGGTAACGATCAAGAACAAGTATCCTCTGCCTTGGATAGACGACTTGATGGATCAGTTAAGGGGAGCAGCGGTATTCTCGAAAATCGATCTTCGATCGGGTTATCACTAGATTCGGGTAAAGGAAGACGATATTCCGAAGACTGCTTTTAGGACCCGATATGGGTATTTCGAGTATTTAGTCATGCCTTTTGGAGTGATTAACGCTCCTGTAGTGCTTATGGACTACATGAATAGAATCTTTCAGCCATACTTAGATTCGTTCGTGGTAGTATTCATAGACGATATCCTCATTTATTCCAAGGACAAGGAGGAACATGAGGAACATTTGAGGATAGTTTTGCAGATTTTGAAGGAAAAGCAGTTGTATGCAAAGCTCTCGAAGTGCGAATTCTGGTTGGAAGAAGTGAATTTCTTGGGTCATGTAATCTCAAAGGAAGGAATAGCGGTAGATCCGGCCAAAGTAAAGGCGGTATTGGATTGGAAAGTGCCAACGACGGTGACAGAAATCCAAAGTTTTCTCGGTTTGGCAGGATATTATAGGCGTTTCATTGAAGGATTTTCAATATTATCCTTGCCAATGACGAAGTTAACAAGAAAGGGACAGCCGTTCGTGTGGACAACGAAGTGCGAGGAGAGTTTTCAAGAGCTTAAAAGGAGATTAACTACAGCACCAATGCTTATTCTACCTGGCCCTGAGAAGAGTTTTAGTGTCTACTGCGATGCGTTGAAGCAAGGTTTGGGTTGTGTCCTGATGCAAGAGCGAAAAGTTGTAGCTTATGCCTCTAGATAACTGAAGGTTCGCGAGCAAAATTACCCAACTCATGACTTGGAGTTAGCTGCGGTGGTTTTTGCTCTAAAGATATGGCGACATCACCTCTACGGAGCAAGGATCGAGGTATTCAGTTATCATAAGAGTCTTAAGTATCTCTTTGATCAAAAGGACTTAAATATGAGACAAAGGCGATGGATGGAGTTTTTGAAGGATTACGACTTTGAGCTATAGTACCATCCGAGGAAAGCGAACGTAGTAGCAGACGCTTTGAGTAGGAAATCTCTTCATGTGTCTGCAATGATGGTGAAAGAGATGGAGTTAATCGAGAGATTCAGAGATATGAACTTGGAAGTCAAGATGAATCCGCGAAGTATGACTCTAGGAATGCTGGTTGTGTCGAACGAGTTTATGGAACAAGTCAAGGAAGGGCAATCAAACGATCCAGAGTTACAAACAAAGAAGCAGTTGGTTTCAGAAGGGAAAGAGACTGAGTTTCAAGTAGGAACGGATGGAGTAATAAAATATAAGGACCGAATTTGTGTGCCACAAGACAAGGGGATAAGAGAAATGATTTTGGAAGAAGCTCATAAGAGTAAGCTGAGTATCCATCCGGGAGCAACCAAAATGTACCAAGACTTGAAGAAGATGTTTTGGTGGCCTGGTATGAAAAGAGAAGTAGCGGAGTATGTGTCAAGGTGTCTGGTGTGTCAGAAAGCTAAGATTGAACACAAGAAACCCGGCGGAGTGTTACAACCATTGGAAATTCCAAGTTGGAAATGGGACAGTATTTCCATGGATTTTGTGACTGCTTTGCCTAAGACCCGAAGAGGATTTGACGCTATTTGGGTAATTGTGGACCGATTAACCAAAAGCGCTCATTTCCTACCTGTTAATGTAAAGTACCCGTTGGAGAAATTGGCAACCATATATGTCAATGAAGTAGTGAGACTTCATGGAGTACCTTCAAACATCATATCAGACAGAGATCCTAGATTTGTTTCAAAGTTCTGGAATAGTCTGCATGCTGCACTTGGGACAAGACTCCAGTTGAGTTCAGCTTATCATCCTCAGACGGACGGACAATCAGAAAGGACCATTCAATCACTAGAGGATCTTCTTAGAGCCTGTGTTCTGGAACAAGCAGGAGAATGGGACGCTCTATTGTCATTGATTGAATTCACATACAACAACAGCTATCACTCGAGCATAGGGATGGCTCCTTATGAGGCTTTGTATGGACGGAAGTGCAGGACGCCGTTATGTTGGTTTGAAACTGGGGAAAATCTTGTTTTGGGTCCGGAAATGGTTCAACAAACAATAGAAAAGATTAAAATGATTCAGGAGAAGATGAGAAGTGCACAAAGCCGGCAGAAAAGCTACTATGATCAGAGAAGGACTCCTATCGAGTTCAAGGAAGGTGATCATGTATTCATGCGAGTAGTACCAACTACTGGGATTGGCAGAGTGCTTAAAACCCGAAAACTTACCCCAAAATTCATAGGACCTTACCAAATCCTAAGACGTGTAGGACCGGTAGCTTATGAAATTGCCTTACCCCCAATGTTTTCCAACCTACACAACGTCTTTCATGTGTCACAACTTAGAAAGTACATTGGTGATTCTTCTCACATCATCGAACCCGACTCTATACAGCTTAAGGAAAACCTCACGTACGAGACATTACCCTTCAGGATAGACGGTCGAAGTGTAAAGACCCTGCGAGGAAAGGATATCCCTCTGGTCAAGGTTATTTGGAGTTCTGTGAATGGCGAGACTGCTACTTGGGAGCGTGAGAGTAGCATGAGGGATTCGTACCCTCAACTATTTGAAACAGGTACGCCATTTCTCGAGGACGAGAAATTTCCAAGTTGGGGAGGATGTAACATCTGCCTTCCTACCCTCTTCTTCTACAAGTCCCTAATCAAGAAATTGTTTTAACCTAATTGATTTAAGAATTGATTAAAGGAGTTTTGATTTCATGATGGATTTCTACACTTTGGAATTTAATTCACTTGTGTTATGATTTTATGTGTTTGTTTTTCTAAGGTTTTCAATGAATTATATTACTTAAAGTTTTGACTAAAAGATTTTATTTTCTTAAATTCATGCATACGGTTTTATGGTAACTAAAGTGGAAAATTATTTCTATTCTAAGTTTTGAAAAATCAAAGTCCAATCATCTTATCTAACCCTTAATCTAGAATCATCTCTAGAAACCCTGATTAGCATCCCTAATCTTTGATTAGATCCTAATCAAGTTCCTAATCCTTGATTAAGTTCTTAATCACTCTCTTAAACCTTAAACCCTCAAGCTTAGTGAACTAACCAAGAATTAGTTTTCCTTAAACCTATGCTAGTAGGGATTAAGTCTTTGATTAGTACCTTAACCCTTAATTAAGCCCTAAACTCTAAGGATTTGTGAGCTAAACCTAATTTAGTTTTCCTAATCCTACCTTAATCATGATTAGATCCTAATTAGCACCTTAAACCTAGATTAACTAACCTAATCTACCCTTAAACCCCCCAAAACCGAAATGCACCTTTCCATGTGCATTACTTGGTCTCCAAGTTCCTTAACTTGGTAGCCAAGCACATGATGTCACCATAGTGACCTAAGCATGACATGGAGAAAGAAAAGAAAAAGGGAAATAGAAAAGAAAAAGAAGGAAACAGTGGGGAGGAAAAGAGGAAACCAAAGCCCAAGCCCAAAAACCATGTGTATCTAAACACTCCCACACACCCTTTCACTTGGTTCTTCTTCATTTCCATTCATTCCAAAACCTAAGAAAGAAACTTAGAGAGAGAGAGAGAGAAGGAGGCCGAAGCCTTGAAGGAGAAGAAGAAGGAGGATCTTAGCTTCTCTAATGGAATTTCAAGCTTGATCTAGGTAGATCCTTAGGTTCTTAACCTCTTTTCTTCAATTCATTTTCGTTTTTCATGTTTTCCTTCTAAAGTCTTGATTTTTGTTTGAAAATGTTAATGCATGTTTGTTTTCAAGTTAGATCTAGAGTTTTCACTCACATGCATGTTGATTTCTAAACTTGATTTTGAAGCTTTTGCTAAGAAAGTATTTTTCTTTCAAGATCTTAAGTTATCTCATGAACTCACCCATTTTCTTCTTGATTTCTTAAAGTATTTTAAGAAAAAGTTTGATTTTGAATTTTGCATGAAGGATTTTTCAAGAGATCTAGTGTTTTTGTTTGCATGCATGTCAAGATCAATGCTTGAACTATGATATACTTGATGCTTGTGTTTTGATGCAAAGGTTTTTGAAAAAGATTGAGTTTTTCTTAGTGATTTTCCTTATGATGGCCACGGTTTTTGATTGATCTTTAGGTTAGAAGTTTTGATGTTGGATTTGTGTTGTGTGCATATGAATATCTTGAGATCATGAGTATGTTTTGGAAGTTTGAATCTTTAAGAAAATTCTTTTTAAGAAAACCATGAACAAGCCACGGTTTTGATGATTGTTGTGGTTGAAAACTTGATTTTCTTTTGTTTGATCTCATGCATGTTATGATCTTGGAGTTTAATGATGTTTTAGATGAATAAAAAATTTGTGTGGTGTTGTGACTTTTAAGTGTTAGCCACGGTTTGCATGTTTGGCTAAGGAGATTGAGATTTTCTTAAGTCTAAACAATGAATATGTGATTTCCATGAACTTTAAGTTGATTTTATGTGTTAGATGTGAAATAAAAATTGTTTAGAGGTTTGATGATGCTCACAGTTTTATGAAGAAATATATGTTAGGATTATGTTTCTACTTGCTTGATGAATTATGTGAAATTGTTGTTGGATTTGGAATTGTTTTTAGAAGTCTTAAACTCTTGAAAAGTTTTTGAGAAAATTGGTCCAAGGTCACGGTTTGGACCTTAGTTTTTGAGTTAAGCTTTCTCGAGTATATGTGTGTTGATATCATGAAACTATGTGTTGATTTGTGAAGTTATTCTTTGAGGAAATAGTTTTTGAAAAACAAATGAAGCATACGGTTTTGATAAGACTAAGTGTAAGATTAATGAAAATTTGTTTAAGTGTTTATGTGGAGTATGATTCGGTTTGTATCTACACCATAAAGTTGTTTTAACAACACACATTTTACAGCATTTATGTTTAAGATGCTGTAAAAAGCTCTTGCATACCCTGGATGCGGTTTAGCATTACATTTTTTTACGGCATTTGCTTAAGGGAATGCTGTAAATAGCCTTCAAAATATTTATCTAGCTAATTTGACTGCACTCCGTCAAACAAGTGCTGTTAAATGCTTGGAGCGAAATTTGCTTCTTCCCTCGCATGTTTTGCGCTTTTAATTTCAAGGTTTACACACTCGTAGAAAAAACGAGAGTGCTCATCACCGCTCTCTCCCTCATGAGTGGCCACTAAGCCCCTCTCTCTCCCCCTCCGCCAAACTCAATCGTCTGAGCTTCCCTCTCCTTTCGTCGGACTCAATCGTTGCCTCACCCACTCTCTATCTTCCCTATCAAACAGACCCACAAAATATTTTCTGAGAGGGACGAAGATGATCACGCGGTAGCGACGAAGGAGGAAGGGAAGTATCATTTGGTTGGTTCCAGAAGTTGGAGTTAGCATTGGTCTATGCTTTTTCCTTTGGGAATGCAGTCGCTGGAGCACTATAAGTGCATAAAATGATTCTTTTTTTTTTTTGTAAACAAAAAACTTTAAGTCTTGCCAAATTGTAGTGTCATGATAGCTTAATGCGTACCATGCAATGAATTTTAAGTTCTTTTTCTGTTGCTTATGGTTCTAGTTATGTATTGGGCGTGGTAGAAACATTTTTGAAAGCAATTCCTGCTGCTGGGATTTTTAAAGGTAATGTACAGTTTCTTTTTAGGATTTGAGTGGCATTCTTAACATTTTATTTATTCAGTTTTAAATTCATGCGCTATTTATCAGCTCTAGAGAGTTGTTTTGTGCTTTCGGTTTTACATATATCTCCTTCAACAGTCATATATAATTAGTTTGGCCATAAATTTCCCCTCAAGAAGCTTGGTATCACTTCTGGAATAGTGGAAGTTAAGCGACAATGTTTCTGTTTTCAAAATAAATTAGAATTAGAGATGGATATTGGAGAAGGAAAAGTAGACAGGGCAAAGGAACTATCTCCTTTGTATGTGATTAAGAAATGTGCACAAAGGCCATCAACCTGAGATGCTTTTTGTGT
Source organism: Crotalaria pallida (assembly GCA_037953625.1). NCBI lineage: Eukaryota > Viridiplantae > Streptophyta > Magnoliopsida > Fabales > Fabaceae > Crotalaria > Crotalaria pallida. Next base: position 126,486,175 of record CM075649.1, read on the forward strand.
TCAGATATTTTCTTTTTTAACTGTAATTTGGGGTGGTTGGAAAAATGAAATAGGGAGAATGAAAGAGTTATGTTCCTATCTCAGCATTTTGGTTGCTGGTACTCCCTCGTCTCTACACCAAAAGAAAGGAATTTTTTTATGTTCATATATAGTCTTTGTAGTTTCAGTCAACTTCTTATAATGCACATTCCAATTTGCTTCAGTAGTATAAATTTTCTTAAGTTCATATATACTCTTTGTAGTTTCAGTGAACTTATAATTCACATCCCAATTTGCTTCAGTAGTATAATTTTCAAGTTCATATATTCTCTTTGTAATTTCAGTCAACTTCTTATAATTCACATTCCAATTTGCTTGAGTAGTATAATTCTTGTAATTCACATTCCAATTTGCTTCAGTAGTATATTTTTATTTAAGTTCATATACTCTTTGTAGTTTCAGTCTTATAATTCACATTCTAATTTGCTTCAGTAGTAAAATTCACATTTCAACTTCTTATAATTCTTGTAGTATAATTCACTATTCAATCTTCATTCGAATTTCGAACTCTCTGATTTGCATCTTTATGTCATCTCATATCATTCAAATCTCTTAGTGAATGAAAAATAAAATTGTTAAAAACTAGACTGATTCTAATTTTGCAGTTGTATACTTGTATTTATTTCCTAGTCATGTGATTGATTAAAGACTAGACTGATTTGGTAGAATTACCTTATTATTATTGGCAAATATATGCTTTAGTTAATGCAATTGAGAGAAAGTCTTCCATTAATGATCAGCAGTGGCTCATTTACTAGGTTCTTTATTCGTTGATCACTCTCTTGGATGGTAACCCCCTCTTTATTAATTCTTACCATCACTAAATGTCATGATTGTCATACACTTGCAACTTTAGAATTTGCTTCCAACTAGTTGTTTTGGATTTAGTTTACTGTTATTTTAGATTCTCTCTCACTGCCTGAAAAGAAGTACCTCTGATCACACTCCTTCACCATCAGCTATAGCTCTCTCCAACTCCTTCAGCTTGGGTGAAACTTCTGAATTAATGGTATGTTCTTGAAATTTTTTATGTAGGTTCTGTATAGAATTCGGAATCACTGTTTTATTAAAAAAAATTCACCACTCTAATCTTTCCAAGTCACATGTGAGATACAGTATGAGAAAAAATAAAAGTGTTGAGAAATAAGCCTTAAGACTTTTCTCATAATCAGTGGCAAGATTGGAAATTGAACCAGCAACAGGCAACACATAGCAAATTTGAATCAATGCATGATTCATTGTCCCTTTGACTCTCTTTAAATAGAGGGCACCGCATCTGCTGGCTCTTGTATTGGTAACAAGCTCATAATTCAAAACAGAAAAATGATGAGCTCCCTTCCTTTAACAGTGGCAGCTTTGTGCTGTGTGGTGTTTGTGCTTGGGGCATTACCCTTCTCATCAGATGCACAGCTAGATCCCTCATTTTACAAGGATAATTGTTCTAATGTGCATTCAATTGTACGTGAAGTGATCAGAAATGTTTCCAAATCTGATCCCGTATACTTGCCAGTCTCATTAGGCTCCATTTTCATGACTGTTTTGTTCAAGTATGTAAACTTTGGTCACTCCTCACTTAGCTTGTATACCACAATTTCTACTCTTTTTCTTTCAATTTTGAAGATAATCCTTTCCTACTATACCATATTTAATATTGTATACATTTATTTTTATCTCTTGCCATTTTTGGATGGTCTAGAACCATAGTCGAAAACACATCCAAACTATTGATTCTAAAAAATTCAAATATTTTTTTCACAATAATTATTGATCGCCAATTTTGATGTGGTTAGGACTTGGGACCATTGATCCTAAACCATACCAAAACTACTAATTTGGGTACATAAAAAATTTTCCTAAACTTAAACTATATAGGAGTATATCATAAAATGAAGAGAGTAGCAGATCATTAAAATGCAGGGCAATTTGCAATAGCAGAATGTAGCAGTTTGGATTTTGGATTGTCCAAATTAATTTTCTTCTGGAAATATATACAAAAAGTTAAATAAGAGATAAACAAACAGTATAGAATTCGGAATCACTGTTTTTGGTGGCTGATGTTCAAGCAAAGATTAATTTCAGGGTGCTAATATTGTAGATAATAAAGGGAGCATAAAAGTTGTAGATTTTGGGCCATTCAAGCAAGTTGCTGAGCTGGTAATTGTTGTATTCTCTGTCCAGTTTGTGTGTGGTTAACTAGTTAGCAACTTTTTTCTTTTGGCTAATATGTTATGGTGACAACGTCAGATGTAGTACAACTTTGGACTAGTTTTAACTATCGAAATAATTCTGTTTTGTCATTAAGGGGTTAGGTCCTTGATTTTGTCGTATTATATTTGCAGAGCAGGAGAGGAGAGGAAGGAGCAATCGATTGCAATGACAATCAATAGCAATAGGAGCACTGAGTAGTAGTAGCAAGTTTGTTTATGGAGTAATATCAAATTTCTTAATTGCCCAAGCTATCTATCATGTAGGAATCAGTTAATACAATTGATGTTTTGATATTTCAGTTGCTTCCGATAGTACTTTTTGGTTTGAACTTGGATGTTGGATTAGAGATGCTTATAATATTAAAGATCCTTTCAATTTTTATAATACATTTTGCATTGGAATTATTTTTCCTTTCATGGTAGATTCAGCAATAGCCAATTCTAAATTTTAAAAAATAAAATAAAAATGAATAGACTTTGGTTGCAGGTGATGGCATCTCCTAATGCTTTTAACTTGATCTAATGTTTCATTTACTTCTAGGTTTGTGACTTATCCTTCTAGTTCCTTAATTTTACTTTAGGACACTTCATGCTTCTGATTGAGGGTTGAAACTTCCCTGTCTCTATCCCCGTGTCACTGGCTGTTCTACATGTTTCAGCTACTGCTTTAGACCGAAAAGTTCCCCTAGCTTGTTACATCTTTAGTGTACAGGGCTCCTTTCCTGTTATTTTGTATGTTGTAGTAGTAATGTTTTAGTTGTAGCATGATTTTTTATTTTATTTTTGGTTTTAATAATTTATACTTGTTTATTTGTGTTTTTCATATATGCAGAGGCGAAGGAATATGGTTTAATTAAAGAACAATCAGGAGCACCACGACTAAAGGATGCAGTAGAAGGAGCAATATATTTCACTTTTAGTTTATGCTATATAATAGTAGAATTGTTAGTTATCGTGAGACGAATTGGATGCTTTTGATATTTCAACTATATTCAAGGGGATGGTTTTGATATATTTCACTCTAGGGGATGCTTTTGATATTTCAACTATTTTCATTAGTACTCTGCATTTGTTTTGATCAAGGATGATGTATTAGAGATATTTATATCAGAGATATTTATTTAAATATTTTATCTGAAATTTATTTAAATAATATATGCAATAGTAAGTTTATATATGAGGGAAAATAATTTTAAAAATAAAAAAAAATAAGTTTGTAGCACTAGTGCAGTAAAAGATAATTAAAATATGAAAAAATAAATAAAAAATAAATTTATGACACTTCTCTAAAAAGATAAGAAATTAAAAATAAATTTAAAAATTACAATTTAAAGCGCTTATTAAAGCAAGTGCTTTAGAAAAATCGAATATTTACAGCACTTCTTGAAGCAAGTGCAGTAGAATAGACACACTAATCCAGAATTTACAGCGCTTATTAAAGCAAATGCTTTAGAAAAAGTGCATATTTACAACACTTCTTATCTTGAAGCGTTGTAATACGTCTTTTTTCGCTGCCCACATGCCCGCATATAACGGCGCTTCTGAAGCGCCTTTGTTAGTGTACCCTCTTTCTACTGCGCTCAAATTTAAAGCGCCCCACAAGCGCTGTAAATAGGCATTTTCAAGCGTTGTTAATTAACTTTTCTGGTGTAGATACGTGCCTAAAGGTTTGATTACTTTATTTGATTAAGACATATGCATGAATAAGTATGTGAGCATGTTGAGAAGAAGTTTGTTTATGTTCAACTTGATGGCTTGTGATTATGTGTTGAAATGAATGAAAGTTAGTTTGTAGATTGAATGAATGTTTGTTTGAGATTTTTAAATAATGTTGGAATGATTTTTGAAATGCATGAAAGTGTTTAAGTGGTTTGTTTTATTTGAGCATCATGCTGCCCACATTTGACTTTAAGTGTTTGAGCTTGAGGAAGTGTTGATCAAAGTGTTTATTTAATTGTTTTCAAGATACTTGATTTGTCCATGGATTTAAATTGGTTTTGAACAATGAAAAATGAATTTGGGACTTAGCATATGATGCTGTCCAGAATTTTTTAAGTTGTATTTCTTGTTTAAAAAATGTTTTCAAAGTGATTTGAAGTTGAGTTTTGATGAGTATTTGATATAAGATAATGTTGGTTTGAAAAGTGCATTTTTTCGGTGTTTTCGGAATTTAATTCATTGCTGTCCAAGAGAGACCAGCAAAGAAACTTTTGAATTAAATTAATTTATTTGATCATTTTCTCATGAATTTAAAGCATAAAAGTTAGTGTTTGATTTTGGACAAGTTTGAGTAAAAGAATTGATATTTTGGTTTTACATAAAGACAAAGTTTGAATTTTCTTGAGTTACTTTGAGAATAATTTCAAAAATAATATTTAAATAAAGTTTTAATACTCATGTATCTATCTTACGGGACTTAGAAGAAGTTGGAATCGGCAAACTAGGAAGAAAGCGGATCGTTCGGAACTTGTGGAATCGGTAACTGCAAGTCGAGGTGAGAGAGAAGTTATCCTAAGACACTTTGGTGTCTAGTGAGTATATTAGGACACTCCAAACTCTCTCAAAGTCGGAGTAAAGGTCTACTGTAGCTAGTAGTATACCCGATAGTTTGTATGCTTTGTTTGTATCGTGGTATACGAAGACTCTAGACCTATGCTATCACATGCTATTGATTGATTGATATATGTGTTTATTTTGAGATATAATGTTACTTATCTTGTCATTGCATGAGCATATTGCATCATCCCGCGATATACGTTAAGAATAGAAAAGACATTAGAAACTAAGAGAAATTCCCCAAAGAATAGAACGGAACTCTAATGGATCGAACACGCTACGGAACCAGATGATGCTGATGCGCCCGAGTACGTGGATCGAGCTGACGACATGGCTAATGGATTAGTGTCTGGATGACGATGATGCCTTTGGACCTGGACACAACGATTGCAGAATTCCACAAAGACAGTCAGCATATGGTCGTAGCCATATGTTGGAATGACTTGGGATAGGTCGGAGCCTATCTCTTAACGATTGATTAATATCCCGCATATAGTTAGAGCTATATGCCGAAGGTGATTCTGAATGGGTCGGAGCCCGTCAGAATGATTATTGATACCCCGCATATTGTCGGAGCTATATGCCGGAAGTGATTCAGGATGGGTCGGAGCCCGTCAACCGTAGTGGTCGAGTCCCACAAAAGCATTCCGCATATGGTCGGAGCTGTATGACGGAGATGACTTAGGATGGGTCGACGTTAGGACAATTGAGTGTAGTATCACGACTTAGAACCCTAACCCGAAGTAGTGGAGAGGAAGATACACCTGAATTACCCTTGTGGTGTTCAACTAGATGATTAAGATAGGGGACGGCAATGACGGTGATTCGTCAAGAAGCCATGAGAAGTCTGTCTAGGTGGGAAAAACCACAGGGGCCCTGGCTTAACCGGTCGGAGCTGGTAACTCAGTGGTGTGGACGAAGTACCACATGATCACTAGACAGATGACTGACACCCCTTTGACTAAATCTTGATCAGTGAGAGGGATGCTCGAACACGGCCGGATGTGCTCATTTCCCGGGACATTTTATGAATTCATTTACTTTGCCATCCAGTAAAAGCCGGTGTGGTTAGAGATCCTGTACTCCTGATTGCTTCCGACTAGGTGGATGGATTTCGAGGAGATGTAGACCCAAAACCATAAAGCCTGAATTCCCGATATTGTGGACTCGAGAAATATGGACGAAGAGACTTTGATCCCACGAGATGAATTGATTCCAGAGATTCCCTCAAGTGAAAGACAAAGCGTTAGATAATGCGCCTATTGCATTGCATCCTCATGCATCCTGCATAATTATCTGTTTGTATTGTTTGTTGTGTTCTTGTTATGTTCTGGTATACGTCGCTAGTGTAAATCCAAGAAGTCGATAGGAGTAATTCCATTCGGGTAACTTACTCTCTCAACTTCTTGTGCACATGTGATGGTGAACCTCTGGTTCTAAAAGATGGCGGAGCTGGTACTGCTTCTCCTGGAAGGAACACTTGCTGATCGTGGTACGCTGATGAGAGGGCTACTGTTGGACGACGGAGATTGCTTTTGAGGACTTAAGCCCCGAATCGAGAAGGAGATGCTGCTTAGTAGTTTATAATTAGGTTTTGATGGACCCTTGCTGATATATATATCAAGTGTACCCCTTTTCTTTCGAACTATTTTTTATAAGGTAAATATTTATGTAAGACTGGTACTGACGAACTTTGATGACTACTCATGAAAGAATTTTCATGATCTTTTTCTAAAACTATTTTCTGAAGGACTGTCATAATCTGACAGACAAACCATTTTAAGTAAATTATGTTTTCTGTACATAAAATCTTTATTTACCTTATGAAAGTAAGGTCACCAATATCAAATTTCTTTTAGAAACTCAGTGAACCGTTTTCCAATGGCGATTTTTCTAAACATGATATGAAACCACATTCTTTTTACTATCACTAGTAATGTTTGGATAGTAAATGTTTTTAAGAAAAAGGATTTTGAAGTAATACCTTGTTTTGGAAAACTTGACTGATAAGTTTTATATTGTGAAAAAAAAAAATTCACCCTATTTTTCATAAACAAATTATTTAGGAATTGACGTTGTTTGTTTCGAGTTTTCCAAATCGGGGTGTTACAGGGTCGGGTCGGGTTCGCGGGTGAATAGTTTAAAAAAAAAAGAATAAAATTGTTGCAGCGGAAAATAAAAATTCCCTTTATTGAAAAATAGTGAATAAAATTTTCTTTTCAAATGCACTTGATCACAGGGTTACAATGGACCAGACTCAATCAACAAATAATTGAACATCTTCCTTTCCGCTTGAGTCTCTGGCTTGACAGGTTAATTAACTTTGGTCACCACTTGTACCTACCACAAAGACATGGTAGATGGAAGTAAATCACTTATCATATCGCATAAACAGATTAAAGATTGAGCCATTCACATGTACAACCATTATAATGTAAATGATGCTATGTCATGGTCAAATCCTAACACAATATGATCTCTAAAGATATGTCATGAATCACAATTACAATCAATTCTTCGTCAAGCCCTTTCCTGGTCCTCCCTTATCCTCCCTGACCAACCTTATACTCCCTAATAATATTTCAACGTCAATAAACACCCCCTTATCCTCCCTTTATCCCGGTCCAACTTTATCCTCTCTAAAAATATCCAACCTTATTCTCCCTATTTTCTTATTTTATAAAACGTCCGCCATAAAAACCACCCATTATCCTCCGTAATAATTAAATCTCACCTTATTCTCCCTTCAATATTTTTCATATATAGTCGCCCCCTTATCCTCCCTTAAATAATTTTTATATACAACTACACCCTTATCCTCCCTTAATAACATTCAATCACATCTTTTTCAACTTACTTCTTGTCAGAGGTTGTTCTCAAGCAATTCCAAACAATTCACATCGACAGACAATCAACGTCACTTGTCTTATTTATCATGTTCAGTTAATCATAATCAACTAATCATAATTAATTATCAATACTAAATAAATAACTTAAACATCATCATATGAGTAAATTATCATTATAGTATATGCAAGGAGTTTTATCAAAATAATCAAGACTTTTAACCCTAAATAAATTAACTAGCTTGGGTTCCTATGAACATTATTTAAGTTTAATTAAATTTCATCCTGGATAATAGATTAACGTAACTCGTAAATCGATTATCAGCAAACCTGAGAGCAAATCAAGTCTTATTATTAAACTTAATTTAGTGATAAACCTTTTCTTCTTTCCTAAGCAACCTTAGGGTCTCCAACAGATGAATGCAGAACCAATACTACACTTAATTCAATGCAATCAATCAATTAGCCTTATTCCATATTCTCATGACAACTTTGATTATTATTCAAGCCTTAATACTTAAGTTCTGTGATTTATTCATGACTCTTAAGTCCTTACTAATCCTTAATAATTCTAGAATATAGATTTAAGGTCCTAGTTTTTAGTATACCGGTTATAATAGATTTGATTAGAGTATTACTGTCAATTTTAATCAATTAACTGATGCAATTAGTCGATTAAACTACAAACCTGAGACAAGATTTGGTCATTTCTTAGTTCTATTCATTCCAATTCATGATCAAACCTTACTATAACTATTATGCAGCATGATATGCATTATACTAAGTTTGATATAGGGTTTGACTCTCTAACTTAAGCATCAATATCATAAAATTCCAAATCAATCCAACAAGGAAAAACATGTGAAGTTCCATAACTCAAAATAATCTTTCACAATCATATCAGATCATATTACAATACCCTAGGCATCACCTAATCATATCCAAATCATGCTGACAGGGTTCTAAGTTCAACACATTAAGAGTAGTGTACTGGATAATCGATTAACAAACCCTGTTAATCGATTATCACGACAGACCTAAGAGCAAATCATTAGCTTTCACATACATAATTCATTTCAACACTTAATTATAAGCATTAACTAGTATTATGCAACATCATACATATTATTCCAAGTTGTTAATTCAGCAACCAAGTGGTTGTCTTGGTCTCAAAACCAAGCAACCGTGTCTTGGTCTTTCAATTCAACAATTTCACATAACACACACACACACACACACATATATATATATATATATATATATATATATATATATAAAACCTTCACAATCAATAACCCTAGCAATATGAGAGACTTCTCCCATACCTATTTGAATTTATTGAATGGATTTGAGGTTGGAAAGATTGGATTTGGATGAAAAACAAAGCAGTCTACTCACTACACCAGAAAATTAAATCAACAGCGCTTGAAAATTGCAATTTACAGCGCTTGCCAAGCGCTTTAGATTTGAGCGCAGTAAAAAGGGGATATAAAAATAAAAGCGCTTCTGAAGCGCCTTTGAATCATTACCCAGAATCTAAGAAAAATGACATATAAAAGCGCTTATGTTGACAGAAGCGTTGTAAATGTGTATATTTTCTACAGCATTTGCTTGACCAAACGCTTTAAATGTTTATTTAGAGGGTCAATTCAAAAGCACTTGCTTTACTAAGCGCTTTAAATTGATTTATTTTCAAAAGCACTTGCTTTAATAAACGCTTTAAATTTATATATTTTTTAATTATTTTTCTTCAATTGTTATTATTGCATATATTATTTAAATGAATTAAAAATATTAAATAGTAAAAAAATACTAAAACAATAACATTGAAAAATTGTTTAATATTAATAAAGATTTGTAATCCAACATACGAGAACAAATAAAAAACCGATTACTAATATCAACAGTATGCCCTGTATCCTGTTCGATCATCACATGACAACTAACAATTAATTCTGCTATAACATTAGCATATACAACATAAACAAAAATGGAAATATACAGGTAAATCCTTCTACTGCATCCTTTTGTCTCCTGATTGTTCCTTGATTAAACTTTCAGTTGCTCCTTCGCCTCTGCATTTTTTTAGATATGAGAAAATGTATCAAAAGTCAAGAAGCGCAAGGAATGTCCATAGCCAACATAAGAAGTTTAGAATGCAAATATAAATGACAAAAGACATAGAAACTTCCCACCCAACCTGCAAGCAATTTTTATAAAAACTTAGCAAAAATCAACTAAAACCAGCTCTAACTCCAAAGGCAAAAACAAAGGTCAATACTATCATAAACTTCAAATTATGATAAAGGACCAACAAACAAAAAGAGACCAGATCAACTCGATTCATCATTGACAAAATATCCCGAAGTCATTTATATAGTATAAATTATTAAATTAATAACACCATATATTATTCATCTTACCAGTCAATGTAGTCGTCCGGTAATCAGGTCTCATACCTGCAATGAACCAACACCATCACACGAGTAACATAAAAGTTGTTACTTTCAATTCTCAAACTGGACATGCTAATAAATGAAAGCATAACAACATTAACAGAGTAGCGAATGAACCAATCTTAAAACAAAATTTCAACCACCAAATTGCACCAAATAAAGACTAAATCTTAAGTTAAGATTCTCCCTTTAAGTTTTTTCCTTTTCAACCATCAAGAAAGTAAAAAACATGCTTAAGAGACTTCATTATGCAGCATCCAAGTACAAAACACATTTAATTATTATAACTTACTAATTATATAATATTCAAGACATAACAATAATCACACCAAAGAAGAAATGGAAAACAACACAGCAGCAGCAACACAATTACAGAGAAAAACATATTGGCTTTCTAAGACAAATAGCCATTTAACTGATTTAAGCAAACCAGATATTCACCTCAATGATTCCCTGCTCTCCTCGGATGATCTCAGGTTTTTGTTCAACGTCTCTTAATGCCTCTACAAGTTACACAATTGGGGACTCATTTCTAACAACAAGTTGAGCCTTAAATCTCTTTATCTGAGAAACATAAATATTGATGTCAAAATCCCAATAATAGTTACCACTGTGGCTGTGAGAATAAAGTAGAAAACGAATAAGAAAACATATTAATATTTTTGGATAAAGATCTTATGCCTAGCTTTCTTGTGATGTTGTAACATAATATATAACATGTAAGTTCAGGCTGGAATATTGCAAAGAAAATTGGCAACTGGTGCACTCAACTTGGTTAGATGGAGTCAAGATCTATTAAACAATGCGACATTTACTCTAACTTATTCTTAGTCTAGCATGTTCAGATTCTATTTTCCTAAGTTAGCAGGTGCTACTTGAGTTTCTGTCATTCCTTTTTTCTGTAAAATGTATATATGATTCTGTCCAGCTTCTACTTTTATTTTTCAATAAACATTGACTTATTTCAAGATTGTCATGGGAAGGGGAAGAGACTTCCCACCATATTGTGACTTATTTCCCACCATATAAAAATCATTATGCTAGAAGCTGCAGCTTTAATCCAATTCCACCTGTTGTCAACCAATGGCTAGAATAGTAACAACACAACCAATAGAAAAAGTAAAAAAAAAACACTACTAGTTCAAATGAAGCTTGTCATCATTACTAAACTCACAAAAGTTAACATAATCTGGGACAAGAAACAAAACTATATTTGTAATCATGATTACTCCTCTAATAAGTATGCAGAATCGCTATGATATTAGAACCTTATTTCAGATACAGTAACTAGACAAGCACATTATTTATCTCCATGCACAGTTATTAGAACCTTATTTCAGATTAGTTGTGACAGGCGAATTTAATGAAAAAATTACAGATATTAGAATTTAGCAAAACAGAAAACTCGAAAGAAACACTTACAAAAAAACGCAGAACAAACCAAAATCAAGAATTAATTATAATGATATCATAAGCAAATTAAACTGTTAATAGCAGATAAGATGATTTAACCATGCCATAGCAATGTCATAAGCAAAATCAAATATTTATTGTTTACCCAAAAAAAACTAATCATGACAATGAAGATCCCACAATAACACAATTAATAATTCATAAGGTATTTAAGATTTAACAATATTAGGACAGCATATAAAAATTGTATGCTAGAACCACAAGCCAAAAGAAATAGATACAAATTCATGTGATTGTTTCATAAAATGGATGCAAATTAAATTGAAAGGGGCTAGATGAAAAGGAATTTAAACAATACTCAACTTGAAATGTTGTAAGGAGAATATCATAAAACAAGTAAATTAAAAAGCCTAGATAGTAAAATGGCTTGGACATAATTCAGAGTCACCCATGGATAAGAAAATCAAAGGAATAAAGGAATCCAGTAAATTGCACAATTACAGAAATGATAGAAAATATAGCAACACAGTCATCCTTTCAATCCGAAAGTAATACAAACTGAAGAGAAAATAATAAAAGAATATGCTATGCCAATTATTGGTTTTCAACTTACCAATTTTAGAACTAGCATCAATGGTTTCTTCAAGCTTCAGCCAAAAAAGAGCCTTCAGCGAAATTTGATCCTCGCACCAGATAAGACGGAGAACAGAAACTACTGGCAGTATGATATTAGACTTTGATGAAATTAGTAGTCAACCCAAACAAAGACATAAACACCTTATTTTGTTTACCTTTTAGCCATAACCAAGAAGTAATTAGGATCCTTTCCACCACCTCTACCATCCTTGATTCTCTTTTACCAAACACAGTGTTGTTCCTCCAATTCCATATGAGCCAAATAATGTTAGGTAGATGAGTTGCATTGACTGGACCACATAACAGTACCAAAGACAACAAACAAATGGCGCAACAGAAAATTAGCAAAGACTGATTCCTTAGCAGCAAAACAAACTAGGCATGTGGATGTTAATTTCTATATCTTATAGTTATCTCTTCTTTCCATTGTAACTCAGATGTGTATGGACAATGAAAACCACAAAAACAAAAGTTCCCAAATGTAGCATTGATCAAGTAGCAAGCACATCAAGTTTAGAATCTTCTATGTAATCCAAGATATATACCCAAAAATACAGTATCAGCAGAACCCATCCACAAAAAGACAATAGAACTGCTTGCAGCCCCAACAGAAAGAACTTCGTTGAGCTTACTTTAATAGAGTTTTTGACAAAGAAATTGGCATGAAAAATTGGAAAATTTGGTTAAGACATAAACTAGGATATGCTAGCTAGAGATTAAAACAAGTTTTGGGTCATGAGGTGCCCCGAGCTTACCACACAGTGTCGACGAACTTGGGTTCACGAAACTGGATTTTCTGGTTTTCTGATTCACAGAGGAAATTTTGTAGGCTTAGAACTTTATATGTGGTTCACCAATTCACATGATTTCAATTCCTATGTTAAGAAGGGATATAGGACTGTAGATGTATATGGATTTCTGGGCATGAGATGGCTTAGAGAAGGAGAACGAGGGAGGCAAAGTGCACACCAGAAAACTAGAGTGTTTCAGTCCAGCAGAGAAGTTTTGATTTTTATAGAGAGGTTCTTTCACCTTGAAGGCTTGAAACTTGTCCCCCAACACTTCCATGACGTGTTGGCAAGCAGGACGTGGCTCAAGAGAGGAAAAATGTGTGAAACCCTTGTCAAATCACTCAAAAACGCGTTAATCCAGTTGCAGCAGACCCGTGTTAATCGATTATTAGAAGCTGTTAATCGATTATCGGACTAAAATTTGACCAGATTGAACATTTTGACCAGAATAATCGATTACCTTGTGTTTTTGTTAATAAACACAATTCCTACCATTGGATATGAAGATAAGAAGGTTAGAAACATAGTCACATAATACGTGGTACGAGTATTGGTACGTATATGCAATTCTTATTGGGTTCGTCACTTTTTAAGTATTTTTTATAAGACTTTCTTTGAGACGAATCCAATACGTGGTACGCGGTACGGTGAATTCGGTACGCAATTCGCAGGGTAAATGAGAAATTTGAGCATGATCCAACAGTGACGAATGAGATATGGCACGATCTTTAATTGATATTTTTACTAAAAATCACTTTTTTTTTTGGTCCGTATTCCTTGCGGAACCACCGGTATCCCCAAGAGCACCCTTAATACCAGGGAGCCTTTGAGACTAATCCGGAGCGAGCTGCGTGGCTGGCTCTCCCAGCGAGATGTTTTTAGTGGGAATCGAACCCGGGTACTAAAAATCACTTTGATACTTATTTACATATATATGTTTATATAAAATCAACCACACTTTTATATTTTTTTTAAAAAAATTGGGGATGTTACAAACAGGAACAAAATTGAAAAACTAATTAAACGAAGAATTTACTCGACCCTTTACAGCATGTGTGTATAGTTTTGGATTAAAAAAATAAAAATTAGCTGGTGTTATTTTATGTTATTTTCTTTAACCTAGTGGTTCCTTTATAAGAAAATTATCAAATGATATAATGTTGGAAGTCTCACATTGTCTGCCTCATAATATGTGATATGATTTAAATATTTGTTGGACTACTCATCTTGTTGTCAATTGGTTTTGGAATTAAATCTTAACATGACCAACGGGGGTTGGCTCAAGTGGTGCGATCCTGCCAACTTGAGAACTTGGGAATGGGGCCTGAGACTAAGAAGTCTCAGGTTCGATTCCCGGTTAACACACCCCGCTGGGAGAGGTATAGGAACGCGACCTCGTGCATGATTAGTCTCAAGGGTTCCCTGGTATTAAGGGTGCTCTTGGGGACACCTGTGGTACTGGCCATAGAGTACATACCAAAAAAGAAAATCTTAACATGATATTAGAGTTCAAGCCCAACTTCTTTTCGATCGTTATGAGTCATTTGTTATGGGTTAAAAGTTACCCTTTACATGCTCCCATTTCATTTAATTTATTCATGTGTTGTTATAACAAATAGATGTAAAAGTTGTTGTTTGTCACTCTTCTTGTAACAATCCTTCAATATAAAAAGTTGTATTTCCTTCATTAAAAAAACAGAATTACATAGATTACAAAATAAAAAAGGTCTCTACATTCTTTTTTTTATTTGTTGCATTCTTTTTTTGGTTTACGAGGGAAATCCCATCGTCATTGTCGCACATTGACGACTCTGATGGACAACCCCGCCTCCAGGTCATAGCCTGCAAACTGCCCGGAGGAGGTCAACCACTCCCGAAGGAGCGACAAGCTCATACTGCCGAGGTGGGATTCGAACCCGTGTCCTTGCGGACCGAGGACAAAGTCCCGAAACAAGTGTGCCACACCTCATTGGTTATTTGTTGCATTCTTATTAAATTCTCCTTGGTGTTTATGAGTGTTTGATATCAAATTGTTATTTGAGTTGGCTTTGTCCAACGCCTGTTTTTTTAGAAAGATTGCTTGTGAGGAACATGAGTGTTCTCATATTATTTGTTTTATTTCACATAAATAATGAAAAATGATAAACAATTATAATAATGTTGTTTGGTCAGGTCCCAAATTAGATAGGAAACTTGATTATAATTACTGGGAGCTTTTAATGACTACACACTTAAAAGCTCAAAACGTTTGGAGTTTTATTAAATCAAGCATTCAATAAGAAGCCGATGAAACCACTCAAAGGAGGGATCAATTGGCCCTGACACAAATTCACCAAAGAGTAGAGTGGAAGTTTTCTCTTTTGAGAAGAAGGAAACGTGAAAGAGGAAGATTGTAGAACATGAGGGTCAGAGGCAATAGAAGGTAAAGGGGTTAAGAGTTTGAAAATTGAAAAGAGAAGTGGAGAACGTGAGGAGTTGGTTAGTTTTTGAACAAGCAAACAACTGATACATGTTTCACACTTTATTCGAATGGAAAAGAAAAAACTTGGATGAGAGAAAAACAAGATTTGCATCAAAGGGGAAATTTTTTTTCTCTTTAATCCAAGGGGGCTATTGTTGATACCTTGAAAAAAATAAAAGGGAATTCAGTGTATGTGTAAAAAAAATGCACATACGCTGACCCCTCAACGTACACATATTAAATGGAGGGTCAACAAGGGATAAGGGGGCCAAAAAATGAAAACCTAAATAAAATTACAAACAAGGCCTAATCCTTATCATGAAACCAAATTTTTTTTGAAATCCCAATACATTATACAAATAATCCATATCCACAAAAAACAATTATTTTATGTCTATAGTGATGGTCTTGAGTACCCCCCTTTACAAAAAGCGACGCCCAGGCAGCAACGCCCGGGACATGATGCCCTGACCCATGGCTCCATGGGAACAAAATTGGAATAAGGGAAAAGGCGCGCCCAGAGTGCACCACTTCGAAGCTCACCCCTCAAAGTGCGCCCAGAGAACGCGCTTGTGCAACAAAAAGAGTTTGAGACAGGGGGAAGTAGTGGCAGCAATATCCCTTGCCTTTCTTGGCTTGTGCAGTAAGCCTCCAAGGAAGGAATCTTTGCATACTCCACCTTGGTCATTCCCACAAAAATGGTGAGAATGGTATGACTTGCCCCACCTTCATTACATGCAATTACTATCAATGCCAAAAATGGAGAAAGAAATAAAGTTGCACTTGATAAAGAGAAGATTCTCAGCAGCTAAAGTGAAAAAGTATTATTATCCATTGGGTAAAAGGACGAAAAGCAATAACTATTGATCCAAGGCAGCACTATAAATAGAGGATGCTTCTCCCCCCATTGGCATCAACTTTAGCAGCAAAGAACACAAGAAACAAAACACTAGTTCCTTTCTCTGAAATCCAGAGAAGGAACATAAAAGTAGTAACAATAGAGAGTGTTGAGCGATGAAAGGCTGAAGAAGAGGCCATAACCAGAACGAGCGGTAGAGCGCACATCCCTGTTCCATCACTACAGCCATCATCCATCTCTTCAGCTATCTACTTATCACTGCAGCCTCTGCTTCAAGTGGTGCAACCTTCATTTCTAGTATCTAGTGACGCTATCGTCAGACCCACACCTCAAAAGCACACCCCCTGAACAGTGGCAATATTCAATGTATTTTCATGTATTTGAAGTCATAGTTGTATTAAGTTTACGAACTCATTATCATTGAACAATTTACCACCTTTGAAATAAAAAGGTGCTGAAACAAGGTTGACCATATTCCTTTCTATTTTGGTTGCTCTTTGTTGTCCAAATGCGCTCTTCATGGTCCACTCTCCGAGATGCGCTTCCAAAAGGTGCGCTCTGGGGGGGGGGGGGTTGTGGTGTTATGAGGATCCCTTTGTTGATTTCTTGCTAGATGCCTTAGGCGCTCTAACTCTGGATACCCTTGGCTTAAGCGCTATTTGGCCTTAGCGTTACTTCTCATGAGAGTGCTTAGGGTTGATCGCTCTATGGAAATAATTAAATAATATTTTTTGTTGAGAGTGGATTTTTTTGGTGTATATTGGGCTTTTTGGATATGTGGGCCTTTTTATTTTTCTAGAGTATACACAATCTTATTTGCTCTTTATTCATTAATGTAAAATAATACATTTATGAAATTTCCACAAAAATTAATAGAGTAAAATTGTAATGTTAAGGGGATTTCTATCCACACTCAAGTTTTACTAATTACACCCATTATTTTTTACATTTGTACTTAAACTTTCAAAAATACCCTTTTTACTTTTACCACACCCAAATCACTTTGCTATCCACACTCAAACCCT
The DNA here is from genome assembly GCA_037953625.1 of Crotalaria pallida. Lineage (NCBI taxonomy): Eukaryota > Viridiplantae > Streptophyta > Magnoliopsida > Fabales > Fabaceae > Crotalaria > Crotalaria pallida. Next base: position 126,503,464 of record CM075649.1, read on the forward strand.
TTTACTATCCACACTCAAACCCCTTCTTCTTCTAAACCTCTTCTTCTCCTTCAAAGTCCTCTGCTTCAAAGTCCATTTATAACAATGCAAATCCTGTAGCTGAAAATGTCAGGAGACACCCCATCCTCTTTCATTAGTTTCATAACATTAGGGACTTTCTCAAGCTGATCGGTTTGTGTATAGAGGCGTATTATACTGTTGTAATTGAGAGTAGAAGCAAAACCCAGATCCTTAATCTTCTAAGCCTTCCCTCACATAAAAATTCAAAAGAGCACCGTGAAGCTTATTAGTTTTGTCATTCTAACTCTGATTCTGAAAATAGCTCTCTGCTCCAATCCACGTACTTTACCAATAAGATCTAACTACACAGCTCTGTCACCTGCTGAAAATGGGCATACTCCTTTGCTGCTCATCAACTCAGAAACCTAACATTAGACAAACAAAAATACTTTAGCTTCTTGGTTTATTCGTGGATAATGCAACTGAATTCAACGGTTTAAATAGACTTTGAAGAAGAGGATTTTGAAGGAGAAGAAGAGGTTTCGAAGAAGATAAGGTTTTGGAGAAGAAGGGGTTTTGGTGTGGATAGTAAAAGGGTTTGGGTATGGTAAAAGTAAAAAGGATATTTTTGAAAGTTTAAGTAAAAATATAAAAAATAATGGGTGTAGTTAGTAAAACATGGGTGTAGATAGAAATCCCCAATGTTAAAGTACTTTATAAAAGTTAAAAAAAAAGTGATTACCTTCATTGTTCTTTGTAAAATAGTTAAATGTGACCTATAATAAAAAACACAAAAAGTATTAATTAATGCGTTATTCGGATAATATTGTTCATAAAAAATATAACAATATGTGCTTGGAACAAACCAAAAACTATAGCAATTGGACAACTTTTCAACCAATACCAATTGGACAATTGGTCAAAAAATTGGCTGTAAGGAATATTACATGTGGGTCAACTGAAAAGGGAAATATCGGGTAACCGTCTTCCCTTCTTTTCCTCCAAATCCTGCTATGCCTAGAAGATTGAAAATGAGAATTAATCTTTGGGGTTCAGTCAGAATATTAAATTGAAAAACGTATTTGTCCGATTATTTTCTTATTAAAAAAATCGAAAAATATTCTGACTCGAGGGTATAAAAAAAACATTCCAACTGAAATCCATTGAAAAAAATGAGGATTGAGGACTAAAAACGGGTGACGAGCACTAGAGCACATTAAAAATGTAAGAAAATTAAGGATCTTGAATTCATGATTCTCACACAATAATCATTTACTATGAATGAAGTTTATAAATGGGAACTTACCCCGATCCATGCTTGAAGTTCCTCTTGAATTCCTTGAGTGTTTGCCTTTGTGTTCCTTGATCTATGTCTCTCCTCTGTTCCTTTTCCCTTATGATTTCTATGATGATTGGAGAACTGTTTCTAACTGTTTTATGACTGTTGATACTCAGAAAAAATGCTAGCCCAATCATAAGGCCCAATAACGAAAACAGGCCCAGATCCGCAACATACAGGCAGTTACGAACGGGAAGTGGCGACGAAGAAAGGCGTACTCGGGTATGCGTTCGCACACGAAGGCGCACCTCACCTTCGAAGAAGCGCAAGAACAAACAAGGAACCACCAACTCCCATGACACGTGCGGCTTGCTTGAGAAGCTAAGAATGAATCTTTGCTCACCTCATCAAAGACCCTTCCCAAGAGAGAGACGGGAATGACATTCCTTTTGTGCTCCCCTTTCTCAGCCATTAATGAAGAGCTTGAAATGGCAAAAGGACAAACTGGCACCTGATAAAGGAGGAGGGAAGCAACAACAAAGAAGGAAAAGCTGAATGGACTATAGGGTAAAAGGAAAAAGGGGAATAACCGATGGGTAAAAGGGGTACTATATAAAGATGCCACCGCCAGGGGGAAAAACAACAACCAGAGGCAAGAGAGCACAAAAAGGAACACAAAAAACAAAACCCAAACACTTGAGTTTCTCTCTCTGAACCACAGGGAAGGAACACTGAAGGGAGGTTAAGAAAAAGAGTGGAAAAGAAACAAATAAGACAACAGAGACACCCACTCCCTCCTTCTGCCAGTACCAAGAAACTTTCCCACCATCACCAGCTCTCTGAAAATGCCATTCCTAACCTTCACTGAAGAGGGCGTCCTCACGAACAAAGGCGCACCCCACTCCTAGTCCTAATAATAAGTAGCGGTGTACCTTTATTCGAAACACCTGTAGTACTTGTACGCCCTCAAGGCCATGGCTTCATTAAGTTTACGAACCCATTAATCCCTGTACAAATTTTCATCTTTTCAATAAAAAAGATCCGGAACAATTTGGCGACTCCGCTGGGGAAGTTATGGCTTCCAGTAGTGAAGGAAATGGAAACAGCAACATCCAGAAGGTGTTCATCGGAGGTGCTGTGACAAAGGCGACCCCTTAGGCCTCGATATCTGCGCTGGTGAATCCAGGAGTCACTTTGGGTGTCAGGAGACTGAACTTTAGCCCAACCAACCAGGGGAGCGACGATGCCAACTCTCCATCTGACACTCCAGAAGATGACCAAGAGCGCCCTGAAGAAGAACCCAGCAGTGAAAGAGAAAGAGTGAGCCACGTCAATACCCCTCATGTGGAAGGAGATCAAATCACTTAGGTGGTGATACCAGTTGCGATCTTCAGCTCCCTGATGTCTAACCAAAGCGTGTGGGCTGACATAGTGGCGGAATACAAAGCGCAGACCGCAAAAATGAAAGAGGAGAACGAGGCCCTGAGCATGAGACTAAGAGAAGAAGAGGAGGCGCGCAGGGAAGTGGAGCTAGCTAAAACAGGAGCGATCCAGCGAGTTTCGGCATGAAACGCGCGGGGAACGGGGCAGCATGGAAGACGCCCCTGTGACGCAAGCAGAACTAAAGCGCATTCTCCAGGCGCATAAGGTGGGAAACAATCTGGTAATAGACTTAAACCCTCCTTTTACTGTTGACGTAGCTGCATATCGTTATCCCCCAGGGTATGCACCCCCTGCTTTCCGAAAATTCGATGGGACCGAAAGTGCACGAGAGCACCTAATGACTTATGTAGATGATCTGGGGATTTATAGCCCAGACCACTGTTTGAGGCTTAGGGAGTTTTCAAAATCCCTTACTGGGCGTGCCTTTACTTGGTATTCTAAGCTACGACCAGCTTCCATCCGCACCTGGGAAGATATGACCATAGAATTTTGCAATAAGTTCCTGGAAGAAGAAGGCGTCATCCACATCATGGACCTTGGGCGTGTCAGGCAATGGGCAGGAGAGGGTCTGGTGCCCTTCATCAAACGATACAGAGACAGAGCGCTTCACTGTAAAGAAACCCTGCCCGAGGCGGACCTGGTCTATGGATGCATCAAGAGCATCAAGGACGGATCGCAGATATTCCTAGCGCTCAGTAAAATCACTACCTTTTCAGAGCTGCTAGGAAGGGCGCTTGACGTCTCGGAGGCAATGAGAAGGCAAGGAAAAAGAACTAAGGAACAGGCTGTTTTCGATGTGAACGCCATAGATGACAGGAGAAAGAGGAGTTACAGGGCCATGCCGCCTCGAGAAACTATGAAAAGAGGGAGCCTCCACCAAAACTCCTGATATCCAGAGAGCTTGCGTACCAGCAGGTGGAGGAGTGGTTGAAGGAAGGCGTTCTCACCGAGAGGGTAGAAAAGCGTCCGTTGACCCGTCAGGAATATGAAGACCCAGAGTTTTGTATACTGCATAGGTAAAGGAGTCACGGTACCATGGATTGTTACGTGATCAGAGGTGTTTTCCAGAAACAACTGGCAGCTAGAAAGGTGTTGCTGCCTGAGAGTGACACAGAAGAAAACCTGGGCGTGCGCCCTCTGCCTAGGCATGATGTAAATGTCATTCTGTCCGGCGGAGATGACCTCTTAGAGGAAATCGAAGAAGAAGAAATGGTAGAGGAAGAACTGAGAAGGGGACTCGTGAAGACCAGGGGTTTCAGAGCCTTATTTGACCAGTTAAGGTTGGGAGCGGAAGTGAGAAACGAAGCAGCACACGCTTTGGCAGACGTAATAGTAAGGAAAGACGACAATACCAATGCTGCACTCGTACCAGCAACTAGGGTGGCCAAGGTGCACACTTCGGCGGTAATGTTCAAAGAGCCACAGTAATCCCACCCAGGGTTCTGTCACAACATGCCATTATATGTGGAAGCCATGGTCGTAGGCGTATGCGTGAGACGCGCTCTCATAGATAATGGTTCAGGGGTAAACATCATTTCCACCTACATATTTGCCAAACTAGGAATACCTAAGGAAAGGAAGAAAACGGAAACCGCACTGAGCACCTTCAATGGGGGCTTGGTCACGGCAAGGGCGTGCGTTGTAATCAACCTCGAAGTAGGACCCATCAAGACACTAAACAATTTCCACATCGTAGATGGGGACCCCAGTTATCATATCCTGCTAGGCCGCCCTTGGATCCACTTACACAGGTGCATCCCTTCCACGCTGCACCAGTGCGTGAAATCCATGTACAAGGGGCAGGACATCGAGATTCCAGCGACGAAGGCGCCTTTTGAAGCGTCAGAATTACACATGATTGATGCGTCGACATTCGATGAACTGGCCCCTCCAGGAGTTACTAGGATAGGGAGAGAATCGAAGGTGCAACTCAAGAGGAAAGAAAAGATTGAAGAGTCGGAGAAAAGGGTCTCGGTGTTCAAAAGACTTCGTCAACCAGAAGGCACGCAGGGATCAGGATCAAGAACTAAGCTCAAATTACAGAAGCAGCACCTCCCTCATGGTGGATCCAGGTGGGCCATCCTCTAGGAATTCGCGGGGCCAGCCAAGCCTACACTAAGAGACTTGGCTAGCCCCACCCTCATGAGCGTCATAAAAGGGGAAGCAAGGTTCGCTTCGCAGGAGGAGGTTATGCATGCTCAGGAACAAGGGAATGAAGCTGATGGTCCAGAACAACTAGAGGAGGTCAATGTGGGCAAAGAAGGCGAGCACAGGCCACTCTTCATCGCCTCTTCGCTCGCTCTTTCAGAAAAAGCAGAATTGATCGCCCTCTTGAGGGAGTTTCGAGAAGTGTTCGCCTGGGGATACGAAGAAATGTCGGGACTCAGCCCCAGACTGGTGACACACAACTTGGCAGTAAAAGTTGACGCCGTACCGGTAAAGCAGCCACCCAGGAAGTTCAGTCCAGAAATTGAAAACGCAATCAAAGACAAAGTCGAAAAGTTATTGAAGGCACGTTTCATCAAGCCCATACAGCACCCAACCTGGTTGGCCAACATAGTCCCCGTGAAGAAAAAGAACGGACAGATCATGTGTTGTGTAGATTTCAGAGACCTAAACAGGGCTTGCCCCAAAGACGATTTCCCACTGCCTCATATTGACAGCATGGTGGACGCGACGGCAAAACATGAGCACTTCTCTTTCATGGATGGCTTCAGTTGTTACAACCAGATAAGAATGGCAGAGGGAGATGAAGAAAAACCGCCTTCAGGACACCAGTGGGAAACTTCTTTTACGTGGTTATGCCGTTTGGACTCAAGAACGCTGGGGCGACGTATCAGAGGGCGATGATGGCGATTTTTCATGACATGATGCATGATACCATAGAAGATTATGTCGATGACATAGTGGTCAAGTCAAGAAAGAAGGAACAATACTTGAAACACCTGAGGGCCGTCTTTATCAGGTGTAAAAGGTACAAGTTGAGAATGAACCCTCTCAAGTGCAAGTTCGGAGTTTCCTCTGGAGATTTCTTGTGATTGAAGGTCCATAAGGAAGGCGTCTCAGCCGATGCAAGGAAGGTCAAGGCGGTAAGGGAGATGAGGTCGCCCCGTACCAAGAAGGAGTTGCAGCAGATGATGGGCAAACTAGGATATATCCGCAGATTTGTACCGGCTTTGGGAGAATTGATGGGACCCATGAGGGGACTTCTCAAAGGAAAAGGGACTTTCAAATGGGAGAAGGCACATCAAAACGCCTTTGAAAGAGTCAAGAAGGTTCTGACGTCACCTCCAGTGATGATACCACCGCAAAAGGGGGTATCGCTCAGAGTATACATGGCTGTGACCCAAACAGTAGTAAACGATAGGGGTGTAACGGTCCGGTTCGGTCTTTCATGGACTTTAGGGACCAGACCGTTTAAATTAGTGTGGTCCGGTCCGGTCCGGTCCTGACGTTATTCATCTGTAAAGACCGGACCGGACCGGTCTATTTAGACCACAATAATAAAAAAAAATAAAAAACCTGTTTTTTTCTTTTTTTTTTCCACTGGATAACCTGTTTTTCTTGTTTTAACATGTATTTTTTTATTGGACAACTTATTATTCCACTAGTTAACAAAATTGCAAAGAAATAGAAATTATCTCTCTAACATATCTTGGAGACCATATCCTGCACAGCATACAATAATTTAGGCTTTTAAGCATTCAAACATAATATTTCCATCCTCATATCCTGGACAACATACAAACTTAGCATCATCCTAAATTATGTCAAAGTGCCAAGTTCCAGCATACAAACAGCATCATCCTAAATTATGGCAAAGTTCCAAGTTCTTAGAATAGATGCATTAATCATTACAACAATTTAAAAGACTAAAACATCATGGTCAAATTATATTACATCAATCCAATACAACAATTTAATTCATCATAACTTAAAAAAAGCTCCAATTTCATCACCAAAGATACTCCATCATTCATTACTTTCAATTTCCTGGATCCTGCAACTACAAGGCATGAAAAATAAGTTATAGTACATGAATTTGATATGATTAACTATTGAAATACTAAAACATAAATATAATTACCAAATATCAAACATCACCTTAAGTATCACCACTAACATTTTCGTTTGGTAATACATTAATGCCCGACAACTCTAATAATAGGAGAAAAATATAACAAATATTAGTGCAAGTCTACAATAAGATATTGAAAGTAACAACATAATACAAAGTTTAACATTATACCTGATTCAACTTGAGCCACATGACTTGCAAAATCAATTACTTTTGTTGGTTTAACCTTCAACCAATTTTGAGTACAAATCAAAGCCTCAACTGTGGTGGGCCCAATGAACTACGGTAGGCATCAAGAACACGTCCCCCAGTACTAAATGCACTCTCCGAAGACACCGTAGATATTGGAATAGATAATATATCCCTAGCCATTCGTGAAAGAACATGATACTTGTGTGTCTTGGCTCTCCACCATTGAAGAATATCAAATGTATTGGATATTTCCTCAACATCATCATCCAAATATCTATCAACCTCATCTTTCTTTATCCCATCTTGCTTTTTATTTACCGTTTGTCTGAACATTTCCTTGGCTATGGCACTAAGGTCATCATCATCTTGATCACCTTTTGTTTGGGTAGAAGTATCTGATGTTTGGTAACTAGTATCACTGATTTCATTGGGTATAGGATACCATACAACATACTCACTAAAGATCCTTTTGACTAAATCTTTCAAATTTTGTGATGCATTCTTAGCTTCATCTTGTGCATACATAAGACCAAAGCAAAGCTCAACATAAGATAACTTATACCTTGGATCAAGGACAACAGCAACAAACAATAGATAATTTATATGTCCTAAGTCCCAATATCTATTAAATTTCTGCTTCATATTTGTTGCCATCTTTTGCAACACCAAATCTGAACTATGCATCCACTTACCCAATAATGCTTGAATTTGGAAAAACTTATCAAAGAAAGCATTAGAAGTGACATTCAATGAACCAGAAAAAGCAAGGGTAGCCTCATAAAAAACCTTTAAGAATTTGACAAAAACACGAGCACGATCCCAATCACTAAGTAGAGCCTCTTTAAAATCACTATCATCCTTATTTAGACGAGCAAATGTCTTTTCATATTTCACTGCAACTTCCAACATCAAATAGGCAGAATTCCACCTAGTAGGCATATCAAGAATTATCTCCCTAGTTTCAACTGAATTTACAAACTCAGCACATCTTCTAAAAAACATGGCTCTAGATGGAGATGACCTCACATATTTGCAAGCAGCTCTTATCCTAGCAATGGAACTATCTATTTCCTTCATGCCTTCACTAACAATCAAGTTTAAAATGTGAGCATTACATCTCATATGCATGTATGCACCTTTCAATATAGTAGTACCATTCCAATCATCAATTCCTCTAATCAAATATGATAAAGCTGTGTTGTTAGCACTCGCATTATCTACAGTTATAGTGCAAATTTTAGAGATTCCCCAATCCTTCATGCATTTCTCTAAGGCCCTTCCTATAGTTTCTCCCTTTATGGTCGGGAATCAATTCAAAACTCAATATCTTCTTGTTCAATTTCCACCCTTCATCAATATAATGAGCAGTTACACACATGTAGTTCATATTTTGAATGGATGTCCAAGTATCAGTTGTGAAAGAAACCATTTGATTATTAAGCTCCAACAAAGATTTCAATTTTACTTTTTCTTCCATGTAAAGTTGAAAACAATCCTTGGCTACAGTTACGCGACTAGGAACTTTGAATCGAGGTTGAGCCTTACACATAAAATCTCTAAACCCACGGTTATCAACAAACTTAAATGGGAGCTCATCCATTACTATCATTTTAGCCAATTCAGATCTACAATCTTCTTGCTTAAATTCAACAAGCTTCATAGACACAGTTCCCTCACCCTCACTTTGTTTTCCTAGTGCTATGGTCTTTTGCTTCTTATCAATTTTTCTATTTGGGTTCTTGTGACAACCAATAGTATGTCTACCCAAGGTAGATGTTGCACAAGAGGATGAATAAGATTTGTCACAATAGTTGCAAAAGGCCTTATTATCTTTTTTAGTGAAATGGTCCTAGGCAGAGGATGCAGGTCTACAAGATTTTCGTTTAACAATTACCTCTTCCGCTGTTTCCGCCAATGGAACTTGTGGTACTTGGGATGGCTCATCCACATGCATTCCACTTGGAGTTGATGCACCACCCGCTTGAGTTCCACTTGTTTCAGTCATCTTGCTGCATATGGAAAGATATTTAGTTCATCTTATATTTGTAGTTTTTATATAAAATTCAATTAATCAACAAATTAATACCATACATAAAATTAATTAAAAACAGTCATCTTGTTGCATATGGAAAGATATTTAGTTCATCTTATATTTGTAATTTCTATATAAAAATCGATTAATCAACATGACAAATTAATACCATACATAAAAGTAATTAAAAACAGAAAGTTATTTGTTGATGGCTTGCTGCATACTATTTAGGAAAATTCGAAAGATATAAAAATTAGAAATAATCTTAGATTGATATATAGTTAATCTTAAAAAAAAATACAACTCATTCGGTCCAACACATTCATTTATACTTGGATATATTTCTTGGATATATTTGGTAAATACGGTCCAACTCATACGGAAAAATATGGCTTGCTGCATACTATTTCGGAAATTTTTCCTTATTTTATACAAAAATTAGAAAGATATATAGTTAATCTTAAAAAAAATACAACTCATTCATCAGAAAAATATAAATAAAATTCTATTTTTATTAGATTCTAAAAATAACTAAAAATTAATTAAAATAACTAAAAAAAATATATAAGCTAACCTGGAACTCTGGAAGTCTACTGAACTGGAAGGGAGAACTGAGCAGTGAACACAAGCAGAGAAGGTGGCGGCGAGGGAGGGAGGTAGATCTGCGGCGAGCGGTTGAGGGTTGAGCGGCGAGCGGGAGCGCTTGAGAGGGAGGGCGGCGGCGGAGGGAGAGAACTGTGAAGACTACTGTGAAGGGAGGGCGGTGACGGAGGGAGAGAACTATGAAGGGAGAGAGAGGGAGAGCTTGAGACGGCGGAGGGAGGGAGGGAGGGCGGCGGCGGGGTTGTGAGTGAAGGAAGGGAGGGCGGCGGGGGGGTAGTGAGTGAAGGGAGAGGGACGTTTCTACTTTTTAGGGATTTAGGGTTTGTAACTTTGTTTTGTAGTTTGTATACTGTGTGAGTGTGTGTGAGTTTTTTATTTTTTTTTATATATATATATATTTCAGCTATCAGTCCGGTCCGGTCTGGGTGGTCCCAAAATTTTCCAGACCACGGACCGGACCAATGGTAGATCGGTCCAGATGTTTTCAGACCGGACCGGACTGCGAGACCAGACCGGACCGGACCGTATTTTTCGGTCTGGTCCGGTCCAATCTGACCGGTCTCGCGGTCCGGGACCGAACCACTTACACCCCTAGTAAACGAGCTCTTCGCGCAAGAGGTTGAGGGGACAGAACGCCCTGTCACCTATTGGAGCAGGATGTTAAAAGGGGCAGAGACCAGGTACTCCACCCAGGAAAAGCAGTGTTTGGCTCTGGTGTACGCCTCCCAGAAGTACCGCCACTATTTCCAGGCGCACACCATTCACGTGGTAAGCAAGGAGGCAGGGGTCAAGTATTTGCTGCAAGGTGCTGTTCTCATAGGAAGAATAAGCAAGTGAGTGCTCACCCTAGTTGAATATGAAATAGTCTTGGTGACGCCTACTGCATTGAAAAGCTAAGCTTTGGCGGACCTGATGTCCATCTACACCGCACAAGGTGAGGAGGAAGATGCTGAAACTGTCAACTTGTGCGAAAAACCTTGAGTATGGACGCTGATGTTTGATGGTACGCCTTCATCACCCAAAGGCGGCGCCGGGGTCACTTTGACGAATGAAAGGGAGAGGAATTGGCTTTTGCTTTCCAACTTGAGTTCCAATGCACCAACAACGAAGCTGAGTACGAGGCTCTATTGCTAGGACTCGATATGGCAGAAGAATTAGGAATTCAGAGGATCATCATCAAAGGAGACTTGAATCTAGTGGTAAGGCAACTAAAGGGCGAGTATGGCGTAAAGGAGACATCACTAGCTTTATGTAGGGAGAGGGAACAACAAGCTTTGGCCAGGTTCAAGATAGAATCTCTTGAGCACATGCCGAGAGCAGAAAACAGAAAGGCAGACGCCCTGGCCACCTTGGGAAGCAAGGCGGTTATGGCTGAGGGCGAGCATTTGGTACACTTCAGGAAAGCATACCAACCCGAAACCCAAGATGGTATACAGGAAAACCAGGCAAGGGAAGATTGGAGGACTCCGATCATGGAAGAACTTCGCAGCAAAACGCTAACAAAGGCAGCCAGGGATTTTTGCCTCCTAAAAGGGGCACTGTACAAAAGGAGTGCTGATGGTTTCCTCATGAGATGTGTCAACGAGGAAGAAGGGGTCCAGAAGATGACAAGGCTACATGATAGCATCTGCGGACAGGTAGGCCCTGGTTTGTACAGGAGGATGCAAAGGATAGGGGTATTTTGGCCTAACATGAAGGTGCGCTGTGATCTGCTCCAAAGGGGATTCCGTCAATGTCAAGACGCTAGGGAAGAACTTGAAGTTCATCTGGTTGAGGAGGATTGGACAAGGCCTATACAGGAGTATCTGGAAAGCGGCATCCTCCCGGAGGACTACATGGAGGCAGAAAGGGTAAAGAGGCGGTCTGAACACTATTTCTTGGAGAAAGGTGAATTGTTCAAAAGGAACTTTTCTGGAAGCATTTTCAAATGTATTGGCAAGGAAGATCAAGTCAAAGTCATGAAAGAGGTGCACGGAGGATCTTGCGGAAGACATCAAGAGGGGAGGTCACTCTGGAATGAGTTACTAAGGATTGGCTACTACTGGCCAAATATGAAGGAGGACTCCTTCGATTTCGCCAGGAAATGTGTACAGTGTCAGAAACACGACAACAAGATCCATGCACCCGCTTTGGCCATGAAAGGGCTTAGCTCGCCTTATCCGTTCCACACATGGGCGATGGATTTCGTGGGCCCAATCGACCCGCCATCCAGAGGAAAGAAGTGGATCTTCGCGGCGACAGAGCACTCCACCAAGTGGGTTGAGGCGATAGCGTGCAAAAAGGCAGACGTGGACACCACAACGCAATTCATCAAGGAACATATCATATGCCGTTTCGGATTGCCGAAGAAAATAGTGTCAGACAATGGAACCCATTTCATCAACAAGAAGGTAGAGCAAGTCATGGAAGAGTACAGGATAACACATCACCGGTCCACTCCCTACTACCCCCAGTCCAATGGTCAAGCGGAATCCACTAACAAGATCCTCATCAAGATTTTGGCTAAGACAGTGGAAGACGCGCCCACCGAATGGAGTGAATATTTGCCGCTCGCTCTCTGGGCGTATCGCGTAACCAAGCATGGCTCGACGAAAGCAACGCCGTTCTCCCTGGTCTACGGATCAGAAGCGACACTGCCTTTAGAGATGATGGTTCCCTCTGCCCGAATGATAGTGCAAAACGAAGAAGGTGTGGAGAATAGGCTAGCAGCATTGGAAGGCGTCAGGGACAAGGCACATGAGGAGTTGCTCAAGCACCAGAGGCGCGTCATGCTGTCATATTAAAAGATGGTGAAGCCACAGATGTTTGCTGAAGGCGAGCTTGTTCTAAAGGCGACAGACGTGGTCATGCAGAATATTCATACCAGCAAGTGGACACCCAAGTGGGAGGGGCCATACATCGTACAGGAGGCGCATCCTAATGGGTATTGTCTTTTGCTTGACCCAAACACCCAAAGAAAAGTAGGACCTTTAAATTTCAAATACATTAAGAAATATTATGCTTGGCTTGTTGTGAAAAGAAAAAGTATATTCCTCTTAGCGACTCTCTTTTGAAAGGGAATATGTACTCCATCCTGTGAAAATTAATGAAAAATGTTTTGAACTCACGAAAATGTTTCATGGATTACTCCGCTTTAAACGACAGCTCCGCTTCACAATTAGTAATGATGATATATGTGTGTAAAAAAAAAGAGGGGAAGAGAAAGGATAGAAAACGGGGTGTGTGCATGACTAGGAAAAGTGGAACCCCTCCTTGTAAATATGAAATCCGCAGGAAAATGCTCTCAAAAGAAAGAGCCAAAAGGCCAATCGCGAGATCCGACGCCTAGGAATATCTCAAAAAGAGTCGTGGCAGTAAAACCGAAGGTGGTCGAATCGTACCGCGGGCATATAACGCCTTATCGCGGCACCCGGATAGACCTCTCTGAAAAAAAAGTTCCGGGATCAAACGCGGGCAAAGTACGCCATATCGCGAGACTAGAAAAGGTCCCCGGAAACAAGGGCGCTAGTCTTAAACGCGGGCGGAAAATCTGTAGCAGAAAGAGGTTGGCTAACAAAAGATTCAAAGCGATCCGTTAGTTTGCAAGTAGCAAAACAAGGCGTGCCCAACGAGCACCCTCGAAGAAGAGTGTGCCAAATGTGCACCCCTTAGGAAAAGAAAAGTGTGACCAATGAGCACTCCCTGCAGAAAGCGTGCCCAATGTGCACCCTCAGGAAAAGAAAAGTGTGCCCAACGAGCACTCCCAGCAGAAAGCGTGCCCAATGTGCACCCTCAGGAAAAGAAAAGTGTGCCCAACGAGCACTCCCAGCAGAAAGCGTGCCCAATGTGCACCCTCAGGAAAAGAAAAGTGTGCCCAACGTGCACCCCTCAAGAGAAGAAAGGCGTGCCCAACGAGCACCCTTCAAAAAAAAGTGTGCCCAACGAGCACCCTCAAGAAAAGGGAAAACGTGCCCAATGACCACCCTGAAGAAGTTCAGCGTCAGGAGCCATTATCAAAGACGATTTATGCATACAATTGTTGTGAGAAAAGAAGAATCGCAAAAAATCAACACCTAAGGGAACGTGAAGTACATGGAAACATAAAAGCCGAAACGTAACGAGCAATGAGTTTTCAGCAGGAGGTACATACTGCCCAAGGAAAAGCTAAAGAAATATAAGAGCCCAAAAATCGAGGGGCTCAAAGTCAAGGAAACAACCAAACAAATCTGAAATGCAACCTGAAAGAAGTACAGGAAAAGCAGGGCAACACTATAACAACGTAGTTAAACATGGTCTGGTACAAAGCAGTGTCCTAAAAAAGGGTGCTCAAGGCAACAGATTTGCAGGCATCTTCACAGGCCTTCTTGTTAGCAGCAATCTGGTCAAGCTCATTGTTGACGCTAGACAACTCGGAATTGGCGTTCGCCAACTTAGAAGAAAGCTCTTCCACTAGAACAGTAGCCGAGGCACGCCTCTCCAGTAAAGCTTTCTCCTGATCCTCAATTGTACGCATATCAAAGGGAGGGCGCTGCCGTTCTATCACCGCAATGGCAGAATCCAACCAAGGGCCAGAATAATGAAGGAGTTCCAAGGAACGTAAACAATCCAGTAGCAAGGCATTGTCATCCCAGGATAAGGCGTCAACATTGCAGGAAGAAATAAATTTAACTAGTTTCAACAGATTCTACGTGCCGCTCTCCTTGAAGATGCGTGGAAGCAAGTCACTAGGCGGATGCAATCCGGGATGCGCCTCCATAAAAGAATTGATCAGGGCCATATTAGCCTCATCCGCGGCGTCGGGAGAGCAAACAGATAAGAAGGCTGCAAGAAGGATATGAAGTGATGAAGAACGAGAAGAATACCAATCAAAATACGCAATGGAAAGCAACGCTTACATGAAGAGGGAGTCTCGACGGCAGCCTCCTTCAGAGCCTTTCCTGAGGCCGTTCCCATGGAGTTGGAACTTGAACTTCCCTCGTCCTCTACAAGCGGATCCACGACAGGAACGACACTCTTTTCAATAGCAGCATCAATAGTTGTCTCAACGATAGGAGCATCATCCTGCACAACGACGTCTTTGGCAACAAGATTCTCACCTTTGGGAATGGCGGAGCCAGCATCATTCCCGGCGATTGTAACACCCCAAAATTTTAATCCCCGATTAATGAAATGTTAATTATAATTAATAGTTTCTATATTAATCCTTGATTAAAATATGTGTTTATATGACTAGTTGATGTGTGGAAATTATTTAATAAATAATTTAAATGCATAAAATAAGAGTTTTGCATATTAGTCCCTGGGTTGGGACCTAGAAGCAATTATAGGAAAGATTTTGGAGGGAAAGTAAATAAAATAATTATTTTTCAAAATCTGGGCAAAACACTCGAGTATTATTCAGAATACTCGAGTATTCTGGGTCAAACTGCACGAGTTAGTGCGTTTGGTGAGTCACAGCCAACGATTCCCCTCCGTTGACACGAATACTCCGTCATCAACAGCTCAATGCCCTCGTGTCGACCTGCATGAATGTCCTCACTTCCTATTTAAGCTCATCTTCGACCCTTAGCTGAGAATTTTGGATCAAAGTAGCTTGGTTGATGGAATTAGGGTTCCGAGTTTGTACTCTTCGATTCTCCTTCTCTGTGTCGATTTGAAACACAAACCAAACACGAATACAAAGCTCACATCTTGAGCTTTGTATAGAGAGTAAAATCGTGAGGATTGAGCGAGTGTGTTGGGAGAACGACACCTTGGAAGTTGGAGTTATTCTGTCAAAGTTGGTTTCTGAAGCTTACTTGGAGATTGATTTCTGGTAAGCTCTCGAGCTCCTGAGTCTCAAACTCAATTCCTTTAGTTAGAACATGTTGTATAGAGTTTAGAAATCTAATTTTCCCCAATTCTTATCTCTATTTCATGGGTGAACCAATTCGGTTTTGGTGGTGCACTCAAAACTGTCATGCATGTGAAGCTCAAAGTGATTTATGGGGTTGGAGCACTTTTCTTGGATTTCTTTCTGTTGATTCACGTCTGAGAGGTAAGGGGAAGTAATTATATTCACTAGATAGAGTTTAAATTCCATTAATTGTGTTAGAGAGCCACCAAGAGGCTCTAAGGGCTTAGATTGAATAGGAACTTTGGTTTGGAGACCAATCCATGCTCTAAATCTGTGATGAGCAAGTTTGATATCATGTATGTGAACTAAAATGCACTTGGTTTTATGTGTATTGTGCTTTTTATGAGAATTGACATGTTAAGTTGTGAAAATGTGTTTTAATGCATGATTATTGATTTCTCCGTCAAATCTGTGTTTTGACTTGTAATAAGTGTTGTAACATGTCTAAATAATGTTATGTGAACTCTGTGGATCCCTAGAATGGATTAAATTTGAGAAGAAATGAAAATGTCATGTTAAAACCAGTTTTCAGTGCTGTCTGCTGCGAAACACTCGAGTAAAAGGCAGAGTACTCGAGTAAATCGTGTTCAAAACCATGTAAATTAAGGAAGAACACTCGAGTAGTCTGTCTGGTACTCGAGTATCGAGCATGACCTGAGGACCATTATAGGCCAAACACTCGAGTCAGTCAAGGTCACTCGAGTATTCTGGAAATGTTCAAGAACACTCGAGTAACCCATGAACTACTCGAGTAAATTGTTGAATTGAAAACCCAAATCCTCATAAAGTCATGAACACTCGAGTAGTCTTAAGAACACTCGAGTAATCTGGAAAAGTTGAGTAACACTCGAGTGTCTTGAAGTTTACTCGAGTAAATTGTTCAGAACCTGAAAACACCATTTTCAATTCTAACTTATTAAATGAAGGAATTATTAATAATAGTCCAAGGATCAAGACTTAGAGAAATTGATTAATACAAAAAGATCGTTTGGTGACGGTCCTTTTTGATAAAGAAAATAAGCCTAGGTGGCCTGTAAAGTATTAATCAACTTCCCTTAAGTCTAAAAGATAAATTGCATTCATCCTGGAGTTCGGATGGTAGGACGTATTCATGTTTTGATAAACATGTGGAGGGCCTCTGGGAGTGCCAATACGCTTGCTTGATGACACGTCGTTGACGTGGTCGGCTTAGTGGATGCCGATATGGATATATCGTTTGGACGATGACGATCCGTTTGGATGACGGGATATGCTCGGGTGGCATGGATACCAAGCTTGTCGTGTACATTCTAGGTGAATGTACGAATGGTTGTATACCTAGGAATACAACGCACTGTTGAGTGCTGGGTTGTCAGGGATGGACGTCAGAGAGTGACATAGTATTATGATGGAGATAGGCTTGAGAGCTAAAATCATGCATCATGTCATTCATTTAATGTAATTGATATACCTGAATTAAGTGTGAGCATCATATGTACATAACCTACTTGCTAAGTGTTAAGTGTGATTGATATTAATTGATGCATGTTACATATTTATGTTGCATAATTTATTCTCTATTGATTATGTGTATAGAATTGCTTACCTCTATGCCCTTGTAGGTGATGTCTCGCTACATTGCTTGCATCGAGATCCGGCCACTTCCTAGTGGCATATGGATCTATGAGGACCATCGCGCGGTGTTCAAGGGGGAGGTAGAGATTACCTTTTACCACCCGAACCCGCTGATGCGATTTCGTCCTCGTAGGTTTAGGATTCCCATCATATACACTATGCATGTACCCCCGTTTTACACTTACCATGGACCACCTCCCACGCGACCAGCTCGCTCTTACCATAGTTTTCGTTTTCAACCTACCCGCTCCCACCCTTTTACTTCGAGAGTCGTCCGCGAGGAGACTCCCCTATCTGATCCGAGGAGCCCAGTCAGGGTTTCACCATCACCTGACCCGGTACCCAGTGGTAGGGTACACTCTCCCTCGGATGAGATCGAGGAGGATCCGGTGGAGGACGAGAGTGGGAGTGAGCCTGTCATGCATTCTACTGGGAGTGACTGGAGGGACGACGATCCCTAGGTACATGTATATGGTGTATGGTGTGGATCTGAGGATCCGGTGTGTGGAGGAGATTTGCTGCTACTACTATGATGATGATGCTACTACCTTACTCACTTTACTTTTGGGAGACTACTACTGCTACTGCTACTGCATCTGATGCTGATGGATCTACGTGACTATCCCTGGAGTTGTATTTTGGTTATGTATATATTGTAGATATACTTTTGTAGTACTCTAGGGTTGGGGTTACATGACTATGTAGATCTACTATGGACTTGTATATTCTGAAACTTAGAGACATGATGATGGACTATGTACTTACCACTTTTATTATCTATATATATAAATATAAATCTTATGTTCAAACTATTGCATAGTCCAACACTTTCCGCTTACTCTGATTTAGATTACTTAAGGGTTCGGATACACCCATTAACTCAATGGTATCAGCTTTATTAAGAAAAGCAAGGGTAACTACAATTACTTCCAATAATTTATGTACAATTTCAAAAGACAAAGATTACCCTGTTTGTGAAAAGGTTTTAGTACAACACCGAAATCGATACAAACGTTTTGAAATAGATATAGTTTATTCTCCAAGAACTTCATCTGTCGGTTTGTGCACCCGATCTAAAGAAATTTTTATTTACCATATTTTCTTAACACTCACAAGTCCATATATATTACCCAATATGATATACTTTTATTTTTACAATTTGGGTAACTACGAAGGGTGTCACACTTAGTGGTATCAGAGCAAAAGTTAGATCCTGTAGTAGTAGAAGTGGTTCCAGAAAGGTAGCCATCAACATCAAGCAGGTATCTCCAAAGTATTTAGTACTTTGAATGTTATTAAATTACTTATTGAATTTTGTATTACCCCTGATTTGTTTGTATCTTGTCTCTTTTGAGTACAAGACGCAATTGATAGTAGATTCAATAAGTTTAGGATAGAGCCGTAGTATAGGTGGTGTAATAGAAGTTTCTCTAGTTCAACATATGTGACCATAAGCCCATAGCGCAGGTCTAATATGGCAACTAGAAACCAAAATCACACTAATGCGATGTTGGAGCGAATCACCACGGTACTGGAAGCGATGCAAAGGCAGTCTCAGCAACCCTCTCAACCGGCAAATCCGCCTCATCAGTGTAATGTGGGTAACACTGAGGCGAAGACTCTGGCTGATTTTAGGAGCTGCAATCCGCCAAAGTTTGAAGGAGGATTTAAACCAGAGGAAGCCAACAAATGGATTCATACTATGGACAAGATTTTGAGGACTTTGGAGTGTTCTGATGTTCAGAAGGTGGCGTATGCAACCTATATGTTGGAGGATGAAGCGGAGAATTGGTGGAATCACACCATGCAGCTTTTGCAATATGAAGGAAGGGAGATAAGTTGGGGAGTATTCATGGAAAAATTTCTTCAGAAATATTTTCCTGAGGATCTAAGGAGGAAAAAGGAAGTGGAATTCTTGCAGTTGAAGCAAGGTAGCATGAGTGTGGGTGAGTACGCGGCAAAGTTTGAAGAGCTGATGAAGTACTCTCCATACTATCAGAACAATCCAGATGAGAGGAGCAAGTGCATTAAGTTTGAAGGAGGTTTGAGGCCAAAGTTGAAGTCGATCTTCAGTTACCAGCGGATTCAAAGTTTTCCTGCACTCGTGGACATGTGTAGGATGTATGAAGACGACACCAAAGCTGAGGAGATGCAAGTCTCAGAGAAG
Source organism: Crotalaria pallida (assembly GCA_037953625.1). Taxonomy (NCBI): domain Eukaryota; kingdom Viridiplantae; phylum Streptophyta; class Magnoliopsida; order Fabales; family Fabaceae; genus Crotalaria; species Crotalaria pallida. The sequence continues at coordinate 126,522,747 of CM075649.1, forward strand.
AAGGACAATCAAGGCTATGGACCTCAAAGGCGTAAAGGTTTCAACAACCGGGGCAAAGGTCCGTATAATCGTCGGGGAAAAGGCAAAGGAAAAGCTAGTGGTTCTGAGGGAAGAAATTATCGGAGCGAGGCTCCATTCTGTGACAAGTGCAAGCGCAACCACTATGGTCGTGTGTGTTGGGGGACAAGTGGATGTTTTAACTATGGAAAGCCGGGACACTTTGCAAGAGATTGCAAGGAACCAGCCAAGGCCAACTCAAGAGGAACTGCAGATAGACCGGTGACTCAAGGAAGGGTCTTCACCCTTAGCGGTGTGGAAGCGAATCGATCTTCTGATCTGGTGCAAGGTAAATACTTGCTTAATGGTCAGTTTTGCCATGTTTTGTTTGACTCTGGTGCAATGCATTCATTCGTTTCGCATGAATGTGTAGACCGTTTAGGCTTGATTGTGTCTGAGATGCCTTATACTCTCAGAGTAGAAACTCCTACCAATGCTCCTGTAATTGTTTCTAGAGCATGTCTTAACTGTTGTATAGAAGTGTTAGGACAAACCTCTAAAGTAGATTTGATCTGCTTACCCTTAGCACAATTGGATGTGATCTTGGGAATGGACTGGTTAAGTCAAAACCAAGTGATCATTGATTGTGATAGAAGACTCGTGACCTATAGCAACCCAAAACCCTCTGGTTACATATGTCTGTTCAACACTGAGGTGAGGGAGAGTGGTCCGAGGATGGAAGAGATCCCTGTTGTCAGAGATTTCCCGGAAGTTTTTGCTGATGAGATTCCTGGTCTGCCACCAAGAAGAGAGATAGAATTTGGCATCGATCTAGTTCCGGGAGCTGGTCCTATTTCTATCGCTCCCTATAGAATGGCACCACCGGAAATGGCAGAGATGAAGAAGCAGATTGAAGAGTTGCTGCAGAAACAGATGATTCGACCAAGCGTGTCACCTTGGGGTGCTCCTGTCTTGTTCGTCAAGAAGAAAGATGGTAGCATGAGGATGTGCATCGACTACCGACAGCTGAATAAGGTCACCATCAAGAACAAGTATTCGTTGCCACGGATAGATGACCTTATGGATCAAGTACGTGGGGCTTCAATATTTTCCAAGATTGATTTGAGGTCGGGGTACCATCAGATTAGGATTAGAGAGGAGGACATTTCTAAGACTGCATTTCGATCTCGATACGGACATTATGAGTATGTCGTAATGTCGTTCGGATTGACTAATGCACCAGCTATCTTCATGGACTACATGAATCGAATCTTTAGACCTTATTTAGATTCATTCGTGGTTGTGTTCATTGATGATATTCTGATTTACTCTAAGAGCCCGGAGGAGCATGCTGAACACTTGAAGATAGTGTTAAGCATCTTGAAGGAGAAGCAGTTGTACGCCAAACTTACAAAATGTGAGTTCTGGCTGAAGGAGGTTAAGTTCTTGGGGCATGTGATTTCAGACAAAGGAATAGTCGTTGATCCAACGAAGGTAAGTTCGGTTTTGCAATGGGAGCAACCAAAGTTGGTCACGAAAGTCAGAAGTTTTCTTGGTTTGGCTGGGTATTATAGAAGGTTCATCGAAGGTTTCTCGAAGATTGCACTGCCTCTGACGAAGTTGACTAGGAAAGATCAACCATTTCTGTGGGATGAGAAATGTGAAAGTAGTTTTCAAGAGCTGAAGGAAAGGTTGACATCGTCTCCTGTATTGGTGTTACCCGATACACAGAAAAGTTTTGATGTGTACTGTGACGCGTCGAAACAAGGTCTTGGGTGTGTTTTGATGCAAGAGGGGCAAGTTGTCGCCTATGCCTCGAGACAGCTAAAAGTTCACGAGATGAACTATCCAACTCACGATCTGGAGTTGGCAGCTGTGGTGTTTGCCTTAAAGATTTGGAGGCACTATCTCTATGGCACTACGTTCTGGGTGTTTAGTGACCATAAGAGTTTAAAATACCTCTTTGATCAAAAGGAGTTGAATATGAGGCAACGCCGATGGATGGAGTTTTTGAAGGATTATGAGTTTGAGCTCCATTATCATCCTGGGAAGGCAAACGTTGTGGCGGATGCATTGAGTAGAAAGGTAACGCACATCAGTGCGATGATGGTCAGAGAAGCTGCACTGATAGAGGAATTTCGAGATTTGAGTCTGACAATGCAAGTGGAGCCGACAAGTATCAAGTTGGGGATGTTGCAGATTGCTAACGAGTTTCTGCAAAGGATACGGGAATTGCAACACAAGGATGGGAAAATCATGGAAAAGAGGAAGTTGATGCAAGAAGGTAAGGAGTTGGAATTTCAAGAAGGGAAGGATGGAATCCTTCGCTTTAAAACGAGGATTTGTGTGCCTGATGATTTGGAAGTAAGAAGGATGATTTTGGATGAAGCGTATAAGAGTAAGATGAGTATGCATCCGGGAGCTACTAAAATGTACCAAGACTTAAAGAAGCTATTTTGGTGGCCTGATTTGAAGAGAGATGTAGCTGAATATGTGGCATGTTGTTTGGTATGTCAAAAGGCCAAGGTGGAACATCAAAGGCCAGGAGGAGAGTTACTTCCTTTATAGATCCCGTTGTGGAAATGGGATAGCATCTCGATGGATTTTGTGTCGGGATTGCCAAAGACATCTACTGGTCATGATGCAATTTGGGTGATCGTGGACCGTTTGACCAAGTCAGCGCATTTCATTCCCGTGAATATGCGCTACTCATTGGAAAAGCTCACTCAGTTGTACATCAAGGAAGTTGTTCGTCTGCACGGAGTACCATCAAGCATTGTGTCTGATCGCGATCCGAGGTTTACATCAAAGTTTTGGGAAGATCTGCGTAGAGCCTTGGGTTCAAGATTGAAGCTAAGTTCTGCATACCATCCTCAGACTGATGGCCAAACGGAAAGGACTATTCAGTCATTAGAGGACATTCTACGAGCCTGTGCTTTGGAAGGACAAGGGAATTGGGAGCAAATGTTGCCACTCGTGGAGTTCACTTACAACAACAGCTATCACACGAGCATTGGAATGGCACCATTTGAAGCTTTGTATGGGAGAAAGTGTCAGACGCCGTTATGCTGGTTTCAAGTGGGGGAGAGTTCTCTGATTGGACCAGATATTGTGCAAGAGACCACGGAGCAGATCAAGATGATACAAGAGAAGATGAGGGCAGCTCAGAGTAGGCAGAAAAGCTATGCTGATAGAAGGAGAAAACCCTTAGAGTTTGCTGAAGGAGACCACGTGTTCATTAGAATAGTACCAACCAAAGGTGTTAGTAGAGCCTTGAAAACCCAGAAACTATCACCTAAGTTTATTGGTCCCTATCAGATTCTCAAAAGGATCGGCCCAGTAGCCTATCAATTAGCTTTGCCTCCGTCATTAGCTAACCTCCATAATGTATTCCATGTGTCTCAATTGAAGAAATACGTCCATGACCCCACCATTGTTCTTAGCATCCAACCTGATGACTTAGAAATTCATAAGAACCTAACCTTCAAGGCTGTACCAGTTCGCATCAAAGATCGAAGAATCAAGCAGCTTAGAGGAAAGGACATCCATCTGGTCAAAGTTGTCTGGGTCTGTGGAGATGTGATAGAAGCATCATGGGAGTTAGAGAATAGGATGCGTCAGGATTATCCTGACTTGTTTGTATGAGTTGAATTTCGGGGATGAAATTCCTTGTAAGTGGGGGAGTAGTGTAACACCCCAAAATTTTAATCCCCGATTAATGAAATGTTAATTATAATTTAATTATAATTAATAGTTTCTATATTAATCCTTGATTAAAATATGTGTTTATATGACTAGTTGATGTGTGGAAATTATTTAATAAATAATTTAAATGCATAAAATAAGAGTTTTGCATATTAGTCCCTGGGTTGGGACCTAGAAGCAATTATAGGAAAGATTTTGGAGGGAAAGTAAATAAAATAATTATTTTTCAAAATCTGGGCAAAACACTCGAGTATTATTCAGAATACTCGAGTATTCTGGGTCAAACTGCACGAGTTAGTGCGTTTGGTGAGTCACAGCCAACGATTCCCCTCCGTTGACACGAATACTCCGCCATCAACAGCTCAATGCCCTCGTGTCGACCTGCATGAGTGTCCTCACTTCCTATTTAAGCTCATCTTCGACCCTTAGCTGAGAATTTTGGATCAAAGTAGCTTGGTTGATGGAATTAGGGTTCCGAGTTTGTACTCTTCGATTCTCCTTCTATGTGTCGATTTGAAACACAAACCAAACACGAATACAAAGCTCACATCTTGAGCTTTGTATAGAGAGTAAAATCGTGAGGATTGAGCGAGTGTGTTGGGAGAACGACAGCTTGGAAGTTGGAGTTATTCTGTCAAAGTTGGTTTCTGAAGCTTACTTGGAGATTGATTTCTGGTAAGCTCTCGAGCTCCTGAGTCTCAAACTCAATTCCTTTAGTTAGAACATGTCGTATAGAGTTTAGAAATCTAATTTTCCCCAATTCTTATCTCTATTTCATGGGTGAACCAATTCGGTTTTGGTGGTGCACTCAAAACTGTCATGCATGTGAAGCTCAAAGTGATTTATGGGGTTGGAGCACTTTTCTTGGATTTCTTTCTGTTGATTCACGTCTGAGAGGTAAGGGGAAGTAATTATATTCACTAGATAGAGTTTAAATTCCATTAATTGTGTTAGAGAGCCACCAAGAGGCTCTAAGGGCTTAGATTGAATAGGAACTTTGGTTTGGAGACCAATCCATGCTCTAAATCTGTGATGAGCAAGTTTGATATCATGTATGTGAACTAAAATGCACTTGGTTTTATGTGTATTGTGCTTTTTATGAGAATTGACATGTTAAGTTGTGAAAATGTGTTTTAATGCATGATTATTGATTTCTCCGTCAAATCTGTGTTTTGACTTGTAATAAGTGTTGTAACATGTCTAAATAATGTTATGTGAACTCTGTGGATCCCTAGAATGGATTAAATTTGAGTAGAAATTAAAATGTCATGTTAAAACCAGTTTTCAGTGCTGTCTGCTGCGAAACACTCGAGTAAAAGGCAGAGTACTCGAGTAAATCGTGTTCAAAACCATGTAAATTAAGGAAGAACACTCGAGTAGTCTGTCTGGTACTCGAGTATCGAGCATGACCTGAGGACCATTATAGGCCAAACACTCGAGTCAGTCAAGGTCACTCGAGTATTCTGGAAATGTTCAAGAACACTCGAGTATTCTGGAAATGTTCAAGAACACTCGAGTAACCCATGAACTACTCGAGTAAATTGTTGAATTGAAAACCCAAATCCTCATAAAGTCATGAACACTCGAGTAGTCTTAAGAACACTCGAGTAATATGGAAAAGTTGAGTAACACTCGAGTGTCTTGAAGTTTACTCGAGTAAATTGTTCAGAACCTGAAAACACCATTTTCAATTCTAACTTATTAAATGAAGGAATTATTAATAATAGTCCAAGGATCAAGACTTAGAGAAATTGATTAATACAAAAAGATCGTTTGGTGACGGTCCTTTTTGATAAAGAAAATAAGCCTAGGTGGCCTGTAAAGTATTAATCAACTTCCCTTAAGTGTAAAAGATAAATTGCATTCATCCTGGAGTTCGGATGGTAGGACGTATTCATGTTTTGATAAACATGTGGAGGGCCTCTGGGAGTGCCAATACGCTTGCTTGATGACACGTCGTTGACGTGGTCGGCTTAGTGGATGCCGATATGGATATATCGTTTGGATGACGATCCGTTTGGATGACGGGATATGCTCGGGTGGCATGGATACCAAGCTTGTCGTGTACATTCTAGGTGAATGTACGAATGGTTGTATACCTAGGAATACAACGCACTGTTGAGTGCTGGGTTGTCAGGGATGGACGTCAGAGAGTGACATAGTATTATGATGGAGATAGGCTTGAGAGCTAAAATCATGCATCATGTCATTCATTTAATGTAATTGATATACCTGAATTAAGTGTGAGCATCCTATGTGCATAACCAACTTGCTAAGTGTTAAGTGTGATTGATATTAATTGATGCATGTTACATATTTATGTTGCATAATTTATTCTCTATTGATTATGTGTATAGAATTGCTTACCCCTATGCCCTTGTAGGTGATGTCTCGCTACATTGCTTGCATCGAGATCCGGCCACTTCCTAGTGGCATATGGATCTATGAGGACCATCGCGCGGTGTTCGAGGGGGAGGTAGAGATTACCTTTTACCACCCGAACCCGCTGATGCGATTTCGTCCTCGTAGGTTTAGGATTCCCATCATATACACTATGCATGTACCCCCGTTTTACACTTACCATGGACCACCTCCCACGCGACCAGCTCGCTCTTACCATAGTTTTCGTTTTCAACCTACCCGCTCTCACCCTTTTACTTCGAGAGTCGTCCGCGAGGAGACTCCCCTATCTGATCCGAGGAGCCCAGTCAGGGTTTCACCATCACCTGACCCGGTACCCAGTGGTAGGGTACACTCTCCCTCGGATGAGATCGAGGAGGATCCGGTGGAGGACGAGAGTGGGAGCGAGCCTGTCATGCATTCTACTGGGAGTGATTGGAGGGACGACGATCCCTAGGTACATGTATATGGTGTATGGTGTGGATCTGAGGATCCGGTGTGTGGCGGAGATTTGCTACTACTACTGTGATGATGATGCTACTACCTTACTCACTTTACTTTTGGGAGACTACTACTGCTACTGCTACTGCATCTGATGCTGATGGATCTACTTGACTATCCCTGGAGTTGTATTTTGGTTATGTATATATTGTAGATATACTTTTGTAGTACTCTAGGGTTGGGGTTACATGACTATGTAGATCTACTATGGACTTGTATATTCTGAAACTTGGAGACATGATGATGGACTATGTACTTACCACTTTTATTATCTATATATATAAATATAAATCTTAGGTTCAAACTATTGCATAGTCCAACACTTTCCGCTTACTCTGATTTAGATTACTTAAGGGTTCGGATACACCCATTAACTCAATGATATCAGCTTTATTAAGAAAAGCAAGGGTAACTACAATTACTTCCAATAATGTATGTACAATTTCAAAAGACGAAGATTACCCTGTTTGTGAAAAGGTTTTAGTACAACACCGAACTCGATACAAACGTTTTGAAATAGATATAGTTTATTCTCCAAGAACTTCATCTGTCGGTTTGTGCACCCGATCTAAAGAAATTTTTATTTACCATATTTTCTTAACACTCACAAGTCCATATATATTACCCAATATGATATACTTTTATTTTTACAATTTGGGTAACTACGAAGGGTGTCACAGCGATAGCCTCAACCGCAGGATCAAGAGTATTTTCAGCAATAAGATCAACAATGTCGAGCTGTTCTTTGTCCAAGACAGGGGGCTCGGTGGAGGTGTCCTCAGAAACGAAGGGCACCAAATAAGTTGAAGGATTATTTTCACCCGCAGTGACAGGGGCCGTGTTAGTTGGAGGATCGGGAGCTGGAATAGCCATAAGTGGCTGCACATTTAGGGGGCTGCTCACCCTACCAAATGGCACGTAAGTAGCGAAGCCAGTAGGCACGGCTCCCCCTTGAGCAGCGGCAGCTTTGAGAGAAATCGAAGGAGTCTCTTGGGCGATAAAGGAAGGAACAGAAGGAGACCCTGAAGGAGCTTGAGCGTTCTGAGAAGCTCGAGAGGAAGGCGCCGGAGACTGCTTATCGTCCGCCTTAGAAGGACCTACAAAGAAGAACAGCCAAATAAATGGTAATCAGCGCACTCATCAAAAAGGGGTGAACCAACAAAAGAAACAAATACATAAAGGGAACTAGGGGAAAAGGGAGAAGAAAGAAGTAAGAGGCCAAAGCGAATTGTTGAAGACAAGTAAGCGAATCCTGTGTGGAGGATGAAGCGGTAGACTTTGGAGAACCTTTGCTTTGAGCAGCATCGCCCTCAGAAGTAGAAGTTTTTGAGCTCTCGTTTGAATCACTCTTGCCAGAATAGGTAGAATAGAAGGCCCAAATGGAGGCCCCAGAAGCAGTCCCTTCGTCTCCATCTAAGTTTACGAGGGCAGGAGAAGAAGGAACGGAAGGAGCAGCCAGAGCGCGAAGACGGCTAGAACGCCGTGAGGGGACTGGCGTGGAGCTTTTGCCTTGGGAAGAGGCGGCAGCAGCTCTCGCTTTGGCCTGAGAAGAAGATTTAGAGGCAGGGGGACTGGAAGAAAGAAGTTTGGTGCTACCTTTCTTTGGGGCAGAAGCGCTGGAGGAAGGGGTCGTCGGGGCCTTGCGCTTGCGAGGTGCGGGAGGTTCCTTATCGGCTGAAGCAAAAATACAATCAGAAACGTTGATGATAAACAAAACACCAAAGCAGAAAGAGCAAATTATAAGGCTGAAGTGTACCTTTGTTGATGGTCTTTTTGATAGAAGTAGAGTAGTAAGGATCATTGTGCACTATCGGGACCAAGGGAATGGTGACAGTACTTGGAGTGCTCTCAAAACTCTGCACATGTTGAAGTATGTCACTATGAGAAGTTAGCCAAACACGTAGAACCCCGCCAGCATGAAGAGGAGGAATGTGAACTATTGGGACAGGCGAAGGCGTCGAACCAAAGAGCGTGGACTGAAGGGAAGTTTCCACATCAACAGAATCCAGAAAGAGAGGACAAGGGGGCTGGTCACGCCCAAACTGTCTAGCAACACGATCTGGTCTATAAACAAAGGGCCAAAGGGCCCCGCCATGCGCGCTCTTGTTATCCATGGTTGCAAAACCCGGGAGGAAGCGCCCAGTTAAGATCAACTTCCACAGGTCAAACACACCCTCAGTTCTTGCAGCAAGATCATTCTGGCGACCCAAGGCGTCCTCCCGATATAAAGGATGCAATTTCTCCCCACCAAGCAGGAAATCGCCCAGGTAGGGTCTGAAAACGAAGCTTTTTTAATGATCAATAATTTGTACAAGGTGGCGCCTTGGCTTACCCAAGTACCAGCACCATGAACGCGATTCTAGGGCATCAACATTAGCATCAGTAGCAATTTCAGGAAGGAATCTAACTTGACCATACGAAGGAAAGCGTTCGAATAAAAAACACTGCAGAAAAGACAAGTCAACATAGCAATTCACAAGAAAACGACCAAAAGAATTCTTCATCTGCTCTGATATCTGGTCAAGGCGAGCATAGAGACTACCCAAGTAAAACGAAGAGAGAGGCAGACGAATACCCTCAGCAAGCATGCAAGCAAAGATGAAAATGGAGGAACTTACTTATTCCCAAGGAGGTCCGGGTAACATGTACCTGCTAAGCCAAAAAGCAACAAAGGTGGCCCTTTTGAGGCGCTGATCGGTAACAGGACCACCCACAAATTTGTCCTCATGAAAGTCACCAAAGAAATAGCGCACCCAGTTCGCGAAAGTGTACTTGGGAGAAGACCTTTGACTTACTTTCTGGTCTTGAGGAACGAGGTTCCTTGTACCCCGCACCTTCTTCGAGGAGGACCCATCAGCATAAGAAGCGCGACATTGCTGGAGCAAATCTTTGGAATACTTGGCGCTAGCAATAGAAGCATTATTGAGTTCCTTAGCCAACCCGATGATGCTCTCGTCCACACTGGAAAGGTCGAGATCATTGTCTCCGAACGAGGGCAGTTTCAGCAGAACAATCACATCCTCTAAAGTTGGGGTAAATTCCCCCCAAGAGGTAAGAAATGTATGAGTCACTGAGCACCAGCGCTGGATCAACATATGCAAGTCCTCTACCCTCTTGTTCACGCCTAAGCGAGGGGACGCCTTTACAACATCAAAAATCCCCACCTGTTTCAAAATCTCTACAAAGGGAGGGTCCCGTTGAAAAACGTAGTCCACCCATTCCGCCCAGCCACCTGTAGAAGTGACTCTAGCGAAGATCAACCCAGGGGAACTCCGAGGAAGCGAGGCGGGAACGAAGAAGAAAAGAACCCAGCTTACAATGTTCCTTGGAATAGGAGGGCTTGGAGCACAGGCGCGCTGCACCCTCCGGGACCACCAAAGCTTTGGATGACGGGCCCGATAAGAGATTTCCGGATTCCGGAGGTTGAGGGAAAGGAAGCTTGGCACGCGCCCCAAGTGCCCAACGGCGGTGCCCCTGCTCAACTGGATCGGAACGCGGCGGGGAGAAAGCGTCTAGAAAGCAAAAGGAAAGAGACTGAGGGACATGTTCTTCGGTGGTCTCTCCCTGCACTTGACTTTCCTCATCAGAAGAAGAGGATTTCTCTTCCCCAGAACCCGACGGAGCTGTGGATTTCGTCATTTGTGAGAAAGCGATCTGTAATGCAGAAGACCGAAGGAGAGAAAAGGAAAGCGGAAAGGAAATAAGAAGAAAAAGAGGGATGGTAAGCTATAACGGATCTAAGGGAGAAAAGAAACGAGTGGTGGTAAGTGGAAGTAACTGGGGGGTTTTGGGAGAGTGGTTTGAAAAGAAGTGGGGAATGTGGGAAAGAGTGAAATCTTCCCTCAAAGTACACGTGGAAAGCAATAAGCGAAGAAGGGGAAAGAGAAAAGACAGACTAGGATTTGCATCAAAAGGGGAAGTTCCTACCCCTTCTGTTGAAAAGGGGGCTATTGTTGATACTCAGAAAAAATGCTAGCCCAATCATAAGGCCCAATAACGAAAACAGACCCAGATCTGCAACATACAGGCAGTTACGAACGGGAAGTGGCGACGAAGAAGGGCGTAACTCGGGTATGCGTTCGCACAAGAAGGCGCACCTCACCTTCGAAGAAGCGCAAGAACAAACAAGGAACCACCAACTCCCATGACACGTGCGGCTTGCTTGAGAAGCTAAGAAGGAATCTTTGCTCACCTAATCAAAGACCCTTCCTAAGAGAGAGACAGGAATGGCATTCCTTGTGTGCTCCCCTTTCTCAGCCATTAATGAAGAGCTTGAAATGGCAAAAGGACAAACTGGCACCTGATAAAGGAGGAGGGAAGCAGCAACAAAGAAGGAAAAGCTGAATGGACCATAGGGTAAGAGGAAAAAGGGGAATAACCGATGGGTAAAAGGGGTACTATATAAAGATGCCATCGCCAGGGGGAAAAACAACAACTAGAGGCAAGAGAGCACAAAAAGGATCACAAAAAACAAAACCCAAACACTTGAGTTTCTCTCTCTGAACCACAGGGAAGGAACACTGAAGGGAGGTTAAGAAAAAGAGTGGAAAAGAAACAAAGAAGACAACAGAGACACCCACTCCTTCCTTCCACCAGTACCAAGAAACTTTCCCACCATCACCAGCTCTCTGAAAACGCCATTCCTAACCTTCACTGAAGAGGGTGTCCTCACGAACAAAGGCGCACCCCACTCCTAGTCCTAATAATAAGTAGCGGTGTACCTTTATTTGAAACACCTGTAGTACTTGTACGCCCTCGAGGCCATGGCTTCATTAAGTTTACGAACCCGTTAATCCCTGTACAAATTTTCATCTTTTCAATAAAAAAGATCCGGAACAATGACATAACCACCACCCTTTTGAACTGACACTAATATATCAGTATTCCTAAACAGTTGCGCCCTTTCGTCCAACAGTCATGTGGTTTGGTAATTACTTCTCTTTTTAAAGGCAGAGGATAGTGATTAGGGTCTAATATATGATATTTATGAGCATTAATTAACTCCCTTTTACTATGGATTTGGCTTGTTTCTTGAGTAATTTAGGGATTTATTTAGGAATAATTGGAAGATTAAGGTCCTTGAACGTTTTGATCTGTTTTGGGTTTGATTTCAGGAATTTGAAGCTTTATTTGATGATTTGTGCTATGGAATGGAAAGGAGCTTTGAAGACCAAGAGATTGGAGGTAAAATGGAGAAAAATCAACTCTTGATCTGCTGCTCACGCCCAGGCGCAGCACCAAGGCGCCTAGGCGCACAAGTTTGACGAACAATCAAATTCAGGGGGCTTCACGCCTAGGCATGGGGGTTTCACGCCCAGGCGTGGGGGTGACACGCCTAGGCGCGCTCGACAGCGGGTTGGGCTTGTAACATCCCCAAATTTACTAAGTGTTTAGGTGCCTTAGTGAATAGAATTGCCCTAAGTGTCGTAGCATTCTTAGGTTTCGATTTTCAGTTGAAAATCGTTAATTGGTATTAGAATTAGTGTGTGTTTAAGTGTTTAGAGTATAGTATTTAGCTAAGAGTGGGTTTGTGTGAAGTAGAAATAAGTTAGAATAGGTTTAGAGTGCAGAGGAGGAAAATGTTAGATTGAGAGTGCGATTTAGAAAGGTTATTTTAGAGTTAAGAGCATAGGACTTTAGGAAATTTAGAATAAAATATCCATAGCTTTAAACCCAAATTCCACGTTTGGATGTGAAGATAAGTGTCTTAGGAAGCTTGCCTCAAACTTTGACCAAGATCCGACGGTTAACGAAAAAGTTATGGCACTTTGAAGTGCAAAGGAATGGTGGGTTGAACCAGTTAATCGATTAAGCCTTGACTTAATCGATTAAGACCGAATGATGCTCACGACTTAATCGATTAACAACCCTGTTAATCGATTAAGGGCTGTTAACTTAGCCAATTTGCACGCGTTTGTGAGGTCTTAATCGATTAACTAATTGGGTTAATCGATTAAGGGCTGCTAACTCAGCCAATAAACACGAGTTCTAAGTGTGTTTTGCCATTGTTTCCTCTTCCCTTTGCTCGACCTCTTCTTCCCCATGCACCTTAGGGTTTTGCCAATCCACAAACTAACACCAAAACTCATGAAATTATCATCATAAATCAAGTCCCTATCATCCTCCAAGTGTTTTCCCTCTTCCAATTTCCATCAAATCCCTCTCTTTCTCACTCATTCCCAAATCACCACAAAACCCCAATTGGTGCAACCTCCTCCATAGTGTCTTGTGATCATCAAGGAAGCTTGGAAATGGTGGTTGAGTAAAGGAAAGGGGTGCTAAAGGCTTTGTAGGTGCTTGCTCTAGTTTTGCTTGAGTTCTCCTCTTCCCTCCAAAAGGTAAGGGGTGTACTTTGGTCTAGTATTAGAGGAAGGGTTTAATTATAGTAATAGAGTTATAATTGGGTATATTATTGATTGGTTAGGTTGATGGGTAGGAGGGTAGAGTATAGTTAGAAACTCTAAGTTTAAGGGATATGTTAATTGTGAATTGTTAGAATAGGAAGTGAAGCACCCTAGGGAGTTGACTTAAATTACAGTCCCTGAGACATACCTGAGTATGTTGACTGATTGTTGATTGATATTGTTTGTATTAATATTATCAAAGTGAATATAAGTAGATTGTAAATGACATTCATATAGTTATGCATCAAATAGGGTCAAGTATTTCTCAATTGAGTTTAAACCAATTAAATGACATTTTTCTAAAGAACAAAGAGGGTCTTAAATTCAATTGAGAAACACTTAGAATATTGGATCATGCATGGTGAAAAGGTGGACGTTAGGAGTCGGGGAAAAACATACATCGCTTTGCGATTGATGAGGACAAGAGTAAATGTTAGGAATTACTATGGGGGACTTTGATCTTCCAAAGGACATGGGTTCGCCACCCGTGTCGGGGATTGGTTCGACGCAAACCATAGTAATTCTATTTACTTTGGCTCCTTTTGGCCAGTGATAGTGATTTCTGCTAGAGCTAATATGGGCGAATCAATCCAGATTGTACGTTGTTAACACTACCCTAGAGAAGTGTGACGTATTGTGCAAGCGGGTGAGCGAGGGACCTTCCTAAGTGGAGGTGAAGCACCCAAACAGGGGTTGAGAAATGCTTCCTCCTGGTCGGTTTTTCCCTAGAGTGGAGGGGGGTTGTGAGGTGGTTGTGTTATTATTGTTATTGAAAAGGGAAAGTGTTATAGGTACATTGTGTGAGGAACCCTCCTTCGGGGAGAATGTGAAGCACAATGTACCCAATCGTTAAAAGTGTTAATTGTTAAAGTTAAAGTGAGAAAATGAAAGGGAAAGTGTGAATGCATTGTATAGATGTTTTAATTCTTCGAATCCGATCAGAAGTGTTAAAGTGTTTACATTGAAATGAAATGTTTAATATCAGATTCAAGGATTAAATCACCAAAGTGTGACGTTAGCAGGGCATAACCATGTGATTGTGCATTAAAGTATTATATTAAAGTATTATACCCTTATATGTATAGTTCTTAGACTGAATAGTGTTGTTGTGCCTTACTTGTTAATTGAATTGTGAATTGTATAATTGTTATTGTTTGTGTTTGAATATACCTATTTATGATTTATTACTGTTTTTAAACGTTTTCTTTGATCTAGATTTCAAAGTACTCACCCTTATAGTGGACATATTAGGTACACCAAGGAGATAGGCACGAAAGGATCAAGGCCGAGAACGATATACTCATAGTAGAGAGTATATCGGTACTGGTGACCCAAGGGTCACGAGGTTGAGCAACCATTTATAGGTTTATATTGTAATAAGTAGGTTTTGTAAATATAAGTGTAATTAATGATTTTATTTCGTTTAAGCATTTTGTGAAATTGTAAATTTATATGTATATCCTTTATTTTTGTCAAGTTTTAAAGTATGACGTAGTATTATTTATTTGAACTGAAAGTTATATTTTACTGGATTGAAAACTGTTCTGGACTGACAGGTTTAATTCTATTCGGGGAAAGTCCATTTTATAAAGGAAACTCTGTCAAAAATTTTATAAACCCTGAATATTTTCATAAATAAATATTAAATTAAAGTATTTTCTTAAAGTATAAAAAGTAGGATGTTACAGGGCTGAAAATCTGATTTTTAGAGATATAATTAGGGTTTTGTTTTGGCCTTTAAATAAGGGCTTTGTTATTAGGTTTAGGTAGCAATTCAGATACATTAGAGATGCAATTAGAAGCAATAAGGATTAGAGAAGAGAGGTTAGAAACATATCATTGAGAGCAAGGAGGCAAGGCAAGGATTGAAGATCAACATTGGAGGGATCCAATTGAAGGTTTGAAGATATCTTGGGGTAAATTCATTATTGTCTATGATTATGAGTTCTTCCCTTAATTCTTGTATTTCTTCTCCCATTATGTGTAACTAAACCTCTTGTTAGGAATATGGTGTAATTGTATGGATGCTAGAATAGTGATTTGAAATATGTTCCCTTTTTTCGTTCAAATATATTGTTTGGTTGTATTTTAATTCCAATTCATGAAAGTAGCTAATTTATGTTTTGATTTGAATCTCTAATCCAACAAGAGGGATCTGAGGGTTAGAATAGGTCGTTCTTTCAAACATTATAACCGCCTAGTGTGTAGGGATACAACTAGAGCTTATATGACTTATATGTTCCAGTGTGCTTAATTAATGGTTATTTGTATGTCAAAATCACTTAAGGGATTAAGGGTTCTCATATGAATAAGAAACGTATATTCACAGAGGGATCTGGTTTTTACTACATCTGGAATGTCGTGGATTTGTCGAGGAAAAATATAATAAGATTCATAATTAGTAACTTAGGTCCTGCAATGAAACCATGTTCCTAACCTTTTCCAAAATTGTTCTAAATACTCTTTATTTTCTCTTTTGTCTCATTCTACCTATTCTACATTCTTTTCTCAAAATCTAAACAAAACTCAAGTTTCACTAGTAATTACTATTTGCCTAAGAATTATTAGAAACAATTTGCAATCCCCGAGTGGAACGATAATTTTACTTTCTCTGTATTACTTGTGACCCGATATACTTGCCGGTAGTTCAACAGAGAGGGACTTTTAAAATTATAAAAGACCCAATTGATTCTAAATGACTTTAATAAGGTCAATCATCATCACATTAAACTCTCTTTAATAAGAATTAATTCTTTAAGTTACATGAGCCACTATAGATTATTAAAATTATCAAACAATCTCCCACTTGGCTCATGTGATGACTTGAAGATTCAACTAACCATAATTGTACACTATACATTGAAACTCTTAAGCCATCATCTTTAATTCAATTGAAATGATCGGATCATGGCAGTCCCAAGTCAATTAGAGCGATATGATTCCTTCCATGTATCACATAATCAATTCAACCCAAAATAACTTTTATCCTTAATGTCTTTCATACACACAATTCGTCATCACACTAAACAATATATATACGACATATTGTGGATAACAAATAAATAAAACAGAAACATAACTTTAATTAAATTCATAAGTGTCATTACAATACGAGCAATATAACCATACATATATGTACATATGCAAACAAGGTCTTATCTATGATGCCTATCTCTCTAACATGGCCAATGAATGTTTTGGGCGACAACCCTTTGGTTAGCGGATCCGCTATCATCATATCAGTACCAATACGCTCAACCAACACTCTCTGTTTCAGAACTTCTTCTTTGACACTTAGGTACTTCAAATCCATGTGTTTCTCACCTTTAGAGTACCTATCATTCTTAGAGAAGAAGACAGCTGCAGAATTATCACAATACATTCTCAGCGGCCTAGCTATACTATTGACAATGCCAAGCCCTGAGACAAAGTTCCACAACCACAATGAATGAAAAATTCTCTCAAAGCATGCCACAAATTCAGCCTCCATAGTGGAAGTAGCATTCACAGATTATTTTCCGCTCCTCCATGAAATTGCCCCTCCAGCTCATAGGAAAACATAACCAAATGTGGATTTCCTAGAATCCACACATCCTGCATAGTCTGAATCCGAGTATCTGATTACCTCCAGGTGATCTGACTTTCTATACGTGAGCATGTAATCTTTGTCGCCTAGTAAATACCTAAGAACTTTCTTTGCAGCTTTCCAATGATCCATTCTGGGATTACTTTGGTACCGACCAAACACTCCAACAGAAAAATTGATATCTGGCCGTATGCATGTCTGAGCGTACATCAAACTCCTAAACTGATGCATAGGGTATAGACTCCATTTCCTTTCGTCCCACGTCATTCTTGGGACATTGCATTTCACTAAATTTATCCCCCTTTTGGATTGGAACTATTCCCTGAGAACATTTTTCCATTCTGAATCTCTCTAGAATTTTATTGATATAGCCTTTTTGAGACAATCTCAATAGTCCTTGTGATCTATCACATAATATTTCAATTCCTATCACATAGGATGCCTCTCCCATATCTTTCATTTCAAAGTTTATAGAGAGAAACTTCTTTACATCATGTAACAATCCAGTGTCACTAGCAGCAAGTAGGATATCATCAACATATAAAACTAATATAATGAACTTACCCCCACTAACCTTCATGCATATACACTTGTCAACAGCATTTTCTACAAAACCATATGACGTTATGGTATCATTGAACTTAAGATACCATTGTCGGGAAGCTTGTTTCAATCCATATATTGACTTCTATAATTTACACACTAACTTTTTTTTTCCTGTGATCAAAAACCCTTTTGGTTTGTCCATATAAACTTCTTCTTCCAAGTCACATGTAATACCCGCAATTTCCTCAATTATTTTCTTTATTTAAAAATGAAATAGAAATTTATTTATTTGATTTATTGGTTGGAAATTTTATTTCCATGATTTAATTAAATTAGTATTTGATTTGATTTTTCAAGGATTTATAAATTTGTGATTTTTTGTGTTTTTATTTATTTAAAAAAACCGTGGGAATGTATTTATTTTATTTAAATTAGACTTTTATTTTGTACTTCCTTTCAAGTGAAGAAGGAAAATTTTATTTCCCTCTCCTATGTGTTGTACGGCCAAACCCTAGAGAAGGAAGGAAAATTTTAAGTTTAGAGCCAAAATTCAAATTCAAAAAGAGCCTTAATTATTTGTATTCACCATAGAGCACTTTAGAGACAAAGCATTTATTACTCTATTAATTATGTCTTCCACTGAGTAAGTTGTCATAAAGCCTAAACTACCCGAAATTGCAAATAAGCCCCTCATGACCCTTAGTATGTTCGAACCCCATATTTTAGGCCATGCACCCCACCCACACTTTTCCTATAAATACCTACCCTTTGTCTTAATACCCACCCCATTTGCTTCATAACAAATAGAAAAAAAAAAGAAAGAAAGAAGAGGAGAGAAGAAGAAGAAGAAGAAGAAGGCCGTAGGGAGGAGGAATAGAAGGGAGGTGGAAAAACTTGATTTTTGGCTCAATCTTTGTGCTTTTTCTTAGGTATTTTTTTGGGTAGAAGAATAAATTCTATTACCACAAGCATGAAATAATACATCATCCACACTCTTAGGTGTTTGCTGCCACCTTCTAGGAAGGGTTCAGAAAAAACCTAAAAGACTAAAAAAGTTCACAGATTAAGGGTCACCTTCTATGAAGGGTTCCCCTAATCCACAAACTAATGGAGTTCATTACAAATTTTTAGAACCAAAGCCCTGTCTGGCCATAAATTAAAATTCCTAAAACAAAAAGCTACTCTAATTGCAAATTCCTTTTTAATTAGTAAAAATATATGCTGAGGAGAATTAGATCTATTAGAGAAAGATCTAGTATTCCTTTCTTTCCAAATGTTGTAGATCACAGCCACACACATGGCCCAAACCAGTCGCTTCATCTTCTTCCCACGAACAGCATGTAATATCCATCGTTTCCACATACTGAAGCTCAATGGGACTTCCGGATTCCAAGCCAATTCATGCATGTTAAGATCAAGGTTGTACTCCAGGCACAGTCGAAGAATAAATGGGCAATCGATTCACCATTCGCAAGACACAAGCTGCAACAATTCGGTACGTAGCTCCACACCATTCTATCTCTTGTTAATAATCTACCATGCATTACTAGCCAGCTAATGAAAGAATGCTTAGGAACATTAACTCTATTCCACACGAAATTAGTCATAGGAAACGGGGATAGATTACCCTTGAGAAATCGATACCCTTCTTTAATTGTATATACACCATTTGTGCTCCCAATCCAGCAATTGTTTCGATAACCCATCTTTAGCTTATCCCTCACCTTTAAGATCTGCTTCCAGTGCCAACTCTGCCCTTGAATCCAATTACAATCCCAGAGAGTTCGATCTTTGATGTAATAGGAATGGATCCAGCGAACCCAAATGTAATCCTTCTTCATAGCAATACACCAGATTTGCTTACCCAGGGCAGCAAAGTTCCAAAGCCCGCAATCATGGATTCCTAGACCACCATACCTCTTCTCTGTACAAACTGTTGACCAGGACACCTTAGCTGGATAATGAGAATCATCAGCCTTGTTCCAGAGAAACCTTCTGCATAGCCTTTTGTTCCGGATCTTTTTTATTGAAAAGATAATGATGTTTAAGAGATTGTTAAGGGCTCGTAAGCTTAATGAAGTTTGGCTCTGATAAAGTGGAAATGCGATATTATTTCTACAGCAAAAGAAAAGGGGAGGTGCGCCTTTGCTTGGCCCAGTTTTGCGGGAACGCCCATTACAAATATACAAATATTTCAGATAATATTGAATGAGGGGCGTTATCAGTGTTGCTTTTCTGCTGTTGTACTGTGCGCTTTTCAGCTCCGTCCCTTCTCTAGTCTGCTTTCTCGCTACTTGTTTCTTCGGGCGTCCCTTCTCCTCATTTTGGGGAGTGGGATCGGCGTTCTCTCTGCGTTTGATATTCCATGGAGTTGATTGAGTTGCTCGCCTTCCTTCAATTGATT